>OY288267.1:27533496-28748482 GCA_958450335.1 Hibiscus tridactylites | reverse complement strand
TGGACAAAGGTGTCAATGTTCTACAACGGGGTGAACTACCCGACTCGGATGATGATTGATGCCTCAGCCAATGGAATAATCCTTGACAGACCACCAGGAGAGGCACTACGGATCCTCAACCAAGCCTCCAAGAATGACTATAAGTACCAATAGCCCGTCGAGGCGGCGTTAGGCGGCCAACAGTTGTGAACAAGGTAGAAGCCTCAGAATCTGTCAATGTCGGCCTCGACAAGCTAACATAGCTGGTTATAAACATAGTGAAACCCACTTGGAAGGTCTATGAGGCCAAGGCTGTAGAGCCATTTTGTGACGAATGTGGGGGCAACCACGATTCCTCTGAATGTACTACGTCTGCAAATTTAATGGAAGAATACGAGAGGAACAATAGGCCAGCCACAAACTCATACAACCCTGGATGGAAAAATCATCCAAACTTCTCCTAGAGCAATCCCAAGACTGCTGCCAACCCACAACAACAACAATGAGCTACCAGCAAAACCAGTCCAGACAGCAGGCTAAGCAGCCACAAAAGAATAATTCACTAGAAGCAACTCTCCATACTTTTATGTCTAGAACTAGTGATTTTATTGTTCGTACTAATAAGTTTATTGATAAAACTAAGTCTTTCATGGACAGGACATAGATGAGGATGAACAACCAAGAGGCTGCAATAAAGAGCTTGGAGACCCAGTTTGGCCAGTTCACGGAGATCTTTAGCAGCAGGACAATGGGAGCATCATCCAGTAGTACAGAGGCAACAGCCAAGCGTACATATGAGCAGTGTAAAGCCATATCAACTAGAAGTGGGAAACAGTTCAATGAGCCCAGAATGGAAAATCAGAAAAGACACAACCAACACAAAAAAGTACCTGCCACGACAGCATCAACACCAGCCGCCTCGGCAGCTGAACCTGACAGCAGCCCTGAAGTGAATGATCCTCCACAGATAAAGTTTCCATGCAAAGAACGTATAGAGGACATTCGCTTGCCAACACCTTTCCCCCAGAGGCTTAAGCAACAGAAACAGGAGCGCCAGTTCAAGAAATTCTTTGATATTCTAAAGTAGGTGCACATAAATATCCCTCTCATAAAAGCCATTTAAAACATGCCCAACTATGCCAAACACCTCAGGAACACGGTTTCTAAAAGGAAGAGAATTGAGGAGTTTGAAACAATTGTTGTAACAGAGGAACGAATGGCTATGCTGCACAACAAACTGCCGCCGAAGCAAACTGACCTGAACAGATTTGTTATACCATGCAGAATAGGCAGCAAGCACGAAACAAAAGCCCTGTGCGACTTGGGAGCCAACATCAACTTAATGCATAAGGTGGTCTTCGATAAACTGGGAATTAGGCAAGCCAAACCTACCTCCATCATGCTGTAACTTGCTGATCATGCTTTTGTACAACCGGAGGGCAAGATCGAAGACATCCTAGTGCGAGTGAGCAACCTTATTCTTCCAGCAGATTTCCTCATCCTAGACTGTGAGGCCAATAAGAAAGCCCCTATCATCCTTGGACGACCATTTTTTGCCACGGGCAGAACTCTAATAGATGTGGAACATGGGGAGATGGCCATGAGGGTAGACAATCAGAGCATTAAGTTAAATGTGTTACAACCCTCAGAAAAGGAAAAAGAATGATACCCAGATGCCCAGGCCGCCAAAATAAGCACAGAGACAGGCCAAGACAGCAGCTGTCACGGCAGACCGAAGGGAAGGTTAAAGGACCCAGTAGCACACCACCTTAAAGAACATAAGGACCCCCCAAGAGGGAAGGACAAGCCAAATCACCTAAGGAAGTGGTTATGTATGAGAGATGCACCCAAATGCACTCCCAACATAACTTAAATTTTATTTTTATATTTTATTTATTTTTATTTTTATGCATTAGGATTAGAGTTAAATTTATTGCAATTTATTTTCCTTAAGAATAGATTTTGAATTTATTTTTCATATTTTTTTCAGAACTTATTTTAGTATTTAATTAGCTTTATTTTATTTCAGGCTTGGGAATAAAAGAGCTGGATCAAGAAGAAGGCCAAAAAAGGAGCTCGCCCACCATCCCGCCAAGACAGCCAAGGGAACCCCAACGTAGACAGCGTGTAACGGCTAGCTGCCAACGACTACAGAAGTAACAGGCAGAAATCTCGTAACGTGCGTGAGACAACTGGACCGTTTGACATTTAATGTCGCCACGGCACCTCTTGGCAGCCTCTATTTAAACCCTTCTCACCCCATTCATTTACTTTCATCTCCTTGTTATATTCTTCTTGAAATCCATTGCTCCCTCTTCTCATAATATTGTCTTTTAAGTTTCATTTAATTACAACTGTCTCACACATGGCATCCGCATCCCAATCCGCACCCACCTTCCAACAATTTTACTCCAGGGCAGATGAGAAAAGATACAGGGATCAGTTTGCCAAACATGCAATTTGGGAGGAATAAGGTTTCCACTACACGAATCAAACAGGAGACCTTGGCTTAGAGCCCGCCCTGTTCGAGACTATCCATAGCAAGGGATGGGAAATGTTTGCACGGCAGCCAGAGATGGCCAACATCACTTGGGTCAAAGAATTCTATGCCCATCATCTCTTCCCAGAGCTGCCGTTCGTCTATGTTCGAGGGGAACCTGACAAGCTGAATGCCACCGTAACGAATAGATTTTACGGCCTAGAGATGGACGACAACCCTCACGAGGAGTGGAGGCAGTCACTGACAGATGCTGACTACGATAAGGTCAAGGCCAAGCTGTGCAAGCCCAACACACCCTAGTTGGCAGGAAAGCATGGTGCCTCTGTCCAACGCCGCCACCTATTGTCTGAGGTATTGCTATGGATTACTTTCATCAAGAGGCGTCTGCTGCCCACTTCTCACAACTCCACTGTTGATCGGCCGCGCCTTGCACTCATCCACATCATCATGGTGAACTGGCCCATCAATGTTGGGGAAATCATATGCAAGGAGATCCACAACTGCTTCCGCAAGACGAAGGGCAGGTTATACTTCCTTTTACTCACCATCGGCCTTTGTGCCAATTTCAATGTCCCAACCGACCCTGAGGATGAAATAACAACCGCCAAAGAAGGATGGACCAGAAAAGTCTATCTGCAGATGATGCAGGCCCCGGAGACGGATCCCATCACCCCCAGCCAGCCCTCTACCGCCCAACCAGCCACTCCAGCTGCCCCCGACAGTACTGAAGCTGCCCCAATAAGTGAAGTCTTCACTATGCTGAGCACCCTCATTGACAACAATAAATAGATCGAACAGCAGCAACTGGCCTTCATGAAGTACGTGGGGGAGGTCTAAGAAGCCTTTGTGGCTTATCTCCTGCAGAAGTATCCCGATGACGACCCCACCCTGCCACCTTACCCTATAGATCTAGCTACCGCAGCTGCACCAACACAAGGAATGCCATCATCCGCCGCTGCCCGCCACGTCGCTTTTCGCCGCCAGATGATGTCTCCGACGCACTACCCATCATATTCCACCACCTACGCTTCCAACACGGTGGGAGACTCCCTAGAGAGCCATCAGCAACATCATTCCCACACCTGCACAGCGGTAATGGTGGCCAACACCTCCTCATCAGATGAGGTCGAGCAGCAGCCGCCAGTAACAGCAGCAGAAGCAGCCATCCCAATGGCGACAGAACCTCCGGCGGCACCAACATAGGAAGGAACTAGGAAGAGAAAGCGGCACATCATAGCCACCAAGCTAGTGGACGATGAAACAGAATTAGAAGAGAGCGAAGCCCACTCCGAAAAGAGTCCAGCCGTCGCGGACAGCCAAGGTCTCCTCTGCCAAGTCTGCCACCCGGACATCTGCCGACCACCACCTAATCATTCAATCCTCCTCTTCCTCCTTAGCAGAAAAGACTCAAGCCTCCTCTCAACCTCAGCCAATTTTTAGAGTTTTTCTTCTATCCTCTTCTTTATTTTATTTTTTTTGTTTTCTTTTTCACTTGTATTTATTTTTCTGTTTTGTTTTATTTTTATTTTCTGTTTTTATTTTGTGCATTGAGGGCAATGCCCATATCGAGTTTGGGGGGATATCTTTCACATTTTTCTTTAGGCATACTTAGTAGCATATAGGTTGCATTGTACTTGCCTTATTATTAATCGGAATAGAAAAAAAATTGTTATGACTTGTGCCTATGATGGATAGCCGATTAATTATTCTCGCATCATTAAATAAATTGAACTTAATTCCGGGAAAAGCATGAAAAATAACTTAAAATTTTTTTAATTGCCAAAACTGTTAAACACTACTGTTACTTGCTGAATTTGTTAGAATATCTAATGAACACTGCCTGCTTTGTTTTTAGAATTCTTTTCAAAGTTCTAACAATAGTTGCAAGTAGCCGCCGAGGCAGGAAACAGAAAAAGAAAAATAAAAGCACAGCCACGACAGAGAAAAATAAAGAAAAATTATTGTTTTACCCTAGAGGTGCCCAAAACAAGCTCTAGGAAGAATCATGTGCGAGAACACTCCGCTGCTATCAAAGTCCATGAATCTAATTATTTTTTGCAGTGACAGATAAATTAGCATGAGTGAATGAAAGTCTTCACGGGATGACTCTACTCCATGGGTTCGGGGTTTTGTAGTTTGCTCCTATCTTAATTTCATACCTAAAAGAGTAGTTGTGATGATCTGAAGCCCTCACTTCCATGATTAAATAATTGTGCTTAATTGTGATGTCTCGGCAGCAACCTTATATATCATAACAACATCTTTGTTTATTTAGTTATTCTGCATATTCAGCTTGTACACAGTTCTGAACACACTGCACTGGCATTATAGATTAATTCTGAGTTATTTCTTGCTATTTTCCCTTCACTAATCTAATATAGGTGTCACGACCTTGAGGTGCGAAATCAAGTTGAAAACAAGTTTTTCTTTCTGGTTAATATAAGGGCAAGTATGTTTAGGTTGCATTGCTTGAGGACAAGCAATAGTTCAAGTTTGGAGGTGTGTAAAGTGTCCATAAGTTCTATATTTCATGCACATTTCATCTCATATTATTGTTGTTTTTAAGTACATTTTAGGCATAATTAGGACCATGCATAGCATTTTACAGTATTCTTTACTCTGTCATGCTTTGTATTGATTATCTTTTATTTGGTGAAGAAAATGTAATGTTTTAGCTTAGTTTTAGTTTCAGGTACTAGAGGCTGACAGAGGGAAAGAGGAGTTGAGGACATGATGCTGAGGCAACAGACCAAGGAGCTGTACTGATGTAGTTCCAGATAGAGACAACAACTGCCAAGTAGCTGCTGCCGCCCTACTTGCTGCCCGAGACAGCAAACTATAGAATTGGAGAACTGGAGTGCGATCTATAGAGTAGAAAATCCTAATTCTATCGGTGTTGTCCACTCAATTTTTCGATGTCTGTAGCAGTAGCAGAGCCGCCGAAGGAGGAACTCAAGCTTACTTGCGGAGCAAGGCAACATGATAAAGTCCACATTCAACTCAAAGAAGTCAGAGTTTAAAGTTACATTTAATGCAAAAGTTACTTTGAAGACTTCTACTCCAAGAAGGACTAGACCTAGCTAATGCCTATATATACTCACTGTAATATTACTTCAAAAAAACTTAGGTTTTCCCTTAGACATAGTTAAGGTTTTCTTGTCGCCATTATGTTCTAAATTTTCCTTGGGTTTGGGTTATGTTGTAATTAGTGTGAGAACGGTTGTTTAGGATTTTAAATTTGTTTTTAAAATAAAACTTTAAGGTTTTCTTATTTCATGTTCTTCATAGTTTTCAATTAAGGCAAATGATTAGTTGATTACTATCCATTTGTTCGGTATCGAGAGAGTCAAACTCGCAAAAGGAGTAAGTACGATTTCATCTATAGAAGGTGTGATCAATCCGGCCTAGACATAGGTTAGGGTTTAAGGCGGCTAAAAGAGGACGATTTAACATTTCTGTCTTTGCATGATTCACGCTGCGACTGGTATTATCTGCAGTGAGCATCAACAACATTCTGACTTAGACATAAGTAGGATCACTTTCGAAGCGTTCTGCCATGCCTTGTAGTTCTGCCGATTTTTTTCGCCGAGACACAAGTCCATCCCCCAGCCGAGGCAGCGAGAGCGTCTCAGCAGCCTATCTGCCATCCCCCGCATATCACTAACTTACCCCATCGGGGTTAAACTACAAAATTGCCTCTGAGTGCCAAGATGACCAAATTGCCATTTGAGCGAAATTATTGGAACACTCTTGATTAATCTTCCTGATTAGAAGCCTGTTTATCCATTCTGATCTCAAGTAATCATGTTACTTGTAGTAAAAACATGACTTTTGATTCTTGATTTCTGATATAAGTTTACCCGGTTCATGGATCACGATACTTCGGATCTACTGATTAAACATATACTTGTATCATGAATGCCTCACATATTGCTACTGAATAATGAATTGACTGTTATTGTTCAAAACTATTTTACTGGGTACTGGATCCTGATTGAAGACTATAGGCTCAGCCCTGATCATGCTGGTAAATCTGCTCGTATTTGATTCTTATGCTTCAGCTAGGGTCCGCCCGTGTTCGGTTTCTATGCTTCGGCTAGGATCTGCTTGTATTCGGTTCCTATGCTTCGGCTAGGGTGATTCCGCCCGTATTAGGTTCCTAGCTTCGACTAGGGTAATTCCACCCGAATTTAAAGTATTCCCTTAGGATGGTACCTACACCCAATGGGCCTAGGTTAATGCCTTTATAGATGCAGCTCAGAACTGCATATTGGAGTATCATTGAAAGGTAGATAAGAATTTAAAATGAACCATAATTGGAACATGTTACCCGAAAAACCATGAAAAATTTTATGCTCTACCGTATACCTGCTTTACCTTATACATGCATGTGCTTACAACATCATTTGGTAGTTTTGTATTATTGAGCTTTCCCAATCTCATGTTGTTTTTACCACCGCAAGTTAAAAGAGATCTACCATGGTATAATGACTGACATCAGTGTTTGGAATTCTCTCGGTGATGTTTTTGGAGTAGCAACAGATGTCGCAGCAGCATACATGCCTTGGAAATGTAGTCCTTATCAGCACCCAACTGCCACGACAACAGATATGTCATGGCAGTGTAGTCCTCGTCAAGAGCTATTAAATTCCATGGATGCGTGTATAGCCATGATGGATGTACTCGTGAGAGAAGTAAAAGATCGATTGAAGAGATCCACATATGCCACAGGTAATAAGAACCAACAATCCATTCCTAAGGATACTGAAGTCCCAAGGCAAGAGGACAAAGAGAAAAGCGAAGAGAGCCCCACGACGTGTGAGAAACAACGAGAACCTCCAAGTCGAGAGGATGCCAATGAGAAAGACTGCTCAACACATGAGGAGCCTGAGCAAGAAATTGCCTCAGTAAAGATTGAGGAGCCTAAACAGAACAATTCTGCAACAACACTTAGTGAAGTTTAGAAAAGTATGGAGAATGCCACGGCAGCACCACATGCCTCAGCAACTACACATGTCTCGGCAACCACACATGCCTTGTCAAGTCTTGATGCCTCGGCAATTAATGAAGAGCATGAAAAAAGCAACTCCATGACAACCTTCCAAGAAGATGAAAAGAATAATGCTACATCAAGTTGCTCTCATTCCCCTTTGCCACGGAAATTGCACGACCACATGAAAGATCAACGAGATGACTATACTTTGCCAATGGAATATGAGCAGGTAATGGTTGAACCTTTTGAATTCTTTAAAGACTCACCTCTTCCATTGCAGGTATTCTTTGAAGAACCAACGTTGGTAGAATTGAAGCCATCAAAATTTATACTCATGGAGATGTTCGAGGGGCCTAAAGAAAATAGGGTTTGGATGCACAAAGATTTTCAAAAAATTGGGTTTTCCCTTGACTTGCACTGAATTATGGCAGAAGATTGCCACGACAATTGGTTGCCGAAGCAATTTCCATAACAACGAAGGCTACATCCAACCATAATGGATTTCGACGAGAATGATGTAAGTAAATGGTTGGATATTGATATAACTTTTCCTAATAATATATTCATGTCTTCAGAAAAAGTCGCAAGGTGGAGCGTTTACATGGACTACAAGGGAACACGAAAGAATGATGCATCCACCATGGTAACGCAAAAGGGAGTAGCTGCGAGCACTTTGGCCCAACTCTTTTTAGGCAATATTGTCACTCGATGGAGAGTACGGATGGACTATAAGAAGTATCGGAAACGATCCTCCTTAAGCTTTCTCAGATATGCGGTAACCTTAGAAGATCCATGAAAATGCTCTTTCTAAGAGTTTTTAATTTTTCGTTTTTAATTTTTGGACCTTTATTTTATTTTCGGTTATTTTAGGAGATATTTTATTTGTCTTTAGTATAATTAGTTTTTAGGTTTTCTTTGTTTTTCCACATCAAGAATCAAAACCACCATGGCCAAGAACCTCAAAACCATGGCAAGCCCAAGCTTACCCAAAGAAGAAAACATCAGTCCAAAACTGCTGCCAAAACAGACAAGACGGAGTATGCGTCGGCAATACCCGATGCCTCGGCAATACTCGATGCCTCAGAAATACTCGTTGCCTCGACAATACCCACTGCCTCGATAATACCTACTGCCTTGGCAATACACACTGCCTCGGCAAGTCATGTTGCACCGGCAATGCCTACTGGTCATGCCCAGACAGCAGCGCATACTAGGTAAATCAAGCAACCACCGCACTCAAGCAAGCGAATCAAGCATACGGATCAAAGGAAACTCATCATTCGAGGTGACGACCTTTCTAATTACTTCATTTGCATTTTATTTTAATTTTTCATGCATTGAGGATAATGCTTTTCTCGAGTTTGGGGGTATTTGTTTTTAATTAGTTTCATATCTAATTGCATTCATCTTTAGTAAAGGCATATAGGATACATATGTTACATGTCATGCCTTTAATTGGATTTAATTGCTTAAGACTTGTTGAATATTCAATGATGAATTTTTTCCACTACACTTACTGAAAAATCCATTAAATTTTAGGATTGCATGAAAAGAACCTAGAAACTTACTATGATGCTAAATTTCTTTTATACGGTTGTGACTTGTTGATTGATAGGAACTTAGTGATCTTAGGTTGCTAAATATTTTTTTTGGGTAAATTGAAAATTTAAAATGTTAATTTCTTGCTAGAGGTGCCCGAAACCGGCTCTAGTAGTTAATGCACTTAAAAGAATCGCTAGAGGTGCCCGAAATTAGCTCTAGTCAAATAAATAAAAAAAATGAGAAATTGAATCGCTAGAGGAGCCCGAAATTGGCTCTAGTGAAAGTAAAAATAAATACCCCGGTAATTAAATAGATAAAAGCCTATTTTTCACATGGAATCTTGAAAATCAACTTGTACACAACCACGCACACACATTGTCATGAGCATTATAGTGTGGTTCTGGGTAATTTTTATGTCATTCGAAAAATTAAAAAAGTGATCATACTTTGTGCCACGGTTCTGAGGATTGAATTCAAGTTTGAAAGAATGTCTTTGATGATTAAAGTCTTGGCAGGTAATTGTTAGTTTGCATTGCTTGAGGACAAGAAATAGTTCGAGTTTGGGGTGTGATGAGTGTTCAAAAGTACTATTTTTATTACCCTTTTTACTCCAACTTAACTTCCTATCCAAGAAGGACTTTGCTCTAAGCCTATTCCTATTTAAAGATGGCCAAGCCACCAATTGAAGTTTGTTGAGTATCAAGAGTTTGAGAAGCTTAGCATGTTCTAGTTCTTTTCTTAGGCTAGGGTTATTTTGTTTAGTAGTGGTGGGAAAACAATTGGATTTTTGTTAAGTTTTTGTTAATGCAATTTTAGTTCAAGGTTTGCTTGTTATTGGTGTTGATTTTATTCTTGCAATCAACTCGGAAGAGGGTATTGCGAGGTTATCTATTTGTTTAATATCAGAAGAATTAAACCCAGGAAATGGATAAGCATGGTTTTCATCCCAAACGGTGAAAGCTAACAAAGGCTAAGAGAAGTGTAAATTTGGTCGGTGTTCACCCTTGGTTCATGCTGGGAGGTATTGTCGAGGCATGGTCATCGATAGAGTTTCGACTTAGGGATAAGGAGGAGCCACTGAAGAACGTTTTGTCGAACCTTGACGTTGTTCACTGCCACTCGGGTAGGGGATTATCGAGGCAGCTACTTAACCAATTCCTGCCGCGGCAGTAAATTTGGTTTCTGCAGAGGCAGTTTGGTGTTTGTTGCATTCAAGAACCGAGACAATTCCAACTAGTTTCCACACTACGATGCAACTTAAATCGGCTTACTCTCTCTTATTTTTTTTGTTTAAACATAACTTCCATTAACTTCAAAAGAAAATTACAGAAAAAGAAAACAAAGGATCTCGTACACGTACGGGGTCAACAAAACATCCGAGAAAAGACAACACAAAAGGCCATGCAAGATCTGAAACGCCTGAAAACACAACCACGAGTCATAAGTTGCCGTGGGGACCAAACACAACGGAAGATAACCAGCATACACGAGATGTTGAAACAAAGGAAGCGTCCACTGGTGCAACCAGGGATAGCTTTAAACAACAACCGAAAGTCGGCATAAATCGCAACGATTCATCCACGATCAGTCGGGGCTTGAGACAACAGGGATACACTCGAAACTCGCCTGAGAGCTCCCTCCAAAGGCAAGCTCCCACTCTACACGAGATGGGCCTTATCAAGGCAAGCAGAACGTAGCCCATACGTTGTGGTCACGGCACGTTGGAAAAGAACGCATCAGCTATGGTAAAACCGTTCCGAAACCAAATCTCAATACGATAAAAGGAGTGATCAAATGAAGATCGATACCACATCATTCGAAACATTTCTGTAGCGGTAGGTCCTCCCGGGTCCCATCTAAAGCTACAATCCAATAAAAATCGTAGCCTTTTAGGAGCCAGATTCGCAATCCGGGTGAGACCAACAATTCTCCAAAGATCTGCTGACATCCAAATCCCAAAAGGTAGGGATTTGCTTGACTTAAAAGGGGAAAGGCTGCTCTAAGATCCATAAAAACCGGGAAAGGGAATAGATCAGTTTCCAAAACAGGAAAGGTGGGTCCCAAGAGTGACAAGGCTAGGCAGGAGGTAAAAAGACCAATATCCCTATGCCATTGTTGCCTTCTCCACAGAGTACACGCTCAGGTAGGACGATAAGAGGTCGGGCCAAGCTCCGGCAATCCGATGATCGTCGTGGAGC
Source organism: Hibiscus tridactylites (assembly GCA_958450335.1). Lineage (NCBI taxonomy): Eukaryota > Viridiplantae > Streptophyta > Magnoliopsida > Malvales > Malvaceae > Hibiscus > Hibiscus tridactylites. The sequence goes on along the minus strand of OY288267.1, from coordinate 28,737,270 downwards.
CACACGCCCTGACCCGAAGCCTCGCCCACCTTCCAACTTTACGAGCCCAGCACCATTTGATTACGATGGCTTCGTTTTCCACCAACTTGCAGCTCCATGGAAGTAGTTACCCAGTGGTAACCGGCTATCGACGCCCAGAACCCACAAAGCCCCGACTCAGAGCAACCTACGCCAGCATACCGCCCACTCCTTGATCCACCAGAATCGAAGCATTCATTAGCCGAATGAGAGCTTTGTCCATATCCGAACCAGAGGTAAACCACTTGAGAGCCAACGACCACCAGAGCTTCAACAGAAATGTTGTCGTGGGGATTGTTGCAGGGGAGGGAAGCAACTGGCCAAGGTCGTGGGCGACTTCTTCCAAGGTCAACGGTCGCAGTGTCTGCCACAAAGCTCCCTGCAGCGGCTAAAGCGTCAAAGATAACCGGCGAAAAACTAAACTTGGTGCTCGAACCAGACATGTCCCGACCGCGAGCCTCCCTTGTTTCTCCACCACCAAAGCCCCTGTGAGCAAACCACCTGTCAACGTCATCCCCTAAGATGCCGATGATCAGCTGGCCACCCGACGGCGACGAAATCGCCCGTGTAGCGACCAAGCAAAAGGGCCGACCCCGGCAGATCAAATCGTTAGTCAGAGGCTCAGATAACTTTGGGGGGAGGAAAGTTTGGCGCACGTGAGGCGCGTTCCTTTGCATTGTCTTCTTCCTTTTAACACATACAATGTAGAATGAATCCACAAGGCAAAGGATTTGGCCAAAAAAAGGATTAGGCAGTTCCTCTTGTGATTGTTTACCATATATGATTGAAAACATTATCATTTTGGATGCATGAACCTATGCTATACGAATATCAAATGCTGTGAGTTTTTTTGGGATAAAAATCCAGCCGGCTTACTCTCTCTTATTCGATCTATCTATATTTTATTTTTAATTGTTGTTTAGTTTATTTGTTAGATAAAACTCTTCTTATTATCACTTGTGTTTTTACTTTCACAGTGCAGTAACTTAAGCAAGTCAGCCCAAACCAATCTCTGTGGAGACGATACTTTATACTTATCACTTTATTACTTGAGACGTGTGCACTTGCACAATTGCGAGGCACTTTACACACGCAACAGAAGTCGATCCAAGTTTAATGAAACGAACTTCGAAGAATTTCAGTGGAAATTATTCCATACGTTCAACAAAAGGTTGAAACTAATACACTGTCATGATGGCAAATAAGAGTGTGACAAATGAGTGTATTGTTACACGTAACAATGAAATGGTAAACTTACCAAAGACATGTTAAACTCAAAATTTGACATGAAAGATATGAGGCTATATGAGATGATTTTGGATATCCAAATCAAAAGCTCAAAGGAAGGTCTCATATTAACTCAATAACACTATATAGACAAGATTCTTGAGAAATTTGACAATGATGATTTTGGCATAACCAAAACTCCCATAGACACATGCCAAAATCTGTCCAAGAATAAAACCCAAAGTGTTGACCAAGTGGAATATGCAAGGGTCATAAGCAGTTTAATGTATCTTATGAGCTGCACTAGACCAGATATTGCTTTTATTGTGAGCAGTTTAAGCTGATTCACAAGCAATCCAAGTGAAACCCACTAGAAAGCAATTATGAAGGTATTGAGATATCTCAAATATACTCGAAACTACATATTGCATTATTCTAGAGATCCTGCTGTTCTAGAAGGATACTTCGACGCTAGTTGGATATCTAACATTCAAGATATAAAAGGCACAAGTGGATATATCTTCACTTTGGGAGGACAAGCTATGTCGTAGAAATCCTCAAGACAAACGATAATAACCAGATCCACAATGGAATCTGAATTTGTTGCTTTGGATAAATCTAGAGAGGAAGCCGAATGGCTTAGACAATTTCTTGAGGATATTCCAGAATGGCCAAAACTTGTGCATACAGTATGCATATACTGTGATATCAAGCAACGATTGCTAGAGCACAGAATTGTATGTACAACAACAAGTCGAGACATATGCGCCGTCGACATAACACTACTAGACAACTGATCTCAAATGGAATTATCTCTATTGATTATGTAAAATCAAAGGATAACGTTGCGGATCCGCTAACCAAAGGGTTAAAATGAGATCAAGTTGAGAAAACATCGAAAGGAATATGAAGGAAAAACCCTACCTAGCTGACTGGAGATACCAAGAACTAGGTTCAAAGGGACAACCTAATTGTATAGAAATGTACAGTCACTGTGGGGGTTCCTCTCCCAAGTCCGTTCCTATGATGTAAACAATGACTAAATGGAATATGTTAAGTAAAGTTTTTAATGACCATTGTGTGCTTTGGTGAACCAAGCAACATAAGTTACCTATGTGAGAGTAAAGTGAGGCCGTTTCAAGGAGACTATTGGGGAATAGTTCTCTCAAACTCTTGCAGGTCTGGGAGATGTCTGTAACGCCCCAAATTTCCCCCTAAATTAAAACCCTGATTGGATAAATCCCTAATTCTTAACCCTAAAATTTGGGAATTTAAAATCATAATTTCTTAATTAATTTTAGTGGCGTAATTGAGAAATTCAGAACTTCTAGGGCCAATTTGTAAAATGGGCTAATTTTGTGACCCTTCTTTTGTAATTTACCCATTTTGTATGGTTTAAAATCATACTTATTAGCCCTAAACAGACTTTTCGGTTCCCACTTGCAGCCACCCTCTATCTCCCTCAATCTCTCGACCTAAACCCCCCCCCCCCACACCCATATTTTCGTTCAAGCTCCGACGAAGGAGTTATCGCCGACCATTCCTCAAACTGCGACTATCACTGTGCTCCCAGTGGCCGTCCAAACAAAACCCACTCCACCACCGTTGTTCGTCGGCCGCCGTTTGCTCGAAAACGATTTAGAATCGTTCGAACCCTCGCTTTCTCGATCTCTTCGTTGTTCTCCTCCATTTTCGTTCAGTTTTGGTTCGTGGATAAGTGTTGTGGCCTTGTTTCGGGTTTCTTTTAATGTTGGGTTAAGTTAACCTTGTGTTTGTTGTGCGTGTCTTGGCCGGAAAATAAGCCTTTGTGGTCACCGGATTTCATCACCGATGACCGGCGCCGTCAAGGGGAAAATCCTTAAGGTTTCAGATTATGCAAAAGGAGATAGAGGTTCGGGCTTGGGTTTGTGTGTTGGTGTATTGGGTTTAAACCCAAATCGGTGAGCCCAAACATGAGAGAAAGAGCCTGAATCGGTGATGGACTACCCGGTCTAGTGTGCTCAGTTGAACCAAACTGAACCCATGAACCGGACCGATCAGATCGACCCATTGGTTGACTGAATCGAATGACGTCAACATTGACGTTAGCAATGACATCAGCGTTGACTTGACTGTTGACCACCGCCACTGATCGTTGACTTTTTCAGTCAAAGTCAGCTTTATGTTTTTCGACGTCCTAATTCCAAATTTGTTGCATGTTTTCCAGAATTCGAACCTGAAAGACTTTTTGCTGTTTAAGTTTAAGTGTATTTAGTATTTTGAGAATTGTGTATATCAGAATTTGATCCGAATAAATCTTGTGTGTAGGTGACGTTGATTCAGACACAGAGATTCTTCCTCCTCCTCTACCTGGGCGAACTCCTGTTGCTCAATCATTGAGATTTGCTCGTGAGTTTGGTTTGATATTATTGATTATTAATATATTAGTGACATGGTATAGTAGTAGTGGAACTTATGTAGTGCTTACTATCGTAGGTGTTGGTTCTGTCTGACCTAGTACTAGAGCTGAGCATGGAAGACGTCACTCTCGATGTTGAGTTATTAGCTACCCAAGGTGTGTTCTTTGCTTGTGTTATATGTTTTACAGTGCTATGTGTGTATACATGATTGTTGGTATGATTTGTGATCATGTCATGATCTGTTTGTTGTATGATTATGATATGTTTTGATGATTTGCCATGTATGACATGATTTGTATTTTGATTTGTCGTGTATAACATGATTTGTATGATGGTATGCCATGCAACATATATCAAAATTGGACTATTTAATATCAGACTATCTTTGCATGCATCTTCGCTAATAAACAAGAATGCATTCATTCTGTATATCAGAATGTCTATTTGGTTTTGAGCATGATGATCGGATTATCTTACTGTATGATTCTGTTTGCGCTTTAGAGACACACTAAGCTTAATAGCTGACTCCCCCTTAGTTTCTATTTCAGATACTCAGACTTAGGTATACGGTACTTGGAGGACCTCGTTTATCAGACTTATTACATATTATCAGTATAAACTATTTCCGATTTATAGACTTTATTTTATCATTGGATTTATATGTAATTTCGGACTCGGGCACTTTTATTTGGGGATTTATTGTTTTTAGCATGCATGACTATTTCTGAAAATTTCATTAACTTTTTAGGTTACTCTTATACGACTATGTTTTATGTAATTGAAATATTATTGTGTTTAATGTGATGTTACTAATTAATACGAATAATAAATTTTTAAACCTAACAATTTTTTTAAGGGACAAGGTTTCAACTGTGACTTCTTAGATTCGGCCCATTTCTTCTGGGTCGGGTTTATGGGGTTACAATGTCCATGGTCATAAGGACATAACCATGAGAACAAATACTCTTGTTAGAGAGGTTGCTGTGTGAGGTATATCATCGTTTACACAAACGACAGAACAGTTCAAGGACATCGCGTCTACTGGGCAGCCAATAAAGTAAATATATTTTTGCAAGGGAAGGTTCAAGGGTGCGTTCACCTACCTATCCTATGCAGCTATCAATCGCAGAAGCTATCACCACACCGAGTCAAAATGTTTTGATAAAAGGCATCAATTTCATTCATGTGGGGGGTTGTTGGAAAAAACGTGAGAAAATGGTAACTTTGAGCATTATTTCAAATAAGTATAGGCTGAGTTCGAATCAAGTTCCACTATAGACTTATTCTACTCCGTAAGACCTTTACAACAGTATCACATATGCTCAAAATTGATGAGGAATGAATGAGAAATTGATGCTCAAAGTAAGGTGGTTGTAAATGAAAAAGGAAGTGGAAACTTCAAATCCCACATTGATGGGATAAAAGGAGAAGGAGGTGTTTATATACATACACCCAACTTGTTGTTATTGAATAACTTGAGATGAACTCGTGCCTCGCGCGTAGGGGGTGTGAATCCAATCCCATTCGAGTTGTGGTGCACCCACACGATGTGGGCGATCCGAATGTTCGGATCGATCGGGCCCTACGTGGACCTGCGAATATTTTACCAGGCTTAAATATTTTTTTCCTTTTTGAATAGCAGATTTATCCTGAAAATTAAGGGATATTTTCAGATTTAAATCCGTTATTCGATTAGGGGTAAAGTCGAAATAATTTTTTTCTCATGTTTTGCCCTAATTTCTTCTTATAAATACATGAGCAGTTTTCAAATTTTACACAACAATTAAAAATCGTTTTCTCTCCCAAACTTGCATAGTTTTCTGGTGATAGTCGAAGGCTCGAATTTGTTCGTGAATTCTCCAATAGTGTTGTTGTAGAAATTCATCCGACTATTGTATCTTGAGAGACTGACGATCAAACAACTCTAGCACCGAGGAGTGGTCGAATCTGTCTTAAGGAAACCGTGTTCGTGCAGGTCTCAATCAACTGGTTTTTAGTTAATTTTTCAAACCTATTTTCAATCTATTTATTTCGTTTATTTTTTATTTCATTTTCATATTTATTTGTTTATTTCAAATCTAACCTTGAATCATCCAACACTATTTTGTTATTTTTGACATTTCTCGTAATTAGTTTTCCGTAGCAGAATTTTGTGTTTCTGGATTGTAAATAAAGAATTGCTCTAATAATAATAATAATAATTTAGATTGTTATTTTTTAATTATATCGTTAATTTTATTGAATAAAAAAGTAAATAGAAAGGAGATAATTACTATAAATAACTTTTTATATTATTTTTATTATCCCTTTATTTTTAATAAAAAAATCGGATTAGATGTGGGTTTTAATATTAAAATTTGGGTCGGGTGAAACTTTATCGTATGTGAATATTCTGGACGTCACAAGCATAAAACAAAAGAGATAAATCAATTTCTATCTCCATCTTTCTGTATACAATAGCTATTTTTTTTATAAATAAAGAATAAAACATGTCATCCGACAGGGACTGCAACTAAAGAAGTAGTCAATATCTGCCTATCTAGATGTATATATATTAATCAATGCTTAATCCATATGGTTGATGTTGAGATCATAATCCTGTGGGCAAAACCAACTAACACAATAAAATAAATTCCAATCCTTTTCTTTCTTACTATTTTTAAGGAAAAATAATGTCTAATTGCAATGGATTATGTTCTTAATGTGTTTCCCTTTTTATACCACATTTGTTTTTATAATTTATGATTTTTAAGAAGATAGGAAGGAATCTCTATACCTGCCATACACTAAATTTTTCTATATCAAGCTTCAGTTCATTAATTATTCTTAAATAAAAATAAATTTAATCATCAATAATTAGACCATTTATCAATTTAACCCTCAATATGTCAAAGAGAATCAAATCATTGTTTCCTTTTAAAATATAAATATCAATTAAAATTAAAATGTTACATTTTATACAGCATTGCACTTTAGATGTATTTCACGCTATTTTTATTTTTCAAAAATATTTTTGAATTTTATAAAATTTAAATTATTTATTAGTGTGACGTATAAAATAAAGTAATGTAATATTATCATGAAAATACATTTTTCACGTCGGTCATCATGTCAAAACTGTTAAAAGTTAATAATTTATTCAATACTTTTGTTACAAATGTTTTCTTAAAAATTGAAGATCAAATCTAACTAAAATGAATGACTCTCCAAACTTAAAATCTTTTAAAAAACAATTTTCTCAAGCTTTTTAAACCAAATTTTACCCATATAGAGAATTATATCATTCTTTGACGCGTAAAATTTTGATATACAGGTTGTGTAAAAATTATTTTGCACAAGCCTACACTACATATTTCAACTATAGAACCATACACTCTAAATTTTAAACTCTATACTTTAAATTTTAAATACTAATATTAAATCTCAAACCTAAAACTTAAGCTCCTAAACTAAAATCATAATCTATAAAACTAAAAAAGTTTACATAAACTTTAGTTTATACAATTTATTTATCAAAGTTTTTTTTTTTCAATTACTTGGAATCCTGTTGGGAGAGGGCAAATGGGGCACATTAACGCCTTCAAAGGACACTCGTGAAGTGTATTAGTTTATTAAAATTAAAAGCTCTCCAATCGGAGTGAAGTAAACCATGTAACCATGAGGGTGGCCCCAACACACACACATTCACTGTACATAAAATTTAGAGCTGTTCAGAGACAGACAATGGGAGTTAGAGATTGGTGATTGGTGTTGTGTGTCTTATTTTCATTTAAATTGTCTGAAAAAGATGAATGCACGTCGGCCGATGGTAAATATTCGAATGGTTAAAAATCCCATTCCCAAGCACATGCAGGAGAAAGTGACAATAAATACGTGAGGAATTTTGTTGCCATCTCCCTTTCCCACAGTGAAGTCCATTCTCATCTACGCATTGAAGTGAAAGGTGTCCCCCCAAATCACCCGTCCATGCTGACACGACTTGCTGGATCTGGGCCCCACTTTTGGACGCAGAATTTCAAATATGGATTAATGCCACCCATTAAAAAGAGGCCTGCACTGTGAGTACAGGATGCGGTTACGATGCGCTACCACAAAATGTTACAAAAAAAATAGATTCTTAAATGTTATCTACCGACTTAAATTATTATAAATTTTTATAACATTTTAAGTTTTTAATTAAGTATAGAAATCTATCACTTTTGATAATATTTTAAGTTGGTGTTAAGTATCAATACTTATCATAAGACCATCAACCTAAAATATTATCAAAAGGTACAATATTTTAGGTTAGTAGATATCATTTTAGATTTCGTATTTTGTAACATTTTAATTAGTGTCGCACTATAATCATACCGTAATCATGTTATATGTTAGACTCCCATGTATGTCTGAGTCCCAAAAATGCATTTCTCTTGCATTAGAGTTTTAACTTAAAATGTTCGAGTCATGAATAATTATAGACAGGTGTAATAGAAAATCACATAGGATCTTTAAGAACAGAAAAATCATAAAATAGGATAGTTATATGCTTGCAAGTAAAAAATACAAGTTTAATTTAGACTAATAATAAAATACATAGGAAAGTTAAATTAGGTTGTACTTCATAAATTTTAAGTACAGCTAAACTCACTTTTATTGAAAAGTTAGTCTAGTGCGTACACAACAATTCTACAAACATATAATTTTTTTTAAGTTGAAATTTCATTTTAATAAATTGCATAAAATCTTTTAAATCTTGAACCGTCCTAGATCTAAGTTATTGAATTAAATCAAATTCGAATTCTGATTAGTTTATGTTTGTGTTAATATTAGGTTTTAACCGTTTTAATTTGATTTTTTTGATTTAATTTTAAATATAAATCATTTAGAATTATTTGTCCATCAAAGTTTCTTAAGATTAAAATGTTTAACTAATAATAAGACTTGTATTAAATTGCTTTAGCTTTTTTATTAAATAAAGAAAATAGAAAGCCAGTTTAATCCCACTTTGTCAAGAAATCAAAAAACAAAAAAGAATGTATTGCTTTGAAGAAGATACAAAAAGAGACATGCTTCTGAATAAAGTCTTGAAAAAAGAACCAACTTTTTCCCTCCAACAAACCCCACTCCATGTAATTGCTTAATCATTTTTCCTCTTACCAAAGTTTATACAAAAAGATTAATTATAAAAATAACGATTCAACCGTCATTCCAGAATATATAAAAAAAAAGTCTGTAATAAATACGAACCTTTTTGTTTCTTTCCCCTCGCTATACTTTACCAATCCTCTACTCAAACTCTCGTGTCTGCATTTCACAATTGGGGGGATTGCTTGTGAAAGCAACTAGCCAGCCATCCTCCATTGTCCCCAACCACCGCTGACCCTATTTTTTTAATTATCAGTATCTGATTCATTGACCGACTAATCCAGACCGGATTTTGTAAAAGTCTAACAATTAACACTAAAATCTGTGCTTTTACAACTTCTTGTGTCATAAATACATAAACAAATGAAATATATATGAATTAAACCATGTCCAGGCCAATGTGGCTGCTTTCCGACGAGGATCTCGACATGGTAATCATGCCATTGCAGTCGGATAAACTGTCTTGCAAGCTTAATAATAGATGTGAAGTGCTGAAACTCATTGAGGGTTTAGCTCTTGGAACAATCGGGACCTCTGCTTCACCCACCAGCATCTGGACCACACTTCTCATTGTGGGTCTAGCCAGTGGGTCGGGGTGCGAACAAGCTAACCCGACCAGAAGGACCCTTCTCATCTCGTCCTCCTCGAAATGACCTTCGAGTCTTGCATCGGCTGCGCTTAACAATCTCCCTTCTCTATGCAAACTCCAAACCCATTCCACCAAATTCCCGCTCACCCCGGCTTTCGCTGCGGCGTTGGCATCTCTCTCGATTGGTCTTCTTCCACTGGCTACCTCTAGAACCACGGCCCCGTAGCTGAACACATCAGTTTTCTCGGTCGCTCTTCCTGTTTGGAGATATTCAGGTGCTAAATATCCCATTGTGCCGGCGGCTACTGTGGCATCGGGAGATTTATCGTGCTCGATTTGCCTTGCTAAGCCGAAATCGCCTAGCTTAGCATTGAACCCTTCGTCCAACATTATGTTGCTGGTCTTAACGTCTCTATGAATAACCTGGTGATCACACTCTTGATGCAAATAGGCCAAAGCAGAGGCCACTCCTAACAAAACTTTCTGCCTATGAGGCCATGGCAATGGCATTCTGGATTCGAACAATGCTTTATCCAGACTACCATTAGGCATTAAATCGTAAACTAATAAAATTTCACCTTTCTCATGGCACCATCCTTGCAACCTTACGAGATTCCGATGCCTAAGGCTTCCGATTATCGACAATTCGGATAAAAACTCGTTCTTGCCTTGACTGTTATGACTACATCTCTTGACGGCCACAATGTCGCCGTTATTCGGTAAAATACCTTTATAGACAGTCCCGAATGCACCGTGACCGATGATTCGATCGACATTGAAGAATCTGGTCGCTGATTTCAGCTCTTTATAACTGAACTCTTTCGGCATTTTGATAATCTCCGACGGAAAAGACTCCGATTTCTTCACATGCTTGAACTTTTTAGAGTAAGCCCAAATGAGACCACCGGCAAATAAGGCTAAAACGAAAGCCCCGGCTGTTACCCCACCTGCAACAGCCCCTGGACCTTGCTTACAGAGGTGGTTATGACATGAAGAAAAAGAAGACTTACTGGAACCAGAACTCAAAGGAGCCAATGAAGGCGGCGCTGACTTAACAGAGTTAGCCGTTGGGTTCAATAAAGTAGTCGTTGGCGGGGGCGGCGGCGAAGATTTTGACTCGAAAGAAGAGCTAAAACTCCACCATTCTATACTATGTACCTCTGTGCTTCCTTGTGTTGAGCCTGAGAATCCTACATACATGAAATCATTAACATATTGATCCAGATTCAGAGGGAATGACAACATGGGCTCTTTAGGCTTCAAATTTGAGTACGAAATAGAGATATTGAAAACCCCAGATGGAGCATCGTATTCGATCCATGAATTAATGAGGTCGCCGCCCTTTAGATCGATATCCAAAGCTCCCAAATCGCCCACTTGTGAAGAAACCAAGCTGTTTAGATCCAAACCAACGTGGTTTCCATTAATGTCATTGAATTCTACGTCCATAAGAGTGTCGAACTCCACCGCCACGAACCCCGAGGCCTCACCCTTATCATCTAAGAGACCCAAAGAGCCGCCGCCGGCGCCGACGAATTCACCGTCCGGGGAAATGACAAAGGCTAAACCGCCGCCGATGGAAGACGGGTTGAGGTTGGTGATGGAGAAGGAGAAGAAGGTGGAGAAGCTGCAAGGAGAATGAGTTCCCGGTTGCCGGAATCTCACCGGTTTCGAATACAACGCTCTGCCTGCGCCGGAGTCGGGGACTGGGAGGTCGCGAGTGAGTCTCACGCTCCCATTGTTTAAGTGAGCATCGCCGAGGAGTTTCAAGCTGCTGAGAGTTAAGGTGCCGAAATCGAACTCCGTCGCCGCAAAGATTCCGGTGAAGCTTACGAAAAAACAGAGGAACAGAGCCGATATAATAAATGTAAGCTTGTAAGAAAATGGCAACATTATGGCTTCCCGTTTCTGGTTATTCTCGAAACCCCATTATAAAACAGAAACCGGGTATGCTTATGCCGTGTTTGGGTGGGGAAAAAGATTGTGAAATTGAAGAGATTAGGCAGAGAAAGAAACGGAGGGGGGTTTTTTCTTCTTCTTTGGGTTAAAACAGACCAAGTTGAAGGAAACAAACAAGGAATAGTGTGAGGGAGAGATTAGGAGAGTGAGGGAATCCAATGGGGGAGATGATGGGTAATGAAGACAGGTGCCTGGCCATTAAGAGGACACGTGGATTTTTAACGGTTATTTTTTCTTATCGGTAATTATAAAAGATGAAATAAAATAATATGAAACCTTTTTGGTTGCCTTGTGTTCACACTGCACGCTTTCGTCGCTCCTTTTACAAGGAAACATTCAGTTGCACGTGACTGAATGAATCCAATTGGCGTATTTTGGTATTTATTTCGAACCGTTGATTATTTTTTATATATTTATATTTGATATCAAACAATCTTTTTATATGAGTAATTATTCGGTGAAAACAATTTTTTACAAAGTTTATTTTAAAGTTAGATTTTGCTCATCTCCTTGTGTCCTGGTGGCAAAGGTAGATGTTTATCATTCTTTGGGACCCGGGTTCGAGCACCAGATATGTCATGATGTGTGTGCCGTCTTAGAAAAGACTAAGAAAGTTGAACAGATGCTACCCTTGCATCGCACCAGCATATTTAAAAAAAAACAAAAAAAAAAAGATTTTAGAGTTTGAAGGTTAGAGTTTGTAGCGTAGAGATTTAGAATTAATGGCTTATGGTTAAAATTTAGGGTATGAAGTTCAAATTTAAGGTTTATAAGTTAAAACTTAAATCTCTAACTATATTATCTTAACCTCTAAACCCCCACACCTAAATTCTAAACTCCTACACTTCAACTTTTAACCTTAAACATTAAATTCTAACTCTAAAACTAAGGTATTTGTGTAAACTTTTTATTTCGACACTAGTATATTAAATATAAATTATTTTTATATTAGCTTTTTGATATTTTGATATCTATATTATTAAATAAAATCATGATTGAATTTGTGTTCCAAGTTAATTATAGATTAATTTAATTAAAATGATAAAAAAATATTAGTATTGAATAATCTTATTTATATGGACTATAAATAATTTTAAGGATGTTATTGCCTTTTTATATTAATATAAATATTCAAATAAAATAACTAAATTAATTATTTAGAATTTAAACGCACGTGTCACGGACCGCCTGTTCGAGTCCGAGCCACATGCACAATTAAATGTTCAAGAGGTTTGATAGACATTTTGAGCTTGAATAGACCACCAGATTTAGCCCGATCCATGAAAGATTCTAGAAGATCACTTAGTCAAACATATTCCATTTGAATTATTTCAAATATTCTATCTAGAAAATTAAAAGATTTTCTAGATATAATCAATCTCAACCGTCAATATAAATCATTTGGGACCGCCGTATGTAAGGGAACTCAACTATAAATAGAGGTCTTCCCCATCTCATTTTATATCATCTATCTTTTGAGTAATCAAGACATTTACTCTAAATCCTTTGTGTTGTTCTTGAGTTTCTTTCTTTGGTTTGTGAGGCTATTCTTTATAGTTTACTTCGCTTAAAATTGTAACCCCCTCGTCCCGGTTCGGACACTTGATCGATTCGAGTGGGCTACACGGGGATAACCGAGGTGAAACCCGTTAAGGCTCCACTTTGGTTACCGACCCTAGGAACAACTTTTTCATTTAATATCTTATCTAGATGCATTAATTAAACTTAAGCGTGAGACGACAGCGGAAACAAGGCTCACGAGAAGCCTAACAGCAAACAGGGCCTAAGCCCAACCCTTGAAACCCTTTAGAGATGTCAAAAAGCCCATTTACAGACCTGTGTTTCGAAACAGACATAGCCCGTTTCGAAACACGGGCTCCAGTTTGAAAAGCCAGACACCCGTACTGAAACGCATCCACCCCGTTTCGGAACAGGGTCCCAATTTGCCTAGGCGTTTCGATACTCGTTTCGGAACAGGCAATTCCAGTAGCCAAAGTGTTTCGAAATTTGTTTCAAAACAGGGGCTCACAGTAGCCAAGCCGTACCAAAACGAGTTTCGAGCCACACCCGTTCCGAAACGGCACAACCCGTTTCGAAACACCTGCTGTATGTGAATTCCCAAAATCAGATTTAAACATCTTCAAATGGTCCCAAACGTCCTTAACGACCCCAAGAAGCATACATAACATACAAACACACTCTAGAGGCATGCACCCTATTGCAACATACTCAAGATTCATCAAGATATAAGATAAGGCATTCATTCAAAAGATCATACATAGCATCCAAGGTTCATGCTTCACAAGGGCATACAATTAGACATTTAAGACAACCAAAAGCCAACCAACAACATGGCATTTAAAGGAGTCTAACATGCTCCTAAACAACCAATACCAACATACTTCAAAGGCTCAAACAATATATACATGTCCCATTGCTTGACCATTACATCATATAATATAAAATCCATACTTGAAAGATTCAAAAGCCCAACTAGCACACTTGGAGGCCCCTTCTTGCACTAGCAACCCACGAACTACGGATCTGCATTGTCGAACAAAAGAGAGCGTAAGCATAAAGCTTAGTGAGAGTAAGCTCATTAAAAACAAACATCGACAATGCAGGGTCCAAGCACGGGCACAACCAATGTAGAATGCATGATCTTACCTTCAATCCATATGAGCCAAAATACACGTGATGCATGAACCTATATTCAATATTATGCCATATTCAACAAGCTCAAATCCACATCATATGTAAACACATATAATAATTCATATAGGAATCATATTCCATAACATATTGATACACATGTCAACTCATATTGGCACCTAGCTATGACTCAAATACGCGGATAAACACGTTGTAACTCACATCCAACACAACCATTACCTTACGGTGGGATTACACTCATCACCGTTCTCGCGGAGGGGATTCCACTCATCCTCACGCCCCGTCAATGGGATTACACTCATCACCGACTAATATATATAAGAAGGTTTTTCGGGCGAACCCATACTCCATCTTGATGACTACCATCATCAAGACCACGTGCGCATTTGACTCTCGTGTGCACACTAACATCCTAATGATCGATCATTTGTACCCAAGCATACTAGTGCCAACATTTAACTCAATCCACAATATCAATTCACAACCATTTCCGTGCTTAGCACGTACTCACCATGATTAACATCATGCCCATACCTTATGCATATACCAATGCATCACAACCATGCCTCAACATACATGTATAACACATTTGTACATAACCATCATATACACAAATCATCATGAGGCATAACAATAATTAAAGAGTGAAACCAAAGTCTCTAATTAAAGCTTGGGATTAGGCTACTACTCTAATCCCAACTCCAGGTGGGTCTACCAAGCCCGACCTAGTCCACATGCTTGAACCAAATACTCAAAACCATTTTGAAAACATTAAACCACTCACATTAACTTCCAAGCTCAACTACCAAGCAACCAAGACCTTCAAGCTTCTGGATTCACTCCCGATGTCTCACCAACACAATGTCTTGCCTCTAATCATCCCAACACAATCAAAATAATCCCAAATCAGTCCATACATCAATGTAGCAAACTCGGAACACTATTCAAGCAATAAACACATGAATTCAAGCCATAAACAACCCCAAAATCATCAAACTCGAGCAGCCCTAAAGCACAGTCCAAAACCTTTGATTTCAACACTTTTAACACTCCCAAATGATTCCAAAACAACCCTGAACTAACATACTAACATTAGCCTTCCATTTCCAACATAAAACACACCCAAAATCCATTCCAAAACCCTTCAAAAACCCCATGAAAACCCAAATACGAAAATCATGTTAAAACACTTTGAAATTCATATATGTTGGACCTCAAGGTCATAAACAACATATCTAACATTATTAAATCAAAACCTTAAGTTAAAAACAATAAAGGTAGCATTTTTATTCAAAACTCCCAAAAACTCAAATTCCTAAAACATGGATGAAAATGAAATCTAATGGTACTTCCAAAGAGAGGAAGATGGGAGCAAGATGGGAAAGTGATTACCTTTCAAAACCGAGCCAAAATGAAGAAGCAAGGAAATGGAATAGTGAAATGGAGGGGGGCTTCTCTTTGTCGTTCAAAATGTGAAAATGGGAGAAGGAAAAAGACAAGGGTTGTCTTTTAATTAAAAGGAGTTTTAAAAGAAGGTTCACTTTATTACAAAAATGCCATTAATAAGATGGCAATCTCATTTACTTTAAAATTCATGAAAGTTGAGTTTCAATTCAATTTGGTCCAACATAAAATGTTTGCTTTGAAAAATTCGAAGACCAAAATAATACTTTATTATTTAAATTATAAAATCAAAACCCGAAACAATATTTTAATATTATTTTCACCCGATCCCTAAACCCGTGTGTTACAAAAATGATTCATTGTTCGAGTGCATACCTTGGGAAGAGTTTGATATTTCGAAGTGAGAATGAAAGCCCATGAGAAAGTTGAGGAGTGCCTTGAGGGGATAAAGGGCCAGAATGCGGAAGTAGAAGGCTTCAACAAGACGATCGACAAGATGCAAAAACAGAGTGATGCGCTTGAAGCAGAGGTGCCAACTTTGAGGATTGATGAGACTTTGCATGTCAAGGAAAAGCCAAGGTGGGAGGACAAGCCCAAGACGTTAGTCAGGCCATGTGAGAAGAAGTCGTTGAAGTGCTTCACTTGTGACGGCCCACACATGCTGAACGACTGTTTGAAGAAAGCTAACCTTCAAACCATCAAGGTAAACGATGGGTCTAAGTGAATAGAAGCTAGACTTGGCGCGATTGTTTCATTCAAGTCATTCAAGACGAGTGTTGGAAAAGTGCAACAGAAGTGTTTTCGTTGCAAAGGGCCACATAATTGGATATATTTCTCAGATCAAGTCAAGTATTCCAAGAAACAAGATAATCCCGATGAGAGAGAAGCTTCAAAGCTTGGGTCGATAAGTGAAGAGCCATCAATGGTCAAGATGGATAAGACATCGAATTTCCTGGAAATCGAACTTCCTGGACAAAGAAGTGTCGATGTGAGGAGAGCTTCTAAAAAGCGTGCCACCTAAGAGTAAGGTGGATGATGCATTGAACTTCATGGACAAAGAAGTGTCAATATAAGATGAGGCGTCAGACTTTAAAATTAAAGAATTATCGATGTGTGACGAGTTACCAGCATGCAATGGTGCATCAAGCTTCTAGAGTAAAGAAGGGTTAATGCGAGTTAGAGTGAATTTGACAAAGTTTGAAATATAGAATGTACATACCAAACATAACTATTGCGTGTTTTAGTTTGATTTGTCTAGTTTGGTGGGTGGAGGAAGCAAAAACCCTAACCCATCAGATGGTAGAGTTATCAAGACTTGGCAAGGACACAAATAACCTTTTAGAGTTTCGAGAGTTTGTTCAGTGTTCAATGTGGCGGTGTTCAAGTCTTTACCCCAGGATCGAGGCAAGTCGCAACTGGTAGAAAGGGGTTCTTACGGTCGAGATATACGTGGTGGACGACCAAGGATGTTATATGGCGAATGGTGCCGAAGCGAGTAGTCCTTATGGGGGACAATCGAGTTAGAGTCTAGTCCTCTTTATGGGGAGAACGGTGTTTATCCATATCTTGGTTCGTTATTTAATTTCAAGTGAACTCGAGAGATAGAATTGAATGAATCTATTTATCTAAACGATTGGATACGATTTCTATTTAAATAGTTGTTGGTGGAAGCTAATTCACCTTAGGGATAAGGAGTGAATTTCAGTGACTAACAAGAGTTCATTGATTGATGATGTCCACCCAAGGTTAACGCAGGGATGTATTATCGAGGCTTGTACAATCATCAATTCTTCAGTTAGAGATAATTCAAAGGTATTGAAGAATACTCTATCAAACATCGAAGGGTAATTAATTGTCATGGAAATTCGTCTGAAAACTACGTCATTATCTCAAATCGGCTTCCTCTTTCATTTATTTAAATTCCTTTAAACTTGGTTTATTTTACTTGTTTATTATCACCATCAATTTAATTCCTTTTCAGTGCGAGAAGCTAAAAGTCAAAGTTTCACCAATCTTTGTGAAGATGATCGTAATCTATACTATTACTTGCGACGTGTATACTTGCACAGTTTACATAGCACTTAAATCACACAAACAAGTTTTTAGTGTCGTCGCTGGGGATTGACAATAGCGACTTTGTACTCATGAGATTCAAGTCGCGCACTTTAAATTAAAGTCGGTTATGTTTAACATGCCCAATTCAATTGGTCAATTTAGCTGTTTAGCACACGAAGATGCCATGCAACAATTAAGATTATTCTTAGAAGTTTGTGATTTTTTAGACAACATGGAGTTCATAAGGATGTCTCGAGACTCAAATTATTCCCCTATTCATTGAGGGATAGGGCGAGAACATAGTTGAATAGTATATCCTCCGTATCTTTAGAATCTTGGATAATGTTATGCCGGAGTTTCCTTGCCAGGTTTCATTTTACAAATATGACAGATAAAATTTATTTTAATTAAAATGATAATTTATTATTTTTAATATAATTAGTTTCATTAAAAGTACTTATTCACACACATACACATATATCTTAAATGATATATTATTAAAGTTTGTGATTAAATTTAGTGTCACTTAACTCAACTATACGAACTCAATTAGAAAGGTATATAAAACATAGGGTAAAATACCTAAATCATCACTTAACTTTATTCTCGGAGCTATTTTGGTCACTGAACTTTTAAAACGCTCAATTTACTCATTAAACTTTACTTTTTGACCTATTTCAGTCACTTTAGATTATTTTATTAATATTTTGGTATGACGTGACTTATTTTATTATTATTAAATATAAAAATAATTTAAAATAAAGATAAAAAATATTTTATTATTTTTAAATAAAAAATAAAATAAACCCCCAAATCCCCCAACACTCAAACCCTTTGGCCGGCGTTACCTTTACCGGTCACCCACCCCTTCGCGTTATCTTCACCGATCACCCTCCCTTCACCGGCGTTACCGTCATTGGCCACCCCCTTTCGCCGGCGTTACCTTTTAGGTGTGAATCGAACGTTGCATCATAACCAGGGTTCATTTGCTGTCGTAGACAATGCATAAACCATGAATGAATCGAACAAAAGAACAGTCAAATGCTCTCTCTTCCACTCACTGCCTCTGCAAGAATCATCAAGACAGACAAATTTTTACTCTTCTTTTGGCCTCTTCTCACCGCCATCGTCTCCTTATTTGGGTACTCAAATTAAAACGCCAGAAAGAAGAACTTGACCAATTTATTCAAACCCAAGTACCCCTTGACAACTACAAAGATTCTAGCTTTAATAATATACTAACCAATTGCAATTAAATACTTCAAAAAAGCTAATGACCTGAAACTAATAGTGGAGAGTGGAGCGACCGGTGGGAAGAGGCAAAAGGAGAGTGATGATTTTGGTTTGAAGTTTTGAGTGTTGGGTAACGCCAGCGAAGGAGGGTGGCCTGTGAGTATAACGCCGACGAAGAGTGGGTGGCCGGTAAAGGTAACGCCGGTGAAGGGGTGGATGATCGGTTTTAAGATCAAACATTGTCTCATATTCAAGTGCAAGACTTCTTCGACATAGAGTACACAAAGCTGGCAGGCCAAAGTGATCTCCAACCAGTCCACCACTCTCACCGTCGACGGCAAGTGATGTTGTCGGCGGTAGAGGGAGTGGTGGCCGCCGGTGAGAGTGACACTGGTAAGAGTTGAGAATTTGGGTGTTTGAGGTTTGGGATATTTGGGGTGTTTGGGATTATGTTTTTTATTTTAAATCTTTTTTATTTATTAATAAAAAAATATTATTTATTTTTATTTTAAATTATTTATATATATAATAATAATAAAATATGTCATGTCATACCTAAATATTAATAAAATAATCTAAAGTGACCAAAATAGGTCAAAAAGTAAAGTTTAATGAGTAAATTGAGTGTTTTTAAAGTTGAGTGACTAAAGTAGGTCAAATGACCAAAGTTGAGTGATGATTTCAGTATTTTACCCTAAAACATAAAGTATAAAATAAAAAATATGAATTTATAAGAGTATATAGTAATTTCATTTTGCTTGTACTAATAAATAACAATCACTAAATATAATTTAAAATTTTAAAATTAAAACTATTTTAATTTGAAAATGATAGATATTTTCAAAAAGAGTTACTTGCACCATATATAATCAAACTATCCCTAGATTCTAAATTGGTCCCCAATCTTAAAAAATATTATGATTAAATCTTTAAAATGTCAATATTGTTTCAATTATATCCTTTTGTTAGTCTAGCAATTTACTTTAGCATTAAATGTTAACTCAAATTTGACGTGAAATATAATTGAAATACTTGAATTAAATTTTAAATACTTATGCACATATATAATTTGAATATTACATGTAAAATTTAGATTACACCATTAAAATTTAATAGGACAAATTCTTTTTTAACACGTCATATCAAAGTTGTTTGTAAAGTAGGTGTGCGAAGTTTGAAAGCTGAATCACTTGATTTAAATATGTTTGCGCCATATTTAAGTTGGCATTTGACGGTCCATCTAGTGATGAAAGGACCTAATTGGAACCTTATTATAGTTTGAGAACTCAATTAAAATGTTTGAAATTTGAGGACCAATATAGAATCTGAGCATAATTTGAGGATGTAATTAACACTTAAAAACCATATGTCTCATAAAAAATGTGTATTGTCCACACATACATATGCATCTCAAAAACTAGTAGTTGATAAAGATTATGGATTATTAAAGTTTTAGGTTTGCGCCTCATTATTCATAAAATTACATAAGTGTGGTTTTTCTTTTATTTAAATTTGGTCTGATTTTAAAAAAATATATATGCGCCTCATTATTTATAAAATTGTATATTTTGATTGTCAGTATGACTTAATTTATAATTATATGAATATATAAATTGTATTTGTAATTTCGATTGTATATTATATTGATTAATTCTGATTTTAGCTGAGGTGAATATATTACTTATAAACGTAATTCTAATATTAAAAGAAAAAAATATTAATCGGGTACAATTTAAATCAAAATAATTAATTTTGAATATACTTTTGGTACTTAATTTTGGTACCTATATACAAGTGACACTCAATTTTTTCGATGCAATTAGATGCCTACATATTTTAACCATGCATCTTCAATTATATATATATATATATATATATATATATATATATATATATATACTTATAATTTTAAGGTCATTTAGTTAAAGAGATAGTATCGATTATATACAGAAGTTAAATGTTAAAATAAAAAATATAAACATATGCAATTAAAAGAGGTTAGACACCTAATTGGACAAAAAATTTAAAATTTAATACTAAAATTTCACAAAAGAATAAATATTAGATATCTAATTGCACAAAAAATTAAGTAGCTAGGTGCACAAGTAAAAATTCAGATGCCAAATTTCATCATTAAAAATAAATATCTAATTACATCCAAAACATTAGATGCCACATTGTACATAAATAACAAAATTATATGTCAACAGGTATATATTTATATATTTTTCTTTAAATTATGTGAAAATAGAAAAAACTTTCAATTTACGAGTTTGATTTGGTTGGTGAGCTGGACCATGGAAAAATCAGTGTCATTTATTCCATCTTTATAAAAACATAAATTAAACTGAATATGTTGCATGTAGTGGGTCCATCTTTTCCATATCTGAATCTGGGACCCTACGTCAGGTTGGACATGCAGGATTCAGCCTGAGACATCCAATCATTGATGATTTGCCCGAGAGTTCCATCAGACGGTCCAGGCGGAGTCACAACTCACAAGAATGGGTACTTTTTCTATAGGGAAAACTATATATTTAGTACTTAATTATGCCCGTATTACTGTTTTGGTACCTAACTATTATTTTTGACAAAATAATGTCTAACGTTACGTTTTTATTTTGTTTTGGTATCTGACCGTTAAAAACTAATAAAAACAGTGACGTGGCTTAAATTAATAACAATTTTAGTCCAAAAACTTATACAATCTATCAATTTAGTCTACAATTCTACCAATTTAAACATTATTTTAATTTTTGGATTAAAATTGTAAATTACTCATTTTTCTTCTTATAGTCCAACGTAATTTGCAATTTTATCCCAAAATTAATATGATGTTTTAAATTGATGGATGTTAGACTAAATTGATCATATATATATAAGTGTTTTGGACTAAAGCTATGATTATGCCAAGCCATGTCATCATCTCTATTAGTTTTTAACATCAATGGTACCAAAATAAAATAAAAAACGTACGTTAGGTATCATTTTATCAAAAATAATAGTTAGAGTGTCAAAACATTGATACGATTATACGAGCATAGCTAATGTACTAAATATATAATTTATCATTTTCTATATTTCATATCAAAATCAAGCATTCGTTTTCTTTCCCATTCTAACTCATTTCCTTGTAAATAATCGAGTTTAAAGTTAAATATGGAAATTTAATTTTTTGTTTATTTGATAAACGAGTTTTAAAAATTGAAATAAATCAATTTATAACTAAATTAAAATTTAGAGTTGGTTAAGAATATTATAAAAGTTAATTAAATTATTATCATAAAAATGTTCAAATATCAATTTAAAAAATAAACTTAATTTTCTCTTTTTATTATATATAATTGAATACACATAATAACAAATATATGTGTTTTTGGTGGCCTAATAACAATTTTAAACAGAATATATGTGTTCGGTATACTCTGAATTTTGTTTTTTTAATCGGACGTGTTATATATGTGTCTTTTTAATTTATTATAGTTTTGTTAGATATATTAGAGTTACTAATATTCACCAACGGGTGGATTGAAATCTTCTGCCCAATTACGCCTCTTTTGGTGCCTCAGTTTAAAAAATTAGTTTTAAGGTTTATAGTTTATGGTTAAGGTATAGGGAATTGAGGGTATGGTGTATTTTTTTTGTGTAGGGTTTAAAGGTTAGGATTTAGAATTTAGGGTTAGAGTCTAAAATTTAAAATTTTAGTGTTTTTTAATGTTGGGGCATGCTTAGGGGGCATATGATTTTTTGTTCCCAACGGGTAAGCCCAAGTGGTAAGCAGCTTAATATCGCTTAAGTATATTTCGAATTTGAAGCCTTGTGTATGCAGAAAATTCTCGGAGGAAAACTCACCAACCAAAATCAGGTGTGTGACGTGGGTCGGTCCGGATTAGTTAGTGCTAAACACTGGGATCCAGGAGGGCAACAAAAAAACTTTTAATATTCGTTTTAAATTCTTATCTAAAAGTTATATTAATGTTTTAGTAAAAAAATAAAATATGAAGGTCATGTTTAGTGAATGGAGTTTTGAGTTAAAATTAGAGTTTTAGATATTTTTAAAGGATTGACCGGTCAAATTTATTAATTCATGTGTTTAATAAATTGAGGACTGCAACAACATATTACGATGAATTCTCTCAAATTAAAAAAAATTGGTATGAGGAACTTTTTTAGGTTTAAAAGATTGTATATAAAAGTTCAAAAAGACTATATTGTCCTATACAATTATAAATGATTGTTATGCAAATAACTTAAGTTTGAAAATTTTACATATATTTTTTAAAGCAAGAAATATTCTCATATAAGATTTAAATAATTATTTCCCCTTTGACTAGATGAGATTAATACATATACTTTAAAAATAATTTAAATTTAATAATGGATTAATATCCTATACACTGGCGGTGGAAAGTTTTTATTTCCACAAGCGCCTCAATTATAGGGTTTAGGGTTAGTGTTTAGGGTTTAGAGTTTAGGGGTTTTAGTGTAAAGGTTTAGAATTTAGGGTTCATGTTTAGAATTTAGGAATTAGGGTTAGAATTTAGGGTTTAGGGTTAGGGTTTAGTTTTAGGGTAATATGGGTGGGGATTTAGGTTTTAACTTATAAACCCTAAATTTTAACCCTAAACCCAAAATTCTATCAACAATCCCTAAATTCAAAACTACTACACTTATACCCCTAAATTTTAAACCCTAAACAAAGTCCCTAACCCCTAAAACTAAGGCGCTTGTGTAAAAAAGTTTCCACAAGCGCTTGTGTATAGAACAATTACCCTTTAATAATTACATGTTATGGAAACAAAAAGTTTCCATGCGCGTAATTGGAGCAACAACCTCTTCTTATTTTTTAACTTAATTTTTCTCTTATTTTCTTAGCTGGTGGTCGGCAACCAGTCTTAGTATTTGTTGTCGACCACCGAGTTCATTATTTTCTTGTTTTTTCTTCATATTTTTAATAAGAATCTCAACCTTTGTGGCACGCCTTAGTTTCTTGTGGTTTCGTTTCATCTGTCATTTTGACATAATTTCAGCATACCTTAGCGGTCGTTTGGTGCTCGTACAAAGATCTTCATAGCGCTAGTTTTTTTTTGTTATGATTATGTTGGTGGTCATAAAAAGAAAGATTCCCACTCGGTTGATGGTTGTTTGCCGATGTAATCAGTCCTGGGTAGTGAAGCGATCTGCTTGATAGTTTGGTTTGCTCACCACTCCTTTTTCACCCCGTAATGCTTCTCGTTTGGATAAAGACAAGAAGATTCAAGAAGGCTTTTGAATTTTGACGGTATGCTAATCACTATGGAAGTATTTACTTTTCTTTGCACTTTTAAGTTTTTTATGAAATTTTGGTAGACTAGTCCCCATTATTGTCCCTCTTGGATGCATTGTATTTGTGATATCTTCCAAGATTTTTTTAATAAAATTTAGTTGTCATTGGCAAAAAAATTAATAATTAATAAAATCATATTAATAAATAATTTTATAAATAAAAAATTAATATAAATATCCTCCCAATATTCTTATTAATGCATATTAAAAAATTATAAATAAGAAATCAATATATATATCTATTTAAATTTATAAACAATAAATTAATATATACATCCTTCAAAAATGTCTTTACATGTCATTTTGCTTGTTTAAATAAGCACATGTTGAGTATGTAAAAGTTCTATATTTTACCCCCTATTTAACCCATATTTCTGCTGCATTCAAGCATAATTCATTGCATTTAGGATAGATTTCATTCATACATCACAATTATATTAAATGGCACAGTTTCTACTGAAATTGGTTACTTTTGCAGGCAGCTGATGTGGCAGATGTTCGGCAGTGGAGAAGCAGAGCTGGAACACAGGACTGCAGACGCGAAGAAGAATGCTACCATGGCTGCTGCCGTGGCAGCCAATGACGACAGCAATAATGAAGGGAAGAAGTGAAGCGGAGCTCGACAGAAAGAGGAAATATATATAGCCGGTCTGTCGTGGAGCACTCTTATATTTTTCTGAGCCCTAGATCAGAATGAAGGCCAAGCCCAAAGTTTAAGGAAGAAACTCCAAGCAAGAAGAGAGGATGAATTAAAGACATCTACTTTGAAGATTTAGTCTTTAATAGAGTTTCACTTTAATTTAAACTTGTATTCTTGCCATATTAGAAAACTTGAACCTAAGGCCTATATAAAGACATGTAATTCAACCTAGGAAGGATATCTCATTCTCTAGCCGTCTCCCCCTAAACCCTAGTCGTTTTCCCCCTTCTCATCATGTTCTAAACTTCCCCTAGGGCTAAGAGTTGATTCTGTAAAGTAGTTGCAAGGATTGCATTGTTTTAGGATTTTTTCTGTTCAATAAAATAGACTTCAAGTTTTCTTATTCTGGTTTTCAACATCTTGCAAGAGCATCGGGAGAGCATTGTGAGATTACACATTTACTTAATATCGGGAGATTTAAGTATACGAAAGGAATAAGTACGAGTTCTCCAGTTTATGGTTGAACTATCTCGGACCTAGGGATATGACGAGGTTAAGTGGCTAAGGAAGAATTGAACAACATCGGTGTTCATCCTTCGATTCACGCCGGGAGGTATCATCAAAGACGTGTTCATCGACAGACTTGGACTTAGGGATATGTTGCGTGTAAAAGAGTCTATCGCAATTGTAGTGCAAGTGTACACGACGCAAGTAGTAAAGTGATACTAAGTATCGGATATCGTCTCCACAGGGATTGGGCTAATGACTTCACCTTAGTTTACTGTACGAAGTAAAGGAAATAGTTTAGAATTGTCACGAGAATAGTAAGATAAAAACGCAAAATAAAAGATTGAGTTATCAAGATAGAGAGAATGGGCCGGTATTGAATTGCTCGGTAGTGCAGGTATTGAATTGCTTAGGATCTCCAGTTCTGTCGTCGCTCCCGTCGCCGACAGCACCTGTCGCGACGTCTGTACGTTAGCTGTCGCGGGCAGCAGACACACCAACTCCGTACTTCAAGTTTGGCAAGAATCCCAGATCTGCCTTGCCCTATCCCTAGGCACAAGTCTGTCGATGAACACGTCTTTGATGATACCTCCCGGCGTGAATCGAAGGATGAACACCGATGTGTATGAATTCTTCCTTAGCCACTTAACCTCGCCCTATCCCTAGGCACGAGATGGTTCAACTATAAACTAGAGAACACGCTCTTATCTCTTTCGTATACTTAACTCTCCCGATGCTAAGTAAATGGATAACCTCACAATGCTCTCCCGATGCTCTTGCAAGATATTAAAACCAAGATAAAAGAACTTGAAGTTTATTTTATTGAACTTGAAAAATCCTAAAACAAAGCAACCCTTGCAACTACTTTACAAAACAACCCGTAGCCCTAGGGGGAATTTAGAACATGTCGGTGACGGGTGGACGGAAGGGGTTTGGTTTTGGTTATAGGGTAATCGGTTATGCTCCTAGGTTAAATCTATGCCCTTATATAAGCTTTGGGCTCAAGTTATCTAATGTAACAAGGATTACAACTTTAATTAAAAGTAAGATTCTAATAAAGACTAAATCTCTAAAGTCTCCTACTTTCCAGCCGCATCCTTGCTTTTAGGAATTTCTTCTCTTTGAGCTTTGGCTTGACATATCTTTCGATCTGGGGCTTGGAAAAATATATGGTTTTCACACGACAGACGAGCAGATTTTTCTCTATCTATCGAGGTCCACTTGACTTTTCCTCTTCATAAAGTTGCTGTC
Organism: Hibiscus tridactylites; assembly: GCA_958450335.1. NCBI lineage: Eukaryota > Viridiplantae > Streptophyta > Magnoliopsida > Malvales > Malvaceae > Hibiscus > Hibiscus tridactylites. Next base: position 28,710,863 of record OY288267.1, on the reverse strand, counting down.
ACCATGCTGTCACGACAGGTCCATGACAAGTTCGTCTTTTTCGGCTGCTTGTCCAGTTCCGCTTTCCTGCTTCTCTGCCCTGCGCCTGCCTTCTCCGTCTACTATGGCAGATAACTGCAAAATAAGCCATCTTTTAGTAGAATCCGTACCTTTAATCCATTTGTGATGTTTTACTGAAAACTAACCTAAATGCAATGCAATGATGCTTGAATGCAGCAGAAATATGGGTTAAAAAGGGTGTAAATAATAGAACTTTTACACATTCAACACACCCCCAAACTCAAGTTTTTGCTTGCCCTCAAGCAATGAAGAAAGAAAAATGAAAATTTTTGGTGTTGGCCTTCAAACAGTGAACTGTCCCTTACCCGTCGCTCATTCTCTATGGCGGCAGCAACCTATCGGAAAGGTTAGGATCTGTCCGGAATCTCCCTATAGTTCTCGTGCAGTGTGTGCATGCTTGTGAACAGTTATATGCTAAGACTCTCTTAGTTTCACTAGAATATTCAACTTCTTAACTCGAATTTTTATGCCAAAGTTTATTTTTTTAGAAGGCACATTTTCATGCTTCTTTTTCTTCTATTTTCAAGCTAAATTTTTCTAGAGCCAGTTTCGGGCACCTCTAGTTAGCTTCCTAGAGCCGGTTTCGGGCACCTCTAGGTTTTTGATTTTCTTTTGCTAAACTTCTTTCCTAGAGCTAGTGTTAGGCACCTCTAGGGGCTATTCAAGTTCTAAGCTTCCTATTCTAGTTTGGCTAAAAGAAATCTAAGCAATATAACAGTCACAAAAGTGTTTAAAATTTCAGAACTATAGAAAGGCTCTAAACTTTTCCTTAACCTGTCCTAAAGATGCTGTCACGACAGAGCCGTCATGACAGGTAAGTTAACTTCACAGTTTTAAGCCAACAATTTTATATTTTCTGATTTTTTTTAAGAGAACTTAAATAAATAGTAAGACACAACAATTAATAAAGAGATGTGCTAAAGACTCCATTAAAGATGGAGGGATGCCACCCCCAAACTCAAGGGTTGCATTGCCCTCAATGAAAAATGGGACGAAAAATAAAAGAAAGAAAAAGAAAAGTACATCACAAAATATAAAGGCAGGCAGCAAATAAGAGGAAAATAAAGACTTAAATTTTTAATTGCTGCTCTCGCTGCTGCTGCTGACGCGGATCTGATGGCGGCGCCTGCGCTGTGGAGGGGGCTGGGCAGGTTCAAGAGCAGGTTGATCAGCAGGATCATTGGCAGGTGGAGGGGCAGGTTCATCGGCAGGTTGAGGTGCAGGTTGCTCCACTAGCCGAACGTCGGAACTGCTGCCACTATCCCAGCTGCTACTAGTGGTGGTGCTGGCTGTGGGCAGCCGTTTCTTGTCTGCCACGTGCTTAATTCGTTTCACCCTCGTAAAGTCCCTCTCCAAATTTCTCCGGAGAAGAGGGCTGTCATCAGTAGCAGGTCGTTTGGTTCCTCGAGGGGAGGTGTCTGCCGGAGGGTTGCCAGCTGCCATCGGGGCAGGGGATGGTGTGGAAGTGGCAGAATGGGTATGGGGGGAAACAGGTGGTGTAGGTGTGGGGGAGGGGATATGGAAATAATGGGATGGGAAGGTGGGGAAGATGACATCCGAATAATGTAAAGTATTAGTAATGAAATTTACCGTTGCATTTGAAAAGTCGCGGATAAAAGTCATCAAACCCAATTGGTGCTCCTCTACCCGCAGGATTGCAGCAAGGATCTGGGCAGACTGGTCTGTCGGAGCGGTGGTTGTGGCAGCTTCAGGGGCAGGCTCGGTGGCAGGTTCCTCATCCGAGTCAGCAGGTGGTGCGTTTGGATCAAAGGCGTTAATGGGTGTTGCAGCTACGACCTCCATGAGGCTGGAGATGTTACTGTCGGTCCAGCCATTACCTTGGTGTAGTTCGTCGGAGGGCTCCTCTGGTACAGCGGCACAACGGCAAAGAGCAGTGATGGTGAACGGCAGGCAGAGTCGTGAGTCTGAACGGAAGGCACAATCGATGATGCTGTCCCTCATGTACCTGCCCACATTGATGGGCCTTTCATGCATGATAGAGTGAATGAGGGCCAACCGCTGTCGGTTGACTGTCGTGTGGTGGGACGAGGGCAGGATACGCTTTTTGATGAAAGCGTTCCACAGTTTTGCTTCTGGGAGGAGCTGCCCCCTATTAACAGAGTGGGGGTTTTTTCTTGCTGGTTGTCCATGTAGTACCAGCTTCTGTCAGCTCCACCATGATGGCATCATAGGCGGCAGCGTCGAGGGTGTCCAGAAATTTTTGGTGAGCATCATCATCGGGGCCAAAGAAGAGGCCGAACATATGGTTGATGCTGTTTGCTGTAAAGGGCACTTCCACTCCTCGGACGGTGACAAATGTCGCCATTTTGCTGTCGATGGCCTCGTAAAACTCCCGGACCAAAGTATCATTTAACTCTGCCGGCTGTTCGGCAAAGTCCTCCCATAGCTGTGCCGTTATGGCCTTCACAATGAATGGCCGGAGTCCCAGATGAGGAGCATCTCTGTTGTAAATGAAGCTACGCTCCTCCCATAGTTCCTTGTTGGCGAAGGGGGATGCTGCTGCTGAAGAAGAAGCGGCAGCAGCGGTACGACGGGTTTGTCTTGACGACATTTTGGTTGCAAGGGCTGTGAAAGAAAGAAAACAAATAAAACTAGAGGAAAAAACAAGAGAGAAAAAAAATTCAGAAGTGATGAAAATGAAAGGGAGAACGGGGTTATATAGCTGTTGGGTATCTGCCCATTTAATGCCAAAACGGCAGGCGGGAATAACGGGGCGGCAGATTGGATGTAGCATGTCTGACGCGTCTGACACGCATTTATGCGTCTGCTGTGCGTCTGCCGCACGCTTCTGTGTCTGCAGTGTCAGCCTGTTGACAGCCTGTCAAGTCCGTCTGCGCCGGCAGCTGAAACGACAGGTTATCATAAATGGGCTTTATTGGGCTGGTGGATGGGTGGTGGGCTTGGTCCACTTCTTCTTTCCTTCTTGACTCCTTTATTTCCTAAAAACTGGAATTATAAAAACAAAACATTATTTAAATAAAATAAACCTAATTCCTAATAAATAATAATAATAATACAATAAATAAAAATAAAAATTAGGTTAAATTAGGGATGCCTTGTGGGGCATCTTCCAAAGTAACCACTTCCTGTATTCCTGGGGCTTCAGTCCCCTGATAATGCTTGAGGCGCTGTCCATTGACTTTGAATTGGTGCCCGTCTTTTAATGATTGAATTGTGATGGCACCATGGGGAAAAACTTGAACCACTTGGAACGGACCAGACCATCTAGACTTTAGCTTTCCTGGGAAGAGTTTAAGTCTAGAATTGAATAACAACACAAGCTGCCCTGGGCAGAACTGTCGTGGCAGCAGTTTCTTGTCGTGCCACTTCTTAGTCTTTTCCTTGTAGATCCTTGCGTTGTCGTAGGCCATTGTCCGTAATTCTTCCATTTCGTTCAGATCTAATAACCTTTTCTGGCCGGCCTTGTTCAAGTCCATGTTCACTGCCTTAATTGCCCAATATGCTTTGTGCTCGATCTCGACAGGCAAGTGACAGGTTTTCCCATAAATCAGTCGGTATGGAGACATACCCAATGGAGTCTTAAAAGCTGTCCTGTATGCCCATAATGCATCATTCAGAAGTAAAGACCAATCTTTCCTAGTTGGTTTAACCATCTTTTCAAGAATGTTCTTCACTTCCCTATTGGAAATCTCAGCCTGTCCATTGGTCTGTGGGTGGTATGCTGTCGCGATCCTGTGCTTGACACCATATTTCTTTAAGGCGACAGCAATTATCCTATTATCAAAATGTCTCCCTTCATCACTAATAATCGCCCTAGGGATGCCAAATCTAGAAAAAATATTTTTGTGCAAAAACTTTTGGACCGTCTTGGCATCATTCTTTTGAGTGGCGATGGCTTCAACCCACTTGGAGACATAATCCACTGCTAGGAGGATGTACAAATTTCCACATGAAGATGGAAAAGGTCCCATAAAATCAATCCCCCAAACATCGAAGATCTCGACTTCTAAAATGTTCTATAGTGGCATCTCGTTTCTCCTCGAGATGTTACCTGTCCGCTGGCACCTGTCACAGTTTTTGTAAAAGTCTTGTGCATCCTTATATAGTGTCGGCCAGTAGAACCCTGACTGCAGCACCTTGGCAGCAGTTTTATTGCCTCCTAAGTGACCTCCATATTGTGAAGCATGACAGTGATGGAGAATGTCTTCTTGTTCTTCTTGTGGTACACATCTCCTTATAACCTGATCTGCGCACATTTTGAAAAGAAGAGGTTCGTCCCAATAATAATGCTTAACATCATTTTGGAACCTCTTCCTGGCTTGATAATTAAGATCAGTAGGTAATATTCCGCTAACTATAAAATTAACGAAATCAGCATACCAAGGAAGGTTAGAAGACTTACATGCCGCCATGGCTGTCGCGACAGCTATTGCGGCAGCAAAGAGCTGCTCATCTGGGAAGGTCTCCAGTATGTGTGTCTCATCTAGCGGTAGACTCTGTCCCGTCTCCAACCTCGACAAGTGATCTGCCACCTGATTTTCTGTCCCCTTTTTAATCTTGATCTCAAGGTCGAACTCTTGTAATAGCAGGATCCATCGTATCAACCTAGGCTTTGCATCCTTCTTTGCGAACAAATACTTGAGGGCAGAATGGTCGGTGTGTATTATTACCTTCGTTCCAAGTATGTAAGAACGAAACTTGTCGATGGAGAACACCACGGCTAACAGCTCCTTTTCTGTGGTGGTGTAGTTCACTTGGGCGTCATTTAACGTCTTGCTGGCATAGTATATGACATGAAACAGCTTGTCTTTGCGCTGCCCAAGTGCTGCCCCGACAGCATAGTCACTGGCATCACACATGATCTCAAACGGTTGTGTCCAGTCTGGTGGCTGCACTATGGGGGCTGTCACTAACTTTTCCTTCAGAACCTTGAATGCTTCAGTACATTCTTCATTAAAGTCAAAGGGTCGGTTCTGCTCTAAGAGATGGCATAGGGGCTTCGTGATTTTCGAGAAATTTGCAATGAATCTTCTGTAAAAACCAGCATGCCCTAAAAAACTCCTAATGCCCTTGACTGTAGTTGGCGGCGGCAGCTTCTCAATTACCTCTATTTTGGCCCTGTCGACTTCTATTCCACGGCAGCTAATTTTATGGCCGAGGACTATCCCCTCATCCACCATAAAGTGGCATTTTTCCCAATTCAAAACAAGATTAGCTTTTTCACATCTTTCAAGTACCTTTTGTAAGTTGCTGAGGCAGCTCTCAAAATCGTCTCCAAAGACGGAAAAATCATCCATGAAAATCTCAAGGAAGTCCTCTACCATGTCGGAGAAAATAGCCATCATGCACCTTTGGAAGGTGGCAGGTGCGTTACAGAGGCCGAACGGCATCCTCCTAAACGCGTATGTTCCGTAGGGGCATGTGAAAGTCGTTTTCTCTTGATCCTCCGGTGCAATAGCAATTTGGTTATAACCTGAATAACCATCAAGAAAACAATAATAAGATTTACCCGCTAATCTATCAAGCATTTGATCAATAAAGGGTAAAGGAAAGTGGTCCTTCCGGGTAGCTTTGTTAAGCTTCCGATAGTCCATACAAACCCTCCAACCGGTCACAGTCCTGGTTGGGATTAGCTCATTGTTCTCGTTGGTTATTACTGTCATGCCTCTTTTCTTTGGAACACATTGCACCGGGCTTACCCATTTGCTGTCGGAGATGGCGTAAATAATACCAGCATCTAACCATTTAATTATCTCTTTACGCACTACCTCCTTCATTGCTAGGTTTAACCGCCTTTGGGCATCAATAGTCGGCTTATGATCTTCCTCTAGGAGGATTTTGTGCATGCATATTGCCGGACTAATGCCCTGAATGTCTGCTATCGTCCATCCTATCGCCCTCTTGTGCTGCCTTAACATGTCGATCAGCTGTCGTTCCTGTTCCTGCGGCAGCTTAGCAGAGATGATTACGGGCAGTGTGTCATCACAACCAAGATAAGCATATTTAAGCTGCCCTGGCAGGGGCTTAAGTTCTAAGACAGGTGGTTCAACAGTAGAAGGCTTTTGGATGAAATGGTTATCCGAAGTGTAATTCAAGGGTTCGAATAACTTACCTGGACGATGGTCTAACCAGTCTACCTCCTCATGACCTTCAGTATCAGATGTATCGGATTCAGAGGAGTTGCTGTCGTCGGTGCTGTCATCGTCTCTGTCGTCATCGCTGTCGTGACAGGCTTGTAGGTGGCTGTCGCAGCAGTGACCAAATTTTATATCACGGCAGCCCTACCTGATGCAGGGGTAATCAAAGGTCACCTCAATGATGGCTGTGCATTCCTCGTCCACATCGGCATGTTTCATTGCTTGGAGAACATTCAACTTAATTTCTTGATCGTTCACGCGCATGGTGAGTTCTCCTTTCTCCACATCAATCAATGATCTTCCCGTGGCTAAGAAGGGTCGCCCAAGGATGACTGGTGCGTTTTCATCTGCCTCACAATCTAAAATAAGAAAGTCAGCAGGAAAAATAAGCTTATCCACTCTTACCAAAATGTCTTCAATTTTTCCCTCGGGGTGAACGTAAGAGCGGTCGGCTAGCTGTAGGGTAACTGTCGTGGGCCGCGCCTTGCCAATACCTAATTTCTGAAAAACAGATTTGGGCATTAGATTAACACTAGCTCCTAGATCACAAAGTGCTTTACCCACAAATTTGTTGCCGATTACGCAAGGTATGAGGAAGCTCCCCGGATCCTTCTTTTTCTGGGGTGCCTGCCTATGAAGAATACTCATGCAACCTTCTTGCATCCTTACCGTTTCAAATTCCCCAAGTTTAGATTTTTTAGACATGACATCCTTGAGAAATTTAGCATAACCGGGCATTTCCCTAACAGCATCTAACAACGGAATATTAATATGAACCTGTTTAAAAATATCATAAATTTTTTTAAGTTGAGATTCATGCTTAGCTTGCTGTATCCGTTGAGGGAAGGGTGGTGGGGGACGATAATCAGCAATGCGTCCTTCCCACTGCATGCGAATCTGAGGACGATAATCTTCTTTTTTCTCCTCTGTCGCTTCTGCTGTCGTGACAGGCTCATCGGCAGCAGTCTGTTTATCACCTGTCGGGGCAGATTCCTCGGCAGGTTTATCCACGGCAGGTTCCTTTTCTGTTTCAGCTTCTTTTTCCGGCCCTGGTAATTTCTTCCCACTCCTAGTAGTAATTGCCTTACATTGCTCATGTGGGGGCGGTCTAGCATTTTCAGTATTGCTAGGAAAACCTCCATTCTGCCTCGGCTTAATATGTTGTGACACCTGACCCATTTGTGTCTCTAGAGATTTCAAGGTAGCCTCATGGTTTGTCATTCTCATCTTAGTTTCATCCATAAAGGTTTCTGTCTTCTTGACAAACTGATTAATATTATCCATATACGTGCCAGTCTGAGACATAAAGGTGGCCAGAGTCTGTTCCAATACACTACTCGTGGTAGGTGGTGGCTGCTGTTGCTGCTGCGGCGGCATGTTCTGCGGCAGGTTCTGCGGCTGCAGTTGTTGTCGCGTCAACAATCTAGGACCCCCTGATTCTGATGATGTGCTTGAGGATTCAGGGCATTGTTAGGGTTACTCCAGGAAAATTTGGGATCCTTCCTCCAGTTAGGGTTGTAGTTGTTGGAATTGTAGTTTGGCTTGTAATTTCCAACATATTTTCCCTCTTCTATATTTATAGGGCACTCATCCCTACTATGATTTCCCTCACAAGTAGCACAAACTTCCTCGACAGCAAATCCTCGTAAGTCCTCTTCATTCAATAAGTGTTTCATGGCTTTAGTGAGGAATGCTACCTGTGATTTCATAGTGCTGTCGGCCTCATAGTCCTCGACAGCAAGTACCCGTTTACCCCCTCTTCTAGCTGTCGGAAACTGCTCCTCATTCTTGGCTAGATTTTTCAGAACTTGTAATGCCTCGTCCGGATCTTTATCCAATAACAGTCCATTTGCTGCAGAATCAATCCGAATGCGAGTCTGTAAGTTAGCCGCATTATAGAACTTGGTTACCTGATTCCAGACATGGAATCCATGCATTAGGCAGTTCCGTAGAAGAGTAGTAAATCTGTCCCAGGCCTCGTGCATTGGCTCGTCATCTTCCTGTTGAAAAGTAGCAATTTTGTTACGTAATCGCTCAGATAAATGTGAAGGATTAAAACGAGATAAAAATTCACGAGTTAGATCTGCCCAAGTCATAATGGAACCCGGTGTAAGCTTATTCCACCAAGTTTTAGCTCTGTCCCTCAATGAATGTGGGAATAACCGAAGCCTCAGTATCTCCGGACTAACTCCTGGCAGTCTAAACGAACCACAGATCTCCTGGAACGTTTTGAGATGCTCCCTAGCATCTTCTGTCGCAGCACCACTAAACTGTCCGGCGTTGTTGATCATACTAAACATGACAGGTTTAAGTTCGAAGTTATCAACATCGATATCCGGCAGCGTGGTCTCCAGCTCTACATGATCATTCAGCATGTAGTCACGACATGACCGTCGTCCACCTGCTGCGGGCGGGTCATCGACAGGTGGTACACCGTCACCAACAGGCTGGTTACGTGCCATCTGCTCTAGCTGTTCCTCGAGGTACTCGTTCCAGTCTAAAAGGTGGCGAAGTTGTTTCTTGAGATTGAAGGAACGTTCAATCTCCGGATCTAGTTTATACTCGGGATCTTCGCCTCTTTTCGATCTGCGCATAAACAAGAAAACCTTGTGAAAAGCAAGAGTTGAAAGAACACAAGAAAAATAAAAGAAAAATAAAAACGCAAAAAAAAAGAAGCAAAAAGTGCAATAAAAGAAAGATGTAGTTATGTTGCCAATCCCCGGCAACGGCGCCAAAAACTTGTTGCGTGTAAAAGAGTCTATCGCAATTGTAGTGCAAGTGTACACGACGCAAGTAGTAAAGTGATACTAAGTATCGGATATTGTCTCCACAGGGATTGGGCTAATGACTTCACCTTAGTTTACTGCACGAAGTAAAGGAAATAATTTAGAATTGTCACGAGAATAGTAAGATAAAAACGCAAAATAAAAGATTGAGTTATCAAGATAGAGAGAATGGGCCGGTATTGAATTGCTCGGTAGTGCAGGTATTGAATTGCTTAGGATCTCCAGTTCTGTCGTCACTCCCGTCGCCGACAGCACCTATCGCGACGTCTGTCCGTTAGCTGTCGCGGGCAGCAGACACACCAACTCCGTACTTCAAGTTTGGCAAGAATCCCAGATCTGCCTTGCCCTATCCCTAGGCACAAGTCTGTCGATGAACACGTCTTTGATGATACCTCCCGGCGTGAATCGAAGGATGAACACCGATGTGTATGAATTCTTCCTTAGCCACTTAACCTCGCCCTATCCCTAGGCACGAGATGGTTCAACTATAAACTAGAGAACACGCTCTTATCTCTTTCGTATACTTAACTCTCCCAATGCTAAGTAAATGGATAACCTCACAATGCTCTCCCGATGCTCTTGCAAGATATTAAAACCAAGATAAAAGAACTTGAAGTTTATTTTATTGAACTTGAAAAATCCTAAAACAAAGCAACCCTTGCAACTACTTTACAAAACAACCCGTAGCCCTAGGGGGAATTTAGAACATGTCGGTGACGGGTGGACGACAGGGGTTTGGTTTCGGTCATAGGGTAATCGGTTATGCTCCTAGGTTAAATCTATGCCCTTATATAAGCTTTGGGCTCAAGTTATCTAATGTAACAAGTATTACAACTTTAATTAAAAGTAAGATTCTAATAAAGACTAAATCTCTAAAGTCTCCTACTTTCCAGCCGCATCCTTGCTTTTAGGAATTTCTTCTCTTTGAGCTTTGGCTTGACATATCTTTCGATCTGGGGCTTGGAAAAATATATGGTTTTCACACGACAGACGAGCAGATTTTTCTCTATCTATCGAGGTCCACTTGACTTTTCCTCTTCATAAAGTTGCTGTCACCATGCTGTCACGACAGGTCCATGACAGGTTCGTCTTTTTCGGCTGCTTGTCCAGTTCCGCTTTCCTACTTCTCTGCCCTGCGCCTGCCTTCTCCGTCTACTATGGCAGATAACTGCAAAATAAGCCATCTTTTAGTAGAATCCGTACCTTTAATCCATTTGTGATGTTTTACTGAAAACTAACCTAAATGCAATGCAATGATGCTTGAATGCAGCAGAAATATGGGTTAAAAAGGGTGTAAATAATAGAACTTTTACACACTCAACAGGATAGGCCAAGGCATATCAGGGATTCTTGCCAAGCTTGAAGTACTAAGTTGTGTGTTCGCTGCCGCGACAACAACAGACCACTGCCGCAACAGGTGCTGCCGCGACAGGCGCTACGACAGAACAGAGAAGTTCTAGATAGTGCAAACACCTGCACTACGGAGCATATCAATATCGGCCTACTCTTTACTCTGAATATTTTCATCTTTTATTTCCAATCTTCTTTATTATTTCGTGACAAACAATTAAACTCTTTCTTTTCCCTCTTGTGCAGCAATCCAAGGTTAAAGCTATTAGCCTAGTTCATGTGGAGACGATATCCGATACTTTCGTATCACTTTACTACTTGCGTCGTGTACACTTGCACTACATTGTGATAGACTATTTTACACGCAACAAGTTTTTGGCGCCGTTGCCGAGGACTGGCAACATAACTTTACCCTACTTTACTGCACTTTTTAAATTTTTTCTGGTTTTACTTGGATTGTTTAACCTGTGCTTTTCACAAGGTTTTCTGTTTATGCGCAGATCGAGACGAGGAAAGGAACCTGAGTGTAAGATAGATCCTGAAATCGAACGCTCGTGCATTCTTAGGAACCGACTCTGACTCGTATTAGCCAGAAACAAATACCTTGAAGAACAGTTAGAGGCCATGAACAACCAAGGGAATCCCCGAGGTCCTGAAGATCCTATCAGAGATGGAGGAAGCGGACTGCCTGCCGATCCTCCTACTGCTTCCGTACGCCGGTCATGCCGAGACTACATGATCAATGATCATGTGGAATTAGAGACCACCCTGCCAGTTGTGGAAGCTGAGAATTTCGAGCTGAAACCTGTCATGTTCAGCATGATTAATTCCGCTGGCCAATTTAGTGGTGATGCTACAGAGGATGCTAGGGAACATCTGAAAACGTTCCAGGAAATCTGTGGTTCGTTTAGACTACCATGAAGTGGTTACTTTAGAAGATGCCCCTCATGGCATCCCTAATTTAACTTAATTTTATTTTATTATTAATTATTTATATATATATATATATATTTATTAGGTAATTAGAATTATTTTATTTTTAGGAACTAAGTTTTTATTGTTATTATTTTTAGGAAATAAAGGAGACAAGGAGAAGAGAAGAAGTGAACTCAGCCCACCATCTCATCATTAGCCCCAAAAGCCCAAAATAGGAGCCTGTTGTTACAGCTGTCGTGACAGACGCGAATAATCCAGCCAGTCAACATGCTATCGCGGCAGACATGGAAACGCGTGACAAACGCGTCAGAAACCGCGTAACAGCTGACCCCGTTAGTCGCGCCTGCCGTTACAGCTCCAACGGGTAGCAAACTCCACATCTATATAAACCCCGTTTTACTATTCATTTTCACTTCACTTTTACTCTCTCTACTTGTTTCCTCTCTAGAATTTCATTTGCTTTCATTTTTTCTACAGTCCCTTGCAACCATGAGTACCAAAAACACCCGACGCAGTGCTGCCTCAAGCTCTGCCCCAACAGCAGCCACTCCCAGCTCCTTCCAAGGCAGAGATATGTGGGAGGAAAAAGGCTTCATCTACAACAAACGAACAGAGAATCTCGGGCTTAAACCATTCATAGCCCGTAAGACCAGAGCTCTACATTGGCAGATGTTTGCTAAGCAACCTGAAGAGATGAACGTCACCTTAGTCAGAGAATTTTATACTGCCGTCAACAGTAGAGACGCGACATCAGTGACAGTTCGTGGGAAGGAAGTCCCCTTTGAGCTAGAGTACATCAACACCCTTTATGGATTCTACGTCGGCAGAAGGGAAGATGGTCACCAAAGATTCGTGGAGAGCCTGGAGACAGCAGATTATGATGCTGTCATGGAAGAACTCACCGAGGAAGGCACCCAATGGAATACTGATCCCAAACACCCAAAGACGGTGAAACGAGCCGAACTCACACCCGAAGCCAAGCTGTGGAACGCATTCGTCAAAATGAGGATCGTGCTCTCCTCACACAACAGCACGGTCGATCAACCAAGGTTAGCTCTCATCCATTCAATTTTAAATGAGAGGCCTATCAATGTTGGTCGATACATTCGGGAAGGGATTTTGCATTGTGCAATGCGGCCGTCGGGACCCCTTGTCTTCCCCTACCTCATAACAGCCCTCTACTGTGGCCACAATGTCCCTGAAGTTGCTGGGGATTTAAGTTTCTTTTCTTATATTCGTTGTTTGCTATTTTGTTATAATTGTGATGTTGTTGTTATTTTCTTTTTATCATTTTGTCATCATGTATTGAGGGCAATGCAAACCTTGAGTTTGGGGGTGGCATCCCTCCATTAATGAAGTGTCTTTATGTTTAGAAATTGTGTCTAAAGTTTAGTTTATTTTTGCTAAAAAAATAAAAATTTGGCTTAAGTCTTTGAACTGAACTTACCTGCCATGACAGCCTCTGTCGTGGCAATGCCTTTAGGATAGTTTTAGGAGCAGTTTAGAGCCTTACTATAGTTTTGATTCTTAAACACCTTTTGTGACTTTTATACTTTCTAGAAACTCTACTGGTAAACTAGTTTAGGAAAACGCTTAACACTTGAGTTGCCCCTAGAAGTGCCTAACACTGGCTCTAGGAAAAGAAGTTAAGAAAAAGTAGACTCAATACACCTAGAGGTGCCCGAAACCGGCTCTAGGAAGTTAGCTAGAGGTGCCCGAAACCGGCTCTAGTCAAACTTAAATTAAGGAAAGAGAATCGAGTCTAAATAAAAACTAAAGAAGCCTAAGAATTTCCTCCAAAAAGATGAAAGTTGGCATAAAAATTCAAGTTAGAAGCTTAGCTATTCTAGTAAACTAAGGGAGTCTAGGCATATAATTGTTCACAAAATATGCACACGCTACACGAGAATTATAGCATGGTTCTGGATGAATCCTGAATTATCTAACAGGGTGTTGCTCACGATAGGGAATGAATGGTAGGTAAGGAAAAGTTCACTGTTTTAAGCCAAGCAAAAATTTTTTATTTCTTTTTTAGGTCATAATTGCTTGAGGGCAATCAAAAACTTGAGTTTGGGGGTGTGTTGAGTGTGTAAAAGTTCTATATTTTACCCCCTATTTAACCCATATTTCTACTGCATTCAAGCATAATTCATTGCATTTTGGATAGATTTCATTCATACATCATAATTATATTAAATGGCACAGTTTCAACTGAAATTGGTTACTTTTGCAGGTAGCTGCTGTAGCAGATGTTCGACAGTGGAGAAGCAGAGCTGGAACACAGGACTGCAAACGAGAAGAATGATGCTGCCATGGCCGCTGCCGTGGCAGCCAATGACGACAACAATAATGAAGGGAAGAAGTGAAGTGGAGCTCGGCAGAAAGAGGAAATTTAGCCGGTCTGTCGTGGAGCACTCTTATACTTTTCTGAGCCCTAGATTAGAATGAAGGCCAAGCCCAAAGTTCAAGGAAGAAACTCCAAGCAAGAAGAGAGTGAATTAAAGACATCTACTTTGAAGATTTAGTCTTTAATAGAGTTGCACTTTAATTTAAACTTGTATTCTTGCCATATTAGAAAACTTGAACCTAAGGCCTATATAAAGGCATGTAATTCGACCTAGGTAAGGATATCTCATTCTCTAGCCGTCTTCCCCTAAACCCTAGTCGTTTTCCCCCTTCTCATCATGTTCTAAACTTCCCCTAGGGCTAAGGGTTGATTCTGTAAAGTAGTTGCAAGGATTACATTGTTTTAGGATTTTTTCTGTTCAATAAAATAGACTTCAAGTTTTCTTATTCTGGTTTTCAACATCTTGCAAGAGCATCGGGAGAGCATTGTGAGATTACACATTTACTTAATATCGGGAGAGTTAAGTATACGAAAGGAATAAGTACGGGTTCTCCAGTTTATGGTTGAACTATCTCGGACCTAGGGATTGGACGAGGTTAAGTGGCTAAGGAAGAATTCAACAACATCGGTGTTCATCCTTTGATTCACGCCGGGAGGTATCATCAAAGACGTGTTCATCGACAGACTTGGACCTAGGGATAGGCCAAGGCATATCAGGGATTCTTGCCAAGCTTGAAGTACTGAGTTGTGTGTTCGCTGCCGCGACAACAACAGACTGCTGCTGCAGCAGGTGTTGCCGCGACAGGCGCTACGACAAAACAAAGAAGTTCTAGATAGTGCAAACACCTGCACTACGGAGCAGATCAATACCGACCTACTCTTTACTCTGAATATTTTCATCTTTTATTTCCAGTCTTCTTTATTATTTCGTGACAAACAATTATACTCTTTCTTTTCCCTCTTGTGCATCAATCCAAGGTTAAAGCTATTAGCCCAGTCCATGTGGAGACGATATCTGATACTGACTATCACTTTACTACTTGCGTCGTGTATACTTTCACTACATTGCGATAGACTCTTTTACACGCAACAACACACAACTTACAATTATAAGTATCAGTTAATTTTACAAAACATTTGTATACAATAAGTTAATGTAATCAGTTACTCAAATTAATTAATATAATCCACTACAAACTATCAACTAATATAATATATTTTTAACTACTCATTAATTACCTAACAAGACAAAGTTTTATCTATTAATTTAACAATGTGTTGTCGATTAACCAATCCTTTTTTTTATCAAAAAGATATGCCATCAAAAAACGATTGAAGAATACATGATAAAACTTTTACTCCTTATGGGGTGTTTGGTTAGCGAAAAAGATCATTATTGGGGTAATAGTTTTTTCTAAAATTTTATTCTTATGTTTGGTTCACCCTTATTTCCACTAGGCAGGAAAAGATTACTCTCAAAAGTAATTTTTTTGGCAAAAATGGTAGGAATGTCATTCCCATCAATTTCTTGGGTATTTGTTAGTTCCCATCACCTGGACTTAAATACCCTTGAAATAATGGATTTTTTTTATGTTGGTCCACTTGTTGCAAGTAAGTACATAGTTAATTACTTGAGTGTAGTTTTATTAAATATTTTATTTCATATCAGTTTAATATTTAAATAATATTTCAATATAAAATTAACTTGAGTTTGAGTTTTATTCTTTACCTGAGAGTTTTCCTTTCAAGCTTATAACAATGAAGTTGTCAACTCTAAAATATTTTTTTGAATAACTTCAACAATTAATTTTAATCACTAAAACATCAATTTTACAGTATATTATATACTATATATGATAAAAGTAAATACAAGATATCTATATAATAAAGCGATCATCGTAATGGATAACTCTTCGATGAGTGGAATGGCTCTTCAACGGCGGTGGGGGATAACTCTTTTCATAGGAAACCCGTCGGGGAGTATTC
Organism: Hibiscus tridactylites; assembly: GCA_958450335.1. NCBI lineage: Eukaryota > Viridiplantae > Streptophyta > Magnoliopsida > Malvales > Malvaceae > Hibiscus > Hibiscus tridactylites. The sequence goes on along the minus strand of OY288267.1, from coordinate 28,695,279 downwards.
ATTGGGCAGGGTTACGGCTGGCGTTTGATGGTTGTGCGAAAATGTTAGATTTTTTATTCCTAGGAAGCGTGGGAGGGATGGTCGTAGATTCAATTTTGTGATGATGGAATCTATGGATGGTGCACAAAGGGCTATAAATAGATATCATGGTGTATTATTATGTGGATCGTTTATCTCTGTTGCGTTAGCGAGAAATCTGGGGCTATCACAGATGGCGACGGAGGGACGTCATGGCCGATCGATCACGAGAAACTCACAGGACTGGGCACAAGGACATCACAATGCAACTGAACACCATGTAGGGAAGGATATCCAATTACCTTCAAGGGTCAAGGGGAGGAAATGTCGAGATCGCGAGAGGTTTATGCCTCAGTACAACTACATGTTACAGGGGAGATTGATCTAGACGCGATATGGATTATAGAATGCAACATATTAGGATGGTGTTTACGTTTTTCTTCCCTTATTTCTCTGGCAGATGAGTTACACTTGGCTAGTTTTCAGGGTTTTCGGATTATGTGAGTTTCAGGTTCGGTTGTCTTGCTCTTATTCGATGGCATAAAATCCAGAGGGGAGTTTCTTCACGATAAAGAATTGTTGAAACCATGGATTGAGAAGGTGGAGTCTTGGAATGCAATCTCTGCAGGTTTTCACAGCCGTCGTGTTTGGGTTTCAGTGTATGGAGGTGGTTGTTGAGGATCAGTGCGAGAAAGCTTTGCATCAAGGACGTACTACTACAAAAATCACGAGGAATGAATTGGATGTAGTGATTAGAAATCTAGAGAGTGTTGGAATGGTTTGGGATAAAATACAGGCATAGGAGGATTCGAGGGAGCCTAGGCACGAGTGTAACCCCCTCGTCCCGGTCTGGACGACTGACCGGTCCGAGCAGGACACACAGGGAAAACCGAAGTGAATCCCGTTAAGGCTCCCCTTTGGTTAGCAACCCTAGAAAATTTCTTTTAATTATTATCTTGTCTAAAGGCATTCATACATCCTATGTGAGATACGACAGCAGAGAGACAACAAAGCGATGTGAAACAATCAAACAAACAATTCAACAACCCATTTTAGCCTTTACAACAGGCCGTATCGATACGCTAGGAGACCGTATCGATACGCCCTGACTTGGTCAACTACCCAGAGTCAAACTAAGGAGATCGTATCGGTACACTGGTTGACCGTAACGATACACCCTCGACGGTCAACTTCTCACGGTCAACGATATAAGACCGTACCGATATACCTAAGACCCGTACTGATACACCAAAATCTCATCAATTTCTCAGATTTCCAAAGAGCTTTTGGCGTATCGATACACCACCGTGTACCGGTACGCTAGGCTTAAACTGAGCCCCAAAGTGTAGGATCGTATCGATACGGCCCTTGGTAAATCTATCAACTATCACCCACACATATATACAGATCGACCAACTTATCTAAGTTGTAGGTAGTATGAACGGTTATAAAGTGCGCACACTTAGTAAATCTATCAACTATCACCCACACTGAATTTTTCTTCGAAGGAGTCAACGGTAAACCTAACACAAAGTCCTTGGTGATACGTTCCCACTTCCATTCCGGAATTTTCAACGGCTGTAACAACCCTGAAGGAAACTGATGCTCGGCCTTGACTCGCTGACAAACCATACACTTACTCACAAACTCAGCCACATCCTTATTTAATCCAACCCAATAGTACTCTTCCTTTAACCCTCGATACATCTTCGTACTACCCGGATGCATAGCAAAAGAACTATTATGAGCTTCATTCAAGATCGTACGTCTCAACTCGGCATCTTCCGGAACTACTATCCTATCCTTGTAACATAGGATCCCATTCTCACCAAAACAATAATCGGTAGGCCAATCTTCGGCTATATCCTGCACGTGAGGTGCCAAAGACTCGTCTCGCAACTGCTTCTCTTGAATCAACTGAGCTAACGAAGGCTTAACATGAAGTTCGGCTATCAACCCACCATCCTTGGACACACTCAATCTCGCAAACATAGCTCGCAACTCAACTGCCACTTTTCTACTCAAAGCATTGGCCACTACGTTTGCCTTACTCGGATGGTACTCTATCGTAAGGTCATAGTCCTTAAGAAGCTCTAACCACTTACGCTGCCTAAGGTTCAACTCCCTCTGAGACATCAAGTACTTCAAGCTCTTGTGGTCGGTATATACGATGCATTTCTCACCATAAAGGTGGTGTCTCCAAATCTTCAAAGCAAACACTATCACAGCTAACTCTATGTCATGGGTGGGATAATTCTTCTCGTGAACCTTCAACTGATAGTATCCAGACCTCAAATCAATCTTCGAAAACACGGAAGCACCTCTAAACTGATCAAGCAAGTCATCTATCCTAGGCAAAGGGTACTTGTTCTTCACTGTCACCTTATTCAACTGCCTATAATCTATATACATCCTCATACTATCGTCCTTCTTCTTCACAAACAAGACCGGAACACCCCACAGAGAAATACTAGGCCTAATGAAATCTCTATCGGACAACTCATGAAGCTGCATCTTCAACTCTTTCAACTCTTTCAGTGCCATTCTATACGGAGCAATAGACACTGGTGCAGAATCGGAATACGTCTCAATAGGAAACTCAACGGCTCTATCTGGAGGCAAACCCGACAAGTCTTCCGAAAAAACATTCGGATAATCACATACTATCCTGATGTCTTGTGGTCTAACCTCACTCATATTTGGATTCATCACAAAAGCCAAATAAGCCTGACAACCCGAGTTCAACAACTTCTGAGCTCCCAAAGCAGAAATAACATTGGAAAGGAACCTAACGTTCTCGCCAACTACCACAACCTCGAAATCATCTATAAGCTTCAAGGAGACTCTCTTGGTCTCAAATTCAACCCTAGATCTATGCTCTACGAGCCAATCCATGCCAAAAATCACGTCAAAGCTATAGAGCGGTAACTCCATCATATCAACCGAAAACACATGGCCCTAAACCATCAAGGGACACCTCCTATACATTCTCCTAACTACCACTGTATCACCAAAAGATCTAGTAACATTTACACCTACCTATAACCACTTACAAGGTAACTCTAAGGATCTCGCGTGCTCACCCAAAATGTAAGAATGTGTCGACCCCGAATCTATCAAAGAAAGCAAACTCAAGGAATGTAATGAGAAATTACTTGCGATGACATCCGTGTCATTCCCGACCTCTCGCTGTGCATACACCCTAGCCGATCCTCCACCCTCGGGCTGAACTGCCACTACGTGAGCTAAGTTCCTCTGACCCTCGTTCCTCGGCTGAAAGTTTCCACGACCGCGCCCACGACCTTTCTGATGCTCAAAACCCCTAGTTGGAGCCGGTCCACCCCTAACCGGGTGTGGACAGTCACGCCTCAAATGGTCTCGAGAGCTACAGTTCCAACACGCCTCGTAGATACCGATACACTCACCTTGGTGGCGTCTCCCGCACCTAGTGCACTCCGGAGTGTGTACAACAGCTCCTTGGCCCTGACGGCCCTGACCATAGTTAGCACTTCTATGCCTTGAATCGGGTTGATATCTCCTATCCCTATGCCTCTTGGCATGGTCTCTGTCCCAATTCGCGTGTCTCTTTCCGGAGTCAGACCCACTAGCACGTGCACTAGAGCCTAAATTCTGCTCTATGTCCTTGGCCTTAGAGAACAAGACAACAAACTCAGTGTAGTTAGAGGCAAGCATGTAGGTCTTCACATCTCTAGTCAACCCATACCGGAAGCGCTCACACCGCTCCCTCTCACTAGGAACCAACTCGGGTGCATACTGGCTCAATCTCACAAACTGAACCTCGTACTCTGACACGGTCCTGTTACCATGAACCAAGGCCATAAACTCCCTCTTCTTTTCATCCAAATATCGAACTCCGAGATACTTCCTCTTGAAGGCATTTCTAAAGAACTCCCATGTGATATCCGCTTCGACCATACCATATGTAATAGTGGTCTACCAAGTGTATGCGTTCCCCTGAAGCAAGGAGACAATGAAAACCCAACTTACGGGCATCTGAGCACTCCATCTGACCCAAGATGCGTGTAGCACTCTCAAGCCACGCCTCTGAACCCTCGGGAGTCAACCCACGGAACTCAACTACTCCTAAGTTACGAAGCCTCTCTAAGGATAGACCTGTCCCTGTACCCTGAGGTGGTGCTGCAGCTTGCATACCGGCCAAAGCTGTCTGAAAAGCTCCGGCTATGGTCTGAATCAAATGGGTCATGTTCGTTCTCGCTGGACCCTGACCCGCCTGAGTCCCAACACCTCCATCGTTAGAACCCGCCTAAGGCCCATTACCATCACCTTCGACTTGCGCACCAGCCTGAGGCACATTACCTTCGCCACCCACTCCATTACCACCGGGAGCAGAAGGAACAGGAGGCTCACCCTCGGGTGCCTGGTCACCCGCTCTAGGTCACCCCCTCGGTCTCACCATATCGAGATAGAATCTAAAACAACAAACACACAATACACAAGAAAAACTTTAGGTTAGAAAAAGGGCAAGGACTTAGGTTCTCAAGCTCGTTTAACCAAAACCATTTTTTTTTACAAAAACACCTAACAATGGGGACATTTGACTAACCCCTAACCAATAAAAAAGGCCATTAAAACATGCTTTCAAACACCGTACTAGCAAGCAAACTTCAAGCATACATGGTAAAACACTCACCGAGACATAGCAACAACATAACACATCAACTTACCTCACTTACCTACCCGAGGTCTCAGAAACCTCAGGCTCTGATACCACCAAATGTAACCCCCTCGTCCCGGTATGGACGACTGACCGGTCCGAGTAGGTCACACGGGGAAAACCGAAGTGAAACCCGTTAAGTCTCCTCTTCGGTTAGCAAACCTAGAAAATTTCTTTTAACTATTATCTTGTCTAAAGGCATTCATACATCCTATGTGAGATACGACATCGGAGAGACAACAAAGCGATGCGAAACAATAAAAAAAAAAGCAATTCAACAACCCATTTTAGCCTTTACAACAGGCAGTATCGATACGCTAGGAGACTGTATCGATACGTGTAACACCCATGTTTTGGGGTTAGGAGTTATCCGGGTTTATAGTTCGAGTCAATAAAATTAAATTAAAATAAATCCAACTTAAAATGTGGCCTAATTGAACTTTAGTAAAAAAGGGAAGGGCTTATGTTGTAATTTGCCCAAAAACTTTTAAAAAGGATGACAACTTTCAAAGTTGTCATCTTCTCCCCTTTTCCCATTATTTCCAACATGAGAAACACCCACCACCATCTTCAAACCCTCTCAAACTTTAAGCTTATATTCCATTCAATTTCAACTTCGATTCAAGGGGTTTTTGAAAGGTAAAATCATATTCTTACTCTCCTCTTTATCCCCTATCTACCTATGGTCTTAAATTTAAAAGTTATGGAGTTTTGAAAATTAGGGTTTATATCAAAGTTTGGATTTTTAAGGGGTTTTTCATTTTGTTTTGATAAATTGAGTTGGGGCTTTTTTTAATCATGTTAAAATACACATTATATGTTAATTTGGTTGAATTTTAATGAAAATCCGAAGTGGGTTCTTAGACCCATTTTTAAGGTGTCAAAAAGTTGATTTTTGGTGGATTTTAGAGTGTAATTAGAGGGCTGATGGTATATGTATGCTAGGGGGATGTTTTGGGACCATTTAGATGTCATTTGAGTGTTTAAAAACATGATTTTCTGCTGGGTAAAATGTGAGTACGAAAATGGGGTTTTGGAGGGTTTTGGAGGGTTTTGGGTGAGTTTTGGGGGTTGTTCTAGGTGGGATTTGATAGCCCAATGGTAGTACTATGGTTAGGGATTGATTTAGGATCATTTGTGGGTGCAATGGATGTTGGAAACATGGAATTTGGAAGAGGTATTGGGGCTGTCCGAAATTGCTAAGTTTGAGGTTTGGTCATGTCTTGCGGTGTTGTAAATTGTATTTGAATTGTGTTCCGGATTGGTATTTTGAGGTTGGGCTAATTTGAGGTTGTTTGAATTGTATGGAGGTTGTTTAGAAGCAAGAATTTGGGTCGGCGAAGCATCAGGAAGAAATCCAGAAACTTGGAGGTGATGGTTGCTTGGTATTTGAGCTTGGAGGTAGAGGTGAGTGGTTAATGTTTTTAAATTGGTTTTTAAGTGGTTGGTTCAAGCATGTGAACTAGGTTGGGCTTGGTAGACCCACCTAGAGTTAGGGTTAGGGTGGTAGCCTAATCCTAAGCTTTAGTTAGAGACCTTGGATGTACTCTTTAATTATTGTTATGCTTCATGATGATTATGTATAATGTGATACACATGTGTGTGAAAGTATGGCTTAGTGTATTGATTTTATATTGCATGTTGATGACAAATATAATGTGGATATATGATGAGATAATTGTTCGGATGACATACATGTGGTGTTGGTTTGTGAAATGAGGTTATGATGTGGATTGCATGATTTTGGAGAATCATAGTGAGTACATGATAAGTACGGATATTATATTGAAATTGATATTGTAAAAGGTTGTGGAATTTGATTTATATTGGCACTAGTATGCTTGGGTACAATGATCGATCATTAGGATGAGTGTGCACACAAATTGAGTCAAAAACGTAAGTGGCCTTGGTGGCGTTAAGGCACCAAGGAGGAGTACGGTGATGTAATATCCCACCGGAAGCTTTTATATATTTCTACGTGATGATGAGTGGAATCCCGTCCGTAGGGCATGTGGTGATGAGTGGAATCCCGCCCATGCAAGGACCGATGATGAGTGGAATCCCACCGAGGTAATGTTGTTGTTGGAAATGTGTTCCAACGGGTTATCCGCGTATTCGAGTCATAGCTAGGTGCCAATATGAGGTTGTATGTGTATACCAATATGAGATTATGTATATATGCTTATAAGATGCGAAATGTGATGCCCTTATGAATTGATATATGATGTGGTTAATGCATTGAGTTATGTATCTTTGTACGTTGAGCTTATAGGTTGTTGAGTATGGCATAATGTTGATTATATGTTCATGCATCATGATCATTTTGGCTTATGCGGATCGAAGGTAAGAACATGCATTTCATTATGGAAATTGCTCGTGCTTGGACCCTGCATTGTCGAAGGTTTGTCTTATGAGCTTACCCTCACTAAGCTTTTATGCTTACGCTCTCTTTGTTCGACAATGCAGATTAATAGCTTGTGGGTGGCAAGGGCAAGGAAAGGTCTCCAAGTGATGCTATTGGTTAGCTCAATGTATGAATTTTAAGTAATAGATTGTAATAGTTAAGCAATGGGATAAGTATTGTTGATTCGAGTTTTGATGTATGTCTATGGTTGACTTGGGTTGTAATCATGATATCTTGCCAAATGCTTGAGTGATGTATGCCTTGTAGATGTTTAAATTGCTTGATGGCATGTAAACCTTTATGTGATGAATGGTGCTTTTGTTTATCATTGTCTCAAGCATGCTTTTATGAAAGGCTCTTAATGTATAATTTACCATGTATGTATGATTGTTCATATTCATGCCTTGAGTATGTTGGAGTATGTTTAATCTAGGACGTATGCCTCTAGACTTGGGTTGTTGGTGTTGTGTGCCTTTAGCCCTTTTTAAGCTCTTATGTATGGCTAGGTATGCTCTTTATGTTCTTTTTCCATAGGAAGTCATTAGAGTTAAGTAGTAAGTGCTCCCCTGCATAATGGTTTCGAAACCATGGGTAAGGTTTCGAAACCTTTACAAAAATCTGAGATTCCAGACCTTACTGCCAGCCTAAGTTTCGAAACCTTTGAGGTAGGTTTCGAAACCTTTGCAAGATCTGGAATTCCAGACCTCACTGCCATCCTAAGTTTCGAAACATTTGAGGAAGGTTTCGAAACCATGGAGGAGGGTTTCGAAACCATGGGTAAGGTTTCGAAACCTTTGCAGAAATCTGGGTTCCAGACCTTACTGCCAGTCTAGGTTTCGAAACCATTTGGGGAGGTTTCGAAACCTTTACTTAAAAATGCACTGTTTGAACTTTGTTGGCCTTTTTAAAGAGAAAAACACATAGGTACTAAGATGCCTTTAGTCAAGATTAAAATTGGGCTGTTTGAGTGTGGTTTGGGGTTCGAATGTGACAAGATTAAAATGAAAGAAAAAAATAGGGTTGCTAACCGAGGGGGAACCTTAACGGGTTTCGCTTTGGTTTTCCCCGTGTGGCCCACTCGGACCGGTCATCCGGCCAGACCATGACGAGGGGGTTACATTTGTTGGTATCAGAGCCTAAGGTTACCGAGACCTTGGGCAGGTAAGTGAGGTAAGTTAAGTTCTTGCATTGAAATTGCACGGTGTTTGCTTGCCATGTAAGCATGTTGCTTGTTATCCGTGTATGATGTGATGTATGATTGTTTGATTGAGGATGTATGTTGTTTGATCGTACGCATATGTTTGCTTGTTTAGCAAGTAAGCCTTGTTATATGCTTGGTTGATCATGTATGTGTGTTGATTTGTTTGAAACATGTCTCTTAGAGTCCCATTGCTACTATTACATTAAAAAAAAAGAGATTTTAAGTGAGGGGATCATACTTGAGCCACTTGGACCTTCTCCTTTGCTAACCCAGTTTGTATGTTAATTTACTGTTGTTGTTGTCGTTGAATTAAATTGCTTTTTGGTAAGTAGAAGTCGTAGTTTCTGAAAAGGTGGACGGTGTTGAGGGAGTCCATCACCTTAGTTAGGGAGGTATGGTTGTACCGGAATTGAGGTACAATTTGTCCGTTTGAGACGGTGTGTATATGGGTTGATTCTTGTGGATGAGGGACGGTGTGATCAACTCTGGCATTAGTTGGTAAGAAGAAGTGAAGGCCTATGAGTGGGGGTTAGTGTAGGGTCAATGTTTTATCGAATGAGCCCTTGGAATAGTATTAAGTTGGTTTCCTCCAGTTGATTCTCAATCTGTGCTTTTGTATATCGTTAGCAAGTATGCAAGTTGGACATGCCTGGTGAAGTGTTAGTTGGTGACCGTTGGGGTTTGGCCTATGATTTTAATGCAAGACAGCTGATCAGTGTCCGTGAGTGGGAGCTAGTTTGTGTGATTGGGTCAGTGTACGTTGAGTTGTTTTCCAGCAAGTGGAAGAGATGAAGTCACTTCCGATATAGTTGAGCCGAGAAGGGAGCCTTGAGCTTTGACTTCAGGATTGTTTGGTAGGGGTAGAACAAGTCCAGCAAGACTGTTTGTGTGCGATCAGAATTGAGTCTTGAAGTTACGAGATGCTCTAAGAACAGTTTAGAAGAGTCAGATTTTGTTGAAGAACTAGTCTGAAAACAAGAGGACCAAAGACTATCAGTTGTGTACATGTGAAGTTGCAATTTCTGCGAATACCTCCTTTTGCGTGAGCATGTAAGAAATTGGATATCCTTGTTGAGACCTTAGATGTAGGGACACATGTGACTAGCCTTTTTGGGAGATAGTAGTGATCAGAATGATGTACAAAAGATGTTGTTGGTGGTTCAGAGTTACTAGTTTCTAGTAGATGTGAAGTGATTGTCTTCCTACGGTTTCGATGTACCTTTTTGACATGGTTTAGCTTGTAGAGCACAAGGTTAGGATATACATTGAGACGAAGAGAGAGTTGACTTGAAGTTGCAGATTTCTGTGTGACTGTAGTAGTAGGTGAGGAGGCGAACTTCTTGTCGAATGTTGACCCAGCTTTGGAGGTCGAAGATTGATTGAGTTTAGTTGGCAGGTTTGCTTAGCAAGTGTGATGGATTCGATTTTGAATGAAGATTAGACCACAGAATACTAAATTAGTTTGTGTTTACCTAGAAGTGTTTGGAAGATTCACCCAGTTTGTCTCTTGATAGAGAAGAAGAGTTCGTTATTGAGACCGTTTTCGAGGTTGCTTCTGTTTTGTTTGCTCTGTAACTTGTGAATCCCGGAAGAATTGAGAATGTTGAAGAATTAACTTCGAGACTTGTTAGACCTTAGATTCATTAGGCCTAGTGCATCATCTCAGAGTTCTACAGTGCAATTTGTGAAGAAGAGAGAAGACCATACAAGAATGTGATCAGATTACATACAGTCGAAACAAGTGACAGTGAATGATTAGCATCAGTTTTCGAGTGTCAGTGATTTGTTGGTCAGTTAGTGTGTGCTTCAGTCTATTTGAAGATTAGTTTAAGATCCGTTTACTACTAGTTGAAAGTGAGAAAAGTTGAAGTACCGAAGACAGCTTTAGGGGCAAGATGTAATCGCCTTGAGCTCTGAGTTATGTCGTTTTGTTTGACTAGTGTATTAGTTACCTTCATAGAGATGTTGAGCAGAATATTTTCCTGAGTTTCTTGATCAGTTGTAGTAGCTCTTCTAGATGTCACGTGAGTATATTCAAGTACCGAGGAAGATCATGGCAAGTTTTGAAGTTAGTGTGGTAGATTCTATTAGAGAATTAATTGTACACCAAGTTGCGCAACATGAACTTCGAGTTAATGAAGATGTTCTCCTAGAACATGCAGATCATCCGAGTGTATTAGGGTGAATCCCAAGTAGGCAAAAGAAGACATGAGTTGGAAGAAATTGAAGACTGTGACAGATATCTATAGTTCCTAGGTCTAGCATTGTTACTTTCAGAGAATTGTAAATGGTCTTTTGAAGATAGTTGCTCCATTGATAGATTGCTATAGAAGAATGTTCAGTTGTGTGGTTAAAGGCGAGATAATGAGCCCTAGAGAAAGAGCTTGTGAACTGTAGTGACGTGTTACATGTAGGGTTAGGTTGTGTGCTTATGCAAGACGGAAGATTGCGACGTGTTCATCGAGTTAGTTGAAAGACCGTGAGAAGAGTTATCCGATGTGAGACATTGAGTTAATTACAGTTGTATTTGCTTCGAAGACTTAGAGACAAAGCTTGTATAGTAAGAAATGCGCAGTGTATATGTACGTATCATTAGAGCTTGAAATATTTGAAGACTTGGGAATGGTTGGAACTTGAACAACATGAGTAGTTAGAATTGCTTGAAGACTGTGATCTCAAGATTGAGTACTATCTGAAGAGAGTCTACGTAGCAACCGATGTTCCGAGTTGTATTTGCTGTTAGATTAGTAGTTGAGTTACGAGTTGCAATTGCCGAATTCCGTATATCAAATGATAGTAGTTTTGTGGCCGAGTTTCGGGTTGAGACTACTTTGAGTCAGAATGTTTGATGAGAAACAGTTGCAAGACAGATTCTTGGCACCTCACGTGCGAGGCATAGTAGAAGGAAGACCTTCAGAATACAGTTTCAGAGATGATAGAGTTTTGCATTTCAGAGACAGAATAGTTATACCGACTGACCTAGTGTTTTGAGATGTATTGTTTTGGCCGAAGCGCACGGTGGTTCATTTGTATTGCATCTGAGTAGTATGAAGACGTATTGTGGGTTGAAGATGAATGCTTCTGAATTGAGTGGATGAATAATGTGGTTCAGTATGAGAGTAAGTATGTAAATTGCCAGCATGTCAAGACCGAGCTTCAGTTTCTTCTAGTTTGTTACATCCGTGGAAGGTTCATAATGGAAGCGAGTAATAGAGATTCGAGATTTCAACTAGATTATTTTTGAAGGCGTTGGTATAATGTTTGGTTACCTGTTGAAGACAGAGGATCAGTCAGAGAAAGTTACGAGTCAAGTGTTCAACCAATGTTGTATGAGATTGTGAATCGGGCTAGTTCTGTTGTTATCTGTTGTGGTTACCACCAGAGTTAGAAAGGGGTTTGAGATGTGTTCCGTGTATCTATGATTCAGAAATGTGAGTCAGATCTGTTCCGTGCTATGTTTGTTGAAGAGATTGAGTTGAGTTTGAAATTGGCATGCCTTGAAGAATCAGTTGAGATCATAGTGTAAGATAGCAAGTGTTGCGTGGTAAGTCTTTCGAGTTGGTTAGTATGTTGTGGTGAGAGAGGAATGTGTGGAGGTGCATGTTTCGGTGGCCCTCCGTGATCGATGAATTTCGGGGACGAAATTTCCTTAAGTGGGGAAGAGTTGTAACACCAGTGTTTTGGGGTTAGGAGTTATCTGGGTTTATAGTCCGAGTCAATAAAATTAAATTAAAATAAATCCAACTTAAAATGTGGCCTAATTGAACTTTAGTAAAAAGGGAAGGGCTTATGTTGTAATTTGCTCAAAAACTTTTAAAAAGGATGACAACTTTCAAAGTTGTCATCTTCTCCCCTTTTCCCATTATTTCCAACATGAGAAACACCCACCACCATCTTCAAACCCTCTCAAACTTTAAGCTTATATTCCATTCGATTTCAACTTCGATTCAAGGGGTTTTTGAAAGGTAAAATCATATTCTTACTCTCCTCTTTATCCCCTATCTACCTATGGTCTTAAATTTTAAAGTTATGGAGTTTTGAAAATTAGGGTTTATATCAAAGTTTGGATTTTTAAGGGGTTTTTCATTTTGTTTTGATAAATTGAGTTGGGGCTTTTTTTAATCATGTTAAAATGCACATTATATGTTAATTTGGTTGAATTTTAATGAAAATCCGAAGTGGGTTCTTAGACCCATTTTTAAGGTGTCAAAAAGTTGATTTTTGGTGGGTTTTAGAGTGTAATTAGAGGGCTGATGGTATATGTATGCTAGGGGGATGTTTTGGGACCATTTAGATGTCATTTGGGTGTTTAAAAACATGATTTCCTGCTGGGTAAAATGTGAGTACGAAAATGGGGTTTTGGAGGGTTTTGGGTGAGTTTTGGGGGTTGTTCTAGGTGGGATTTGATAGCCCAATGGTAGTACTATGGTTAGGGATTGATTTGGGATCATTTGTGGGTGCAATGGATGTTGGAAACATGGAATTTGGAAGAGGTATTGGGGCTGTCCGAAATTGCTAAGTTTGAGGTTTGGTCATGTCTTGCGGTGTTGTAAATTGTATTTGAATTGTGTTCCGGATTGGTATTTTGAGGTTGAGCTAATTTGAGGTTGTTTGAATTGTATGGAGGTTGTTTAGAAGCAAGAATTTGGGTCGGCGAAGCATCGGGAAGAAATCCGGAAACTTGGAGGTGATGGTTGCTTGGTATTTGAGCTTGGAGGTATAGGTGAGTGGTAAATGTTTTTAAATTGGTTTTTAAGTGGTTGGTTCAAGCATGTGAACTAGGTTGGGCTTGGTAGACCCACCTAGAGTTAGGGTTAGGGTGGTAGCCTAATCCTAAGCTTTAGTTAGAGACCTTGGATGTACTCTTTAATTATTGTTATGCTTCATGATGATTATGTATAATGTGATACACATGTGTGTGAAAGTATGGCTTAGTGTATTGATTTTATATTGCATGTTGATGACAAATATAATGTGGATATATGATGAGATAATTGTTCGGATGACATACATGTGGTGTTGGTTTGTGAAATGAGGTTATGATGTGGATTGCATGATTTTGGAGAATCATAGTGAGTACGTGATAAATACGGATATTATATTGAAATTGATATTGTAAAAGGTTGTGGAATTTGATTTATATTGGCACTAGTATGCTTGGGTACAATGATCGATCATTAGGATGAGTGTGCACACAAATTGAGTCAAAAACGTACGTGGCCTTGGTGGCGTTAAGGCACCAAGGAGGAGTACGGTGATGTAATATCCCACCGGAAGCTTTTATATATTTCTACGTGATGATGAGTGGAATCCCATCCGTAGGGCATGTGGTGATGAGTGGAATCCCGCCCATGCAAGGACCGGTGATGAGTGGAATCCCACCGAGGTAATGTTGTTGTTGGAAATGCGTTCCAACGGGTTATCCGCGTATTCGAGTCATAGCTAGGTGCCAATATGAGGTTGTATGTGTATACCAATATGAGATTATGTATATATGCTTATAAGATGCGAAATGTGATGCCCTTATGAATTGATATATGATGTGGTTAATGCATTGAGTTATGTATCTTTGTACGTTGAGCTTATAGGTTGTTGAGTATGGCATAATGTTGATTATATGTTCATGCATCATGATCATTTTGGCTTATGCGGATCGAAGGTAAGAACATGCATTTCATTATGGAAATTGCTCGTGCTTGGACCCTGCATTGTCGAAGGTTTGTCTTATGAGCTTACCCTCACTAAGCTTTTATGCTTATGCTCTCTTTGTTCGACAATGCAGATTAATAGCTTGTGGGTGGCAAGGGCAAGGAAAGGTTTCCAAGTGATGCTATTGGTTAGCTCAATGTATGAATTTTAAGTAATAGATTGTAATAGTTAAGCAATGGGATAAGTATTGTTGATTCGAGTTTTGATGTATGTCTATGGTTGACTTGGGTTGTAATCATGATATCTTGCCAAATGCTTGAGTGATGTATGCCTTGTAGGTGTTTAAATTGCTTGATGGCATGTAAACCTTTATGTGATGAATGGTGCTTTTGTTTATCATTGTCTCAAGCATGCTTTTATGAAAGGCTCTTAATGTATAATTTACCATGTATGTATGATTGTTCATATTCATGCCTTGAGTATGTTTGAGTATGTTGGAGTATGTTTAATCTAGGACGTATGCCTCTAGACTTGGGTTGTTGGTGTTGTGTGCCTTTAGCCCTTTTTAAGCTCTTATGTATGGCTAGGTATGCTCTTTATGTTCTTTTTCCATAAGAAGTCATTAGAGTTAAGTAGTAAGTGCTCCCCTGCATAATGGTTTTGAAACCATGGGTAAGGTTTCGAAACCTTTGCAAAAATCTGGGATTCCAGACCTTACTGCCAGCCTAAGTTTCGAAACCTTTGAGGTAGGTTTCGAAACCTTTGCAAGATCTGGGATTCTAGACCTCACTGCCAGCCTAAGTTTCGAAACCTTTGAGGAAGGTTTCGAAACCATGGAGGAGGGTTTCGAAACCATGGGTAAGGTTTCGAAACCTTTGCAGAAATCTGGGTTCCAGACCTTACTGCCAGTCTAGGTTTCGAAACCATTTGGGGAGGTTTCGAAACCTTTACTTAAAAATGCACTGTTTGAACTTTGTTGGCCTTTTTAAAGAGAAAAACACATAGGTACTAAGATGCCTTTAGTCAAGATTAAAATTGGGCTGTTTGAGTGTGGTTTGGGGTTCGAACGTGACAAGATTAAAATGAAAGAAAAAAAATAGGGTTGCTAACCGAGGGGGAACCTTAACGGGTTTCGCTTCGGTTTTCCCCGTGTGGCCCACTCGGACCGGTCATCCGGCCAGACCGAGACGAGGGGGTTACAATACGCCTTGACTTGGTCAACTACCTAGAGTCAACCTAGGGAGACCGTATCGGTACACTGGTTGACCGTGCCGATACACCCTCGACGGTCAACTTCTCACGATCAACGATATAAGACCATACCGATACACCTAAGACCCGTACCGATACGCAAAAATCGCATCAATTTCTCAGATTTCCAGAGAGCTTTTGGCGTATCGATACACCCCGTATACCAGTACGCTAGGCTTAAACTGAGCCCCAAAGTGTAGGACCGTATCGATACGGCCCTTGGGCGTACCGATATGCCCTGCACTGGAAAACTCAGTTTAGCAGCAAAACTAACCAAGACTCAACTCTAGATGTATTTTACAACTCACCTAGCCACAAACAAACCTTCATACAACATTTATCAACCATGAATAAGCGTACGGATCAATTTAAGCAAACTACGGGGCATCAACACCAAGGCAACAATACTTAAGAGAAACTTGCATACTAAACATGCATAAAGAGTCTAACTAGCCAAAAGATACATGCATCCACAAGCAAGGTTTACATTCTCTCAAAACAACACATAAGCATTCATGGATCAAGGTTATAAGCCTTTGAACACAAGCATCTAGGCAACAACATACATGGTTTACAAATCCACAACAAGGCATTAACAACAAACCAACATATATGAGTCCATCAACGCTCACACACAACTCTTAGTATCATAAAACCAAACATGCTTGAACACCAACAAACCAATTAAAGAGTTTGAACACTAACTCTATACAAGTCTACACCCCCATTGTCTAGACATTATTACAATACTTAAATCATACTTGAGCTACTCGAGAATTCCAAAAGCTCCTCCCTTGCCCACTTGCCCTCCGAACTCTAACGATCTGCATGTTGGAAAAAGGAGAGCATAAGCTTGACAGCTTAGTGAGCGAAGCTCTAAAAACTCATCAATGTTGCAGTTTTCAAAACACATTTCTTAATGATAAATAAACCATTTGAATGCACGTAAGGTATCTCAACAACACAGCTACATGGTTTGCACATGCACAACCAAAACACACACGGTGGGACTACACATCACCGTTTCGACTAGTAGTTTTCCGATGGGACTACACATCAACGTACTCTTCTACTAGTCACTACCGGTGGGACTACACATCACCGTAGTTATGACAACCATCACGTGAGGCTCGACACCAACAACGACTACACACAACAATGAATGTAAAAGTAATTCATCATGCATATGATATCACAACAATTAATCATACATCATCACTTAACCACCAAGGTAGGATTAGTAAACTTACACTTGGGGTTTAGGTTAGCCCACACGCCTCCACCCAAACCCCCAAGAACCCATTTCGAAAGAAAAACAAGTTCAAACCATTTTCACTCACCGATGCAACCCAAACGGAAGCCGAACACCGATCTCAAGTCTCCAAGTTCCCCGGATTAGTGCCCGAAGCCTCTCCAACGGTTTCCCTTGTTTCTAACCAATCAAAAACAATACATTACTCAGCCAATACATCACAAAACACTGCCACAATCCCAAACTACAACTACAAGTCAAACTCTCACAATTTCAAACCAATGCCAACACCAACAATCCCCATATTCGTACTCCCCAAAAGCCCAGTCGAGAACCAAAGATTTCAACACTCAAAACACTTCTAAACACCTTTAAAGCCACATCCTAGTATCACTATAACCCCAGCCCAACTCCCTTTCACAAAATCACACCAAAACACTAGTTTTGAATCTTTTAAAACACCCATGAAAACCCATGTAACCCCCTTAACTCGGCCCAGACGGTTGAACCGAATTAAGAAGTTTACACGGGGAAAACCAAAGTCAACCCGAAAGTCAACCTTGATTAACGACCCCTTTTTTCATTTTAATATTATTTAAATGCACATTAACCCTAGATATGTTCACAAGTTCATCATACTTAAAGATCAAAACAATCAAAGGTCATTCAGGGACTCAATTGCACAAATTAAGGAATTAGGGACCAAATTGTAAATTCTTAAAATTACAAGGACTTATCCCAATTAAAAGTTTTCATTATGAAATTAATCATCTTCCATGCTTCTCTGCCAAGTTTCAGCACAAACTGACATCTCAAACTCATTCAATTGCAATAACAAGGTTCAGGACTAAAACGCAAACATTTCAAAACATGTAACCATCAAATTCAGAGCCCAACGGTCGAGTGTTCCGAAATAGGGAGGACCTGTTCTAAAACGCGGGACCGTTCCGAAACGGGTTCCGAAACAAGGCTTGCAGTAGCATTTCCGTTCCGGAACGGTTCCTCCCGTTTTGAAACGCCTAGGCCATTTCAGGCCCCTGTTCCGAAACGGTAGCACCCGTTCCGATACGGCCTGCCCAGATTTGCAGAATTTTGCTGTTTAAACACACAATTGACCCATCAAACATGCTCCAAATGCAACCAAATTATACCAACAAGTCATTTCAAGCATAAGGAACATAATTGCATCAGCCATACTCAAACATGGCATCAATTAAACAAATCCCCAATTCTATAGGCATGCATCCTACTTAGAAAACCATTCAAGCAACAATATACCAAAACCACCTCACAAAGGCCAATTACATGTTCCAACCACATTAACAACATGAAACCAACTTAGGGAGTCCAAAACATCTCCCAAAACAACAACATAGGTCCCCCATTGCCAAATGCCCAAAAGCTAATAGTGTTAGAAAACATTCACCATACATGAGCTTAAACCTTCACTTGGATGCTTGGCTTCCTTGCTGCCCCTAATGCACTTCAATGCTCTGCATTATTGGTTTAGGAAAAGAGAGAGCGTAAGCAAATAGCTTAGTGAGGAATGCTCATTTAAAACAACACAATAATGCATTTATAAAACACATTTATAAACCTTGGCTCAAATCATCATTTGTACATGCACATAAGCATTTAAAACAAGCAATTCATGCTTCAAGTTTATAACATGTCATATTGGCCACAAGTGATACAATCAACATAAGATCCACACATGGACTTTTAAACACCATTGTGATCTTACAACTCACAAGGACCACACATGGACTTTTAAACACCATTGTGTCCTTAGCACAAGAATCATCCATGGACTTTTAACCACCATGATGTTCTTCATTTCCCAAGGACCACACAAGGACTTTTAAACACCTTTGTGTCCTTAACAAGAATCACCCATGGACTTTTAACCACCATGGTGTTCTAAATACACAAGGCTCACACAAGGACTTTTAACCACCTTTGTGACCTTAACCAAGAACCAACCATGGACTTTTAACCACCATGTTGTTCTTAAAATATACAAGATTCACACAAGGACTTTTAACCACCTTTGTGATCTTAACCAAGAACCAACCATGGACTTTTAACCACCATGTTGTTCTTAACACAAGAACCACTTATGGACTTTTAACCACCATAGTGTTCTTAACCATTCTCAAAACATCACTTGCCAATATGCATCATTAACAACAATAATCCACTGTTTTAAAGCATTTAACAAAGCCATAATCATCATGCATCCTTAAGCATCAAAACCACATTTAACAATGTTTAAAAACAAGGATCTCTTACCTTGAGCATCCTTCAACACATGGCTTATAAAATCAGCAAATAATCATGCTAAAATATGCTTTCAAAATAGAATTTAAAACATGCAAACAAATCACATTGCACTCAACCAACTCATGGTTCATCATCAAGAGAGTTTTTCCGAAAACTTACTCTTGAGCTTAGCTAAGTTGCTTAGACTTAAACTAAGCTCCCAAACCTTCAAAACATTGGTTTCAAAGCTGAAAACCAAAATCCACTCACCGATTCCGTTTCGCCACTTGCCGAAACACTAATCAAGCTTCCGGATCACCACCACAAGGATCCAAAGATGACTCCCCTGTTTTAAACACATCAAAGCAGAGGATTAATGCATCATCATGCATTAATATCTTCAATGAAAGCACCTAAACTCGCTGCTCTCATTAACACTCCCATTTCGGCTTCCAAACACAACCGAAATCACCTCCAAACAACTCCACAACATCACCCAGCCAAGATCCATCAAACCTAAACATTCTTAAACATCAATTAACATCCAAAAAGGATCTAACCACGTCCTTATACCTCCAGCTTTAACAGATCATCAAGATCACTCCAAAAACAACCAAAAACTCAAGCTAAACTTAGGAAAATCAACCTATTCGGGATTGCATTGATTAAACCTCAATTTCTCATCAATTAAACATTCTTTTAACATCAAAAAGACACCTCAAATCAGTGCCCAATCAGATCATTCGAATTTTATCAAAAATCAACCAAATCTTGCATTTTAAAGCCAAGATCAAGAACACAACTATAAAACCTTTCATAAAACATAAATCAAGGATTGAGAACTTGGGAATTTCAGTAAAGAACTGAGAATTTAGAGGAGAAGGACGTTCATACCTCTAAACTTGAGTTTCTCCCTTTTTGGAACCAAGATTCTTGAAAATCCAAATAGCAAATGATAAGGTTTTGTTGAAGAGATGATTAGAGATCAAAAGAGAATTGAAACCTCATATTTGTATGTCAAAATCAGAGGGAAAATATGCTGGAAAATGTGTTTGGGTTGAGAGAAAGTTGAGAGAAAAGGAAAATGGAAATTGGGAAAAGTTAGTTGAAAAATGCCAAAATATCTTCCCTCCTTTTTACTTTTATTTTAAAAACCATTAATTAATCCTTTAATATTTAAGAAAAATCTGGAGAAACTCCTATTGGGTAAATAGCTCCTTAAAGATTCAAAGTTTCAACCCTTTTTAAAACAGTCACACAATTTCCAAAAGTTACATTTTAGTCACTAACCCAAAATGTCACCCTTCCAAACCTCATTTTGTAAAATTGATTTCACCAAACTCTTATATATAATAAAAGAGGATTTTAAGACATTTTTCCATATTTTTAATGCAACCCGAACTAGGCTTTCCTAAATTCACTCTTTTATATTCGAACCGCAACCCGACCGACCCGGTCCAAACCCAAAACTTCTAAGCCCAAAATTGGGGCGTTACAACCCATTTCAGGAATCTTAATAAAAACCCACCAATTTAAGATATATTACACCTAAAGGCAATACTAAAACATAAATTAGTTTTACAAATCAAGACTCTATCAGAAACCCATTAAAGTTTCATAATTTTACTTAAAAACTTGAAAACTTCAAAAACTTTAAAGGGGATTTGTATGAAAACTAAAGCTATGGAAATTTTGGAAATAATGAGGAGAAATAAATAACGCAATTACCTTGAAGAGAGCCCTTGAATTGATGAAGAGATTCGATGAAATAGTGACAAAGGGTTTAGAAAGGGTTTTGACGTGAAATGTTAGAAGAGGAAGAAGATGAATAGAATTTTTCAAAAATCCCTTTTTCCCATCTTATTTTCCCTTTATTTCCAAATTACTATTTTACCCTTAATGAGCCACAAACTCTTTTTAATTAAACCCAAAGCCCAATTTAATTTAAGACGAGCCCACGACTCAAACCCGATTCACCCGTGTAACATCTGACCCCTAAACTCGGGGCGTTACAGCTCTCCCCCACTTAAGGAATTTCGTCCCCAAAATTACCTGACGGAAAGAGGTAAGGAAACTGCCTTTCCATATCCTCCTTTCTCTCCCAAGTGGCCTCATCCACCCCTCTACGTTGCCACCTCACCTTGACCAACTTAATTGAACTACCACGCAACACCTTGCTGTCCGAGGCTAAGATCTCCACTGGTTCCTCATCATATGTCAAATCCGAATTCAACTCAATCTCTTCCATTGGCATTACGTGAGATGTATCCGATCTATATTTGCGGATCATCGACACGTGGAACACATCATGAATCTTCTCTAGCTCGATTGGGAGTCTCAATCTATATGCAACGAGACCAATCCTCTCAACTACCTCATAAGGTCCAATAAATCTCGGACTCAACTTACCTTCCCTACAAAACCTCATCACCTTCTTCCAAGGTGAGACTTTCAAAAACACCTTCTCACCTACATCATACTCTATCTATTTTCTCTTTAGATCGGCATACGACTTCTGTCGGTCTGAGGCTACCTTCAAGCGATCACATATCAACTTTACCTTCTCGATAGTGCCCTTAAGAAAATTGGGCATCGATACAAGCTTCTGTCCGACTTTGGCCCATCAAATCGGAGTCTTACACTTCCTACTATACAGAGCTTCATACGGTGCCATCTGAATACTAGCCTGATAACTGTTTTTGTATGCAAACTCTACTAATGGTAGATGCTTCTCCTACGACCCCTGAAAGTTGATGATACAACACCTCAACATGTCCTCCAACACCTGAAACACTCTTTCGGAATGACCATCTGACTACGGATGATACGAAGTACTGAAGTTCAACCAAGTACCCAAGGCACGATGCAAACACTCCCAAAACCTACCTGTAAACCTCAGATCTCGGTCCGACACAATCGATTTCGGTACTCCATGTAGTCTCACTATCTCACAGATATACAGATCGGCCAACTTATCTGAGGTGTAGGTAGTATGAATAGGTATAAAGTGCGCACACTTAGTAAATCTATCAACTATCACCCACACTGAATTTTTCTTCGAAGGAGTCAACGGTAAACCTAACACAAAGTCCACGGTGATACGTTCCCACTTCCATTCCGGAATTTTCAACGGCTGTAACAACCCTGAAGGAAACTGATGCTCGGCCTTGAATCGGTGACAAACCATACACTTACTTACAAACTCGGCCACATCCTTCTTTAATCCAACCCACTAGTACTCTTCCTTTAACCCTCGATACATCTTCATACTACCCGGATGCATAGCAAAAGGACTATTATGAGCTTCATTCAAGATCGTACGTCTCAACTCGGCATCTTCTGGAACTACTATCCTATCCTTGTAACATAGGATCCCATTCTCACCAAAACAATAATCGATAGGCCTATCTTCGGCTATATCCTGCACGTGAGGTGCCAAAGACTCGTCTCGCAACTGCTTCTCTCGAATCAACTGAGCTAACGAAGGCTTAACCTGAAGTTCGGCTATCAACTCACCATCCTTAAACACACTCAATCTCGCAAACATAGCTCGCAACTCAACTGCCACTTTTCTACTCAAAGCATCGACCACAACGTTTGCCTTACCCGAATGATACTCTATCGTAAGGTCATAGTCCTTAAGAAGCTCTAACCACCTACGCTGCCTAAGGTTCAACTCCCTCTGAGACATCAAGTACTTCAAGATCTTGTGGTTGGTATATACGGTGCATTTCTCACCATAAAGGCGGTGTCTCCAAATCTTCAAAGAAAACACTACCGCGGCTAACTCTGTGTCATGAGTAGGATAGTTCTTCTCGCGAACCATCAACTGATAATATCTGGACCTCAAATCAATCTTCGAAAACACGGAAGCACCTCTCAACCGATCAAGCAAGTCATCTATCCTAGGAAAAGGGTACTTGTTCTTCAGTGTTGTTGAGTGTGTAAAAGTTCTATTATTTACCCCCTATATAACCCATATTTCTGCTGCATCCAAGCATAATTCATTGCATTTAGGTTAGATTTCAGTTATACATCACAAATATATTAAATGGCACAGTTTCTACTGAAATTGGTTGTTTTTGCAGGTTGCTGCTGTAGCAGATGGAGAAGCAGGCGCTGGACAGTGAAACAAAAAAGCTGGAACTGGATAAGCAGAAGAGGAGGACGATGCTGCCATGGCCGCTGCCGTGGTAGCCAAGGACGACAGCAGTTTGAGGAGAAGAAGCAAAGTGGACCTCGACAGAAAGAGAAAATTAAGCCCGTCTGTCGTGGAATACCCTTATATTTTTCCAAGCCCTAGATCAGAATAAAGGCCAAGCCCAAAGTTCAGGGAAGAAACTCCAAGCAAGAAGGAAGGACGAATTAAAGATATATTCTCTGAAGATTTAGTCTTTAATAGAGTTGTACTTTAATTTAAACTTGTATTCTTGCTATATTAGAAAACTTGAACCCAAGGCCTATATAAAGGCATGTAATTAGACCTAGGAGAGGACATCATCTATCTCTAGCCTTCTTCCCAAAACCCTAGCCGTTTTCCCTTTCTCAACATGTTCTAAATTCCTCCTAGGGCCACGGGTTGATTTGTAAAGTAATTGCAAGGATTTCTTTGTTTTAGGAATTTTTCTGTTCAATAAAATAAACTTCAAGTTCTCTTATTCTGGTTGTTAACATCTTGCAAGAGCATCAGGAGAGCATTGTGAGGTTATCTATTTACTTAATATCGGGAGAGTTAAGTATACGAAAGGAATAAGTGTGGGTTCTTTAGTTTATAGTTGAACTATCTCGGACCTAGGGATAGGACGAGGTTAAGTGGCTAAAGAAGAATTCAACAACATCGGTGTTCATTCTTCGATTCACGCCAGGAGGTATTATCAAAGACGTGTTCATCGACAGACTTGGACCTAGGGATAGGCCAAGGCACATCAGGGATTCTTGCCAAGCTTGAAGTACAGAGTTGTGTGATCGCTGCCGCGACAAACAACAGACCGCTGCCGCGACGGGGACGACGACAAAGCAGATATTCCTAGACTTTGCAACACCTGCACTACTGAGCAATTCAATACCAGCCCATTCTCTCTATCTTGATTATTTTAATCTTATTTTCCAGTACTCTTTATTATTTTCGTGACAACAACTTAAACTATTCTTTTTACTCTCGTGCAATAATTCAAGGTGAAGCTATTAGCCCAGTCCCTGTGGTGACGATATCCGATACTTCCGTATCACTTTACTACTTGTGTCGTGTACACTTGCACTACATTGCGATAGACACTTTTACACGCAACAAGTTTTTGGCACCGTTGTCGGGGACTGGCAACATAACTTTACTCTACATTTTACTGCATTTGTTTTATTTTTCTGTTTTACTTGGATTTTTCAACCTATACCTTTCACAAGGTCTTTTGTTTGCGTATGCGCAGGTCTCAACGGGGGAAGGAACCTGAGTACCAGTTAGACCCTGAACCCGAACGAACGTTCAATCTCAAGAAAAGAGTATGTTGCCTCGTTGAAAGGAACGAATATATGGAGGAACAACTCGAAGCAATGGTAAACGAAAGACGTGAAGAAAGAAGGGGTAACCAAGGGAATCTCCAGGATAACAACAATCCTGTCGGAGATGGAGGGAACGATCCACCTATTGACCCTCCTGTCACTGCCGCACGCCGGTCATGCCGAGACTACATGCTCAATGATCATGTAGAACTAGAAACCACCCTGCCAGATGTAGATGTTGACAACTTTGAGCTGAAACCTGTTATGTTCAGCATGATTAACAATGCTGGCCAATTTAGTGGTGCTGCTACAGAGGATGCTAGGGAGCATCTGAAAACGTTCCAGGAAATCTATGGTTCGTTTAGTGTACCAGGAGTTAATCCGGAGATACTGAGGCTTCGATTATTTCCTCATTCATTGAGGGACAGGGCAAAGACTTGGTGGAATAAACTAACGTCGGGTTCAATTAGAACTTGGGCAGATTTAACTCGTGAATTTTTGTCTCGTTTCAATCCTTCACACTTATCTGAGCGATTACGTAACGAAATTGCTACTTTTCAACAGGAATATGACGAGCCAATGCACGAAGCCTGAGACAGATTTACCACTCTTCTAAGGAACTGCCCGATGCATGGATTCCCCATTTGGAACCAAGTAACAAAATTCTATAATGCTGCCAATTTACAAACTCGTATCAGAATTGATTCATCAACAAACGGATTACTGCTGGACAAAGACCCAGATGAGGCAATGGCAGTATTGAAAAATTTGGCGAAGAATGAGGAACAATTTCTGACAGCAAGAAGAGGGGGTAAAGAGTTCTAGCTGTAAAAGATTATGAGGCCGGCAGCTCATTGAAATCACATGTGGCATATCTCACTATGGCAATGAAGAAGCTCTTGAAAGAAGATTCACAGCCTGTCTACTCTACTGAAGAGGTATGTGAAATTTGTGAAGGAAATCACAGTTCGAAGGAATGTCCAATACAGTTAGAAGAAGGGATGTATGTTGGGAACTACAATAAGCAGAATTATAACTCCAACAACTACAATCCCAACTGGAGAAAGGATCCCAAGTTCTCTTGGAGCAATCCTAATAATGCTCTGAATCCTCAAGCACAGAATAATCAGAACCAAGGAGGACCTAGATTGCTGACTCGGCAGCAACCGCAGCAGCTGCAGCAACAACCACCAGCTGCCACAAATAGTATACTGGAACAGACTCTGGCTACGTTTATGTCTCAAACAGGAACCTACATTGAGAACATGAATCACTTTGTCAAGAAGACAGAAACTTTCATGGACAAAACAGAGATGCGGATGACGAATCATGAAGCTACTCTAAAATCATTAGAGACACAGATGGGTCAGGTTTCCCAGCATATTAAACCAAGGCAGAATGGAGGATTTCCTAGTGATACTGAAAACGCTAGACAACCCACACATGAGCAGTGTAAAGCTATCACAACTAGGAGTGGGAAGAAACTACCAGGGCCTGAGAAGGAAGCTGAATCAGTTAAACCAGCCTTGGATTCGACTGTCGATGAAGCTGCCCCGACAGGTAACAAACAGCCTGCTGCCGATGAGCCTGTCACGATAGCAGAAGGGACAGAGGAGAAAGATGATGAACCTAAACCTCCTCAGATTTGTATGCAGTGGGAAAGACGTATTGCTGATTATCGTCCCTCACCTCCTTTTCCTCAACGGTTACAAAAATTGAAACAAGAATCACAACTTAAAAAGATTTATGATATTTTTAAGCAGGTTCATATCAACATTCCACTGTTAGATGCCGTTAGGGAGATGCCCGATTATGCCAAATTACTCAAGGATGGCATGTCAAAGAAATCCAGACTTAGGGAATTTGAAACGGTTAAGATGACGGAAGGATGCATGAGCATTCTGCACAAGCATCCACCCCAGAAGAAGAAGGATCCTGGGAGCTTCATCATACCATGCGTAATCGGAGACAAATTTGTGGGTAAGGCACTTTGTGATCTTGATGCTAGCATAAATTTAATGCCCAAATCTGTTTTTCAGAAATTAGGTATTGGAAAAGCTCGGCCCACAATAGTAATACTGCAGCTGGCAGGCCGCTCTTACGTTCATCCAGAAGGGAAAATTGAAGATATTCTGGTAAGGGTGGATAAGTTTATTTTTCCTGCTGACTTTCTTGTCTTAGATTGTGAAGCAGATGAAAACGCACCAATCATCCTGGGGCGACCCTTCTTAGCCACATGAAGATCACTGATTGATGTGGAAAAAGGAGAACTCATCATGAGAGTAAACGATCAAGAAATCAAGTTGAATGTTCTCCAAGCAATGAAGCATGCTGATGCAGAAGAAGAATGCAAGGCTATCACTGAAGTTATCCTTGACCAACCCTGCATCAGGTCGGGCTGCCACGACATAAAAATTTGCAACCCCCTTAACCCAGCCTAGACGGTTGAACCGGATTAAGAAGTTTACACGGGGAAAACCAAAGTCAACCCGAAAGTCAACCTTGATTAACGTCCCTTTTTTTCTTTTTAATATTTATCTAAATGCACATTAACCCTAGATATGTTCATAAGATCAGCATACTCAGAGGTCAGAACAATCAGAAACATTTAGGGACTCGGTTGCACAAATTATAAATTTAGGGACCAAAATGCAAATTCTGAAACTAACAAGGACTTAACCAACTTTAGAGTTACCATTATGAAATTAGTCATGTTTCATGCTTCTCTGCCAAATTTCAACTAAAACGGACATCTCAAACTCATTCAATTGCATAAACCAAATTCAGGACCAAAACGCAAAGATTTCAAAACATTTAACCATCAGTTTCAGTGCCCAACGGTCGGGTGTTTCGGAACAGGAATGATCCGTTCCGAAACACGGGACCGTTTCGAAACTCGTTCCGGAACAAGGCTTGGCAGTGGCAAATCCGTTCCGGAACGGCTCCACCCGTTTCGGAACGCCAAGGCCATTTCAGGCCCTCTGTTCCGATACGGTAGCACCTGTTCCGAAACGTGCTGCCCAGATTGCAGATTTTTATCTGGTTTAATTCACTTTCAACCATTCAAACACACTCCAAAGACCCTCAAATCATACCAGCAAATCATTATACACTTAAGGAACATAATAGCATCAACCATACTCAATCAAGGCATCAATTAAGGAAAATCCCAATTCTATAGGCATGCATCCTATATTGAAAACCATACAAACATCAAAACACCAAACCAACCTCAAAAAGGCCATTTACGTGTCCCATCATTGTCAAAAGCATAAAACCAACTTAGGGAGTCCAAAACATCTCCCAAAACAACAACATAGGTTCCCCGTTGCCAAATGCCAAAAGCTAAGCAAGTTATGAAAATAGTCACTATACATGAGCTTAAGCTTCCACTTAGATTCTTGACCACCTTGCTGCCCTTCTTAGCACTTCAATGCTCTGCATTATTGGTTTAAGAAAGAGAGAGAGCATAAGCACATAGCTTAGTGAGGAAAGCTCATTTTGAACATCACAATAATGCATTATTAAAACTCCTTTTCAAAACCTTTGGTTCAAAACAACATTTGATCATGCACATATGTATATAACCCAAGCATTTCATGCTTCAAATCATTAACATGTCATATTGGCTTTCAAGTGATAATCATAACCATTTTCCAATACAAAACATAATCGACAATCGGATACGCAGATTACAAGCGTTGTCCCATACGCTTCATACACACTACCAATATCAAGGTGGAGCAAATGGTACAATCACAACCCCTCAACACCCGTGATGGAGACTATGGTACAATCACAACCCCTCCACATCACTCATTGGTAGTTGTATAACATCACTAACGAGATCACGGGACATACAACACAAGATCCACACATGGACTTTTAACCACCATTGTGATCTTACCATACACAAGGTCCACACATGGACTTTTAACCACCATTGTGACCTTAACACTAGATCCACCCATGGACTTTTAACCACCATGGTGTTCTTAACCATCTCGTTAGTGTACTTGGATGGAGTCTACGGTACAATCACAACCCCTCAACATCCAAGGCGACTTTATTCACGGTGCACCCAATCCTATAGCCGGCTAACTATATCCGATTCAAGTACTTTTAGACCAACCACATCACTTGCCAATATACATCATTTAACAACATTAATCCACTGTTTTAAAAGCATTTAATAAAGCCATTCATCATCATGCATCACTATGCATCAAAACCACATTTATCAATGTACAAAACAAGGATCCCTTACCTTGAGCATCCTTCAATACATGGCTTATAAAACCATCAATAAACATGCTAAAATATGCTTTCAAAAACAGAAATTAAACATGGAAGCAAATCACATTGCATTCAACCAACTCATGGTTCATCAACAAGTGAGTTTTTCCGAAAACTTACTCTTGAGCTTAGCTAAGTTGTTTAGACTTAAACTAAGCCCCCAAAACCTTCAAACATTGGTTTCAAAGCTGAAAACCAAACTTCACTCACCGATTCCGTTTCGCAAGCTTGCCGAAACACCAATCAAGCTTCCGGATCAACACCACAAGGATCCGAAGATGTCTCCCCTGTTTTAAACACATCAAAGTAGAGGATTAATGCATCATCATGCATTAATATCTTCAATCAAGACACCTAAACTCGCTGCTCTCATCAACACTCACATTTCGGCTACCAAACACAACCGAAATCACATCCAAACATCTCCACAACACTACCCAGCCAAGATCCATCAATTCCAAACATTCTTAAACCTCAATTAACATCCAAAAAGGATCTAATCACGTCCTTATACCTCCAGCTATAGCAGAACACCAAGATCACCCCAAAAACCATCATTAACTCAAGCAAAACTTAGGAAAATCAACCTATTCGGGATTGCATTGATTAAACCTCAATTTCACATCAACTATACATCCAATTTACATCAAAAAGACATCTCAAAACAGTGCCCAATCATTTCATACGAATTTCATCAAAATTAAACCAAATCTTGCATTTTAAAGCCAAGATCAAGAACACAACCATAAAACCTTTAATAAAACTCAAATTAAGGATTGAGAACTTGAGAATTTCAGTAAAGAACTGAGTATTTAGAGGAGAAGGACGTTCATACCTCTAAATGTGAGTTTCTCCTTATTTGGAACCAAGATTCTTGAAAATTCAATAAGTAAATGCTAAGGTTTTGATGTAGAAATGATTAGAGATCAAATGAAGATTGAAATCTCATCCTTAGATGTCAAAATCAGAGGAAAAATTTGCTGGGGAAAAGTGTTTGGGCTGAGAGAAAAGTTGAGAGAAAAGAAATGGAAAATTTTGAGAAAAGTTAGTTATGACAATAAAATATCTATTTCCCTCCTTTTACCTTTTAATAAAAATCATTAATTAAATCTTTAATATTAAGAAAAATCTGGAGAAAACTCTTCTTGGGTAAATTAGCTCCTTAAAGATTCAAAGTTTCAATCCTTTTAAAACACTCACCAAGTTTTCAAAAATTACATTTTAGTCACTAACCCAAAATGTCACACCTCCAAACCTCATTTTGTAAAATTGATTTCACCACTCTCTTATATATAATAAAAGAGAATTTTAAGATATTTTCCCATATTTTTAATGCAACCCGAACTAGGCTTTCCTAAAATCACCCTTTTATATTCGAACCGCAACCCGACCGACCCGGTCCAAACCCAAAACTTCTAAGCCCAAAATTGGGGTGTTACAAAATTGGTCACTACCTCGGCAGCCACTTAGAAGACTGTCATGACAGCACCGACGATAGCAGCTCCTCAGAATCTGATACATTTGATACTGAAGATCAAGAGGAGGTAAATTGGATAGGCAATCGTCCAAGTAAGTTGTTCGAGCCTTTAAACTATACCTCGGATAACCATGTAATTCAAAAGCCATCAACTGTTGAGCTCCCTGTTATAGATCTTAAGCCCCTTCCAGAGAAGCTAAAATATGTTTTCCTTGGTTCAAATGATACGTTGCCCGTAATCATCTCTTCCAAGTTGATGCAGGAACAAGAACATCAGTTAATAAGGATGCTGCAACAGCACAAGAAGGCTATTGGATGGACGATAACTGATATCCAAGGCATCAGTCTGGCATTATGTATGCATAAAATTCTTTTAGAGGATGATCATAAGCTGACTATTGATGCACAAAGGCGTCTGAACCATGCTATGCAAGAAGTGGTGCGTAAAGAGAGAATCAAATGGCTAGATGCTGGAAAAATCTACACCATATCGGATAGCAAATGGGTGAGCCCGGTGCAGTGCGTTCCCAAGAAAGGAGGAATAACCGTGGTAACCAATGAAGAAAACGAGCTAATCCCAACCAGGACTGTGACCGATTGGAGAGTTTGTATGGACTACCAGAAGCTTAACAAAGCTACCCGGAAGGACCACTTTCCTTTACCCTTTATTGATCAAATGCTTGATAGATTAGCGGGTAAACCTTACTATTGTTTTCTTGATGGTTACTCAGGTTACAATCAAATAGCCATCGCACCGGAAGATCAAGAAAAGACGACGTTCACATGCCCTTACGGAACTTACGCTTTCCGGAGAATGCCTTTTGGACTTTGTAATGCACCAGCCACCTTTCAAAGGTGCATGATGGCAATATTCTCCGATATGGTGGAGGATTTCCTAGAAATATTCATGGATGATTTTTCAGTCTTTGGAGACAACTTTGAAAGCTGCCTAGGCAACCTACAGAAGGTGCTCGGGAGATGCGAAAAAGCAAACTTAGTATTGAACTGGGAAAAGTGTCACTTCATGGTGGATGAACGGATAGTCCTTGGCCATAAAATTAGCTGCCGTGGCATAGAAGTCGACAGAGCTAAAATAGAAGTGATCGAAAAGCTGCCGCCACCCACCACAGTCAAGGGAATCAGAAGTTTCTTAGGACATGCTGGTTTTTACCGAAGGTTCATCGCGAACTTTTCGAAGATCACCAAGCCCTTATGCCATCTTCTGGAGCAGAACCGTCCCTTCGACTTTAACACTGAATGTACTGAGGCATTCAAGGTTCTGAAAGAAAAGCTGGTAACAGCCCCAATAGTACAACCACCAGATTGGACACTGCCATTTGAGATCATGTGTGATGCTAGTGACTATGCTGTCGGGGTAGCACTTGGGCAGAGGAAAGAAAAACTTTTTCATGTCATATACTATGCCAGCAAAACACTGAACGACGCCCAAGTGAACTACACCACCATAGAGAAGGAATTATTAGACGTGGTATTCTCCATTGACAAGTTTCGTTCTTATATACTTGGAACGAAGGTCATAGTCCACACAGACCACTCTGCATTGAAGTATCTGTTCACCAAAAAGGACGCAAAGCCTCGACTGATACGTTAGATTCTACTACTGCAAGAGTTCGACCTTGAAATCAAGGACAAAAAGGGGACAGAGAATCAAGTGGCAGATCACTTGTCAAGGTTGGAGACGGGAAAGAGTCTACCGGCAGATGAGACAAACATACTGGAGACCTTCCCTGATGAGCAACTGTTTGCTGCCACAATCACTGCCGCGACAGCCATGGCGGCAGGTAAGTCTTCTGAACTCCCCTGGTACGCTGACTTCGTTAATTTTTTAGTTAGCGGAATACTTCCTCCTGACCTTCATTATCAAGCTAGAAAGAGGTTCCAAAATGATGTTAAGCATTATTATTGGGACGAACCTCTTCTTTTCAAAATTTGTGCAGATCATGTTATAAGGAGATGCATACCACAGGATGAACAAGAAGATATACTTCATCACTGTCATGCTTCACAGTATTGAGGACACTTGGGAGGCAACAAAACTGCTGCCAAGGTTTTGCAGTCGGGATTTTATTGCAAGGATGCTCAAATATTCTACAAGAACTGTGACAAGTGTCAACGAACGGGAAACATCTCAAGGAGATACGAGATGCCGCTGCAGAATATTCTTGAAGTCGAGATCTTCGATGTTTGGGGGATCGATTTTATGGGACCATTCCCATCTTCATGTGGGAATTTGTATATCCTCATGGCAGTAGATTATGTGTCCAAGTGGGTTGAAGCAATCGCCACTCAGAAAAATGATGCCAAGACGGTTCAAAGGTTTTTACATAAAAACATATTTTCCAGATTCGACATCCCTAAGGCGATCATCAGTGATGAAGGGAGGCATTTTGACAATAGGGTTATAGATGATGCCTTAAAAAAGTATGGTGTCAAACATCGGATTGCAACAACATACCACCCTCAGACCAATGGACAGGCTGAAATATCCAACAGAGAGGTCAAGAACATTCTTGAAAAGATGGTTAAGCCAACTCGGAAAGACTGGTCTCTACACCTCAATGATGCATTGTGGGCCTACAGAACAGCGTTCAAAACTCCATTGGGAATGTCTCCTTATCGGCTGATTTACGGGAAAACATGCCATTTACCTGTTGAGATAGAGCACATAGCATATTGGGCAATCAAGGCAGTTAATATAGACTTGGAAAAAGCAGGGCAGAAAAGGCTACTTTATCTGAACGAAATTGAAGAAATTCGAACAATGGCCTATGACAACGCAAGAATCTACAAGGACAAAACCAAGAAGTGGCATGACAAGAAGTTGCTGCCACGACAGTTCTGCCCAGGGCAACTTGTGTTGCTTTTTAACTCTAGGTTGAAACTTTTCCCAGGAAAGCTGAAATCTAGATGGTCTGGCCCATTCCAATTGGTGCAGGTTTTTCCTCATGGTGCCATCACGATCAGATCTTTAAAAGACGAGCACCAATTCAAAGTCAATGGACAGCGATTGAAGCATTATCAGGGGACTGAAGCCCTAAGAATGCAGGAAGTGGTTACCTTAGGAGATGCCCCACCTGGCATCCCTAATTTCACCTAAATTTTATTTTTAATTATTTTACTTATTTATTATTTATATATTAGGAAATAAGATTTATTTTATTTTTAGGAAATAACGTCTTTATTTTTATTTTTTTTAGGAAATAAATGAGACAGGAAGAAAAGGAGAAGTGAAGTCAGCCTACCATCCTTCCATCAGCCCAAAAAGCCCAACTTTGGAGCATGTCGTTACAACTGCCGCGACAGACGCAGAAAATCCAGCCTGTCGACACGCTGTTGCGGCAGACACGCAAACGCATAACAGACGTGCAGCAGACACAGAAACGCGTGACAGACGCATCAGAAACTGCGTAACAGCTGACCCCGTTATTCGTGCCTACCGTTACAGCTCCAACGGGCAATAAACTCTTCTCTATATAAACCCCATTTTACTATTCATTTTTCACTCACTTCTACTCTTCTTACTTGTATTCTCTAGAATTTTTACTTGCTTTCATTTTTCTTCTTACACAATCCTTGCAACCATGTCTTCTAGAAACACCCGCAGAAGTGCTGCTTCAGGCTCTACCCCGGCAGCATCAACCCCACGATCCTTCCAGATATGTGACCTGTGGGAGGAGAAGGGCTTTATCTACACCTCCAAGGAGGGGAATTTGGGACTGCAGCCGTTCATCGCTGGGAAAATCAAGGCCCTGCAGTGGCAGATGTTCGCAGAACAACCAAATGAGATGAATGTGTCTCTAGTCTGAGATTTCTATGCTGCCATCGGCAGCAGAAACGCGACAGCAGTCACCGTTAGAGGGAGAGAGGTGCCCTTCGAGTCAGAATATATCAACACTCTATACGGATTTTACGTGGGCAGAAACGAGGATGGTCACCAGCAATTCCTTGATAGCCTAGACCCTGCTGCCTACGACGCTGTCATGGCAGAACTCACGGACGAAGGTACTCAGTGGAACACAAATCCTAAGAACCCGAGGACGGTGAAGAGAACTCAACTTCTCCTGGAGGCTAAACTGTGGAACACTTTCATCAAAAAGCGAATCATGCCATCCTCGCACAATACCACCATGGACCAACCCAGGTTAGCCCTCATTCATTCTATTCTACATGAGAGGCCTATTAATGTTGGTAGCTACACCCGGGAGAGTATTTGGGAGTGTGCACACTGTTGCGTGTAAAAGAGTCTATCGCAATGGTAGTGCAAGTGTACACGACGCAAGTAGTAAAGTGATACGAAGTATCGGATATCGTCTCCACAGGGATTGGGCTAATAGCTTCACCTTAGTTCACTGCACAAAAGTAAAGGAAATAATTGAGAAAGTTGTCACGAGAGTAATAAAGTAAATGTAAATAAAGGAATTGAGATATCAAGATAGAGAGAATGGGCTGGTATTGAATTGCTCAGTAGTGCAGGTATTGCAATGCTTAGGAATTCCAGTTCTGTCGTTGCGCCCGTCGCGGCAGCACCTGTCGCGGCAGCAGTCCATTGATCGTTGCTGCAGCAAACACACCAACTCAGTACTTCAAGTTTGGCAAGAATCCCAGATTTGCCTTGGCCTATCCCTAGGTCCAATTCTGTCGATGATCACGTCTTTGATGATACCTCCCGGTGTGAATCGAAGGATGAACACCGATGTGTATGAATTCTTCTTTAGCCACTTAACCTTGCCCTATCCCTAGGCACAAGATAGTTCAACTATAAACTAGAGAACTTGCTCTTATTTCTTTCGTATACTTAACTCTCCCGATGCTAAGTAAATGGATAACCTCACAATGCTCTCCCGATGCTCTTGCAAGATATTAATAACCAAAATAAGAGAACTTGAAGTTTATTTTATTGAACTTGGAAAATCCTAAAACAAAACAACCCTTGCAACTACTTTACAAATCAACCCGTGGCCCTAGGGGAATTTTAGAACATATCGACGGCGGGTAAACGACGGAGGGTTTTTGGTTATCGGTTATGGGGTATGATGTTCTCCCTAGGTTAAAATATATGCCCTTATGTAAGCTTTGGCCTCAAGTTATCTAAGTTAACAAGGATTACAACTTTAATTAAAAGTATGATTCTAATAAAGACTTAATCTTCAAGGATCCTACTTTTCAGTCGTCCTCCTTGTTTCTTGGGATTTTCTCTCCTTGAGCTTTAGGCTTGCCATATCTTTTGATCCGGGGCTTGGAAAAATATTTGGTTTTCACACGACAGACGAGCAGAATTTTCTCTATCTATCGAGGTCCACTTTACTTTTCCTCCACTAACTTGCTATCATCCTCTGCTGTCACGGCAGCACCATGGCAGCATCGTCCTCTTCGTCTGCTTGTTCAGTTCAGCTCTTTTGCTTCTCTGCCCTGCGTCTGCCTTCTCCGTCCACTATGGCGACAACCTACAAAATCAGCCATCTTTTAGTAGAATCTGTGCCTTTAATATATTTGTGATGTTTTGCTGTAAACTAAACTAAATGCAATGAAATGATGCTTGAATGCAGCAGAAATATGGGTTAAAAAGGGTGTAAATAATAGAACTTTTACACACTCAACACACCCCCAAACTCAAGTTTTTGCTTGCCCTCAAGCAATTAAGACCTAAAAGAAAAATGAATATTTTTGTTTTGGCTTTCAACAGTGAACTTTCCCTTACACGTCGTTCATTCTCTGTGACGGCAGCAACCTGTCGGATAATTTAGGATCTGTCCGGAATCTCACTATAGTCCTTGTGCAGTGTGTGCATGCTTGTGAACAGTAATATGCTAAGACTCTCTTAGTTTCAATAGAATATTCAACTCTTTAACTCGAATTTTTATGCCAAAGTTTATCTTTTGAAGGCACATTTTCATGCTTCTTTGATTTCTTTGTTTTGACTCGTTTTCTAAAGTTTTACTAGAGCCAGTTTTAGGCACCTCTAGTTAGCTTCCTAGAGCCGGTTTCGGGCACCTCTAGGTTTTTTAGTCTCTTTTGCTAAACTTCTTTCCTAGAGCTAGTGTTAGGCACCTCTAGGGGCTATTCAAGTACTAAGCTTCCTATTCTAGTTTGGCTAAAAGAAATCTAAGCAATATAACAGTCACAATGGTGTTTAAGTTTTCAGAACTATAGAAAGGCTATAAACTTCTCCTTAAACTGTCCTAAAGATGCTGCCACGACAGAGCTGTCACGACAGGTAAGTTCAAATCACAGTTTTAAGCCAAAATTTTCAGTCTTTTCTGTTTTTTTTCCAAAAAATAAATGAGACACAACAAATAATTAAGATGTACTAAGACTCCATTAAAATGGAGGGTTGCCACCCCCAAACCCGAGGGTTGCATTGCCCTCAATGCAAATGACAAAATAAAAATGAAGCAGTACATCACAAAATAAAGATAAGGCAGCAGCAATAAGAATAAAAGACTTAAATTTAAACACTGTCTTCACTGCTGCTGCTGACACGGATTTGGCGGCGAATTCTAGGTTGTGGGGCAGGCTGGGCAGGTTGCTCCACGACCTGGATGTCAGAGCTGCTGCCGCTGTCCCAAGTGCTGGTGGTGGTGGTGGTGGTGGTGGCCTTTGGCATAAGTTTTCTGTCGGCAATCTTTTTCTGCCTCTTGACAGGCGTGAATTCCTTCTCCAAATTCCTCTGAATAGGAGATTCTGCCTCACTGTCAGCCCAAACGGAGGAAGAGGAGAAACCAGCTACAAAAGCATCGATGTCATCCGAGGGCTGTCGCTTGGTGCCTCGGGCAGATGTGTCGGCCGGAGGACTGTCGGCTGCCGTCGGGGCAGGTGATGAAGTGGAGGCAGCAGAATGTGTGTGTGGGGAGGCAGGAGGAGTAGGTGTGTGGGCAGGGGTGGTGATGGTGAAATAGTGGGCAGGGAAGGTGGGAAAGACAACATCGGGATAATTTAAAGTATGGTTAATGAAATGTACCGTGGAGTTGGCGAAATCCCTAATGAATGTCATCAGTCCCAGCTGTCTGTCTTCCACCCTCTGAATGGCAGCAAGAATTTGAGTGGATGTGTCTGTCGGAGCAGCTGCTGCGGCAGGTTCAGTGTTGGGCTCCTCGGAGGATCCTGCTGGGGCGGCATTAGGGTTGACGGAAGAGATGGGGGTCGCTACTGTCAGCTCCATGAGGCTGATAATGTTCTTATCGGTCAAGCCCCGTCCCTTTACTAGTTTATCGGTGGTGGCTTCTGGTACGACAGAGCAGCGGCAGAGTGATGTAATCATGAAAGGCAGGCAGAGAAGGGCGGTTGATCTGTGGGTGCAGTCCAAGATACTCTCCCTCATGTAGCGTCCCACATTTATGGGCCGTTTGTTCATGATGGAATGGATGAGGGCTAGCCTCTGCTGGTCCACTGTCGTGTGATGAGAGGACGGCAGAATTCGCTTCTTGATGAAAGCGTTCCATAATTTGGCTTCTGGAAGCAGCTGCCCCCTTCTGACGGTGTTGGGATTTTTCTTGCTCGTGTTCCATGCAGTTCCTTCTTCTGTCACTTCTGCCATGACAGCGTCGAAGGCAGCGGTGTCGAGGGTTTCCAAAAACTGCTGGTGAGCATCGTCGTTGGGACCGAAGTAGAGGCCATACATATTGTTGATGCGCTCTGCTGTGAATGGCACTTCTGTCCCTCGGACAGTTACTGTTGTTGCCGTCCTGCTGTCGATGGCAGCGTAGAATTCCCTCACCAGCGTTTCATTCATTTCAGCTGGTTGTTCTGCAAATTGCTCCCATAGCAGAGCCTTTATCGCCCTTGCGATGAATGGTTTGAGCCCCATGTTCTCTGCCTTTCGAATGTAGATAAAGCCTCGTTCTTCCCATAGGTCCTTAGTTGCGAAGGACTGCGTGGTGGGTGCTGCCGGTGAAGAGGTTGAAGCAGCACTGCGGCGGGTTCTTCTAGAAGACATGTTAGTTGCAAGGGTTTGTGAAAGTAAAGAAAACAAAGAAAAACGAGAGGGGAGAGCAAGTAAGAATAAGCAAAAGTGAGGAAAATGAAAATGAAACGGGGTTTTATAGAGGAAGAGTTGCTGCCCGTTTAATGCTGTAACGGCGGGCGTGAATAACGGGGCGACTGTTGAGCTTTAACGTGTCTGACGCGTCTGACACGCATTTATGCGTCTGTTACGCGTCTGTCACACGTTTCTGCGTCTTCTGTGACAGTCTGTTGACAGCCTGTCTTATCCGTGTCTGCGGCGGCAGCTGGAACGACAGGCTTCAATAATGGGCTCTGTTGGGCTGATGGATGGATGGTGGGCTTGGGTCACTTCTCCTTTTCTTCTTGACTCCTTTATTTCCTAAAAACAGAAAATATAAAAACATTATTCGAATAAAATAAAAAAACTTATTTCCTAATAAATAATAAAAATAAATAAATAAAATTTAGGTTAAATTAGGGATGCCTTGTGGGGCATCTCCTAAGGTAACCACTTCCTGTATTCCTGGGGCTTCAGTCCCCTGATAATGCTTGAGGCGATCTCCATTGACTTTGAATTGGTGCCTGTCTTTTAATGATCGGATTGTGATGGCACCATGGGGAAAAACTTGTACGACTTGGAATTGGCCAGACCATCTAGATTTTAGCTTCCCTGGGAAGAGTTTCAGTCTAGAATTGAACAACAATACGAGCTGCCCTGGGCAGAACTGTCGTGGCAGCAACTTCCTGTCATGCCACTTCTTAGTTTTCTCCTTGTAGATTCTTGCATTGTCGTAGGCCATTGTCCGTATTTCTTCAATCTCGTTCAGATCTAACAGCCTTTTCTGGCCTGCCTTGTCCAAGTCCATATTTACTGCCTTGATTGCCCAGTATGCTTTGTGCTCTATCTCGACAGGCAGATGACAGGTTTTTTCATAAATCAATCGGAATGGAGACATGCCCAAT
This sequence comes from Hibiscus tridactylites, assembly GCA_958450335.1. Classification (NCBI taxonomy): domain Eukaryota; kingdom Viridiplantae; phylum Streptophyta; class Magnoliopsida; order Malvales; family Malvaceae; genus Hibiscus; species Hibiscus tridactylites. Next base: position 28,656,352 of record OY288267.1, on the reverse strand, counting down.
GGAGTTTTAAAAGCTGTCTTATATGCCCATAATGCATCATTAAGGAGTAAGGACCAATCTTTCCTAGTTGGCTTAACCATCTTCTCAAGAATGTTCTTAACTTCCCTATTGGATATCTCAGATTGTCCATTGGTCTGTGGGTGGTATGCTGTCGCGATCCTATGCTTGACACCATATTTCTTCAAGGCGGCAGCAATAATCCTATTGTCAAAATGTCTCCCTTCATCACTGATAATCGCCTTAGGGATGCCAAACCTCGAAAAAATGTTTTTGTGTAGAAATTTTTGGACTGTCTTGGCATCATTCTTTTGAGTGGCGATAACTTCAACCCACTTAGAGACATAATCCACTGCTAGGAGGATGTATAGATTTCCACATAAAGATGGAAAAGGTCCCATAAAATCAATCCCCCAAACGTCGAAGATCTCGACCTCTAGAATGTTCTGCAGTGGCATCTCGTTTCTCATCGAGATGTTACCTGTCCGCTGGCACCTGTCACAGTTCTTGTAGAAGTCCTATGCATCTTTATACAGTGTCGGCCAGTAGAACCCTGACTGCAGCACCTTGGCAGCAGTTTTGTTGCCTCCTAAGTGACCTCCATATTGTGAAGCATGGCATTGATGGAGAATGTCTTTTTGCTCTTCTTGTGGTACACACCTCCTTATGACTTGATCTGCATATAGTTTGAAAAGAAGAGGTTCGTCCCAATAATAATGCTTAACATCATTTTGGAACCTCTTCCTGGCTTGATAATTAAGATCAGAAGGAAGTATTCCGCTAACTATAAAATTAACGAAATCAGCATACCAGGGGAGTTCAGAAGACTTACCTGCCGCCATGACTGTTGCGGCAGCAAAGAGCTGCTCATCTGGGAAGGTCTCCAGTATGTTTGTCTCATCTATTGGCAGACTCTGTCCCTTCTCCAACCTTGACAAGTGGTCTGCCACCTGATTTTCTGTCCCTTTTTTGTCCTTGATTTCAAGGTCGAACTCTTGCAATAGCAGGATCCACCGTATCAATCGAGGCTTGGCATCCTTCTTTGCGAACAAATACTTCAGGGCAGAATGGTCTGTGTGCACTATTACATTCGTCCCAAGTATGTAAGAACGAAACTTGTCGATGGAGAACACCACAGCTAATAGCTCCTTTTCTGTGGTGGTGTAGTTTACTTGGGCGTCATTCAATGTCTTGCTGGCATAATATATGACATGAAATAGCTTATCTCTGCGCTGCCCAAGTGCTGCCCCGACAGCATAGTCACTAGCATCACACATAATCTCAAATGGTTGTGTCCAGTCTGGTGGCTGTACTATGGGGGCTGTTACTAGTTTTTCCTTCAGAACCTTGAATGCTTCAATACATTCATCATTAAAGTCAAAGGGTCGGTTCTGTTCTAAAAGATGGCATAGGGGCTTGGTGATTTTTGAGAAATTTGCAATGAACCTCCGATAAAAACCAGCATGCCCTAAGAAACTTCTAATACCCTTGACTGTAGTTGGCGGCGGCAGTTTCTCGATCACTTCTATTTTAGCCCTGTCGACTTCTATACCACGGCAGCTAATCTTATGGCCAAGGACTATCCCTTAATCCACCATAAAGTGGCATTTTCCCAATTCAAAACAAGATTTGCTTTTTCACATCTTTCAAGTACCTTTTGTAGGTTGCCGAGGCAGCTCTCAAAATCGTCTCCAAAGACGGAAAAATCATCTATAAAAATCTCAAGGAAGTCCTCCACCATATCGGAGAATATGGCCATCATGCACCTTTGGAAGGTGGCGGGTGCATTACATAATTCAAACGACATTCTCCTAAAAGCATACGTTCCGTATGGGCATGTGAAGGTCGTTTTTTCTTGATCCTCCGGTGCGATAGCAATTTGATTATAACCTGAATAACCATCAAGAAAACAATAGTAAGGTTTACCCGCTAATCTATCAAGCATTTGATCAATAAAGGGTAAAGGAAAATGGTCCTTTCGGTAGCTTTGTTAAGCTTCCGATAGTCCATACAAACCCTCCAACCGGTCACAGTCCTGGTTGGGATTAACTCATTGTTCTCATTGTTTATCACGGCCATTCCTCCTTTCTTGGGAACACATTGCACCGGGCTCACCCATTTGCTGTCAGAGATGGCGTAAATAATATCAGCATCTAACCATTTGATTATCTCTTTACGCACCACCTCCTTCATCGCATGGTTTAACCGCCTTTGGGCATCTATAGTCGGCTTATGATCTTCCTTAAGGAGGATTTTGTGCATGCATAACACCGGACTAATGCCTTGTATATCAGCAATCGTCCATCCAATCGCCTTTTTGTGCTGCCTTAGCATGCCGATTAGCTGTCGTTCCTGTTCCCGCGGTAGCTTAGAAGAGATGATTACGGGTAACGTATCATTTGAACCAAGAAAAGCATATTTTAACTGCCCTGGCAGGGGCTTCAGTTCTAAGGCAGGTGGTTCAACAGTGGATGGCTTTTGGATTAAATGGTTATCCGAAGTATAATTTAAAGGTTCGAATAACTTACCTGGACGATTGCCTAACCAGTTTACCTCCTCCTGATCTTTAGTATCAGATGTATCGGATTCAGAGGAGTTGCTGTTGTCAGTGCTGTCGTGACAGTCCTGTAGGTGATTGCCGCGGCAATGACCAAATTTAATATCGTGACAGCCCGACCTGATGCAGGGTTGATCAAGGGTAACGTCAGTGATAGCCTTGCATTCCTCGTCTACATCAGCATGTTTCATTTCTTGGAGAACATTCAACTTAATCTCTTGATCGTTCACTCGCATGGTGAGTTCTCCTTTCTCCACATCAAACAGTGATCATCCCGTGGCTAAGAAGGGTCGCCCAAGGATGACTGGTGCGTTTTCGTCTGCCTCACAATCTAAAACAAGAAAGTCAGCAGGAAAAATAAACTTATCCACTCTTACCAGAATATCTTCAATTTTTCCTTCTGGATGAACGTAAGAGCGGTCTGCCAGCTGCAGAGTTACTATCGTGGGTCGCGCCTTTCCAATACCTAATTTCTGAAAAACAGACTTTGGCATTAAATTAACACTAGCACCAAGATCACAAAGTGCCTTACCACAAATTTATTCTCAATTACACAAGGTATGATGAAGCTCCCCGGATCCTTCTTTTTCTAGGGTGGCTGCCGGTGAAGAATACTCATGCAACCTTCTGTCATTTTTACCGTTTCAAATTTCCCAAGTTTAGATTTTTTCGACATAACATCCTTGAGAAATTTAGCATAACCGGGCATCTCCCTAACGACATCTAACAGCGGAATATTAATATGAACCTGCTTAAAAATATCATAAATCTTTTTAAGTTGAGATTCTTGCTTAGCTTGCTGTATCCGTTGAGGAAAATGTGGCGGGGGACGATAGTCAGCAATACGTCCTTACCACTGCATACGAATCTGAGGAGGTTTGGGTTCATCAGTTTTCTCCTCTGTCGCTTCTGCTGTCGTGACAGGCTCATCGGCAGCAGTCTGTTTATCACCTGTCGGGGCAGCTCCCTCGGTAGGTTTATCCAAGGCAGGTTCCTTTACTGTTTCAGTTTCCTTTTCCGGCCCTGGTAATTTCTTCCCACTCCTAGTAGTAAGTGCCTTACACTGCTCATGTGTGGGCTGCCTAGCATTTTCAGTATTTCTAGAGAATCCTCCAGTCTGCCTCGGCTTAATATGTTGGGAAACCTGACCCATTTGTGTCTCCAGAGATTTCAAAGTAGCTTCATGATTCGTCATCCTCATCTCCATTTTATCCATGAAATTCTCTGTTTTCTTGACAAACTGATTCATATTCTCAATATAAGTACCTGTCTGAGACATAAAAGTGGCCAGAGTCTGTTCCAGTATACTGCTTGTGGCAACTGGTTGTTGCTGCGGCGGCAGTTGCTGTCGCGTCAGCAATCTAGGTCCTCCCTGATTCTGATTGTGTGTTTGAGGATTCAGGGCATTATTAGGATTACTCCAAGAAAATTTGGGATCCTTCCTCCAATTGGGATTATAATTGTTGGAATTGTAATTTGGCTTATAGTTTCCAACATATTTTCCCTCTTCTACTTGTATTGGGCACTCATCCCGACTATGATTTCCCTCACAGATGTCACATACTTCCTCAACAGCAAATCCATGTTGTCCATCATCATTCAATAACCTTTTCATTGCTTTAGTAAGGAATGCTACCTGTGATTTCATCGTGCTGTCGGCCTCATAATCTTTGACAGCAAGCACCCGTTTACCCCCTCTTCTTGTAGTCGGAAACTGCTCCTCATTTTTGGCCAGATTTTTCAAAACTTGTAATGCCTCGTCCGGATCTTTATCCAATAATAGTCCATTTGCTGCAGAATCAATTCGAATACGAGTTTGTAAGTTAGCAGCATTATAAAACTTTGTTACCTGATTCCAGACGGGGAATCCATGCATTGGGCAGTTCCGTAGAAGAGTAGTAAATCTGTCACAGGCCTCGTGCATCGGCTCGTCATCTTCCTGTTGAAAAGTAGCAATTTCATTACGTAATCGCTCAGATAAATGCGAAGGATTAAAACGAGATAAAAATTCACGAGATAAATCTGCCCAAGCTCTGATTGAACCCGGCGTAAGTTTATTACACCAAGTCTTTGCTCTGTCCCTCAATGAAAGGGGAAATAACCGAAGCCTCAGTATCTCCGGATTAACTCCTGGCAGTCTAAACGAACCACAGATCTCCTGGAATGTTTTGAGATGCTCCCTAGCATCCTCTGTGACAGCACCACTAAACTGTCCGGCATTGTTGATCATACTAAACATGACAGGTTTAAGCTCGAAGTTGTCAACATCAATGTCCGGCAGCGTGGTCTCCAACTCTACATGATCGTTCAACAAGTAGTCACGGCAGGACCGTCATCCGTCAGCGGCAGGCGGGTCACCGACAGGCGTTATACCACCACTAGCGGGCGAGACATGGGCCATCTTCTCTAGTTGTTCCTCAAGGTACTCGTTCCTGGCTAGAAGGTGACGAAGTTGTTTCTTGAGATTGAAGGAACGTTCAACTTCCGGATCTAATGGATACTCAGGATCTTCTCCTCTTTTAGATTTGCGCATAAACAAGAAAACCTCGTGAAAAGCAAGAGTTGAAAGCACCAACAAAAAATAGGAAAAGAAAAATAAAAACAAAAACAAAAACAAAAACGAAAAGTGCAATAAAAGAAAGGTAGAGTTATGTTGCCAATCCCCGGCAACGGCGCCAAAAACTTGTTGCGTGTAAAAGAGTCTATCGCAATGGTAGTGCAAGTGTACACGACGCAAGTAGTAAAGTGATACGAAGTATCAGATATCATCTCCACAGGGATTGGGCTAATAGCTTCACCTTAGTTCACTGCACGAAAGTAAAGGAAATAATTGAGAAAGTTGTCACGAGAGTAATAAAGTAAATGTAAATAAAGGAATTGAGATATCAAGATAGAGAGAATGGGCTGGTATTGAATTGCTCAGTAGTGCAGGTATTGCAATGATTAGGAACATCAGTTCTGTCGTTGCGCCCGTCGCGGCAGCACCTGTCGCAGCAGCAGTCCGTTGATCGTTGCGGCAGCAAACACACCAACTCAGTACTTCAAGTTTGGCAAGAATCCCAGATCTGCCTTGGCCTATCCCTAGGTCCAAGTCTGTCGATGATCACGTCTTTGATGATACCTCCCGGCGTGAATCGAAGGATGAGCACCGATGTGTATGAATTCTTCTTTAGCCACTTAACCTTGCCCTATCCCTAGGCACAAGATAGTTCAACTATAAACTAGAGAACTTGCTCTTATTTCTTTCGTATACTTAACTCTCCCGATGCTAAGTAAATGGATAACCTCACAATGCTCTCCCGATGCTCTTGCAAGATATTAATAACCAAAATAAGAGAACTTGAAGTTTATTTTATTGAACTTGGAAAATCCTAAAACAAAACAACCTTTGCAACTACTTTACAAATCAACCCGTGGCCCTAGGGGGATTTTAGAACATATCGGCGGCGGGTAAACGGCGGAGGGTTTTTGGTTATCGGTTATGGGGTATGATGTTCTCCCTAGGTTAAAATATATGCCCTTATATAAGCTTTGGCCTCAAGTTATCTAAGTTAACAAGGATTACAACTTTAATTAAAAGTATGATTCTAATAAAGACTTAATCTTCAAGGATCCTACTTTTCAGCCGTCCTCCTTGTTTCTTGGGATTTTCTCTCCTTGAGCTTTGGGCTTGCCATATCTTTTGATCCGGGGCTTGGAAAAATATTTGGTTTTCACATGACAGACGAGCAGAATTTTCTCTATCTATCGAGGTCCACTTTACTTTTCCTCCACTAACTTGCTGTCGTCCTCTGCTGTCACGGCAGCACCATGGCAGCATCGTCCTCTTCGTCTGCTTGTTCAGTTCAGCTCTTTTGCTTCTCTGCCCTGCGTCTGCCTTCTCCGTCCACTATGGCGGCAACCTGCAAAATCAGCCATCTTTTAGTAGAATCTGTGCCTTTAATATATTTGTGATGTTTTGCTGTAAACTAAACTAAATGTAATGAAATGATGCTTGAATGCAGCAGAAATATGGGTTAAAAAGGGTGTAAATAATAGAACCTTTACACACTCAACACACACCGGCCGACAGGACCACTCTACATCCCCTATCTCATCACAACCCTCTGCCGCAGCCATCATGTACCAGAAGCTGCCATTGATCTACGAGTCCAAGGGAAGGGTTGGACTGAGAAAAATATACTCAGCTTGATGGAACTTATTGCTGCCACCCCGCTGTCATCTTTTGACCCCACTTCCACGGCAGCAGAGACGACAGAACCGACAGACACTGAACCTGCTAACACGGAAGCCCGGCAGCCCCCAGCAGCAGCAGCTCCGGCCGACACCTCCTCCCAGATCCTTGCTGCCATACATAAGATGGAGGAACGACAGCTCGGCCTCATGAGCTTCATCAGGGATTTCACTTCAGCTACGGTACAATTCATTCAAACTTCTCTTAATTTTACTGATGTTCTATTTCCTACCTTTCCAACCCAATATTTTGCTGCCACCACCCCTGCCCATACCCCTACACCTGCTGCCACACCCAAGACGCCTTCTGCAGCATCCATACCAACCCCCACCACGACAGCCACAGACAGCAACCGCGCAGCTGATACCTCTGCCCGAGGAACTAAGAGAAGAATGCCCTCGGAAGAACTCGATGCATTCATAGCCGGTTTCTCCTCTTCCTCAATTTGGGAGGAATCGGACAACGAATCCTCTGTCAAGACGAATTTGTCCAAAGAGTTCACATCGGTAAAGCGGCAGAAGACAATGGCAGATAAGAACAAGAAGGATAGCGACAATATCATCGACAGCAGCAGCAACAGCTCGGAGGTACATGTAGTGGAGAAACCCCATCACATCTCACCTACCCGAATTCAACCTCCAAGGGAGGCCAAAACGAAGAACACATCTGCCTCCCCCATCCGCCAGCCAGTCAAGAAGACCCCTGCCCGCTGACAGATCCGCCTGAGCAGCAGCAGCGACGACAGCGCATAAAATTTAAGTTTCTTACCTTTTATTGTTGTCTGCCTTTTGATATTTTGTGATGTACTTTTTATTTGCCTTTTTACTGTCATCTGCATTGAGGGCAATGCAACCCTTGAGTTTGGGGGTGGCATCCCTCCATTAATGGAGTCTTATTTAGTTTAAAAAATTGTGTCTTTTACTTAGTTTAAAAAAATGAAAATGAAAATTTTTGGCTTAAGTCTTTGAACTGAACTTACCTGGCGTGACAGCTCTGTCGTGGCAGTGCCTTTAGGATAGTTTTAGGACCAGTTTAGAGCCTTTCTATAGTTTTGAAACCTAAACACTATTTGTGACTGTTATACTGCCTAGAACTCTACAAGTAAACTCGAATAGGAAGCTTAGCACTTGAATAGCCCCTAGAGGTGCCTAACACTGGCTCTAGGAAAAGAAGTTTAGCAAAATAGACTCAATACACCTAGAGGTGCCTGAAACCGGCTCTAGGAAGTTAGCTAGAGGTGCCCGAAACCGACTCTAGTCAAACTTAAGCTTAAAAAAATAAAATCGAGTCTAAACAAAAAAATTAAAGGAGCATAAGAAGTGCCTTCAAAAAGATAAACTTTGGCATAAAAATTCAAGTTAGAGGCTAAAATATTCTAGTGAAACTAAGGGAGTCTTGGCATATAATTGTTCACAAGCATGCACAAACTACACGAGGACTATAGCAAGATTCCGGACGAATCCTAAATTATCCGACAAGGTGTTGCTCACAATAGAGAATGAATGGAAGGTAAGGGAAAGTTCACTGTTTTAAGCCAAAACAAAAATATTTATTTTTCTTTTAGGTCTGAATTGCTTGAGGGTAAGCAGAAACTTGAGTTTGGGGGTGTGTTGAGTGTGTAAAAGTTCTATTATTTACCCCCTATATAACCCATATTTCTGATGCATCCAAGCATAATTCATTGTATTTAGGTTAGATTTTAGTTATACATCACAAATATATTAAATGGCACAGTTTCTAGAGGAATTGATTGTTTTTGCAGGTTGTTGTTGTAGCAGATGGAGAAGCAGGCGCTGGGCAGTGAAACAAAAAAGATGGAACTGGATAAGTAGAAGAGGAGGACGATGCTGCCATGGCCGCTGTCGTGGCAGCCAAGGACGACAGCAGTTTGAGGAGAAGAAGCAAAGTGGACCTCGACAGAAAGAGAAAATTAAGCCCGTCTGTCGTGGAATACCCTTATATTTTTCCAAGCCCTAGATCAGAATAAAGGCCAAGCCCAAAGTTCAAGGAAGAAACTCCAAGCAAGAAGGAAGGACGAATTAAAGATATATTCTCTAAAGATTTAGTCTTTAATAGAGTTGTACTTTAATTTAAACTTGTATTCTTGCTACATTAGAGAACTTGAACCCAAGGCCTATATAAAGGCATGTAATTCGACCTAGGAGAGGACATCGTCTATCTCTAGCCTTCTTCCCAAAACCCTAGCCGTTTTCCCTTTCTCAACATGTTCTAAATTCCTCCTAGGGCCACAGGTTGATTTGTAAAGTAGTTGCAAGGATTGCTTTGTTTTAGGAATTTTTCTGTTTAATAAAATAAACTTCAAGTTCTCTTATTCTGGTTGTTAACATCTTGCAAGAGCATCGGGAGAGCATTGTGAGGTTATCTATTTACTTAATATCGGGAGAGTTAAGTATACGAAAGGAATAAGTGCGGGTTCTCTAGTTTATAGTTGAACTATCTCGGACCTAGGGATAGGACGAGGTTAAGTGGCTAAAGAAGAATTCAACAACATCGGTGTTCATCCTTCGATTCACGCCGGGAGGTATTATCAAAGACGTGTTCATTGACAAACTTGGACCTAGGGATAGGCCAAGGCACAGCAGTGATTCTTGCCAAGCTTGAAGTACAGTGTTGTGTGATCGCTACCGCGACAAACAACAGACCGCTGTCGCGACGGGTGCTGTCGCGACGGGGACGACGACATAGCAGATATTCCTAGACTTTGCAACACCTGCACTACTGAGCAATTCAATACCAGTCCATTCTCTCTATCTTGATTATTTTAATCTTATTTTCCAGTACTCTTTATTATTTTCGTGAAAACAACTTAAACTATTCTTTTTACTCTCGTGCAGTAATTTAAGGTGAAACTATTAGCCCAGTCCCCGTGGAGACGATATCCGATACTTCCGTATCACTTTTACACGCAACAACTGTCACCTTATTCAACTGCCTATAATCTATATACATCATCATACTACCGTCCTTCTTTTTCACAAACAAGACCGGAGCACCCCACGGAGAAATACTAGGCCTAATGAAACCTCTGTCGAACAACTCCTGAAGCTACGTCTTCAACTCTTTCATCTCTTTCGGTGCCATTCTATACAGAGCAATAGACACTGGTGCAGAATCGGAATACGTCTCAATAGGAAACTCAACGGCTCTATCTGGAGGCAAACCCGACAACTCTTCCGGAAAAACATTCAGATACTCACATAATGTCATGATGTCTTGTGGTCTAACCTCACTCATATTTGGATTCATCACATAAGTCAAATAAGCCTGACAACCCGAGTTCAACAACTACTGAGCTCACAAAGCAGAAACAACATTGGACAAGAACCTAACATTCTCGCCAACTACCACAACCTCGAAATCATCTATAAGCTTCAAGGAGACTCTCTTGGTCTCAAAGTCAACCCTAGCTCTATGCTCTACGAGCCAATCCATGCCCAAAATCACGTCAAAGCCATAGAATGGTAACTCCATCATATCAACCGGAACCACGTGGCCCTGAATCATCAAGGGACACCTCCTATACATTCTCCTAACTACCACTGTATCACCAAAAGAGCTAGTAACATTTACACCTACCTTTAACCACTCACAAGGTAACCCTAAGAACCTTGCGTGCTCACCCAAAATGTAAGAATGTGTCGACCCCGAATCTATCAAAGAAAGCAAACTCAAGGACTGTAACGAGAAATTACCTGCGATGACATCCGTATCATTCCTGGCTTCTTGTTGTGCATACACCCTAGCCGGTCCTCCACCCTCAGGCTGAACCGCCACTACGTGAGCTAAGTTCTTCTGACCCTCGATCCTCGGCTGAAAGTGTCCACGACTGCGCTCACGACCTCTCTGATGCTCAAAACCTCTAGCTGGAGCCGATCCGCCCCTAGCCGGGTGTGGACAGTCACGCCTCAAATGGTCTCAGGAGCTACAGTTCCAACATAGCCTGTGGATACCCATACACTCGCCCTGGTGGCGTCTCCCGCACCTAGTGAACTCATGAGTGTGAACAACAGCTCCTTGGCTCTAACGACCCTGACCACAGTTACCACCCCTATGCCTCAAATCGGGTTCATATCTTCTATCCCTATGCCTCTTGGTATGGTCTCTATCCCAATTCGCGTGTCTCTTTCCGGAGTCGGACCCACTAGCACGTGCACTGGAGCCTATGTTCTGCTCTATGTCCTTGGCCCTAGAGACCAAGACATCAAACTCGGTGTAGTCAGAGGCAAGCATGTAGGTCTTCACATCTCTAGTCAACCCATACCGGAAGCGCTCACACCGCTCCCTCTCACTAGGAACCAACTCAGGTGCATACTGGCTCAATCTCACAAACTGAACCTCATACTCTGACACGGTCCTGTTACCCTGCACCAAGGCCATAAACTCCCTATTCTTTTCTTCCAAATATCGAACTCTGAGATACTTCCTCTTGAAGGCATTTCTTAAGAACTCACATGTGATATCCGCTTCGGCTATACTAGATGTAACAGTGGTCCACCAAGTGTATGCGTCCCCCTGAAGCAAGGAGACAATACAACCTAACTTACGGGCGTCTGAGCACTCCATCTGACCCAAGATGCGTATAACACTCTCAAGCCACGCCTTTGATCCCTCAGGAGTCAACCCACGAAACTCAACTGCTCCCAAGTTACGAAGCCTCTCTAAGGGTAGACTTGCCCCCGCAACCTGAGGTGGTGCTGCAGCTTGCATACCGACCAAAGTTGTCTGAAAAGCTTCGGCCCTGGTCTGAATCAAATGGGTCATATTCACGCCCTCTGGACCCTGACCCGTATGAGCCCCAACACCTCCATCGTTAGAACCCGCATGAGGCCCATTACCATCACCTTCGACTTGCGCACCAGCTTGAGGCACATTACCTTCCCCACCCACTCCATTACCATCGAGAGCATGAGGAACATGAGGCTCACCTTCGGGTGCCTGGTAACCCGCTTTAGGTCGCCCCCTCAGTCTCACCATATCGAGATAGAATCTAAAACAACAAACACACAATACACAAGAAAAACTTTAGGTTAGCAAAAGGGCAAGGACTTAGGTTCTCAGGCTCGTTTAACCAAAACCATTTTTTTACAACAACAACTAACAATGGGGACATATGACTAACCCTTAACCAATCAAAAAAGCCATTAAAACATGCTTTCAAACACCGTACTAGCAAGCAAACTTCAAGCATACATGGTAAAACACTATCTGAGACATAGCAACAACATAACACATCAACTTACCTCAGTTACCTACTCGAGGTCTCGGAAACCTCGGGCTCTGATACCACCAAATGTAACCCCCTCGTCCCGGTCTGGACGACTGACCGGTCCGAGCAGGTCACACGAGGAAAACCGAAGTGAAACCCGTTAAGGCGCCTTTCGGTTAGCAACCCTAGAAAATTTCTTTTAATTATTATCTTGTCTAAAGGCATTCATACATCCTATGTGAGATACGACAATGGAGAGACAACAAAGCGATGCGAAACAATCAAACAAGAAATTCAACATCCCATTTTAGCCTTTACAACATGCCGTATCGATACGCTAGGAGACCGTATCGATACGCCTTGACATGGTCAACTACCCAGAGTCAACCTAGGGAGATTGTATCGGTACACTGGTTGACCGTATCGATACGCCCTCGACAATCAACTTCTCACGGTCAACTATATAAGACCATACCGATACACTCAAGACCCGTACCGATACGCAAAAATCTCATCAATTTCTCATATTTCCAGAGAGCTATCGGCGTATCGATACACCCCCGTGTACCGGTATGCTAGGGTTAAACTGAGCCCCAAAATGTAGGACCGCATCGATACGGCCCTTGGGCGTACCGATATGCCCTGCACTGCAAAACTCAATTTGGCAATAAAATGAACCAAGACTCAACTCTAGATGCATTTTATGACTCACCTAGCCACAAACCAACCTTCATACAACATTTAGCAACCATGAATAAGCATACGAATCAATTTAAGCAAACAATGGGGCATCAACACCAAGGCAACCATACTTAAGAGAAACTTGCATACTAAACATGCATAAGGAGTCTAACTAGCCAAAAGATACATGCATCCACAAGCAAGGTTTACATGCTCTCAAAACAACACATAAGCATTCATGGATCAAGGTGATAAGCCTTTGAACACAAGCATCTAGGCAACAACATACATGGTTTACAAATCCACAACAAGGCATTAACAACAAACCAACATATATGAGTCAATCAATGCTTGCACACAACTCTTAGTATCATAAAACCAAACATGCTTGGACACTAACAAACCAACTAAAGAGTTTGAACACCAACTCTATACAAGTCTACACCCCATTGTCTAGGCATTATTACAATACTTAAATCATACTTGAGCTACTCGAGAATTCCAAAAGCTCCTCCCTTGCCCATTTGCCCTCCGAACTCTAACGATCTGCATGTTGGAAAAAGGAGAGCGTAAGCTTGCCAGCTTAGTGAGCAAAGCTCTAAAAACTCATCAATCATGCAGTTTTCAAAACACATTTCTTAATGATAAATAATCCATTTGAATGCACGAAAGGTATCTCAACAACACAACTATATGGCTTGCATATGCACAACCAAAACACACACGGTGGGACTACACATCACCGTTTTGACTAGTAGTTTTCCGATGGGACTACACACCAACGTACTCTTCTACCAGTCACTACCGGTGGGACTACACATCACCGTAATTATGACAACCATCACGTGAGGCTCGGCACCAACAACGACTACACACAACAACGAATGTAAAAGCAATTCACCATGCATATGATATCACAACAATTAATCATACATCATCACTTAACCACCAAGGTAGGATTAGTAAACTTACACTTGGGTTTAGGTTAGTCCACACGGCTCCACCCAAACCCCTAAGAACCCATTTCGAAAGCAAAACAATACCAAACTACAACGGTTAAGTGCCCGAAGCCTCTCCAACGGTTTCCCTTGTTTCTAACCAATCAAAAACAATACATTGCTCATCCAATACATCACAAAACACTGCCACAATCCCAAACTACAACTACAAGTCAAATTCTCACAATTTCAAACCAATGCCAACACCAACAATCCCCATTTTTGTACTCCCCAAAAGCCCAGCCGAGAACAAATATTTCAACACTCAAAACACTTATAAACACCTTTAAAGCCACCTCCTAGTATCACTATAACCCCAGCCTAACTCCCTTTCACAAAATCACACCAAAACACTAGTTTTGACTCTTTAAAAACACCCATGAAAACCCATTTCGGGAATCTTAATAAAAACCCACCAATTTAAGATATATTACACCTAAGGGCAATACTAAAACATAAATTAGTTTTACAAATCAAGACTCCGTCAAAAACCCATTAAAGTTTCATACTTTTACTTCAAAACTTGAAAACTTCAAAAACTTTAAAAGGGGATTTCTATGAAAACTAAAGCTATGGAAATGTTGGAAATAATGAGGAGAAATCAAAAATGCAATTACCTTGAAGAGAGCCCTTGAATTGATGAAGAGATTCGATGAAATAGTGACAAAAAGGTTTAGAAAGGGTTTTGACGTGAAATGTTAGAAGAGGAAGAAGATGGATAACATTTTTCAAAAATCCCTTTTTCCCTTCTTATTTTCCCTTTATTTCCAAATTACCCTTAATGAGCCACAAACTCTTTTTAATTAAACCCAAAGCCCAATTTAATATAAGACGAGCCCACGACTCAAACCCGATTCACCCGTGTAACATCCGACCCCTAAACCCAGGGCGTTACATCAAGTCTGTTTTGTTGGTCGCTAATGCAGATCCTTTAGAGGTGGTTGCATGTCTTACGCCTCTTTTGTTGGGGAATCATATGGTTTTGAGTTTGGATGGGAGTGTGTTGGTTCCCACTCATGCCAACGAGGACTCCCACTTGTTGTCTAACTCTAGACTAGTTGATGTTATCGTGCAATAGACAAACACTTTTTTAGAGGGTGAGGCTGGAAATGTTACATATCAACTACTCTCAGAAACTAACACCCAACAAACATATAGTCCAGTAACTAAATCAGATCACCAAGCAAGAAGTAGAGAGGTTAACCGAGGAAGGTTGTAGAGACTTGTTTAGCCATAAATAGTGTTGTGGATTTTGCTTTACGCCGTGAAGTGAATGGTATGCTACATTTGAGCAAGCTTGTTAGGGTAACAACGGTAGGGAAGGATGGAGATATTATTCATTATTTAAGTTGAGTGATTACGAAAAGTAGGGTGGGGTTTTGATAATGCGTATTTTGTCGTGGAATGCTTGGGGATTGGGTAGTGTGTTGAAATGACATAGGATTAGAGATGTGGTTAAGTTGAACAAAGTTTACATGTTTTTCATTCAAGAATCAAAGCTTGAGGAGGTTCCGTCCATGGTCGTGGATTGCTTGTGGCCTTCCGATTCGTTTGAGATTGCTTTCTCTCCTTTGATTGGAGCTTTAGGGGGCATTTTAACAATTTGGGAATCTTCACGTTTTGTTTTAGAAATTTCAGATGTGGATCAACATTTTGTCTTGTTGTAGGGTCGTTGGGTACAAGAAGTAATATAATGTTGTATTTTATCTATTTATACGCCTTGGGACAACCATGATCACTACACGCCGTGGAAGGTTTTATTGAATCGAATTTTAAATTTTAATGGAGCGTGGTGTGGTGCGGGCGATTTTAACGCAGTCCGAGGACCTTCGGAAAGGGGTGGTTGTACTTCATTTACTTCTGATATGGCAGATTTTGCAAATTTTTATTGAATATTCAGGCTTGGTGAATTTGCCTCTTAATGGACATCGTTTTACTTGGTTCGGTCATGGTAGAAGAAGTAGTCGGATTGACCGTTTCTTAGTCTCCAATATCCGGATTGAGAGCTTTTGTTTTCTACAGCAATTATATTTGCCTCGTGACATTTCGGATCATATGCCACTACTTCTTTTGTGCAATGATCGTGATTGGGGTCCGAGACCCTTTAAATTCATGAATTGTTGGATGGATAGCGAGTCTAATGTGCGTCAGTTCGCTCTAGAATGGAAACACTTATCTTCTATGGGGATTGGGAATGATAATTTGGCATTGAAATTGAAGCATTTGAAAGTTTTCCTTCAGCATGGAATCGGTCTGAATTTTGGGATGTTGATAATATTATTGAATCCGTTCGGTCCTCTATTGCAAGAGAAGTCTCGGGCAACATGGCTTCGTTTGGGTGATCGAAATACGAGTTTTTTTCACTGTGTTGCTAAGATCCGGGATGTTCAAAATACAATTCAGAGGCTGCAAATACATGGTGTGTAGGAAACCAACCCTTCTCGGCTACACGCTTTGGTGTGCCGAAAATTCAAGGCACATTTTGCTTGATAGCCTCGTTTAGCTACTTGGACATTTGAGGGTGCGTTTAAGCAAATTGGGGATAGAGCGATGTTGGATTTGATAGCTCCATTCTCCCTCGAGGAAATTCGAGATACAGTTTGGAGTTGCGATGGTTCGAAAGCCCCTGGTCCAGATGGGCTTAATTTTGAGTTTTACAAGCGAGGGTGTGAATTTGTTAAGGAAGATGTGTTGCACCTTCTATCTAAGTTTCACCTTATGGGCAAATTGTCGAGTGACGCTAACTCAACTTTTTTGGTCCTTATTTCGAAAAAAGACTCGCCTAGCACGATTGTCGACTTTCTGTTAGGCTCGATAGACTCAATTTCCTTCAACCGATTTATCTTGCCAAGTGGTGGAGAAGTTGAGCTATTTGGGTGATTTGGTGGTGGAAGCGAAAAATAAAAGACACGAAGATTTAGAGTGGTTCGGCTTTCTAACCAAAGCATACATCCACTACCTTAGCTTCCCCACTAAAGATTTCAACCAGTTTCACTAAGAAATTCGTCCCCCCTTTCTAGGCTTAGGTGGAAACCCTTACAACGATCAAAGCTTTCTACCCGAAAGCTTGATGAAACCCTCTTTACAAGTGATAAAGATAAGAAAACTAAAATCTCTCTTACAAGGTTGATGTTTGCACTCTTAAGCACTCACCCAAAACCTAATACACTTGAGTATACATAAACATTCAAGCTCACAAGTGTTTTGTCTATACAAGAATGACACAATTAGGCACTAAGACATTTCTTTGATCATAATATGTTGACTTGAGTATCATTAGTCTTATATAGATGCTTGGAGGTCCCTTTTATACTCCCAAATGAGCTTCTAGTCGTTGTAGAACGTTGAGATTAAATTGGAGTCGTTGAGGTCTTTATTTCCCTCCATAAATGTAGTTTTGGCCAGTAAGGTATCGATACTCATGTCACTGTATCGATACGACCTTCTTGGAAACTAGTCGTTGAGCCTGTTTCAGCATATGCGTATTGATACGCTTACGAGCCTATTGGTACGACCTGCATTTCAAATAGCTGTTGGGAAAATGATCGTTGGGAGCGGTTAAGGTGTATCGGTACACGATACAATCGTATCGGTACACGATACAATCGTATCGGTACATGATACAATCATATCGGTACACGACTAGCCGTTGGGGGTTTTAAAGCTCTCTATATCGAAATAGCAAGGGCGTATCGGTATGGGTTTTGGCTACTGAAATTTTCCTATAGCTGAAACCCTAAGGGGTATCGATATGGTATACATCATATCGGTACTGTAACATTAAAAACATAGGTTTTGGCTACTTTAAAACATTTTAAGTTATTCCAAAGCCTTGTAAAAACCCTTAAACATGTTTTCAAGTTGTTTGGACTACAAAACATTTTTAAATCTTTTTCAATTTAATCCAAATCAATTTTTCAATTATTATATCAAAACATATATCTTAAAAATCTCCCCATTTTTTACATAATAAAACAACTTGAAAATTTGTTTGTGATTCTCCCCCTTTGTAAAATAATTTTTGAATAAGAGACATAATAAAAAATTTCAAGCCCCCTTATTCTTACTTGAAAAATCAATTTTTCAAACTATTTCTCCCCTTTTTGTTATATAATAAAGAATTCAAAAGACTTTAAGTTCAAGATAACATATGAGTTAAAAAAAAGCATTTTGGTTTTAAAATGGCTCTCCCTTACTCAAAGCATCATCAAATGGTTAGTCAAATAATTATGATAATCTAGTTGAATTTAAAAAAAAATCAATTGAAGAACAAATAAATTTAACTAAATTTTACCATTGAACCCAAGGGAGTATGTGAAGCCTTCCTTCTTCAAGTTTCTTTCCTTGTGTGTATGGAGCTCCCCCTCAATGTTGTACTTTATTGACCAATCTCCATCACACCTAAAACAAGACAATCAAGTAATTTTTGGTATCCAAGTTGCTTTGGATCCATAGACGTTAGTAGCACATAATTTAGTCCCCTTAGGAATTTATTTTTCAATTTCATCCATTTTAGTTGAAGAAATTAGTCCTTTTGGGACCAAATACTTCTAAAACATTTACCATTTAAAAATATAGGGGCACTAGATTGTCTTTGATAAAAGTTTGATTTTCCAAAATTGATTTTCTTTTAAAGCTCTTTGGAAATCAAATCTTTTTCTTCTAGAACTTTATGAAGAAAATTTTGAAAATCCACACATTTTTGCTCAAACCCATTGAGTTTTGCTTCAAGTTCAACTATGGTTTTAGAAATCAAATCATTTTGAATTTTCAAGTTTGAAACCGATTTTTTATTTTTCAAAATATGATTTTTAAACTCTAAAACCAAATCATCATAGGCATCTTGTAATTCATCAAAAGAATAAGAAGTTGAAGTAGATGAATAAGAAGTTACCCTTGAATCTTCTTGGATGGCCATAAGGCAAAGGCTGGCTTGTTCATTGTCGGTGGAGTCATCATCACTCCAAGTCTTGGCATTGTTTGCCGAACAGATTCAAAGATAGCAATGCCTCTGTCGATGGCATTACCCTAAATCAATTATGGAAAAACCCATATATGTCTATAGTGCATGTTTTTTTATAAATCAATTCGATTAAGCATCAATCTTTACTCCTAAGGGGTAGATTTCACTCCCGAAGTAAGTTCATCTACTTGAACATCTTATTTCGAAGCATCTCTCCTTAGTATCTAGCAATCGGTCTTTGCCACCCAAGTCAATTATGATATTGAGTTGCAATAAGTCAACTATGTCAGCAGTCGCTTGGCATAATATTTTAAAAAGGGAGTGTCAGCGCCTGCTATCGCTTGACAACACACTTAAAAATAGTGAACATGCCAGATAGGATAAACAGTACCGAGGCAGTGTTGATTTATTAAAAACTAAACATTAAAAACAGCGTTCAAATGCAAACACCCCTCACCAACTATGAAATCAGTTCACGGTGAGGGTATCAACCAAAAAACCATAATCGTTTTCAACATCCATCATCATTAAAACTAAGAAAAAATAACAACAAAGATGATGGGCTAGAAGAGGGTCTCTCGATGCAGCTCTTTACGGCCAGGCTCTCGAATGTTGCACCCTATCTCCGATCACTCTCCTCGTCCATTCACCACTTTATTTTTCTTTGATCGGGACTAAATAGGACCATGTGGATAGCCTAGGATTATCTTGAATTTGAATTTGATCGTTCAGGGATAATGATAGTGATCATCTAATCCAACGTTTTGAATCCTAAGGCTGATCAGGTTAGGGTTGACGTCATCGTGACATTGCTCCTCCGGCATCACAACTTGGCATGGTACTGTCAATCGTGCTTGACACTGCTCGTTCTCTATTCTCTCGAAGATTGATATGATCCCTATTTTCTCACAGCCTGATATGGTCCTATTTTTTTGGGGTCAACATCTTCTTGGCATGGAATCAAATGTTCTTCTTTGCCAACCAGTGCTTGGCATTAAATGTTCTTCTGCACCAACGACTACTTGACATCCTCCTTGGTGTCGTCTCCTGCTCCTGTCCTACCAGCTATAGTGCTGTCAGCTATGCCAACCTACAAAAAGGTGCCAAAAACAACCCCTTCACATTGGCATAACACCAAATCCTAACTCTTTATGCAATGCATGATTTTACAACCTAAATGCAACTAAATGTACTTAAAAGACAAGAAAGAGCATATGAAATAAGCATAAAATTTATTACTTTTGGAGCGTCAACACTCCCTCACACCTAGCTCATTGCTTGTCCTTAAGTAATGAAAAATAAAAATGAAAATGATGAAAATGATACATCGGCAAAGTTTTGGTTGGCATGTCAACAGATGTTGGCAAATAAAAGTTGGCATAAGTCTATCCTCAGTTATCTCAGTGCAGTAATGCCAAGCAGATAGAAAATTTAAGAGCAACAATATAACTCTAGTCTTAAGGAATGATAGTGTATGAAGTGTAGGCAATATGCACCAAGTGTCCACTAACTCTCTTAGTCAAATCTACTACCTAAACACAGAATTATAATATTTTTCTCTTCTCTTGCCTAGGGTTTTTCTACATTAACTTAAGCTAACCTTGTGACACTTTTTAGCGTGTGTAATAAGAGGGAGCATACCACGAATCCCCACCTTAATCTAGACATCACTAGGTTTTCTCTTCAACTCATACTTAAAGTTTTGGACTTGAGAACTAAGAGGAAGCATACCACGAAACCCCAAGTAACTTATTATCTCTAGGTAGATGAGAGTTTCATTTCTTATTGTTATTGCAAAACGTTGTTGCCTTATTCATTTTCAATTTTTACCCTGGCATCATTTTTTTCTAAGCATAGTTTCAAAAATTCTAAGTTTGTTAAGGAACTAGATGCATACTACATGTAAAGTGAAAATCAATTCCCAAAACTAGAGATCAATTGGCAAGTGTAGAGCGTTTTAGTGTTCTCTAAATATGAGCGTAAGTGCACACTCCTGTCAAGTAATAGTATAAAAGATATCGTCTCCCACGAGGATTGGACAGCTCAACTCGATTCGTTGTTTCTGCACAAGAAAAATAAATGCACAAATAAGTTGGTTTGTTTAAGAATAAAATAAAAACACAAGTAAATAAAAGGGAAGAAATCAGATTGATAGAATGGGCAGGGTCATGCTGCTGCTTAGTGTGAAACTGCGTTGAATAGGACAAGTTGCTTTGCACTTCCAGACTCTGCTGCCTCAGCGGGGGATGGCAGTTGGGCTACTGAGATGCTCTCGCTGCCTCGGCAGGGGAATGGACTTGTGTCTCGGCGGCAAACTCGGCAGAACTACAAGGCTCAACAGAACGCTTCGAAAGTGATCCCGCTTAAGTCTAAGTCAGAATGTTGTTGATGCCCACTGCAGATAATACCAGTCGCGACGTGAATTGTGCAAAGACAGCAATGTTTATTCATCCTTTTTTAGCTTCCATAAACCCTAACCTATGTCTAGGCTAGATTGATCAACACCGTCTATAAATGAGATCGTACTTACTTCTTTCATGAGTTCGACTCTCTTGATACCGAACAAATGGATAGTAATCAACTAATCTTTCGCCTTAATTGAAAACTATGAAGCACATGGAATAAGCAAACCTTGAAGCTTTATTGAAAAAACAAACTTAATATCTTAAGCAAGCGTTCTCACACTAATTACAACATAACCTAAACCCAAAGAGAATTTTAGAACATAATGGCGGTAAGAAAACCTAAACTATGCCTATGGGAAAACCTCATGTGTTCTAAGATGTAAAAATACATTGAGTATATATAGGCATTAGCTAGGTCAAGTCCTCCTTGGAGTAGAAGTCTTCAAAGTAGCTTTTGCATTAAATGCAACCTTTAATTTTGACTTCTTTGAGTTGAATGTGGACTTCTTCTCGTTGCCTTGCTCCGCAAGTAAGCTCGAGTTCCTCCTTTGGCGACTCTGCCCACTGCTACAGTCATAAAAAATTGAGTGGACAACATCGTTAAGATCATGATTTTCTACTCTACAGATCACACTCTAGTTCTCCAATTCCTCAGTTTTCTATCTTGGGCGGCAATTGTTGTCTCTGTCTGGAACTGCATCAGTACAGCTCCTCAGTTTGTTGCCTTGACATCATGTCCTTAGCTCCTCTCTCCTTATGTCAGCCTCTAGTACCTGAAACTAAAACTAAACTAAAACAATACCTTTTCCTTACCAAATAACAAAAAATCAATACAAAGCATGGCAGAGTAAAGAATACTGTAAAATGCAATGCATGAATCTAATTATGCGTAAAATGTACTAAAAACAACAATAATATGAGATGGAATGTGCATAAAATATAGAACTTATGGACACTTTACATACCTCAAACTCGAACTATTGCTTGTCCTCAAGCAATGCAACCTAAACATACTTGCCCTTTAAACTAAGCAAAAAAATATGTTTTAAACTTGATTTAACGCCTCAAGGTCGTGGTACCTATCATTAATTTAGTGAGAGGGGAATAACACGAATTACCTCAACATTAAACTATAATATGCCAGTGAAGTGTGTGTCGAAACTGTGAACAAGCTGAATATGAAGAACATTCTAAGTAAACAGAGATGTTGTCATGATATACAAGGTTGTTGCCGAGATAGCATATTCAAGAACAATTTAAATAATCATGGCAATTAGGGCTTCAGCTAATCACAACTACTATTCTAAGTCTAAAATTAAGATAGGAGCAAACTACAAAACCTCGAACCCATGAAGTAGAGTCATCCCTTGAAGACTTTCATTCACCCATGCTAATTTGTCCGTCACTTCAAAATTTTCAGATGCATGGACTTTGATAGCAGCGGGGTGTCCTCGCACATGATTCTTCCTAGAGCAGGTTTTTGGCACCTTTAGGGGTAGACAACATAATTTTTTTCTCTTGCCTGTCTTGGCAGTGCTTTTGTTTTTTTGTTTGTTGCCTGCCGCGGCAGCTTCATGCAACCATTGTTAGAATTTTACAAATAATTTAAGCAGACAATGTTTACCAGAAATTCTATTAAATTCAGCAAGTAATAGTAGTGTTTTTAATTTTTTTGGTAATTATAGAAAAATCCTAAGTTTACTTCATGTTTTTCCCCAAAATTAAGTTCTTTTTAACTTTGTGCAAAAATTTAAAGTCGGCTACCCTATCTTAGGCACAAGTTCTAACAAATTTTCTTTTCTTTTAAATTAATTTTTCTAAGACAAGTACATTATACAATCTAATATGCACTAAAGTATGTCTAAACATGATGAATGCTAACCCCCCAAACTCGAGATGGGCATTGCCCTCAATGCACAAAATAAAAACAAAAAAATTAAACAAATTAAACAAAAAATACAATTAATATAAAAACAGAAAAATAAAATAAAGAGAAGAAAAAAAAACTAGAAGTTGGCATATGGTTGGGAGGAGGCTTGTGTCTTTATTGCTGCGGAGGAGGAGGAGGATTGAATGATAAGGTGGCGGCCGGCAGATGCGTGGGCGGTAGACTTAGCAGGTGAGACTTTTGCTGTCTACGGAGGCTGCTGGACTCTCTTGGGAGTAGGGCGAGGCTCTTCTTGCTGTTCTGCAGGAGGAGCGACAGGAAGGCTCCGTTCTCTTCTGATTTTGTCTCCTCGTCCTCTGGCTCGGCGGCTATGATATGCCGCTTCCTCTTCCTTGTTCCTTCCTCCGTTGGTGCTGCCAGAGGGTCAATCACCATTGGGGTTGCTACTTTTGATGCTTCTGTTGCTGGCGGCTGCTGCTCAACCTCGTCTAATGAGGAGGTGTTGGTCACCATTGTTGTTGTGTAGATGGGGGAATGATGTTGCTAATGCCGTTGTGGGGAGTCTGCCACCGTGTTGGACGTGGAGGTGGCGGAGTACGATGGGTATTGCATCGGAGACGACATCTTTCTGTGAAAGGTGGCGTGGCAAGTAGCTGTGACTGAGGGTGTTCCTTGTGCAAGGGCAGCTGTGGCGACGAGATTAGCGGGGTAGGGAGGCAAGGTGGGGCCATCATCTTGGTACTTCTGCATGAGATAGGCCACAAAGGCCTCTCCGACTTCCCCCACATACTTCATGAAGCTTAGTTGATGTTGTTCGATCTGTTTGTTGATGTCAATGAGGGTGCGCAGCAGAGTGAGGACTTCATTGGCTGGGGCAGCTTTAGTGCTGCCGGGGCGGCTGGTTTAGCTGGCTGGGGGTGATAAGCTCTGTCTCCTGGGCCTGCATCATTTGCAGGCGGACTTTCCTAGTCTACCCTTCCTTAGCGGTCGTCATCTCATTGTCGGGGTCGGTTGGGACGTTGAAGTTGGCACAAAGGCCGGTGATGAGTGACGAGAAGTATAGCCTACCATTCGTCTTGTGGAAGCAATTGTGGATCTCCTTGCATATGATCTCCCCAACAGTGATAAGCCGGTTCATCATAATGTTGTAAATTAGTGCGAGGCGCGGCCGGTCGACAGTGGAGTTGTGCGAGGTGGGAAGCAAACGCCTTTAAATAAAGGTAATTCACATTATTGCCTCGTGCAGCAGGTGGCAGCATTGGATAGAGCCGCCATGCTTTTCTGCCAACCACGGCGTGTTAGACTTGCACAGTTTGGCCTTGAGTCTGTCGTAGTCGGCAACCGTCAGTGACTGCCTCCACTCTTCGTGAGGGTTGTCGTCCATCTCTAGGCCATAAAAGTTGTTGATTACGGCGGCGTTCAGCTTGACAAGCTCCCCTCGAACATAGACGAACGACGGCTCTGGGCAGGGTGATGGGCATAGAATTCTCTGACCATGGTGATGTTGGCCATTTCCGGCCGCCATGCGAATATCTCTCATCCCCTTCTATGGATGGTCTCGAACAAGGCGAGCTCTAAGCCAAGGTCTCATGTTTGCTTTGTGTAGTGGAAAGGAGGCGAAAGTAAAGTAAATGAATGGAAGAAGTGAGGTTTAAATAGAGGTTGTCAAGGGGTGTCGGGGCGGCATTAAATGTCCAACAGTCAAGTTGTCTCGCGCACGTTACGAGATATCTGCCCATTATTTCTATAACCATTTGCAGCTAGCCGTTAGCGGACAACTAGTCGTTACGCACTGTCTGCGCTGGGACACCCTTGGCTGTCTTGGTGGGATGGTGCGCGGGCTCCTTGTTCGGCCTCCTTCTTGATTCAGCTCTTTTATTTCTAAAGCCTAAAATAAAAATAAAGATAATTAAATTCTGAAAAATAAAAATGTGAAAAATAAATTCAGAATTTAATCTTAAGAGAAATAAATTGCAATAAATGAAATTATATTCCTAAAATATAAAAATAAAAATAAAGAAAATAAAAAAAATTAAGTTATGTTGGGAGTGCATTTGGGTGCATCTCCCAGACATAACCACTTCATGAGGTGGTGTTTCTTGTCTTTCCCTCCTTAGGGTCCTCCTGTTCTTTAAGGTGGTGTGCTATTGGGTCCTTCAGCCTGCCCTTCAGTCTGTCGTGACAACTGCTACCTTGACTTGTCTCTGTGCTGATTTGGGCTGCCCGAGCATCAGGGCATCCTTCTTTTTTCCTTTTCTGAGGGTTGTAACACATTTAACTTGATGCTTTGATTGTCTACCCTCATGGTCAGCTCCCCATATTCCACATCTACTAAGTTCTGCCCGTGGCAAAAAATGGTCGCCCAAGGATGATGGGGGCGTTTTCATCGGCCTCACAGTCTAGGATGAGGAAATCTGCTGGAAGAATAAGGTTGCCCACTCGAACAAGGATGTCTTCGATCTTGCCCTCCAGTTGTACAAATGAATGATCAACAAGTTTCAGCATAATGAAGGTAGGTTTGGCTTGCCCAATTCCTAGTTTGTCGAAGACTACCTTAGGCATCAAGTTTATGTTGGCTCCTAGGTCGCACAGGGCTTTTGTTTCGTGCTTGCTGCCTATTCTGCATGGTATGAAAAAGTTGTATGGATCTGTTTGCTTGGGCGGCATCTTGTTATGTAGCATGGCTATGCACTCCTCTATTACAACAATTGTTTCAAACTCCCCGATTCTCTTCCTCTTAGAAACCATATCCCTGAGATATTTGGCATAGTTAGGCATGTTCTGAATGGCTTCTATGAGAGGTATGTTTATGTGTACCTGCTTCAGAATATCCAAGAATTTTCTGAACTGGTGCTTCTGTTTCTGTTGCTTTAGCCTTTGGGGGAAAGGTGCTAACAATCGAATGTCCTCTATACGTTCTTTGCATGGAAAATTTATCTGTGGAGGATCATCTGCTTCAGGACTACTCTCAGGCTTGGCTACCGGGGCGGCTGGTGTTGATGCTGTCGTGGCAGATAGTTCTTTCTGTGCTGGTTGTTCTTCTTGCTTTTCCACTCTATGCTCATTCAATTGTTTCCCACTCCTGGTTGGTATGGCTTTGCACAGCTCATATGTGGGCTTAGCTGCTGCCTCTGAACTACTGGGTGCTGCACCCATTGTCTTGCTGCTATAAATCGTAGTGAACTGCCCAAACTGGGTCTCCAGGTTCTTTATCACAGCCTCCTGGTTGTTCATCCTCATCTCTGTCATGTTCATAAATGACTCAGTTTTATCAATAAACTTATTTTTACGGCAATTAAATTCAATAATGTTAAACATAAAACTTTGAAGGATTGCTTCTAGTGAATTATTGTTTTTTGGTTGCTGAGCTTGCTGTCTGGACTGGTTTTGCTGGCAACCTCCATGCTGCGGTTGTGGATTGGCGGCAGTTTTGGGATTTCTCAATGAGAAATTTGAACGATTTTTCCAACCAAGGTTGTATGTATTCGTGTTAGGCCTGATATTCCTCTTGTATCCTCCCATGAAATTGGCAGATGCAGTACATTCATAGGAATCGTGGTTGCCCCCACACTCATCAAATAATGGTTCTATAGCCTTGCCCCACAGACTTTCCCAGTGGGTTTCATCATGTTCAATACCAGCTCTGTCAGCTTGTCGAGGCGGGCATTGATAGATTCTGAAGCTTCTACCTCGTATACAGTGGCTGGCCACCTAATGCCGTCTCGGCGGGTTGTTGGGTACTTATAATCATTCTTAGCGGCTTGGTTCAGGATCCCCAATGCCTCTTCTAGTGGGCTGTCAAGGATGATTCTGTTGGCTGAGGCATCAATCATCATCCGAGTTGGGTAGTTCACCCCGTTGTAGAACATTGACACCGGTGTCCAAGCTGGGAAATCATGGAGCGGGCAGTTGTTAAGCATTTGTTTATACCGCTCTCATGCTTCATACATTGGCTCATCACCCCCTTGTTGGAAGGCTGTGATCTCGTTCCCAATCTATATGTGAAATTGGATGGGCTGAAACGATCCAGGAAATCCTTACACAACTCTGTCCATGTGTTGAATGACCCTACTGGCTGGTTGTTAAACCACTGCTTTGCCCTATCCCTCAGTAAATAGGGGAATAATCTCAGTCTTAGCACGTCTTGGTGGACTCCGTGTATTTTAAATGTTCTGCATATGTCCAGAAATCCTCTTAAGTGCTATCGAGCATCTTCTGTAGTAGTCCCTCCAAATTGCTCCAATGTGTTGATCATATTGAACATCACGGGCTTCAGCTCAAAGTGATCCGCCTCAATCTCATGTTCTGTCACTGTCGGATCGAACCCTCTGAATTCATGTTCCATGTAATCCCTGGTGGTTCGAATGTACTGTGGTTGCCTGGGCAAAATAGGGGGCGGCTGCTTTAGTGGAACTTGTTGTTTTTTGGGCAGCGGGTCTTGCTGCCCGTCCCTGCCGTTTGGAGCATTGTTGGCAGGGTTGTAGTTTTCCATGTTTACCTCTGCTTTTCTTTCTTCTTTAGCTTTCCCTAGGGTTGTTCTGATTTCCTTTTTGAGTTCTCTTGCTCTTCGTTCTATATCATCGTAATAAATAATTTCTCCTTTTGGATTTTCCCTGGTCATGCACTAGCAAAGAAAACTATAAAAAAATCGATTAAAAAAATATAAACTAAAAATAAAATAAAGTGCAGAAATTAAAGAAAGAATTTCGCTGTTACCAATCCCCGGCAACGGCACCAAAAACTTGTAGAGCGTTTTAGTGTTCTCTAAATATAAGCGCAAGTGCGCACTCCTGTCAAGTAATAGTATAAAAGATATCGTCTCCCACAGGGATTGGACAGCTCAACCGGATTCGTTGTTCCTGCATAAGAAAAGTAAATGCACAAATAAGTTGGTTTGTTTAAGAATAAAAACACAAGTAAATAAAAGGGAAGAAATCATATTGATAGAATGGGCAGGGTTATGCTGCTGCTTAGTGTGAAACTGCGTTGAATATGACAAGTTTCTTTGCGCTGCGAGACTATGCTGTCTCGGCGGGGGATGGCAGTTGGGCTGCTGAGACACTCTCGCTGCCTCGGCAAGAGAATGGACTTGTGTCTCGGCGGCAAACTCGGTAGAACTACAAGGCTCGGCAAAACGCTTCGAAAGTGATCTTGCTTATGTCTAAGTCAGAATGTTGTTGATGCCCACTGTAGATAATACCAGTCGCGGCGCGAATCGTGAAAAGACAACAATGTTTATTCGTCCTCTTTTAGCCGCCTTAAACCCTAACATATGTCTAGGCTGGACTGATCAACACCGTCTATAGATGAGATCGTACTTACTCCTTAAGTGAGTTCGACTCTCTCGATACCGAACAAATGGATAGCAATCAACTAATCTTTCTCCTTAATTGAAAACTATGAAGCTCATGGAATAAGCAAACCTTGAAGCTTTATTGCAAAAACAAACTTAAAATCCTAAGTAGTCGTTCTCACACTAATTACAACATAACCTAAACCCAAAGAGAATTTTAGAACATAATGGCGGTAAGAAAACCTAAACTATTCCTAAGGGAAAACCTCAGTTGTTCTAAGATGTAAAAATACATTGAGTATATATAGGCATTAGCTAGTTCAAGTCCTCCTTGGAGTAGAAGTCTTCAAAGTAGCTTTTGCATTAAATGTAACCTTTAATTCTGACTTCTTTGAGTTGAATGTGGACTTCTTCTCGTTGCCTTGCTCCACAAGTAAGTTCGAGTTCCTCCTTCAGCGGCTTTGCCTGCTGCTACAGTCATCGGAAAATTGAGTGGGCAACATCGTTAAGATTAGTATTTTCTGCTCTACAGATCGCACTCCGGTTCTCCAATTCCTAAGTTTGTTGTCTTGGGTGGTAGGTAGGGCAACGACAGCTACTCAGCAGCTGTTGTCTCTGTCTGGAACTGCATCAGTACAACTCCTTCAGTTTGTTGCCTCAGCATCATGTCCTTAGCTCCTCTCTTCTTCTGTCAGCCTCTAGTACCTGAAACTAAAACTAAACTATAACAATACCTTTTCCTTACTAAATAACAGAAAATCAATACAAAGCATGACATAGTAAAGAATATTGTAAAATGCAATGCATGAACCTAATTATGCTTAAAATGTACTAAAAACAACAATAATATGAGATGGAATGTGCATGAAATATAGAACTTATGGACACTTTACAGCAAGCAATCCTGGCATTACTATTCTGCTGGCATAGGCATCTAAAGATTTTAAATTTCCTCATTGGACAGAAATCTAAGTCAAATTAAACTTGCCTAACAAATGTTAACATGCTTCAAAATTAGGCAGAGACAAAAAAAATTCCACTTTTTATTTTAGTGGTTAGGTATGCAAGACTAATCTAAACTACATGGCATGACATGAAAAACAGAATTATAAACATGAAATGCATGTCATAGCATAATGTGAGGAAATGCGCACCCCCAAACCCAAGATGTGCATTGCCCTTAATACATGGAACAACACATATATACAAAGAAAAATAGAAAAATAAAAATGCATGATCATGAAAATGCAATAAAAATGAGATGTGAAGAGTTTAGAAAGAAGAAGACTCCCCTTTAGAAGAGGCTCCTCCTTGAGCGACACAGGCTTCAGCGGCTAATTTGGCTCGGGTCTTTCTCTGGCTCGGCTAATGGTACGTCATCCACTGTGAGTAAATACTCGTCTGGGAACTCATCTATGATGACTTTGATCTTGTCATCCTCACGGTGATGCTCTAGTTGTTATAGGTGATCGGCTACTAAGTTTTCGTTGCCCTTCTTATCCTGGCTCTCGAGATCAAATTCTTGTAGGAGGAGCGTCCATCGAATCAACCTCGGCTTGGCATCCTTCTTTGCCAAAAGGTATTTCAATGTTGAGTGATCTATAAAAACAACAACTTTATTACCTATCAAATAAGGTCTAAATTTATCAAAAGTAAATACAACTGCAAGAAATTCTTTCTCAGTTGTGGTGTAATTAAGTTGTGCTTCATTAAGTGTTCTGTTGGCATAGTATATGACATGAAAAACTCTGACACGTCGTTGTCCAAGCATTGCTCTAATGGAATAGCCGCTGGCATCGCACATGAGTTCGAAAGGTTCATTCTAGACTGGTGTCACGACTATAGGAGCATTAACCAACTTTTCTTTAAGGACTTGAAATGCTCTCAAACAAGAATCATCAAATGCAAAAGCGGCATCCTCTTCCAATAACAAGTATAAAGGTTAAAAGTTTTTTTATTGAAAAAGGTTTAAAAGTTTTAGTGAAGTCTTTAATGAATTGACGATAAAACCTGCATGATCTGAAAAACTTCTTACACCTTTAACGTTTGTGGGGTGGTAATTGCTTGATTACTTCAATTTTTGCTGGATCAACTTCTAGTCTATTCTTTGTCACCTTTAATTATTTGTTATATTTTTATCAATTGATTCAATTTAAAAAAAATAGTTCAAGATAAAAAAAATATATTAAAATATTTTTTTTAAATAAGATTCAGAAAATATCTTTAGACTTTTTTCACCCCTTAACTTGGGGACCCTGATCCAGGTGAACATGCATGATCAAACTCGGCCACCCAATTATTGATGATTTACCAGATAGTTGCATCAAACGGTCACCAGGTCGGGCGTTTTCAACCAATTTTTTCATTATTTAATACTGTTATTTAGGATCCTAACATCAAATAAAATTATTTTAGTATCTAACACCCAGCGTCGGTTCTAAAATTTTAAAAGTCCGAGACAAACTAAAAAATTAAGCCATTTAATATGTGTTGAAAATAAATTAAATTCTCAGAGTATGTCTCTAATAACAAATATTAAAAAATAATAAATTTTAAAAGTGCACCCATGATAACAAATAATTAAAAAAATAAATTTTAAAAATAAGCCCCTAATAACAAATATTGAGAAAACATTGAGCCTCTAATAATAATTATTGAAAATTTTAGCCCCAATAAAAAATTGAAAAAAATAAATTTTAAGAGTAGGTCTCTAATAACAGTTATTGAAATAATAATAATTTTAAGAGTATGCCCCTAATAATAAATATTTGGAGAGAAAAAATGAGTCTCTAATGACATGTATTGAAAATTTTGAACTTCAAATAACAAATATTAAAAAAATTGGACTACAAATAACGAGTATTGAAGAATTTAGACCCATAATAACTAATATTGAAAAAAAATTAAGAGCAGTCCACTAATAACAAATAATAAAAAATAAATAAATTTTAAGAGTATGTCCTAATAACAAATATAAAAAAATTGAACATCTAATAACAAGTATTTTAAAAAAATAGGTCTCAAATAACAAGTGTTGAAAAATTAGAGTCCTACTAACAAATATTAAAAAATAAATTTTATGAGTAGATCTCTATTAACAAATATTGAGAAAAAATTGAGTCTTTAATAACATGTATTGAAAAATTGAGTCACAAATAATAAGTATTGAAAAATATGAGACTTTAATAACAACTATAAGAAAAAAAAAGCTAAACTATTATTAAAATCTCGATTATGACTCTAAGACTCATTAATGCTTAAGACTAAATAAATTTTTTAAATTAGAGATTATAGACTCCATTAATAAATATTTAAATTTTAAAAAATTATATATATAAAATTATAAATTATAAATAGTGGGCCCTAGGTAGGCGCCCCTCCTGCCCACCTTCAGGGCCGGCCCTGCTAACACATTTTTCAAAAACCTTATTAGTATGACGAGTTTCATTAAAAAATAAATATTCATGAAACTCGTTATATCAGCATGACCAGTTCTATAATTTTTTATTTTTTAATAAAATTGGTAATGCCAGGTGAGTTCTTATGATGAATATTAGATTTAAAAATAATTTTATTCGAGGTGTTAGAAACGTATAGTATAATATTAAAAATATGAGATATTTGGGTAAAATAACCACGTCCACCAGGAGCCAGCAGAATGGGTAAATTTTCTAGGTTGCAGATCAAAATCGAGTCTTCCTTTTATAGATAAGATAAGTAACATTTTGGGTTACTAAAAATATGAGATTAGTACAATTAATATCAAATCTGAAGGGAAAACCCCCTTAAAATTACATTT
Source organism: Hibiscus tridactylites (assembly GCA_958450335.1). NCBI lineage: Eukaryota > Viridiplantae > Streptophyta > Magnoliopsida > Malvales > Malvaceae > Hibiscus > Hibiscus tridactylites. Next base: position 28,624,310 of record OY288267.1, on the reverse strand, counting down.
ATTTGGTATCATTTGTTGTCGGATGGTCATCAACATTACAAAAAATAATCATATTGTTAGCTTAAAATTTGTTTCAAAATTAAGTATCATTAATTGGTTTCCTTTGCACTAATATTTCAGCTTGTCATCAACACCAGCCCCACCAGATAATTATGTATTTGTTTTAGTAATAATTTTGATAGTACATTATGGTGGTTTAATGCCTTCGACATGATTAAGAGAAGGCAAAAGTGTTGTCATCGAGTAGCTAAAGAATGGTTAATTTTATTATTTAATACAAGGACAAAGCATGATTAAAGAAAAATGAATTGGGGCCTCCCATGGGAAAATATTTATTTTCCCCTTATCTAATATCAAATCAATTCGAGTTTTAAATTTTTTTTTGATAGTTTTGACTTTAAGTTGCTTCAAGTTAAGTTTGTTTTTGGGTAGAGTAATTACACGTTCGAATCCTTTTAAATTATTTTTTTGGATCGTTTTGATTAAGGTCATTTAGGGTTATTTGTTAAGGTCAATCAGATTGAGTCAATTTAACTCTAGGTTAATTCGAGTCTGGGTCGGGTGTTGGGCACCTTCTTTTAAAGGTACTCAGCAATGCATGAATAGGGTCCAATGTCGGATCAACCGTGGGGTAAAGTTTGTGTACCAAGTTCACACAATGAACTCGGCCTAGAAAGTGAGCTCCAGTACAAGAATAAGGTATTTAGTCACCAACTCAGTAAAAGATACAACATTAGCCTCTATAATTTCACAGTTTTTTTTAGTATGCTGGTGTGATTACAAGATAACATATGTTTAACTTTTTTTAGTTTTTTAATAACACACATCGTGAACACATAGTGTTCGAACCCGAGTCAACTACAAATATAAAATTAACATTTAATATAAAATTACTGGGTTAGGCGATGAAAAGACCTAATAGATACAATATTAATATTTTAAAGATTCAATTAACACCATTAAAGTTGGTTGAATGTTTAAAAAAAGACAATTAATTGAGATCACTTGTGTCTTCAACCACAAATCAAAACAAATTGTTTGCATTAACTAACTAATAGAGTATTGGTTTTCGGATTCTAACTAGCATGGAACAAATAACTAAGTACCAGAATAGAACTGTAGGAGTAATGGTAAGAGCAGAAACATGAAGGTTGAGCAGCAATGGTACCGGTGGTGGGTCTAGAAATGTCTTCTTCTTCTTTTTTAATCCCAAATCAACCACTTTTAACTAAAACATCCTTTGATTCCCACGAAAATTTACCCAAAAAACCCTCTCATCGTCCTTTAAATTCCCTTTTCCCTTCTCCACATTTCACATAACATTTGTAAACAACAACCAACACTTCCTTCGACGAAAGAAATGGATCGAGTTGAGCTTCGCCGGGTGTTTCAAATGTTCGATAGGAACCGAGACGGCATGATCACAAAGGAAGAGCTTAGAGAACTTGTGTATATTTATTTCTGATGAGGAAGTAACCCTGATTTTTGAAAGCATTGATGTGAATGGAGATGGTTTCGTGGATGTTGACGAGTTCGGAATATTGTACGAAACGATAGTGAATGAGCAGAATGAAGAAGAAGACATGATGGAAGCGTTCAACGTTTTCGACCAGAACAAAGATGGGTTCATCACATTTGAGGAGTTGAGGTCGGTTTTGTTGTCGTTAGGGTTGAAGCAAGGCAGAGCTATTGAGGATTGCAAGAAGATGATTACAAAAGTGGATGCAGATGGAGATGGTAGGGTTAATTTCATGGAGTTCAAGCAGATGATGAAAGGTGGCGGATTTGCTGCCTTTAGATCAAGTAAATAGTATGTATGTATGTATGTATGTAATTAGAGAGAAGATTATGATTGCATTATAATGTAAACAGCCGGCAGTCATGCTAGATTGCTAGTATATCGAAATGTTTATGTATATTTTGTTATGTCGATGCTCTTCATTGTTATTTTTGTTGTGCTGTAATTCTAAAAACTTGTAAAGCAGCTCAAATATAACAAAATAATATATTAAAAGTTTAGAAAACATGTTGCATTTACTTAAATTTTCTCCCTCCCTTTTAAATAGAAGTAGAATAAGTTAAAATTTAAGGTTTAGAGAATTTAGAGTAAGGCGTAGGGTTTAAAATTTAAAATTTAAGGTTAAGGCTTAAAATTTAATTTTATATTATTTTGAGTGTTAGAACATAATTAAGAGCACCGAAAAAGGGAATGATTTTTTCCCTAAAATTTAATCTTACAAAATTTCAGGCATGTAGGCAGAACAACAACAAACAAGACATTTCGTTACTGAATTTCTTGTTTGTATATATCAGCCCAAATATATATGCGTTGACCGCGATGGAACGGTTTCGGCAGAATCAGCTCGATTTCCATTTTGCAAGGGGGACATGAGCAATCCTTAAGGTCCGAAGCTCATGCAACCGTCGTCATTCATCCGCAAAACGAAGGTAAGCAACACGTCGAGCTAAATGCCATAAGTGTATCCGTTGATACATAGAAATCGGACTCCCATGAAAGTATAGCTTTCTTATGTTTCTCTGTAACTCTTGTATATTATTATGTGGTTCATGTACTTGAACTCAAACATGGTTTCTTTCAGGAGTTTATATTCAATACACATGCGGTGGAAACAAAAGTTTTCCACAAACGCCTTAGTTCTAAAATTTAGAGTTAGATTTTAAGGTTTAGAGGTTTAGGAGTTTAAACTTTGTAATACGGTTAGCAGGGGCGAATCTCGGCAACCTAGGTTGAGGCGGCCTATTAAAATTTTCAAAAATTTTAGATGTCTAATTTAAAATTTTCAAATTTTTTCAGACTTAATGGGAAATTTTAAAAAAAATTAGGAGGGACTAAATTAAAAATATTCAAAAAAAAATAAATATAATACCTTTTCAAAAGGGCTAAATTAAAATTTTTAAAATTCTCAAATGACTTAATGTTAATTCTTCAAATTTTAGAGGGCCCGAGGCCCCACAGGTCCTAATAAGGGTTCGCCTCTTATATTATAACCACAATCCATATATTCTAACCACAACCGATTAGTTCTAAATCACCAAACCTAAACATCTATCCTTTAAACTCTAAAATCTAACTCTAAACCTTAAAACTAAGGTAATTATAAAAAAATTTATTTCCACCGCATGTGTATTAAATAATTACCGTTTCAATGATGTAAACTGGTGAATGCATTTGTAAATAGCCCTGTTGTAAAAATAGACTTACAAAAATTGTTTAACTTTGTTGTCCAAGTAATATATATACTATATTTTATCAAAACCTTCACAGTTCAAACTAGTTAGAAATCAGATGGGTTTTGAGCATGCGATGACGGCCTGGTGGTCAGAGCACGCTCACCTGCTCCATTCCCTTCCCCTTAGGTCCCGGGTTCAAGACCCCTCAGGAGCATAGCCTTCACCTAGATTTCCCCCCTCCCGCTCTAGGTAGAAGTAGAATAGGATTTTCAAAAAAAGAAATCAGATGGGTTTTTTAGGAGAAAAATTCTCGTTCCACCTCTGGTATTAATTGTACGAAAAAAATGAAATTAGATGTGTTTATAGGCCGGATATTTACTTATTTTAAACTCTAAAATATAAACTCCAAAAATTTAAACCCTAAATTAAATTTATAATTCCAAAACTAAAAGACTTGTATAAATTAAAATTTACACAGTTTACGTATCATTCTTTTTCTTTAGAGCGTTCGTCTTATCTTTATTATTTCAATGTAGTCCCCGGCTTTTAGGGGCTGGTGCAGTTAACCCTGGATTCATTTTGGGTCCAACTAATGGCCTATTTAATTGTGTATCCAATTCAGGCCTCGGTCCATCTACAATTCAATATTGGGTTATTCATTTTTGTTAGCCCAAACAATGCAAAATGAAATCACTCATCTAGTTATCCCCCCCCCCCCCCCCCCCCCCTCCCTTTTTATTTTAACTTTGGAAAATACCACAATGCCATTTTTGAAGCTATCTGATCAAATTTTTTATTAAATAAAGAGATATTTACATTTTTATGAACATCCTTAACCACTTGGTCAATTAATAAATTTTATGTTTAATCAAATTTAATAATTTATAAGTGATTTTTTGAAGTCAAAATACAAATCAAAATACAAATCAAGTACTATATTTTGAGGCAATGATGATTTATAACTTTATATATTGTTATTTAATTGATGATTATTGTTACCCATCATAATAATTAAAGTAAATTAAAGTTATTTTATTTTATGATAATATGTTGAAATCTAATTTACTGTTAGCATTTAAAATATAAATTATATCAATAATGCTTATTATTAGGTCTCAATCAATGTTTACATAATCATACCGGGCTAAGTCGTCAATTTTTATCGATTCGACATTTTGATTTAATAGACAAATTTTAATTAAAATAAAAACCCATAAATTCTTGGGAAAAAATAGAAAAATCAAATAAACATAATTATTTAATTATAATAACATAAATACATATTTGATAATTAGAGTGAAAAAACAGATGATGTTACACATGTTTAAATCACTTTGTTACAAAGTTTATGTGTATTGTCAAAGGGTTAAGAATATGTATGAACATAAATACTACCTTGTAACCACCTTTAGACCATTAAAAAATAACAAGAAATTAAAAAAAGTACAATAACAAAATTAAAATTCCAACAACATTATACAAGTTATAACGAGGGAGGTAAGGTGTATTTCAGGTGACGGGGAAAAGATTAAACTATGAGGGGGCAAACTGATTAACTTTAAAAGAAAAAATTAATTAAATTATAACAATAAGGGAGCTTAAGTTTAATTTTACAGATTTTAAAATTAAATTTTTTAAAAGGTAATTAAACCAGAAAATAAGGAGTCAATGTTTAATTTTATTAATTTTAAATGATATGGTTCTAATAAAATAATAAACCAAAAAATTTGAAAGGAAAAAGAACTTAATTGTATTAATTTCAAAACTATTAAGGCCTAAAATACAATTAGTCCACCAAATTTGGTTTATATATAATTATATATATATATATATCCTTCATGGAATAACACTAATAACATTAAGTAAATAATATGGTTTTGTTTGAATGTAACTCCAATAAATTAAATTATTAAATATATATATCTACATATAATATTTGTTTTTTTAGTATACATATAATAGTTGTTTGTTTTGAAAACTAAATCAATAAACTATTGTCAATGAATTGAACCTTATAGTAAAAAAAAAAAACCTCGTTCTATGTGACCAAAATTCAAACAAACGTGTATACAACGTATACCGATTCAAACACATATGTATACAAGGTCTATATACCTTATCAATTAATTATTGCCAATAACCCGATTGGGAGCTTTTATTTTTGTACTTTTAATTTTTTATACGTTATGATTATGAAATAATAAGTTTTTTTTTGTAATATACATGTTTGTCTTACAGCGTTTATGTTCAGAGTGTAAAATTGCACCTCCCAATAATATCGTCTTCAAAATTTAAATTTTCGTCATTTCCTTAAGATTATAATGTGACTTGGTTATGAAACAATGCGTTTAAATCGTATAATCTTTTTATTTTTAATTTTTTTATTGGTGAACAAATAGTCAATTGCGCTAAAAACAAATTTTTGGTTCTCCAAGTTTAGTAAAACAAGGTAAATTACCTGTCTGATCATTCAACTATAGGGTCCGTCCTACTTTGACTGCCCAACTAAAAAATAGACAAACATATTACCGAATTTTTAAATTTGTCTTATTTTAACCACAAGTAGTTAAAATTTAACGGAGGAGGTGTCGTAGCAGTTAATAGAAATTTGTATAATTACACATTTGGTCCATGTTAGTACACTTTTTTAGTTCATCCCATTTTCCCACTGATTCCGATTTAGGCGGTCCAAACAATTAAAAACTGGTTTAATTAGGGGCAGATCTAGAAATTTAAACTTGGTACATCGGTGTAATAATGTATATATAAGTGGTAATTGTTGTGCAAGCATGCATGGTTTATAGTCAGAGACATTGACATTGAAGAACCGATCCGTGTAAATATGTTTCAAATATTTTAACTATCTTATACTGATGTAATTGTGTTTTAGAGAGTAAAAAATTTACTCTAGTGAAATTAGTATTGATAGTAACAATTATTGTGCAAGCAAACATAAGTCTTACATTTCAAAATAGATTTTGAGTTATAGGATTTTTCAAAAAGATTATGAAATCAAAATCGTTTTAGGTTTCAAATACTCAAATCGACTACGATTTATCAGAGAAAAAATAGAGAGAAATTTAAGTTTCAAGATGGTTTGAACCAGAAGAACTTTTCCAAATTAAGATGGTTCCACTATTAGGAAAAAAATATTTTTGAAGGCAAATGTGTTTATGTGAGAACTAAAAAATATTTTACTAATTTTTAAATTTATTTAAATTAAATTTTAATTATTTTTAAATTTTAAATGAAAATTTTAGTTAAACTATTTGACATGAGTGTCAATATGCTTAACGGAGATTTTAACTGGACTAACAATTATACTTAAAATATCTATAGAATGTTAGTTTGGATACTTGTTTTGACCAAAAATAGTTTATGAGGTCAAAGCAAAAAAATAAAATAATTTAAGGGCTGATTTTTCATTTAAGCTAAAAAATATTTTAATATTTTGTAGAGGTAATTGCACCGGTAGTCACTAAACTTTTAGGGCGCTTTCACTTTGGTCATTGAAATCAAAAAACTTACATCATAATTAATAAACTTTTAATTCGATTTCATTGCAATCATTGTCGTAGAAACACGTTAAAGTATTCTTTCAAAAAAGAACTCTAATTTTTCAAGTTTACAACCATTACCAAGGCTAAAATTTTGATGAACGGAGACGTCGTCGATCGATCCCAATAGGGAGAATGATTTGTTTGGCCAAAATTTTAAAATAGTTTGGTTTGAAGGTGATCTAATGGTTAACAATGGCAAATCTAAAAGTTAAATTTTAATTTCAATTGAGAATTTTAGCTCTAATTCATCAATATTAACTATCATATCAACTTAAAATTAAAGTATATTAAATTTCTGGCAAAACGAGTCATTCCCACCATTGGGAATAATTGACGACCGTTCTGGTAATAAAAAATTTGGTCATGGCAATAGTTATAAATTTTTAAAAAAATAAGGTTCTTTTTTAAAAGACTTTAACGTGTCACGCCAGCATTTTATAACAGGGTTAACATCAGTGATCATAATAAAAATAAATTAAAAATTTAGTGACAATAATGAGAGATTTTCGACTTTAATGACCTATAATGGTGCATCCGCATCTGGATCTAATAAAAGTCTGGTCAAATTATTACATAATCGATTTTCGGTTTAACCGATTAATTTTCAAAAACGCTACAATGAATCACATTCTTCATCTTAGAACATCCTTAGACGGACACATAAAGACGAGAGATTAAACAAAAAGTAGAGATTAAAGAATGTGATTTTGAACATGAAACCTATACACAAGAAATTAAAGAAACAATATGGTTATGAGGCAAACAATGATATGGACAAATTCAAAACTACGTACCAATTCCATAAATGCAAGTAGACGACCAAACTCATGACCAAAAAGCCGAAAACATCCCACGAGATGAATTGATTTGGAGTCAAAAGAGTACTCAATTGGTTTAGTGCTGGGATGGGACTACATGCTTAATGCTGACGAAACAAAAAGTGCAAAATGATTGGGAACATGGGATGGGAATGTAAGATTTAAGACTGCCGGAGAAACTAATAATGATGAAAGGAATTCTGCACCAAAATAGTCAATTGAAAACCCATTTTCTCAACATCTGATTTTTTCTAAGAAAGGTTATCAAGTGTTATTTGTTAGATAATCGATTATAAACTTTTGGAGAATACAATATAAAATCTATTAAGGAGTTTATAACTAACTGCTTCACCAACGATGCTTTACAAATTTTCATATGTTAAAACATGTGACCTAGAACTAGAGGTGGTCAGGTCGTTCGGATCAGGTCATTTTAAGTCTAATTGATTTCGGTTTAGGTTTCGATCGGATTTAGTTCGCGTTTATATTATTTTAGGTCGAGTTAATATAGGATCAGTTGATTTTTTAGGTCGGGTCAATATATGAGGATGATCTTTTACAGAAGAAAAAATGATATTAAACCATTAAACTATTACTAAAGGTGGTTGTTAATTAGTAATATACTGGAAATGAGAATAAAACACGTATATTTGAACAAATTAAATTCGGGTTGTTTTCCCTTCAGGCTGATTTTCGGTTCGAGTTATTTTTTTGTTTGGGTTACTTTCAGTTCAAGTTATTTTCGGTTCGAGTTGCTTTTGCTTTCGGTTTAGCTAAAATCCAGGTCGGTTTTGGTTCGGTTCGATTTGTTTCGGGTTCAAGTCATTTTTAGACAATCGTGTTCGAATTCATATCAAGACTTAAGTAGAGTAAATCGCTTCGGGTCTCGAGTTTATCAGGTGTACCTAGACCTAGTTTATTTTATTTTATTTTTGTTCAAAAGACCTAGTTTATTAACATAGGATCTCCTAAGAAAAACATATCATACATGTACGGGCATGGAAGACTGCTAATGTCAATAAACACATGATTATTGCAACTCTCAAACATCAAATGCAGACAAAACATGGGATGGAGCTGTGCAAATGGGGCTAGCTCTTGGCTGTTGTTAGAAGCCATCTTTGTTCGGGTTTTTTTTTCGCTATTCTATCTCAAAGGACAACATGGTAGGACCGTCCATGTCAAATCGTCTTCCTTTTTTGTGTGCCTTATCTTTTCAGCAAACTCGGATGCCTTAATATAACAAAAGAAAAAGATCCTTCAATTTTATTTTTGTTTATATTAACACAACAAGTAGTTTAAAAATGGTGACAAAAAGAGCATTTTGGCTCATCTTTATGCTTTTATTACAAACATTTTTTTACAGTTGCAGCTACAGCTATAGATAGTACTGGTTTCTTGTTCACTTCTATGATTCCTGCTGAACTACAGATGCGACAGTTCTAGCCCAAAACTTGAGATGTTTCTTCATATCAGCAGCTGCAGAAACCCTTGGTACTCTTAGATTCAGCAATGGAGAATCAGGTCTTTTAATCAGCCAAGCCTCTGATAAATACGGTCTTATAACAACTCTCTTCTTTTCTTCTTGTTCAGCGCCATCATCTTTCTGTAGTTCATCATCTTGTTCAGTACTTTTGATCCTTTTAGGAAATCCAAGTCTGAGTAAGCCAGGGACAACATGGATCATTGTCGGGTTCAGGCGTTCTTTCGTGAATATAAATCCAAGATCCATGAACCCTTTCACTTCTTCTAGCTCCAAATCTTTCAAGCTCCTACAACTCGTGGATTTTCGCAGTTTTTGAGTTGGTGAAGAATGTAAACGACTGTGATTCCCTCTTCTTGATCTTTTCTTCGTTTGTTCTCCCCCGTTTCTAGAACCATCCTATAGGAGATCATCATGAAAACAACAGCAAAAATGAACAAAAAACAGAAGAAAAACATGTTCAAAGATTGTCGAGAAGCATAGTTTATTTATCATTTTTCTTGTTAATTTACCGGTGCTGCTTCTTGTTGGTCTGCAACAGATGATAAAGAGAGGCTGGAGCTGGAACTAGATTCTGAGTAGGGTTGGAGTTGGGGTTGCTTTGGTTGAAGCTGGGTTTCTGGGAAAAGAATAATCTGTTGGAACCAAAGTCGATCCATGGCTGCTATGAGACACAAAGACAAGTTATTAGCCATTGGGAGGGGGGGAAATGGAGAGTAGAGAAAATGGGTTTATTTAAGAAGGGAAAATCAGAGATTGTGCAATGGCAATGCATGGTGGTGGGGGATGTTGAAATGAAAGAATAAGGAAAAAGCAGTGGGAATATAGAAAATGAGAGATATGTGGTGATAGAGCTGAATTCATCCAACTCCACATCTTTCACAAGCTTTGAATAACTGACCCTTGGTTCCATCCATGATGTGGATACTGTTTGTTGCAGTCATGTCAATTTATATGGCATTATAGTGGACCTTTAAAGGGGACAAAACCAATGCACAACAAGCAGGTGGTATAGACACTCATAATTCATGGCTCCCCATTGTCTAAATCATGCATGAAATGAAAGATATATCTTCTTTTTTTTCGGCTGTAGCTCATATTGCACATATTAGGGCCTGCCGCTGATGTATATCATTATTCCACAACCAACCAATGAAGTTAAGTATTGCACGTCTCAATCAAATCATGGACAGTGAGGTATGATAAGGAGGAATATGCCTATGTCACTTTAACCACCGCAATATGATATATGCTTCATGTTAGCATGAAAAGGAGAAAAGTTTGAACTGATCGGAGCTGGATGGAGTGGTGTATGGCAATGGAGATGAAAAGAAGGTTCACAGTGGAAAGAGGCCACGTTGGTGTGTGTACAAGACTGTGAATACATATATATTGTTTAGGCCTGAGATGAAAACAAGACAGTGGCAAGTTGCCAAGTTCCCTGTCTTTGCTAAGATTCGCTGAAACTTCTTTTTTTGTTTTCCAACCATACAATAGTATTTTTTGTTATTTTAGTTATTTATAATTTTTAATGAAAAGGGCATTTGGTCTAGTGGTATGATTCTCGCTTAGGGTGCGAGAGGTCCCGAGTTCAATTTTCGGAATGCCCCTTCTTTTCATATTTTGGCTTCTAATTGTGACTACTTAAGGTTAGTGGGCTTCTGGGCCTATTGAAGTTCATGGACTCATTATTCCTATATTATATAGTTCATGGGTCATTGTTTCTCATTATTCCAATCAAAGGCTGTACATGTACTAAAAAATAAAAAAATAAAATTATTTGAAAAGAAAAAAATATTAAAACAAAATTAAATTAAAATAATTCATTTTTTAATTTGGAATTTTTTTAATTTTATGGGTCTCTACAATTTATGTAATGTTTTCTATATTTCGAAAAATGTAAGTTCAAAATATAAATTCTAAGAATTATAGAATTTTTAATATTTTAAGGCCTTTTACATTTTAAGAGTTTTTAATTTTGAATTATTTAAAAATAAAAAATTCATAATACTCTAAAATTCATTAATATAAAATTCAAACTATAATTCTCTCCATTTTTATTTTTATGATACTTTAAATTCTTAACGAGTTTAATGATAGTTTGATTTTAAAAAGTAAGTTAAACATAATTAGAATTTTGGAAAAATATTAATTCAAAATAAAAATTTTAAAATTTATGGTTTGTTTGATTTTAGAAAATATTTTCTATTTTTGTTTATTTTTTAAAAATAATTTTTATTTTCTTTTTTAATAAAAAATTAAAATTATTTTCTTTTTTAGAAAATAATTTTCATTTTCTTCGTTAATATGGATAGATTTTTTTTCTTCAAAATGAAATATTGAAAGTGTGTTTAGTATCTAACTTTTTAAGATAAGAATGAAAAATAATTATTAAATAATTAAAATAAAACATAGTTAAAAAATATTAGTATAGTAATAAATAAAATATGAGTAAATAGAGATCCACTAATTGGCCTAGTGACTAAGGATGCTCATCCTGCCTCATCTTGTATGGGTTCGAATCCCATCATGGGAATGTAATACGCCTTTATTTAATCAAATATTAAAATGTGAGTAAATAAATCAATGTTTTAAAAAAATAGCATTAGTGTTATGAATATTTATCTATGTGGATGTCTATAATGATAAGAGCTTTATCTAGGAGATTTGATTTACTTTATCATTAAAAATATCATCTCCATTAAATAGAGTTTAATGTATTATGTACTTCTTATGCCTATAAATAGATGAAGGCATTGTACACAAATCTAGTTTTGATAATAATACGAATCTTTCTCTTTCTCGCATCTCTTTGTTCTTTTATACTTGTTTGTTGTTCTTCATTATTTTATTCACAACACGATCTCACTCAACAATTGTGGCTTTTGTTAATGATTCTCGAAAATGATTTCAATACGACATTGGTGACTGGTAAGCTCTCAAATGAGACACTTTCCAATTGCTATTTTTCAAGTTTTTAGGATTTCTTGCTACCTAATCCATTTCATTTTGCTATATTTTATGCAAGGGACCTAATTCTGGAAAACAGCAGCAAAATAGGACATTTCTGCAGTCTTTTTATTATTCTGGTCATGACTGGCATCGTGGGCACGACATTGGACACGACAGGTCTGACGTGGCAGATGCGTGCCGACTTCTAGAAGCTTCTGAAACGTTCTGAGAGATCTTATCAGCTTATCCGTTTAGATTTTCTGCATTTAAATTTCAAAACATTTGAATTATTTTATCTTTACTTTATTATTTTAATTTTTCTTATCTTTTATCTTTGTAAATCCAAGCCTATAAATACCACTCCTTGGTAAAGGCTTAGGCATCAATCAATGAGTTTTCATCTTTTAGTTTGAAACACTTGTTATTTTTAGTCTTTAATCAAAGTTCTCTTTTCTTTACTTTTGTTCTTTTATGTTCTTTAATTATTTTTGTGAAATCAAGTTAAGTATGATAACCAATATCATGCTTAGCTAAATCTCTTGAGCCAAGAACTAGCCAAGTCAATTCAAATCGTGAGAATTGAACATTACCTAATTCCTTCGGGAATACATTTTTATCTTTCTGTTTAGATAGTTTGGCAATCGGCCTTACTAAAGTTTTTAATCGTTTTTCAAATCAAAAAAAGCTCGTTGGTCTGGAACCGTTTAAAAACATAGTTGGGAGGAAGGATCGGCCTGTGGCAATTTCGACTTCCTGTGAACACTCTTAGCGGCGGTCCGTTAAGGAAAGATAAAATCAGAAGCGATTCTTTTTAAGACAATTTCTGAGTCGGGCTTTTCCTGTTTTCAAAACTAAATATTTTAACGGCGATAGACGTGGTTAATTTGTTTAAGAACCAACCTTTAAAGATAGACTTGGGAGGATTGGTTACTCGAGAGAAAAGTAAGTTGCGACGGGTTGGGTCTCGCAGACTGTAACCGACATGATCCTCGGAGTAAAAGTCCATTTCAATGATCGAAAGAATTGACAAGGCTAGCTCGAGGCTATTATATATATATGGACTTTCCTATTATTTTCTTTACTTGCATTTAAATTTTTCTATTTCATTTACACTCAATATCCGATCACCCCCTTTTTTACTTTTCTTGTTTTCACAGATATTTCTGGAAGCATTATCAAAGCAACCTTCAGTCAAGAATTTCGACTAATCTCCCTGTGGATCGATCCTCCTTCCATATAACTACTTAATTTCTTATTTTATTATTTATTGAAAGAAGTTAATTTATTTATTTATTTTGACGGGTAAAACGATGCTTGTCAAAATTGGCGTCGTTGCCGGGGAGGTTTACTTTCGGCACTTTTGACTGATTTTCTTTTTTTTATGACCAGGAAAAACCCGGGTACTTTAGCTCCATACAACTCGGAAATCAAAGCAAGCGCTCGTAGAACTCACGGTGAAACGCTTCGGCGAAAGAAACAACAACAAGAACAAAGCACACAACAATCCGATCAAGAATCCACTTCTGAAACTACACTAGTCGAAGAACCTATACTAGAACCAGAACTGATGGCAGATCAAACGATTCGACAACTAAACGCCGCCCCTACTGTGCAACAACCACTCTACATCACTTTTCCTCAAGGTGATTCTCCTTTCCAGCTCAAAATGAGATTAATCCACCTACTCCCTACTTTTAATGGCCTCCCTACTGAAAGCCCACATAAACACCTTGCCGAATTCCATATGGTGTGCAGCAGCATGAAACCGCAAGGGTCTCGGAGGACCAAATAAAACTAAGGGTTTTTCCTTTTTCCTTAGTTGTTCCAGCTAAGGAGTGGTTATTCTATTTACCTCCAAATTCGATTAATACATGGTCTGACCTCTCTCGTGTTTTTCTTGACAGATATTTCCCTGCGGCGAAAGCAACAAAACTTAGGCGAAACGTATTGGGAATCCAACAAATGCACGATGAATCCCTATACGAATATTGAGAGAGATTCAAAAAGCTGTGTGCAAGTTGTCCGCAACATGGCTTATCCGAGCAAACACTCCTTCAATACCTATACGAAAGAATGTTCCCAATGGACAAAAAGATGGTAGACGCAGCAAGCGGTGGCGCGCTCGTTAACATGACCCCTACTGCAGCGAGAACATTAATCTCCATAATGGCTGCTAATTCGCAGCAATTTGGTTCTGCAAGTGAACCCAGCCGACGGGTTCACACACTAAGCACAATTTCATTAGAGAATAAGATAGACAATTTGACTAATATTGTGCATTCTCTTGTTTCAGGGGAGTTAGGAGCTGCTAAGGTATGCAGAATATGCACTATGCCAGATCACGCAACCGACTTATGCCCATTGTTGCGGGATACATCTAGCGCTTGTGTTAACGCCATACACAACTTTCCCGGACCTCCCCAAAGACCCTATAACCCACAGAGAAATACGTTCAATCCCGGTTGGAGAGATCACCAAAACTTGAGTTACGGTAATCAGAACCCGAATTACCAACCTAGGCAACAACCTCCCCACCAAAACCAAGCACCCCAAAATCCTCACTTGAGTCTATTGTTGAGAGATTGGCAGTTTCGCAGGAAAAATTCCAAACCCAAACACAATCCCATATCCAACAAATCGACAAACAAATAAGCCAACTAGCTCAAGCCGTTAGCCGTCTAGAATCCCAGGGAAAGTTACCATCCCAAATTGAAACCAACCCAAGGGAAAACGTTAGTGCGATAACTTTGCGTAGTGGAACAGTGATAACGCCTAAATCGCCCAAGCAAGATGAGCGAAAATCCGATGAACCGGGAAACTTTTCGGAAGACCAGAACGGCAAGTCTCCTCCCACCGCAGGTAATGCCAAATCTAAAATTTCTGTTTCTACTTACGAACATGTTCCTCATTTTCCAGGTAGATTGGCGAAACGAGATAAAAATGAGGAAGAGAAGGAAATTTTGGATATATTCAAGAAGGTGTAAATTAATATTCCACTTCTTGATGTTATTCGAAAAGTGCCCAAATACGCAAGGTTTCTAAAGGACTTATGCACAAACCGAAGGCGACTATCCGGAAATGAAAAAGTTAACCTTGGTGAAAATATTTCGGCCATCTTTCAAAAGCCGTTGCCGCCAAAGTACAAGGACCAAGGTATGTTTGCGATTCCTTGTAAAATTGGGAATGTTGGGATAAAAAGAGCGATGTGCGATTTAGGCGCATCTATCAACATCATGCCGTTAAGCGTTTACAACAAAATTTCGACTGAACCATTGAAAGAAATACGAGAGACAGTTCAATTAGCCGATCGATCAGTCATCTACCCCGAGGGAGTACTAGAAAACGTGTTGGTACAGGTAAAAAATCTTATTTTTCCTACTGATTTTTACATTATTGACATGGAAAATGATCACAACAACAAAGGATCAGAAATCTTGCTTGGCCGACCTTTCCTATCAACCGCGCATACAAAGATTGATGTCCGCGACGGCATCTTAACTATGGAATTTGATGGGGAAGTAGTTAAATTTGATATGTATAAAGCTATGAAGTATCCTGATTCGGTCGCAAGTTTAAATTTCGTTGATATTATAGATCCGTTAGCTGATGATTTGACCGAAACTGGTTTGTGTTATGACTTTTGCAGGGAATTCATGAATCTCGATGATGAAAATATAGGCAAAATCATTTCAACTCTTTCTTCCCTTTCTGATTTTCGATTAATTCCAACTCGATCTAAACATTTTCCCTCAATTTTGCAGGAACCAAAGCCGAAGTAAGAGCAATTTAAGTATATATTTTTAGGCGACAACCAAACTTTTCCAATCATCATTTCGAGTAAGTTGTCGCATCGAGAAGGAGGTAGAAGCTTAGTTGTTGTTTTGCGCACAAATAAAAAGATGAAGGAAGGCGTTAAAACGACAAGGAATGAACATCACCGTTTATTTGAAGAACCAAAAATTTAGCAAAGGTCGTCGAGCTAAACGACGTTAAACAAAACGCTAAATGGGAGGCAACCCATTCTTTTCATCTTCGTTAATTTTAACTTTCCTTTTTTTTAATTTTCAGCTTTTATTTTTATTTTTATTCTTTTTTTGCTTTCTTCAAGGCTTTCCACCACCGATGGCCCATGCAACTCCCACTGTGCTCCTCCTCCTCATTCACCGTCTCCCTCATTCCACTCTATACCGTTGAGTGGATCGAATGATCGAAATGAACCAGGAAGGGGGTGAATTGGATTTTTAAAGGTTTAGGTGGTGGAAATTGCAAATTAAAAAGATAGACAAGGAATTTTAGAGTGGTTCAAGTTCCAAATGAACTCTACATCCACTACCTTAGATTCACTAAGGATTTGCAACAATTCCACTAATTGCTCTTCCCCTTTTCTAGGCTAAGGAGGTAACCCTTACAATTTTCGGTTAAATTTTCTACCCAAAATTTAACCCAATCCTCACACAAATAGAACAAAGATTTTGTTGGCTAAGAAAGTATCTCTCAATACAAATTGTAGCCCAATTACAAGCACTCAACCCAATTGAAATGATAAGAATGAAAAATACAATTGAGGTTTCTAGACAATATTGGGATTTAGGCACAAATGCTTGGATTTGATGTTTTGATGTTTGCTTTTGGATCAATAGTTGTTGCTGGAGCTTTTAGAGGTCCCTTTTATACATTCTCATTGATTTCTAGCCGTTGTGGTTGTTGCATTCATCAATAGAGCCATTGGGGGTGTCATCTAACCTCCATAAATGCAGTCTGCAACCAACCGTTTCGAAATGCCCGACCCTGTTTCGAAACAAACCAAAACAGAAAGAGTCGTTGGGGTGCATTAAAGAGCCTGTATCGAAACGGTCTGATATGTTTCGATACGCTAAGAGCCGTTTCGAAACTTGTTTCGAAACACTTTTGCCACTGTCAAGGGTCGTATCGAAACGGCTTGAACCCATTTCGAAACGCCTTAACGGTTTCTTAAAAATCAGTTAAAAACTTACAACGGTCATATTTTTCAAATCAAATGAAGAACCGTTTCGAAACACTATATGTCGTTTCGATACGGTTTCTCTATGTTCTAAAGCCGTTTCGAAACTCGTTTCAAAACACAGGTTGATAGTGTTGAAAACGTTTCGGTACCCGTTTCGAAACATTGGTTGAAAGTTTCAAAACCGTTTCGAAACGCTTTAGGCCGTTTTGAAACAGGGACTCGAAAATCACTGTTTTGGCTTTAAGAACACTTAGAAAATATTTGGAAAACTTAGTTTTTAACTTAGGCATATTCTTTAAATCATAGAGGGATGTTTGAGGACTTAAAAAATTCGTTTTCACATTTTCAATTTAGTCCTTAGGTTCTTTAGTTATATCAAAATTAAAATGTCGGTTTCACAATCTCCCCCTTTTTGATATAACAAAACCAAAGTTAGAATTTTTAAGAGTTTTGAAAATTTTGATTACATTCTAACTCCCCCTCAATTTAAGATTGGTTTTTAAAGTTTTAAAAAGATTTAACTTTGAAATTCAAGGTTTAAAACTTAAAAACACTTTAAACATTTAAAACAAATTTTTGACTCTTAGATATCTTCTCCCCCCCTTTTGTTAGATCAAAAATAATAAACAAGGCTCATAGAGAAGAGATAGGGTTAGTAGCAATAAGCATTAAGCAATAAGCAACAATAATATTAATTCATAAAATTAAAATATCCAAAACATAAATCTTCCATAATAAGTTCAAAGCATAATCCCAAATAAAACTAAAAGCATAGGTTCATTAAACATAATGAAAATAAAGATGCAAACTTAATCCTAAAATGCATAGCTATTATGATATGTCATGAAAGACCTAGGCCTCGTCGTCACCATCATCATCCGAGGTCTCATCATCGCTCTTGACTTGAGAATGGCGAAACTTCATCCATTGGCCATAGAAGGTGGAGAAGGACATATCCAAGGTCGAGTGTTGAATCTCAAGGGATTGGAGTCGGTCCTCTACATTTTGCAAACGTGTATTGATAGCACCAAAGCCCGAAGCCATGTTAGTGTCCATGTAATTGAACCGCTCGGTAAGGAAAGCCGTGAGAGCTTCATTGTTTGCAACTTGAGCTTGTGGTTGAGGTTCAACGGGAGGAGGAGGAGGAGGTGCTGCCCTATCAACACGTTCCCAAATTCCATCGTTTATATAGCGAAAACCAGACTTGCGGAGAGAGGACTCACCAATTTTTAACTTGCGAGGTTCCGGAGAGTCGTAGGTGCAATCAAGATTAAGCTGGCTAAAGATGTGACTTAAAACCGTTCCATAAGTAAAGGATTTTAGAGCATCGGTGTCACGAAGCTTAACATTGTTAACCATTTCGGCAAACATGATCTTAACTAGATTAGGGCGCTCACCACGACGGAAACACTCAAGCCAAAAATAGTCAACTTGACGGATGTGAGAATATTTACCTCCGGAGGGGCGAAGGAACCATGAGACCATCAAATGGAGGAAACAATCGTGCGCATCCAAAGTAAGCACTTGACCGGTGTGAGAACCAAAGTGACTCTCATTCTCAATTCCTACATCCTTAAGAGAAAATGTAGACTCTAAGAGAGGGACATTAACAACAAACTTTTTCCCCAAAATAAAAGATTCAATCCCAACAACTTCGGAATTTTCTTCATCATTGATAAGCTGAGCATTGGAGTAAAAGAGAAGTACCATGTGTTTGTAGCAAATGTCCGGGATGCTCAACAAGACAAGAAAATCCCATTCTCTCAAACGCTCGAGGTAACGAAAAGAAATCGCTCGGAGTCAAGGAAGTTGAGATCAATCACACGCTCACGACGAACTCTGTACTCCTTGACATATTTGAAACGTTCTCTCATCTCTGGAGTTCGAAGAGATTTTTGAAAGAGCAGGGCGAGATTTGGATGTATACTTGAGTCACCGAATTGAACGGACTTACGCTTTTTGTTAACATTCTTCGTAGCCATCCTAAAAACATTAAGCAAGCAAAAAAAATTAAATGTATGCATGAGATTTCATAATTCAATCCAATGATAAATCCCACTTAATTTTAAAAATAAGTTTTTAAAATTAAATAAACCAATCAAAACAAAACAAAAAAAAAATTTAAGAGAAAAACAGTGAATAAAAATACGAGAGAAAATTTTTATATTCGAATCAAAAAAATTTAAGATTTTGAAAAGTTTTTACAAGATTTGAAAAACCCAAGTGTCAAAACATATAAACTATACAAAAATAAAATTTTCTAACCTAAGATTCGAATACAAATTGAAGGAAAAAGAAAAAGAGGAAAAATACCTTAATTTGGGATTTTGGATGAATGGATGAAAATTCTTGCACAGTATTGTTGAATCTTGCTTAGACTTGTGTTTTAGAGAAAAACCCCTCAAATTTGGTGAAAAACAAAGAGGTTTAGAGGGTTTTATAGGAAAAATTCGGGTTAGGGTTTTTAGGGTTTGGGAGAGTTTTAATTAAAGTGTAACTTTATCATTTAAAGTCCTTCTTAAAGCAGTCCGCGAATCCGTTTCGGAACGATCTTGACCGTTTCGAAATGCGGGCATGAAGGTTTGACCGTCTTTTGGACTTCAGCTGACCGTTTCAATACGGGGTTGATCGTATCGAAGCCCCGTTGATTCGTATCGAAACTTGTTTTGATACACCCCTTGGCAGTAGCCAAAACGTTTCGAAACCCTGTTAAGGCGTTTCGAAACGCCCTTCTCTCAGATAGGAATTTAAAGCACTCGTATCGAAACAGGTTGGCCCGTTTCGATACACCTGGGCTTGGAAGTGCAGATGAGGCTCTAAAAGTGCAGAAAAATGAATTTTTCTAAGGCCTAACTTGCATGAATGACATGAATGAGCAGGAAAAACATATGAAAACATAAACATACTCCCCCTAGCTATAGGCATGGATGAAATTAGGAGTAAAAACACATAAACATGGCATTTCACAAGATCAAGCAATTTTAAGCACAAAAGAGGTCCTAAAAGGTTAAGATAGGCTAGCTAGACCTAACTCTCTCCTAAGGGACCAAAAACGCTCTTTGTCTAAAGGTTTTGTAAATATGCCCGCTAATTGATTTAAGGTGTCTACATACTCTATAACCACATCTTCTTTAAGGACATGATCTCTAATGAAATGATGCCTTATTTCTATGTGTTTGGTTCTAGAGTGTTGGATTGGATTTTTTGTTAAACATATAGCACTAGTGTTGTCATATTTTAGGGGTATGGTTTCAACTTTAATACCATAATCTAAGAGTTGTTGCTTCATCCAAAGGACTTGAGCACAACAACTCCCTAAGGATATGTACTCAGCTTCGGTGGTAGATAAGGCTACACTATTTTGTTTCTTAGAGAACCAAGATATGAGCATACTACCTAGGAATTGACAAGTTCCTGAAGTACTCTTCCTATCGATTTTGCATCCCCCATAATCCACATCCGAATAAGCATGAAGGTTGAAGGTAGAGTCTCTAGGGTACCAAAGACCTAAACAAGGAGTATCTCTAAGGTACCTAAAGATTCTCTTAACAGCTATAAGCTGAGACTCTCTAGGACTAGCTTGAAACCTAGCACACAAGCAAACACTAAACAAGATATCTGGTCTACTTACGGTAAGGTAAAGCAATGATCCAATCATAGAACGGTAAAGCTTAGAGTCAACACACTTACCTCCTTCATCTTTGTCAAGCTTTGTAGATGAGCTCATAGGTGTGGCTTGAGGCTTTGCATTCTCCAAGCCAAACTTCTTGAGCATATCCTTTATGTACTTTGCTTGATTGATGAAGGTGTCATCATTCTTTTGCTTGATTTGGAGTCCCAAAAAGAATGAGAGCTCCCCCATCATGCTCATCTCGAATTCACCTTGCATTAGCTTAGCAAACTCTTGGCAATGACATTCGTTAGTAGAACCAAAAATAATATCATCAACATAAATTTGAACTACTAAGATGTCATTTTTATACATTTTTATAAAGAGTGTAGTGTCCACCTTACCTTTTTCAAAACCCTTTTCAATTAAAAAGTTTGAAAGTCTTTCATACCAAGCTCTAGGAGCTTGTTTTAAACCATAAAGAGCTTTAGTGAGTTTGAAAACATGATTTGGAAATTTTGAGTCTTCAAAACCCGGTGGTTGTTCCACATACACTTCCTCATTTATAAAACCATTTAAAAACGCGCTTTTAACGTCCATTTGAAAAAGCTTGAAATCATGATAACATGCATATGCAAGCAACATCCTCATGGCTTCCATTCTAGCTACGGGTGCATAGGTTTCATCAAAATCTATTCCCTCTTCTTGAGTGTAACCTTGTGCTACTAGTCTAGCTTTATTTCTCACAATGTTACCACTCTCATCTAGCTTGTTCCTAAAGACCCATTTAGTTCCTATGGTAGATTGATTACTAGGCATATCAACTAATGTCCAAACGTTACTTCTCTCAAATTGATTTAACTCTTCTTGCATAGCCATAATCCAAAAATCATCTTTCAATGCTTCTTTTATATTCTTAGGCTCTATGCATGAGATAAATGCAACATGATTCATTAATCTAAGAGAAGATCGAGTGGTTACCCCCTTGTATGGATCACCCAAGATTTCACCATCTTTGACATAGTTGAACTCCCTTGGGTAGCTCACTTCCCTTTCCTCAAGAGCCAAGTCCTTCAAGGTTTCAAGAGGTGGATCTTGTGTGTCCTCTTCTTTTGTTGTTGGAATCTCATCCTCCTTTGAAGTTGGCCCTCCATCAAAAGCATTTATGATTCCTACATCATCATCATCACAAGAATCCTTCCTTGGAAGGAGGTTATCATCGAATACAACATGAATAGATTCTTCTACTACTAAAATTCTCTTGTTAAATACTCGATAGGCTTTAGAGGTTAAAGAGTATCCTATGAAAATAGCTTCATCACTTTTTGCATCAAATTTACCTAAGTTGTCTTTTCCATTATTTAAAACAAAACACTTGCAACCGAAAGGGTGAAAATAGCTAATGTTAGGCTTTTTAGATTTTAAAATCTCATAAGGTGTTTTCTTTAAAATTGGCCTAATCATTACTCGATTAACAATATAGCAAGCGGTGTTTTTGGCTTCCGCCCAAAAATATTTAGGTAAATTATTTTCACAAAGCATGGTTCTAGCCATTTCTTACAAAGTCATATTTTTCCTCTCAACTACCCCATTTTGTTGAGGAGTTCGAGGAGCCAAAAAATTGTGGCTAATACCATTTTCATTCAAAAAATCTTCAAACCCTAAATTTTGAAACCCGGTTCCATGATCACTTCTAATATGTGAAATTCTAAGTTCAAGATCATTTTGGGTTAGTTTTGAAAATGTGATGAATTTTTCTAAAGCCTCATCTTTAGTACTTAAAAATAGAACCTAAGTAAATCTAGAAAAATCATCAACAAGTACAAATGCATAAGATTTACCACCCAAGCTCATAGTCCTAATTGGCCCAAATAAATCCATATGGATAAGTTGTAAACATCTACTTGTAGAAACATCATTAATGGATTTAAAGGAAGACTTATGTTGTTTACCCTTAGAGCATGCATCACAAATTTTATCGTTTGAGAATATAATCTTGGGTAAACCTCTAACTAGATCAAGGGAAACTAGTTTTTTCTAAAACACTAATGCTAGCATGTCCTGGTTTCTTATGCCACAACCATGCATCATTTTCATTTTGTGCTACTAAGCATGCATGGGATGTATGTATGTCATCTAGATGCACCATGTATATGTTCCCTATGCGATGACCTATGAGCATAATATTATTAGATTTAATGTCAACAATTTTGCGTCCATTTTTATCAAATAAAACATTATATCCTTTATCACACAATTGGCTTATGCTCAATAAGTTATGTTTAAGACCATCGACATATAAGACATTTTCAATGAGAATAGTAGAGTGATTACCTATGGAGCCAATACCTTTAATGTGGCCTTTGGAGTTGTCACCAAATGTCACCACTCCTCCACTTTTTGGCTTTAGATCCATGAATCTACTCTTGTCTCCGGTCATATGCCTTGAGCATCCACTATAAGGTACCATGAGTTTTGACTTTGTGCTTTGGCCTTGTAGCAATGCTCCCCCTACAAACAAAGATATTAAGCTTTTGTTTTTGGTACCCAAATCATTTTGGGTCCATGAGTGTTAGCTCCCAAAGCCTTGGTTCCCTTAGGAATCCAATATGACATAGCAATAATGTTATTAGATTTTACAAGTTTCTTAGGAACCCATACACTTCTAATTCTTTTAGTTCTACTATGTCTAGGGAAGCTACCTTGTTTGTAGTAGTTAGTCTTTTTCTTAGGTTGGTTTGATTTTGAAGATTCACCTATTTCATGCTTGACACTACCAACATTTTTAAAAGACTCTTTGAGCTTATTTAGCTCATCTAACACCTTTTGGTGTTCACTATTACATTGAGATAAAAGATTATTAAGGTCAACATTTTCATCTTGAAAAAATTTAGTTCATCTTTCAACCCTAATATCTTTTTCTCAAATTTTGAATTAGCTTGAGAGAGTAAGTCATTTTTATCATTTAGCTCCAAAATGATTTTCTTATTCCTAATGACCGACTCCTTATATTTCTCAACTAATTCATCATAGACCTCTTGTAACTCATCATATGCATCATTTAATTCATCATATGTAAAATCTAAAGATGATGAGTTAGAGGTTACCATGGAGGAATCTTCCTCAAGTGTCATGAGGCAAAGGTTGGCCACTTCTTGTTCGTCATCCTCGGATGACTCCTCATCACTCCAAGTAGCAAGCTTGGCTTTGAGCTTCTTCTTCTTCTCAAAGCCCTTCTTCTTGAGTTGGGGGCACTCCGAACGTATGTGGCCGGGTTTATTGCACTCGAAGCAAATGATTTGATCCCTTGCTTCTTCTTTGTTCTTACCTTTAAAGTCCATCTTCCTTTGAATTTTTCTTCCCCAGTTGGACCTCATAAAGCGTGAGAATCGTTTGGCTATCATAGCCAATTCTTCTAGCTCATCCTCCTCACTAGAAGAGCTCTCCTCAAGTAATGAAGCTTTGAGAGCTATTCCCATCTTCTTCTTCTTTTCTACCTCTAACTTCTACTCTCTTCTCCTATTTCTTCTTCTCTTCTTCCCTTCCTTGCTTCATAATCTCATGAGTAAGGAGAGAATCCACTAGCTCATCAAGCTTTAAAGTCTTAAAATTTTTAGCTTCTATGATGGCGGTTCTCTTCTCATCCCAAGATTTGGGAAGTGAATAGAGTAGCTTCCGAACAAGCTTGTCTTCCGGTATTGTCTCTCCAAATCCTTTGAGCCCATTGACTATTGTGGAGAAACGATCAAACATCTTGGACACCGTCTCATCGGGCTCCATCTTGAAATTTTCATAACTAAGATTGAGAATTCCAATCTTAGTTTCTTTGACATCATCGGTTCCCTCATAGGTAGTCTCAAGAGTGTCCCATACTTCTTTGACACTCTCAATGGATGACACTTTGGAATAGATGTCCGGGCCGAATGAACAAAAGAGCATGTGGAGAGCTTTGTCATTTATTTGGATCTTTCTCATTTCTTCTTCACTCATTTCCACTTTTTTCTTCAAAACCATCTTCCCTTCACTATCTTGCTTCAATGGAATGTAAGGGCCATCTTCAATGACATCCCAAACTAAGTAGTCATTGGACTTGATGAAGAGACGCATTCTATTGTTCCAAAATGGATAGTTGTCACCATTGAAGAAGGGAGGTTTTGTAGTGGATTGAGACTCATACATGCCCGAACCGGAGGTAGAAGCCATCTCTTAATTTTTTGATGATCACACTCTTCCTAGGAACTCCTCTTGTGGTTGTTAATCCTCAAAGAGGTAGGCTCTGATACCAATTGTTGAGTGGATCGAATGATTGAAATGAACCAAGATGGGGGTGAATTGGATTTTTAAAGGTTTAGGTGGTGGAAATTGCAAATTAAAAAGACAGACAAGGAATTTTTGAGTGGTTCAAGTTCCAAATAAACTCTACATCCACTACCTTAGCTTCACTAAGGATTTGCAACAATTCCATTAATTGCTCTTCCCTCTTTTCTAGGTTAAGAAGGTAACCCTTACAATTTTCGGTTAAATTTTCTACCCAAAATTTAACCAAATCCTCACACAAATAGAACAAAGATTTTGTTGGCTAAGAAAGTATCTCTCAATACAAATTATAGCCCAATTACAAGCACTCAACCTAATTGAAATGATAAGAATGAAAAATACAATTGGGGTTTCTAGACAATATTAGGATTTATGCACAAATGCTTGGATTTGATATTTTGATGTTTGCTTTTAGATCAATAGTTGTTGCTGGAGCTTTTAAAGGTCCCTTTTATACCTTCTCATTGATTTCTAGCCGTTTTGGTTGTTGCATTCATCAATAGAGCCGTTGGGGGTGTCATCTCACCTCTATAAATGCAGTCTACAACCAACCGTTTCGAAACGCCCGACCCTGTTTCGAAACAGACCAAAATAGAAAGAGTCGTTGGGGTGCATTAAAGAGCCCGTATCGAAATGGTCTGACCTGTTTCGATACGCTAAGAGCCGTTCCGAAACTTGTTTCAAAAAACTTTTGCCACTGTCAAGGGTCGTATCGAAACGACTTGAACCCGTTTCGAAACGCCTTAACGGTTTCTTAAAAATCAGTTAAAAACTTGCAACAGTCATATTTTTCAAATCAAATGAAGAACCATTTCGAAACATTGTATGTCGTTTCGATATGGTTTCTCTATGTTCTAAAGCCGTTTCGAAACTCGTTTCGAAACACAGGTTGGCAGTGTTGAAAACGTTTCGATACCCGTTTCGAAACATTGGTTGATAGTTTCAAAACCGTTTCGAAACGCCTTAGGCCGTTTCGAAACATGGACTCAAAAATCACTGTTTTGGCTTTAAGAACACTTAGAAAATATTTGGAAAACTTAGTTTTTAACTTAGGCATATTCTTTAAATCATAGAGGGATGTTTGAGGACTTAAAAATTCGTTTTCACACTTTCAATTTAGTCTTTAGGTTCTTTAGTTATATCAAAATTAAAATATCGGTTTCTTATATACCAACGGTGGACTCAAATTCATCACTCACAGGGAGTATCTTTTACCCTTATTTGTTCATCATTTTCTTTATTTTTATTTTGAATTGGGGCAATTCATTTAAGTGAGGGGCAGGGTAGCAAAACCACTTGTCTTGCTTGTTTGCTATATGTTTGACTTTGATTTGACTTTGAGATGATTTTTTTTCTTGCCATTACTTGATGTCAAGCATGTTATAATTGTTATAGTGCATAAGAATATTTGAATATTAACATTTTTTATAATCAAATGGCATGAGTATAATGATAGTTTGACATCTCTTTTCAATTTGCCTTGATTGTGATAATTGGATTTCTCACCTAGCTTAATCAACTTAGCCTAATTTTGTGAGAATTTGAGCCTTGAGCATGCATCTTATTCTTTATGCTCGTTTTTTCTTGCTTGAGAGTGTCATCTTGAATTTGGGAATTTAGAACTTGTGACTTGTATACGATTTGAGACTACACTAGAATGAGGTGCTTTAAGATGATTTAGGCATTAGGATTTAGCCATTTTCTCTCTTTCATAAAAAACTTACCTTTTTCTCATCGCTTAGTGAACCCTCTTGAAGCCGTATACCCCATTTTTTGGCTTAAACCTTCAAACTAAACCTTCAAACCTTGTTCTTCATTGACCAAATTGTTTTTGAATTGATCAAATGCTAGAAACTATATTACTAGACGAATAAGGGGCTGCAATTCGAATAAGGGTAGAATTTTTCCAGAAAAAATGAAAAAAATGAATAAAAGGAAGCAATTACTTTGAAAAAAATGAAAAAGGAAAAAAAAAAGAAAAAACAATTTCGAGATAACTGAAAAGAAAAAAAGAAGAAAAAATGTTTGCTTGCCCATTTTAAGCTCCTCTTTTGTCTTCACTGTTTATTGTTTGAATTATCTTGCATTGATCATCTTCTTTTGTTTATTTTCTTACCATCTTTCTACCCTTTTTTAAACCCACATTACACCTTGAATAAAAGACCTAATGATTTTTGCACCTCGATTCTAATAAGTAGTGGAGAATTGAACTTGTTACAAGCCTATGGAAACCTTTGTTCATGCATGACTTAGAGTGTTTTTGCTTCACATCTACCTTTAAACACTTTGAGTGCTCTTGAGTGTACCTTGGTGAGGATTAAGACTAGGTTAGGATTTTATTACTACTTGATAGGCAATTGAAAGATTGAAAGGCTATTCTTTGCTTCTATCCACTTGGTTTGATTTGTGTCTCTTTCATGATATTTCTTTTGCATTAGAACTCTTATAATTATGCTTGATACTTGTGATGGCTTGAGGAATGCATTCTTGGGTTGATATCTTTTTCGGACATACTTGAGGACAAGTATGAGACAAGTGAGGGGGAATTTGATAAGCTCTCAAATGTGACACTTTCCAATTGCTATTTTTCAAGTTTTTAGGATTTCTTGCTACCTAATCCATTTCATTTTGCTATATTTTGTGCAAGGGACCTAATTCTGGAAAACAACAGCAAAAGAGGGCATTTTTGCAGTCTTTTTATTATTCTGGTCATGACTGGCATCGTGAGCACGACACTGGGCACGACGCATCTGACGTGGCAAATGCGTGGCGACTTCTAGAAGCTTCTGGAACGTTCTGAGAGATCTTATCAGCTTATCCGTTTATATTTTCTGCATTTAAATTTCAAAACATTTGAATTGTTTTATCTTTACTTTATTATTTTAAATTTTCTTATCTATTATCTTTGTAAATCCAAGCCTATAAATACCACTCCTTGGTAAAGGCTTAGGCATCAATCAATGAGTCTTCATCTTTTAGTTTGAAACACTTGTTATTTCTAGTCTTTAATCAAAGTTATCTTTTCTTTACTTTTGTTCTTTTATGTTCTTTAATTATTTTTGTGAAATCAAGTTAAGTATGATAACCAATATCATGCTTAGCTAAATCTCTTGAGCCAAGAACTAGCCAAGTCAATTCAAATCGTGAGAATTGAAAATTGCCTAAATTCCTTCGGGAATACATTTTTATCTTTCTGTTTAGATAGTTTGGCAATCGGCCTTACTAAAGTTTTTAATCATTTTTCAAATCAAAAAGAGCTCGTTGGTCTGGAATCGTTTAAAAACATAGTTGGGAGGAAGGATCGGCCTATGACAATTTCGACTTCCTGTGAACACTCTTAGCGGCGGTCCGCTAAGGAAAGATAAAATCAGAAGCGATTCTTTTTAAGACAATTTCTGAGTCGGGCTTTTCCTGTTTTCAAAACTAAATATTTTAACGGTGATAGACGTGGTTAATTTTTTAAGAACCAACCTTTAAAGATATACTTGGGAGGATTGATTACTCGAGATAAAAGTAAGTTGCGACGGGTTGGGCCTCATAGACTGTAACCGACATGATCTCCGGAGTAAAAATCTATTTCAATGATCGAAAGTATTGACAAGGCTAGCTCGAGGCTATTTTATATATATGGACTTTCCTATTATTTTCTTTACTTGCATTTAAATTCTTCTATTTCATTTACACTCAATATCTGATCACCCCCCTTTTTTTACTTTTCTTGTTTTCACAGATATTCCTGGAAGCATTATCAAAACAACCTTCAGTCAAGAATTTCGACTAATCTCCTTGTGGATCGACCCTCTTTCCCTATAACTACTTAATTTCTTATTTTATTATTTGTTGAAAGAGGTTAATTTATTTATTTATTTTGACGGGTAAAACGACGCTTGTCAGTGACTACATTCAATATACATTCAACTAAGCTTAGAAATTTCGGTATGTTTTTTTTTATTAATCATTCTTAAATTAAGGTTAGTACATTATGATCCATTGTTAATTTATTCGTTTTTACTTTATTCTAATATTTTGTGACTAGTTTAATCACGTTAGTGCGATTTCAGATTTTTCATGGATGGTTTATCATTCCATGACTTGTTTATCTAATATTCCATGATCGAACTTGAACTTCAAATTCAAGACTCAAACCAAGTGAATTTAGTGACTTTCGTAAGGCGTACACGGTACATGACACTCATGTTTGTCAAAATCCTTTTTGATATAAAAAATATCACGCTTGTTTATAGTGTTCAATTTGTGGTTATATATATTTATTTAATATTTATTTATTTGTTACTTAATATTTTATTTTATAAGAATTGATGTTTCTAACCATGCTTTGAGTTTTACATGCGTTTAAATAGCTTGGAAAGAGACATCTCATAAAGAGATTATGAGAAATTATCTTCATCATTCGCTACGTCTCCATTGTCTTCTAGAGGAAAATTAATATCGGTAAACTATATTCCTATTTTTTATTCTTTAAATTATAATTTTAAAGTATGATAAATTATGGTGATTTTGCTCGAAAGCAATACTTCTCATGTGTCGAATTCGACTATTGACTTCTCCCAAGTTCAAGTTACGAAAATTTGTCTTGATCGAAAAAGTTTTATGGGAGGCATTCCTTGAAGTGAATGCAAGCATGATGTTTATTCCATGCGATTATTGGATCTGTTTCATTCCCCGAAGTGAATGCAAACATGGTACATCATTATTCAATTAGAGACATAACTTCGATATAATCCAAGTATATTGGTTGGACATCCCGTTCTGCGAGGCTACTGGTCTCAAAGGAGGTTTTTAAAAGACATTGTGAACTGGTTTAACAATGTCGCGTACGATGATTAAATCTTTGTTCTCTGTGATGATGATATGTTAATAAAAACATACTCCACTTTTCATGACAAAAAAGTAAATAACTTATGAGGTTAAAAAAAGTAACACAAAAAAGAATTTTGGTTTTAAAATGGCTCCCCTTATTCTCTTGAAAAATAAAATTGTCAAACCATTTCTCCCCCTAGACATTAGTAACACAAAATTTAGTCTCCTTAGGAATCTATTTTTCAATTTCATCCCTTTTGTTTGAAGTTATTAGTTCTTTTGGAACCCAAACACTTCTAAAACGTTTTCCTTTAATAAATCTAGGGGCACTAGATTGTTTAACATAAAAATTTGATTTTCCCGAATTATTTTTCTTTTGAAGTTCATTGAAAACCAAATCTTTTTCCTTCTTAAGATCATCAATCTCCTTTTGATGATCTTTTTCAATCGTTTGAAGCAATTCTTGTAAACTTGAAACTTTAAGTTCAAAATCTTTGATTTTTGCTTTAAACTCTAGATTTGTTTTGGAAAGCAAATCATTTTCCTTTTTCAAATTTGAAAGCAATTTTTTTAGAAAATTATGCCTTAAATTCTAAAAGCAAATCATCATAGACATCTTGTAACTCATCAAAAGTGTATGGATTTGAACTAGATGAGTTATAGTTACCTCACCCTCATTGAGGGCCATGAAGCATAGGTAGGCTACCTCATCATCGGTGGAGTCTTCATCACTCCAAGTTGCCACATATGCTTTCTTTGAAGATGATCCCCTTTTGTTGGACTTGTGGGAATCCTTCATCTTCTTCTTCGATTCATGCTTAGAATTCTTCATTTCGCTCTTCCTGAACCTGGTGAATTTCTTGAAGAGATATGCCATCTCTTCATCTTCGCTTTCCTCCTCACTTAGTTTTACATGATGGCATGTAGAGGATTTGAGAGCAACGGCACTTGCGTTGATACCTAGCTTCATGATTTTTTTCTTCCCCATCTTTCTTATCTCTTCCTTCTTCTTCTTCTTCTCTTCTTTGTCTTTCTTCATGATTTGGTAAGTGAGAAGTGACCCCATGAGTTCATCAAGCTTCAAGTCTTGAGATTTTTGGATTCGATGATGGTGGTCTTTTTCGAGTCCCATGACTTGGGAAGGAAATATATAATCTTTCGAACAAGCTTTTCTTCCGGGATGCCTTCTCCATAACCTTTGAGTCCATTGGTGATGGTGGAGAATTTATCGAACATCTTCGTGATGTCTTCATCCGGTTCCATTTTGAAGTTCTCATACTCGTAGTTGAGAAGGACATCTTGGTCTCCTTTACTTCGTTAGTTCCCTCGTATGTGACTTCAAGCTTGTCTCATACTTTCTTGGCACTCTCACAAGAAGAGATTTGGGCATATACGTCTGGGCCTAAAGCACAAAAGATGAAGTGCAAGGCTTTGCAATTAAGCTCCATCATCTTCTTGTTGTTGGCATTCCACTCCGCCTTTCTTCTTGTTGGCACGAACGGTCCATCTTCAACAAGGTCACATAGATGATAATCTTTACCCTTGATGAAGAACTTCATTCTATTCTTCCAATAGGTGTAATGTTCATCGTTGAAGAATGATGGCTTGTCTATTGAGTGCGCCATTGCTTCGGTTGGTTGAAATGATGTATCGAGCTTCCTAGATCACCTCAATTGGATGTTAATCCTCTTCGATTGAGCCTCGCTCTGATACCAATTGTTGGGCTCAATGGTCACAACCGAAATTCTTGCCAAGTGGTGGAGAATGTTGATTTTTGGGTGTTTATGGTGGTGGTAAAAGATAAGAAAAATTAACAAGAGATTTAGAGTGGTTCGACTTTCTAACCAAAGCCTACATCCACTACCTTAGCTTCCCACCAAGGATTTCACCAACCACTAAGAATTCTTCCCCTTTTCTAGGCTAAGGAGGCAACTTTTACATCCATATCTTTTCACGGGTTAAGATAGAACCCTCTCCCTAGTTTTTATAAGGATCAACTAGAATCTATCCCTCAACAATGAGGTCTTGACATTGTAAACTAATTACCTTTTTAGGTGGGTGTTTACACATTTTTGGCTTACTAGGATTGGACTAAAGAAATACAATAGATTACAAGAAATAGACATTAAAATTCTACTCTCTTGATCTTTAAGCTTGGATGTCCATCCTCTCCATTCTTCAAGTGTCATTGGCTTGTATATATAGAGTGAAATGAAAAACTACCCGTTAAAAACTAACAATTGAGAACTTTTAAAATACTTTAAAATATTTGTTTGAGTGAAGAACACTTTTCAAAAACCTTTCAAATATATTTTTCAAGATGAATGGACTTTGAATTAATTTTGCAATATTTGTTCAAGTCCAAAAGCATTTTTCATTGAGTTATATCAAAATAAATATCTCAACAATTACACATATTTAAATATTACGACAATCTATCATAAGTAATAAAAAATAAAAAAATATGAACATATTAAACGTTTAGCATTTGAAAATTTACAAAAATATTTTAATAGAGAGTAACAAGAGTATGCAAATAGAAAAAAATATATATTTAAAACATTTAATATAATAATTATATTAATAATATGATACATATATAAATTTTGTAAATTTTAGATAGTGTAACAAAAATAGTTATATATTTAATCATCTAATTAAATTCACCAAATGATCCATATGAACAAAACTCATTAATTTAGCAGCAATATGATTCAAAGGGGTGAAAATTTGACATTTAATGACAAAAACGCTATTGTTGGGAATGCAATATTTTCCTTGGAGGGAATGTTCTCAAACCAAACGTGGGTATGTGATTCCGGAAAAGATCATTCCCCCTGGTAATGATCTTTTCCGCGAACCAAACACCCACTAGTAATTAATAGGATAAACTATATCAGTAGTCCCTGAATTTTAGAGCGCATTCACTTTGGTCACTGAACTTTAAAACTTACAATACATTCACTAAAATTTTAATTTGATTTCACTACTGTCACTATCATTAAGAAATGATGATATGACATGTTAAATCTTATTCATCCAAAAAAATCCTAATTTTCTAAATTGGAAGACGTTAGTCATCGGTCAACCCCAACAATAGGAATGCAATGTTTGGCTAGAAAGTTAACATACTTCGATTTTAGGCTTATCCAACGATTAACAGAGGAAAATCTAAAGTGTTAGTTTTTAGTTTTGATTGAAACGTAGTCTCCTTTCGCCATCATTTCTTTGTCATTCAATGCTTTCTTCGGTTTAAATTAAAAATTTAGTGATTGTATTACAAGTTTTAAAAGTCCATTGACTAAAGTGAAAGTGTCCTAAATATTCATGGACTACCAATGTAATTTATTCTAATTAATAATATTACACTGATTCTTTTATTTTTCAATAAAATCTGTAATTAAAATAATTAAAAATCACTCTGTCAATAATCCTTGGTAGATAATTTGTTTAATTTTTTTTCTTTTACATAAAATATTGAAATATTTTCGTATTCCCCGAACATGGATGTAACAAAATTTACATAATTTATTATTGAACAAATATAATAACAGATCAAAAAGTAAACTGCAAAGCACAATTTATTAAAAATTAAGCTACAACTTAGATTTTTTTATTCACATAATCAAGTCGTTAAAATTTTATTCAAAAGTAAAACAAATTTATCTAATTTGGGGACCAATGCCCTCAACTTTGAACAAAGAAAACTTGAACGTCGATTTTAGAAAAAATAAAAATCTATGCATTCAAAGTTCAAACTCCTTTCCAACTGACAGTCAGATTGCTAGTGTAGTTATTTTTCTATTATGATTAGTTAGTCAGACAGGGCATTTGGTCTAGTGGTATGATTCTCGCTTAGGGTGCGAGAGGTCCCGAGTTCAATTCTCGGAATGCCCCCTTACTTTTTTTTTTTTATTTCCGGCGTCTAAAACTAAAAGAGGCTATTTGGGCTTTATTTAGTGAGACTACACATGGTTTTGGGTCATTTAAAGTAAGCGGTTTCTATTTGAGGTTAGCCCAAAATTAAAGTGGTTTAGGCCTATCGAAGTGCATAATTCGATACTCGTACGTACCAAATTAGAATCGATTTTTATTTAGGTATCAAAATGAGAAAAATGAATAACTATGAGGCTAAATCAGAAAACAAGTTGACTCCAGTTGTCTGCCGTGCTCCTGTTTTTGAAATCAATTATTCTTTGAATCTGGAGTTGGTTCCGTGGACGACGGGGGAAACAATCAAACTTTCTCTTTTTTACTTTTCAATCCAAACAGCTACATCGGTTGATCTGTTAACTAAAAGAAAAGATGAGTGTGATCGATATATTGACAAGGGTGGATGTGATCTGCAACAAGTACGACAAGTACGACGTCGGA
This sequence comes from Hibiscus tridactylites, assembly GCA_958450335.1. Classification (NCBI taxonomy): domain Eukaryota; kingdom Viridiplantae; phylum Streptophyta; class Magnoliopsida; order Malvales; family Malvaceae; genus Hibiscus; species Hibiscus tridactylites. Next base: position 28,590,199 of record OY288267.1, on the reverse strand, counting down.
AAGCAGCGAGACCAAAATGTCTCCGGCGATGATGCTTTCGCTCGCGCATACGCCGCCGTCGAAGCCGACATTGAAGCCGCTCTTGAGGTAACTCCGATCTAATCTAATGCTTTTTTCTTATCTTTGTTGATATTGCTATTTGTTAGGTTTAGGCTTTTTTACGATTAGGTTAACTGGATTTAGAGTGTCTATCTGTCTCTGCTTAATTGACCTTTGTTTCGTAAGAATTAGGGTTTTATGCCTTCGATTTGAGTTCTGTTTGTTTGTTTTGATTTTAGAAAGCGGAACTTTCTTCCAAGGAGAAAAGTAAGGCATCTGCTGTTGCTGTAAATGCTGAGATTCGTCGAACCAAGGCTCGATTGCTTGAGGAGGTCCCTAAGCTGCAGAGATTGGCTGTTAAGAAGGTTAACCTTTTCTCCTCTTTAAAATTCCCCCAAATTGATTTTAACAATTTGTTCTAAATGTGAGCTCGTTTACCTGTTGATAGATTTGTAATGTTGTTCAAGCAAACAGAATTGACTTTTATTTTTATATTGTATTTTGTTTTTAATTTTTACTTGTTTAGGGTTGGGTGGGTAATTGGAATATACTATTGTGGACTTGAGAGTTGACTAGCTTGGACTTCCATTGTGATAGATTTTGAAATTCATTTACAGGTTAAAGGGATTTCAACTGAAGAGATAGCTGCTCGTAATGATCTGGTCCTTGCATTGCCAGACAGGATTCAAGCTATACCTGATGGAACTTCTGCCCCTAAACAAAGTGGAGGCTGGATGTCTTCAGCACCTTCAGCTTCTCGTACTGCAATTAAGTTTGATTCAGGTGATCTTTAACTCCATTGAAATTGCTTGTTGAGTTTGTATATTGGTAGGCTTCATGTTTAGCTGTTTACTGACCTGTTCCAACTTGCCAATCTTTAGAAATCTTTGTTTGTACCGTTTTGACTGAAACTGAACACTCTATATGCTGTTATCTTTTTCACCTTTTGTTTTTTGTTGTTGGGGAGGGTAGGTAGGGTGGAATGGTTCGACATATTTAGTGGCGCCTTCTGTAATGGTTTAGGAACATTGTTTTGTCTTTTAATTAGCTGATGCATGTTTCAAAAAAAAAAAATAATTAGCTGATGCAAAAATAAGATGAAAAGTTGGGAGAATGAATGAAGAACAAGAGTTGATTCGAAAATAAAAGAGAAGAATTAGGAAGATAAAAATGGAGAAATAGAAATAAGAGTAGGAACTCAACAAAAATGTGGAAAGAGAGAGTGAACATATGATTTGAATATACAGTACTTAAAACATTTGTACTTCAATTTTTATATCTGCGAGAACAATTGTAGGAGGTTTCTTTGCTTATGCTCATTCATATCTGCAATATTATTGCTCTTTGTTCTTTTTTGCCATCTGACTGTTTCCGGTGAGAAATTCTCAACCTCATAGTTCAAAATGCTTGGCTTATCAATTACTCTAAAAATCTCTTGGAATTTTTGTCTGGAACATCTTATTTCGTTTTGTTGTACTTACATATTCATATTGGTCTTAGACGGACAGTTTGACAATGAATACTTTCAAGAATCCGAGCAATCAAGTCAATTCAGGCAGGAGTATGAAATGCGGAGAATCAAGCAGGTATGTCAAACATGTTTGATCCCTATTCTTTATGAGCATCTTTCCTATTGGAAGGAAGCTTGGTTGACCTTTAACTGCATACACCGCATTTCTTTAGCTATGATTTACTTTTTGTTTCTTTTGACATCCATACAGGACCAAGGTTTGGAAATGATTTCAGAAGGTTTGGATACTTTAAAGAACATGGCTCATGATATGAATGAGGTAAAGCTGACTTGATCTTCATTTAATTTGTTATCTTGTACTTTTTGTCAAGTTACTGTAATATTCACGCCGGATAATTGTATCCTGGGGTATCTGCAGGAATTAGATAGGCAAGTTCCTTTGATGGACGAAATTGACACCAAGGTAACGTATATGACCATCATCTTGTTGTACATTGGAGAAACTGCTTAAAGAATACTAATTTACAATATAAATTCTGTCCTTTACAAATTTATAGGTGGACAAGGCCGCTTCTGACCTTAAGAATACCAATGTTAGACTCAAAGATACTGTCACCCAGGTGATTGATTATAACTTCAGTAATTGTAGATTCCCATCCATTTCAGCTTTCTATGCTCCTTTGCTTTATGTAACATAAGTTATTTGTTTGTTCCAGTTGAGGTCCAGCCGAAATTTCTGTATCGATATCATATTGTTGTGCATAGTTCTGGGAATTGCTGCCTATTTATACAAGTAAGATTCTTTCTCATGCCTTTTATTTAAAAAAAATGCTCCCACCTAATACTAACAGGCACAGCAAACTGTATCCTGTATTATAGATATACCCACTGTTTCATTTTAGTGGAACTTGCCATACAGCATGCTCCCATGTGATTTCTTTTGTTTTTTATCATTGAGAAGTCACCATTAATTGTTCTTCATTTGCAGTGTTCTGAAGAAGTGAAGTGATAAAAGGATTAATCTGTTTGTTTCCCGTGTATGTTATCGGCTTTTTCTGTTATTGTGTTTCATTTGGTGTGCTTGATCTTGTATTTGATTCGTTTCATTTGTGGGAGTCATTGTTCATACTGGGAAAACCGAGTTCATCTATCGACGCAGAATTCGAGACAGCTGTAAATGATTGTGTATCATGGATCTTCTAAAGATTTTATTAACATTTGTTCAAGGAGAATTTCAGATTGCGATTGATCAAAACATTCCCAAGGTGAATCCGAAAATGAATATTTGGATATCCTTGTGAAGGGGGAGACATTATAGAGAAACGGTAAAACAGAGCAAAAAGGACAGTTAAAGCGACGAATAAGAAATGGATTTAATACATTTTGCTTTTTGGAGAGGCGAACTACTTTTTTCTAGAGATAAACGGAGTTATTTTGGTATCTCAATGTCGTAATTTTGTTCTTTTATTATATCAACAACAAATAGACAAGATACAATTTCAGCAACTTTGGAGCTCCCAATACTGAAAATTTTGGAGTTTAGGTTAGTAAGGTTTTGGTGCACCGTCGTTGAATGAATTTATATATTAAGGTTGTGTTTGGTATTTTACTATTAACAGACACATAATTTAATTTATTTATTTTAGATTAATATATGAGTTATAGTTTGATATGCAAACTATGTAATTTTTTTACACAACTCTTGTTTAAATTATAAAATTTAAATCCTTAAAATCCAAAATCATAAACCTCACATTTAAATTTTAGACTTAAATAAATATATTTGTATAAACATTAATTTTACGCCGCATGTATCAATTAAAATTTCTTAATATATTAATCTAAAAATTAGTATGTTGTCAAATTTAAAACAATTTTTGAATATCTAGAATGTATTTAGCTTTGAATATAAATTAAATTTTTATAATACTTAAAATAGATATAAAATTAAATAAATTTTATGATTCTATAATAGAAAAAGTACTGCGTAGAAACAATGTAAAATAAATAATTAAAAAAATCCTAAATTTGTCTCAAATTATATTTTTATTTTATTTTATTTATCAAAATCTCAATATATTTTAACTTTCCCCTTTATTCAAAGAAATTACATTCTCATGAGAAAAACTCCCGTATCAAAGAAAATTTAGTACTTGGAAAAAATGATTTTTTTATAAGAACCATTATCTCGTCAATTAAATTCTATAAAAATATTATTTTCTATCGTATCAAACGGTATTTTAACACTAAACCAAATCTAACACTCATTACCACTATTTGAAAATTAATACAAAATTAAAAATTTTAACACTTTTTAACAATCACATCTTATAATTGTGAAAAATAAAAAGCGGTGAAGAACGGAAGTGGTAGAATGCTAGCTAATTACATTATTTTATTTATTTATTTTAATTAAAAAAGAGAGTGTTTTTGTAAATTACATTGGAGGGCCGTGCCAAATTAGATCTCTACAAATCCAATTCAGATTAATCGACCAATAAATTAAATACGGGTGGTTAAACAAAAAATCATTACACCCATTTTACAAAGCTTGAACTAAGAGATCAAATGCTCCAAAAGAAAAATAAAAAGAACACATGAACACGGGCTTTAATTTAAACTCTGGTATGAACTCAAGGTCTAAGTGATAAAAGGATAACATTGTTTTTCTTAGATAACCAGAAAAGCATTTATTGATTTACCATATGTACTATGTGGTATCAGTATGTACATTCATACAAATCACAATCTCAAGTTTTCAACAATACATGCATGAAGCTTTCAAACCTCGAAATCACCCTTCTACTTACACAAATTTATAATCCAATAATTCAGCAAATCCTCCCATCATCATCTATACCATAATTAGAATCTACTCTATATCTTTCTGCACCCTAATAATTTAATTACACACAAATTCAATATGAGCTGAAGTAATTTACTCAGTTTCAGTGAAATCCAGGGGATTAAGTTCTTGATACTCCATGATTGAACTCCATTGGTCAGGACTAAAGCTATCGTTTTCCAAGTGGATTGATCTATAAAAGTTCATTTCACTGCAACCATTGTTTACTGATATTACTTCCTCTTTCTCCATATTCTCCCTGAGCTTCTTGTTGCTGGTCTGGGTACCTCCCATGGGGTCTCTTTTCAAAGGGTTAAAGATATTTTGTGGAGATGAAAATGAAATCTGCAGATTCTTGTTATTAGAATTGGCTTCCTGGACTGATGTGGAACATTTGTCACTGCTGTGGAAGCTAATGCTTGAGGTTGCAAAAATGTAGGGCAACATGGGGCAGTCGTTGAATATATAGCTTTTGGTTATTTCAGCATTTGAAGGCCATTGGGATTTGGAATTTGGGACATAGCAGCTATCTGGTTCTTGACTTGTAATGCTGCTTTCTTCCCAACTGGTCCTTTGTATGCTGGCCTTTTGCTTCACTCGACAAAGCACCCAATCATCTAACTGTATAAACATATATAAAGAAAAATCACCACTTTTTTTTTTATAACCACAAGTATCCGACCCATTGTTCAGATAGGGTACTGCAAACTGCAGATGTTTAAACTTTAAATGATTAGATATCTCGTCCCGTTATATCAACCGGAAATATGTAACACTAAATTAGTAGTTATTTCTTACCCTCATAGTCATAGACCCTTTTGGTTTGGGAGTCCAAATCATGGTTTCGAGAAGTCTATACTCATGCATGATCCACTCAGTCTTGGTCCCTTTAGGTGGACGTCCTTTGTAAAACACCAAAGCTTTCTTCACTCCGATACTCGTGGCTCCGCACGAGGTTAGGATCGGTTTATCCGTCCCGGTCGCCTTCCAATACCCCGAACCCGCCGCTCTATTAGGCCTCGCTCCTTTCGGATACTTCCGGTCCCTTGGAGAGAAAAAATACCATTCATCTTCTCCAAACAAAGCTTTATCTATAAACAAACAAACAAACCGGATATAGCTAATTAGTATAGTTTACATAACCCTTTATATATACATACACACATATATATACAGAAACCTGGAAGCTCCCATGGATTATACTTGTATAAATCGATCTCAGCTATAATAGAAGCTGGAAGAGGTGTAGAAGCCACTTTGTTGTTCAAGTAATGAAGTATGAGTTCTTCATCAGAAGGGTGAAACCTAAAACCAGGAGGGAGTTGAATCTCCATTGAAGAAGAAGAAGAAGAAGCCTAGGGATTGATGATCTCTCCTCCGATATTATCGATTTGGAAAAGTTGTAAAGATAGCAAATGCACTTTGCATAGATTATATAGGGTGGGGTTTTTTTTCTACCTACATTTTCATGCAGATGTGGACGTCGTTTAAACATTATTAAAAAATGGGTTTAAGTTGCGTAGAAAGGGATTGGAAAGCTACCAATTTGTCCATATTTTGAATCAATGGGCATCTTGACGCTCGACTTTAAGGTCAATTAAACTTCGATTATTATTTCTATGCTGTTTTCTCAATAATAAACTCTTAAATAATTGAACAAATAATAATCGCTCTGCCCTTTAAAAATTGTCTTTTATTGATTTTTCATGTAGTTTTATGAAGAAAAAGTTTGTGTAAGAGATGTGTTATAAAATAATTCAAATGACAATTTTATCTTTGAAAAGTTGACGTTTACTTTGTTGGAAAACTGAAAAGATGGTAGAAAAAATATGCATTGTAAAAGTTCTTGAATTTTTTAAAGGAAAAAATTAAATGAGACAAGTTTAATGAACATAGGGAGTATGATTTTGTATTTGCCTTTAATTACTGTAGAAAGCAGCCTAAAACTGTCTATTACTATGTAAGATTGTTGATTTTTTTTTAAAATTTTTCATCAATTAAAAAAATTAGAGGAACGTGAAAATTTGATATTCCTCCAAATATTTTTTTATGTTTTTATTTGAAAATACTATAAAAATGATAGGAGAGAAAAAAAACCATGATTTGAGAAATTGTGGTGTTTCCAAAAAAAAACTATAATATTGATGTTTTATAATAATAAAATAAATATATAATAATAATATATATAATGCAATAAATAAATGATAGAAATAAAGAAAAAACATGTTGAAAGATCAAATTGAATAAAAATAAAATATGAAAGAATCAAAATAATAAGTAATTATGCGAAATTAGATTATAGTCAAAAGAGGATCAATTAAGATAACAATTAACACATGATATAGCAAAAAAATTATAATTTTCCAGATGTTCAAATAATTTGAAACTTAAATATAGTGATTTGTATCTAATAAGACTGTTCGGTTTTTTCTCTCTAAATATCCGATCTAAATTATTTGAAAGCAAAAAGCAAATCAGGTATCTAGTTGTTCAGACTAATTCATCAAATAAATGGATTGGATTTTTTTTGGACAACCCTAGTTTTGATCTTATGTTAACGCTATAGTGAAATTCCTTTCTACCCTCTCAAAATGGTAAACTTTCAATCAAGTTATAAACTAATACAACGATAAAAATGCCTTTAAACTCTCGAAAAAATTATAATTAAATCTGGACTCCTTAAAATAAAGATTCCCCCTATTGATAGATATAATAAATACTTTGGATTTGGATTTCAAATATGCAAATTTAGTATGTTTTAGTATTTCAATGATTGTTTTACTATTCATGTTTAGGTTTGAAATTGTTTCTCCCAACAATATTATTTCTAAAATTCAAACTGGTATTCTCTCTGATATACCTTACTACTCAGTTGTTAATATTGTGATTCTAATATTAGTAGCTATCCATGCATGTGATTGCCATAAAATACATACAATTCAGCTCTAACATTTAGCACCCCTAATACCAGAATAATGAAGGGGTACGTAGGATTTCTTTTTGTTTTTTAGGTTTTACATTGGATGAACTTTGGATATATAATTTTTTTAGTACATAAACAAGCATACAAATTTCATGTTGGAGGATAAGGATAGATTTATGCACAAAATTCGAATCTTAGACATGATGCCAACCAACTTAAACCACCCATTTAGAAATCTATGTTTTGTCTTAATTTTGTGACAGTTGGGCCGAGTGTAACCAACTTGTCTTGCTTAGCTTTTGAGATCCAGCCGTTTAGCTTAATCATTTGCCGATGATAGAGGCTACCAGAGAAATAATAATAATAATAATAATAATAATAATAATAATAATAATAATAATAATAATAAGTGATCGTAAGGAATATTAATTCCAAAAGTCGAATGTTATATTTTGACAAGAGAGCGTATCTCAAATGGACCGGCAAAAAAGATTTTTGCAATATTATTGCTACATATGAAGAACAAGAGTGATTGGAACTTGGACAAGTGATGAGAATATGTCCAAACAAAAGCCCGTTTTAATATATATAGAGAGAGTATAGGACAAACTTATGATGATAAGATCGTGTTTGTTTAAAGGGAAAATTGTCGAGAAAACAAAAGAAAAGAGCGTCGGTTATGACATGCCCACCAAGACCAAGAATGATTGTCGCCCAATAAACTATTTGTCATGCAAATGACAATTATCCACTATTCTCTTAATTTGCTTCCAACTAAGGATGAACATGGATCGGGTTTTTGATTGATTCTAACCTATTAAAAAATATTATAAAGTAATTATTAAATTTGATTTTTATTTTTTAAGAGATAATTCTAATTATAATTTTAGTCCTTTAGATTTTTAAAATTTTAAAAAAAATTAATGGTGTTCTTCGTTGTTCATTGTTAGTGGTGTTCATCAATGTTCGTCGCACGTGGTAGACTCATCTTATTTTTATACACAAGCGGTATAAAAAATATTACACAAACCTTCCATAAAATTTAAAATTTAAATTGTTAAACCTAAAATTCTAAATTTTAAATCCTAAACTCTAACTTTAAATCTTAAAATCTAATCATAAATTTTAAACCATACAATCTATACTCCTAAACTCTAAACCAAAATTTAATAAATTTATGTAAACTAAAATTTACACCGATTCATATATAAAAGTTTTGTTGTACAAATAATTATGGATTTCCAAGTCGGAGAAATAGGACATAATAAGCCCAACTTGAAAATTGGCATACATACAGTATTTTTTTATGCTTGGAAATTGGAATCTACCTGTTTTTCTTTTTATAATTATTCTGTTCTGAAAATGTCTCTTTCAACATCCATGCAATGCCCATCCCTTCTCCATTCAAATACTAATTAATAAAATTTCAATCTATAATTAGAAAAAATAAAGTACATAAATGATTATAAAATTAAATAAAAATAATTTTTTAGTCACTTTAGTTTTAGAAATTATAAATAATTAAACTTATCGAATTATTATAAAATGGTAGTAATTGATAAAATTATATAAGTAGGAATAAATAATATTTAATATGTTTTCATGAGTGTTTAAGCAAAATTTTGGTTTAAAAATTAGTTAAAATGGGTATACAAACTCAAAGATAATTATCCTTATTTTTTGGTCATTCAAGTTTCGAAAGTTAAAAAAAATGATAATTAGAACTTATCTAATGTTGATCAAAACATGTTATAAAACAATGATAATTTTGTAGTAATTGATAAGTTTAATTATAATAATTCGATAAAGATATATGTGTATTTATTAAAACTTGTTCTATTTTAAATTATTTTATGGTTGAACTCAATAAGTGTTCCAGTGAAAAAGCGGATGATGTTAATCCTAAAAGATATCATCTGTATTAAAACATATATGTATTTATTAGAACTTATCTAATGTTGATCAAAACATGTTATAAAACAATGATAATTTTGTAGTAATTGATAAGTTTAATTATAATAATTCGATAAAGATCAACGTATATGTATTTATTATAACTTTGTTTATAAGGTGTATGCGCATTGTCAAAATGTTAAGAATATTTATGAACAAATACTACCTTGTAATCACTTTTTTTGAATATCTAAAGGCGATTATAAGGTAGCATCTTTTCATAGTTATTCTTAACCCATTGACAAAGCACACACCTTACAGACTTTGTGATTGAACCCAGGTCTTTCGGATGAACATCATTCGTTTTTTCACTTGGACCACTTGTTAGATTCACTATACATATGAAACTTTTTTTTGTTCAAAATACATATGAAACTTAATTATCAGTATTAATAATTAATTTGATAATCTTTTATGTCCCATTTACTTTGTCACATTTGTTAACAAAGTTTATATTAATAAACCTCTTTATATTATTGGGCCAAGATACAAGATTTATGGTAAATTAATTAATAGACCTCGTTTACATCGACCTGAGGCTTCCCTTTCAATTCATCGTTTATGGGCAACATACACGTTGAATCCTAGGAATGGGATTAGTTTGTTTGTTTTTGTTGTTGCTGGACTCATTTCCTCTTCTTTTCCTTGCCAAATTTGACTTAATTTAATGAATAAAAATAGGGCATGTAATGGATGAGTCTAAAACAGATAATGTATACCGTTGTACATCACTAACAAAACACAGTGCAATAGACTATTAAATTTTTAATAATTTTTAAATTATTATTAAAATCTCATAGATTGAACATGTAGCTGAAATTATTTTAAGATAAAATTAAAATTTTAATTTAATAAATTATTCATATTTACTAGTTAGGGATGTATCTAGGCCCGGGCATGAGGAGCAGCTGGCCACGACCTAGAATTTCTATGGTGCATTATACATACATAAAAAATTGTATTAATTATAGAGTCCAATTATTTTTAAATACTTGTTATTAAGGGGTCATTTTTTTCTAATATGTATTATTACAAGCTCAATTTTTTCCAATAATTATTATTAAGGGGCTACTTTTAAAATTTATTTATTTTTCTAATATTTATTATTAAGTGCACAATTTTTTCTCAATATATGTTCTTTTGGGCATACTCTTAAAATTTAATTTTTTTTTCTAATAATTGCTACTAAGGGCCCAATTTTTTCAATACTTATTATTAGGTGTCTAATTATTTTTCAACATTTGTTTTTAGAGGTCCACTCTTAAAATTCAATTTTCTTTTCTAATATTATTTTTTATTAAGAGTAATTTTTTCAATACTTTTTATTAGGGGTCCATTTTTCAATATTTTTTTATTATGGGCATACCCTTAAAATATATATATTTTTAACATTTGTTATTAGGCACAAAATTTTTTCAATACTTACCATGAAGCTACTCTTAAAATTTATTTTTCTCAACACTTGTTATTAGGTACAATAATAAAAAAATGGCCTGCAACCGCAACAACGACTGTTATATAAGGGTAGCAGCATCGTCTCAAAACCGTGATATCCACAACCGTAATGTACACAATAGCATATGTGTAACCCCTCGACCCGACCTAGCCACAAGACCGACCCGAACGGGTTACACGGGGAAAACCGAAGCGAAACCCGTTAAGGCCTCACCCCGATTAGCAACCCTATTTAAAAAAAATAATCTTGCCTAAATGCTTTATTTGAACCTATGTGAGGAAGGAAACAACAGAAAAACAAACACAGATACGAACCAAACAAATCAAACAATTAAAGACAACTTTTAGCCATTTTACTTCAGGCCGTATCGATACGTCAAAGGCCCGTATCGATACGCCTTCAACAGTCAACTCCCCCAAAGTCAACTTTTGAGAGACCGTATCGATACCCTCCAAGGCTGGTATCGATACCCCTTTAACGGTTAAGTTTCCCAAAATCAAATCCAGGACCGTATCAGTACGCCTAAGGCTCGTACCGATACCCTAATTTCTCGTCAATTTTTTAAAATTCTAGAGGGCAAAAAGGGTATCAATACACGCTCGCATATCGGTACGATAGGCTTAAAACAGGGGACCGTATCGATACCGCTCTTGAGCGTATCGATACACCCTGCACAGAAAGACAACAAATTTCAGTTTTAAGCACAAGGGGACTAACTTAAACGCCTTAAGCAAGCATTAGATCAACTTCTAAACATACATACAACTCAAGGCAACCAAGAATACTCATTCAAACCAGTTAAACATTCAACGGAACTAAAATCAACAAAGCAAGATTCAACATAGATAACCAAACATGCTTAACATTCACAAAGGGGTCAAAAGCCACACTAAAACATACTTCAACATTTGAAACATGTTAACAAGAATAACAATAACATAGGAGTTTGGACACCAACTCCACAACACAAAAGTCTAGCATTTTCATTGACTATGTATTATTACAACCATGAAAACCATACTTGAGCTAGCAAATGAACTCCAAGGTTTCTTCTTTGCCATGCTTGCCTCCTAAAGCCACTAACGATTTGCATTGTTGGAAAAGAGAGCGTAAGCTTAAAAGCTTAGTGAGCGGAGCTCAAAATCACAACAACAACAATGTAGTTCAAAACATGTAGTTAGTTTAAAGACAAAATCTTTAGAAAAGAAACACGATAAACCGAAAGCATAAGACAAAACCATGGTATGCACATGCACAACCATTCTCGGTGGGACTACACATCACCGTTCACATCAACTAGCATGTTTTCGGTGGGACTACACATCACCGTATTCAACAACACACTTACCACTAACCATTATGTGAGGCTTTGATAACAACAACAACACGACAACATTAAAAGGAGGTAAAAGCAATTGCATTTCAACCAACGACATGTATGATTATATACACCGACACTTAACGAAACAAGACAAGAATCAAATAAACTTACACTTGGATTTAGGTTGGCCCCTAAGGCTCCACCCAAGCCCCAAGAAATCTTCTTTGAACATTTTAAAGCTTCAAAACAATTTCCACTCACCAGCTCAATACCAAAACAAGCTAACGGTCCTCCTTCAAGCTTCCGCAACTCCCGATGTAGCATCCGAAGAACCCAAATCGTTATCCGCTGCTTCTACCCAAACCAAAACAAGGAATTAATATACTTTTCAACAACCAAACCCACTGAAATCAATCCCATCAAAAACTGACAACAACAAGTTTCCGATTTCTATCCGAAACTAGCCAAAACTATCTTCATTTCCACTCTAACCATAAATCAGCCATAACTCCTTCAATCTAACATCTAAGACATGTTCAAACACTCCAAAAAACATCAAACCAACACCATCAAACCATTAGAAGTCCTTCCCCACCATTTTCAACCCCAAACCCAAATATTCATTACCCAAAAATCACCATCTTTTCCCAAATTCCGAGATTTCAAGTTACACCCATTATCTTAGCATCATTTTACACCCAAAATATAGTTTAAAACTCACCCCAAAACACTGTTTTATCATCGTTCGCTTAAACCCTTGAAAAACTCATTTTCTCCCAAATAGAGGAACTTGAGAAATCTTCATGCTTTTGAAAAGAAAATACTACAAGTAAGTTTGAAATGAAGAGAAGAGTAAAAATCAAGTTGCTTACCTCTTTGAAACTTTCAAAATGGTAAAGATTGGTGAAAAATGGATGATGGCTATGGCTTTGGGAGTTTTAACGTGAAATGAGAAAATGAGAAGGGAAGTAGATAGAAAGTGGGTTTCCTTTTCTTTCTTTCTTTTTGAAATAATATATATTTTTAAAGACAACCCGAACCCTAAAACTCGGATGTCAAACCTTTCCCGGGTTCCGGTCGGAACTCCCAAACCCTAAATCCGGGGTGTTACAATATGTTATTAAAAAGTTCACAACTACGATACTCACAGTGGCCACAATAACATCCATTATGTCCGCAATTGCAAGAAACATAACACAACCGTAATTTAAATCTATAATTATGGGCTTAATTTTTCGATTAGCCCTATCATCACCAAAATCTCAAAAACGAGCACGCTATTAGCCTCAACCTTAACCTCCATCATCTTCAATATATCTTCGTTGCAAGAGATTTATCACCACGATAATATGCTCTCTGGATCCATACCCTCCATCCCGTGGGGTTTGCTTTCACTAGAACTGGTCGATTTCAACTTTAATAATCTCACTGGTCATATTCTATGTGATATGTTTAATTAGCTTCCGAAATTGAAGGACTATACTTGAGTGCTAACCTACTTTCTGGTAGAATTCCAATAAGTTTAGGCAAGTTCAAAGAATTACAAATTCTTGCTTTATCATTTAACCAATTGGAGGGAAGTCTACCGGTAAAATTAGGAATACGAGTATGCTTCAATTATTCTAGAATAAAAGGTTTAGGGTTGAGGTTAGGGTTTGTAAATGATGGAGGATTTGATTTTAATATTATAATTAAAAACATTATAAGAAAATTTTGAATGGTTTATTAAATCAAAATTTTAATTTATTTTGAAATAATTTTAATTACATGTTCAATCATTGAGATTTTTAATAATAATTTAAAAGTCATTAAAAGTTTAATGGTGTGCAACGATGTGTTGTATTAGTGGTGAACAGCGGTGTGCAGCTCCCGTTCTAGAATTTTTTGCATGCAATGTGCGAAGGTAAGACTAAGATCTCCCCAAATTGTTGTACCTCCAACTAAAAAGTCTTTCAGAGTTGACTAGAATTTCATCCTAACAATCTCATCCTAACTGACACTATTACGTGAAAATCTAATTTATAATATTGTCAACCTATTAATACATATAAATTATCAAGCATAGGGCTTACATCACCCACTAGAAGGACATTTAAATACCCACATGGATTAGACTGAAAAGAGGTTCTGGAACACCCATTCCATTGTTCATCATCTTCTTCAACCCTCTATTCTCTCATTTTCTATTCACTTTCATGGAGTGCGACTCTTTGCCCAAATCAATAGGGGTGAACCACATAAAATAATCACAATCTCATTTTTACCATTAACAATTGGTGCGATGAACGTGGAAACACTTTCGACCTTCAAAAAAGTGTTATGAAGTTTGAAGCGCTCTAGGTAATATTTACTTGCTTTCAAGTTTTCACCATTAATATTCATCCAAACTCATCTTCTTCATGTTATCATCTTCATTATCTTCCATTTCAATAATTCTCTTCTCTCCTAATATTGTCATTGTCGAGTATTGCTTAAAATGAGAAATCTTGAATTAATCCGTTAAAAGTTGTTATAAATTTATCAAAATTGAGTGTAAACGTCACTTACTTGTAACTTAAGCATTAGTATAGAAAAGAAAGCCATTTGAAAATGATTTTGCTAGACTTTCAGGAAATAGGAGCATTGATGTTTTTCTAAAAAAAAATCTTGGCACCCCCATAGCACTTCACGAGGACCCTTAGTGCTCAGCTTGTACACCTTCGAAAGGCCCTTGGAGTCCACTGCTTGCACCCTCTAGAGTCTAACCTCCACGCCCTCTAGTGAATAAGCTCCACACTCAAAGAGCATCTTCCCAGCACCCAAGTTATTTCCTCCACGACTTTGTGCACGTCCTGGAAGCACCCTTCACACACTCAAAAGGCCCGAATGTTACAAGTTGGGCCTCAAGCCCAATCCAAAACCATAAATTTCTCAAACTGGGTTTAGCCCAAACAAGTTATTTCTAAAACATTTAGTTCCAATAGTTGAAAACATATATAAATAATTTAAATCGTTACAAAAGAGCCTCACTTTAATTTAACACATTTAAACATTCGACTTGATATATACAATTTCAAAAGTAAGAATTACAGACTCGACCACGTAAGGTCTTATGAATGCATAACCTACTAAACAAAAGTACCTTACTCTAAAAACCTTCACATACTGGAATTTCGAACTGATAGTGCTCATCGATCCCACGATCTGACGATTAACTTATGCACAGAAACAACAATTCCGAGCGTTGAGCTTACAAAGCTCAGTGGTACACATCTAATCTACTATACTTCATGCTAATCATAGACATAAGCATGCAAGCTAGTACTAGCAATAAGGATAAATAAATAAACATGTGGCGTTACCACTAGTCGCCTCAACACATGCCCTCAACAAGGAGTCATCACACATGTCCCACAAGGCCCCAACCATACTCAAGTTCTCACTAGATCACCCGAGCTAAAACACACAAAGCCATAACCATAAACTTAAAGTGAGACCCGGTGCCACACAGCTTCGGGAACGTACACTCTCAGTGAGGCTCGGTGCCACACAACTTTAAGAATGTACACTCTTTAGGTGAGACCCAGTGCCACATAGCTTCGGGAATGTACACCCTGTTGGAGTATGCCCAAAGACCAATCATATGATGATTGAATAGACATACTATTTTACTAGATTTATCAAGTAATGGCATTGCCGTTATTATCATTTGGTATGTTTCTGTGCATCAAACTAACCATTGGATAATAATGTCCATACAATAATACGATTATTGTTAAATAGAATCTTTAGTCGAATATTATTACGGGTATGGACAATGATAATATATAAAGACTAATATGTGATTGATTGATAACAAGTGTTGTTATTGACATAGAGATGTCAAAATCAACACATAAGTATTTGTTAGAGAACAACATACTGGATTGACCCGCTATGAGCATGTTTCTTGGGTAATTATGTGACAGTCACAACATTGCTCATGATAAACATATGTATGATCCTCAGACTTGAGATCAACATGATTTCAACATAAAGATTTACGTATTTTGACATAGTCAAACATGTGTCGTAACTGACTACATTATAAAGACTGATGATTGGATACGTGATGACCTATGTAGTGAAATATGGTTGATCAAGAAAGGATTTGTCCCTCCTACATAATGGGAGAAATATCTTCGGCCACTTGATTGAGTGAGATTAGAAAATGCATGGCCATGCTCGAATATTATGATATGATATATCATAGAGATTCCTTTATAATAATCTACTCAAGACATCAAGAAACACTAGATGGACAACGCAAGTGTGACTAACCCATGACTTGTGTTCATCTAAGATATAAAGGACTAAAAGATGAAATACAGAAATGAAGTTTATTCAGGAATTAGGAAAGTCAAACCATGACTTCATGCGACTTAGGTAGCAATGATGTATTGCTAGATGCCACTCATTGTTTGTAAAATTAGAACAGTTCTAATTTCACTGCTAACATTGCATGAACCTACAAGGGTCACACCCTTCAAATGAAACGAAAAAAAATTGGAAACTATACTCCCTATTTTAGGGAGGTTGCCGAAAATCCCCTATGGGATAGGGGAAATCGGCAACTCCCTTAAATGGGAATAATATTGGATAAATATTGTATTTATCAAATATTATTTAAAGTATGGAAAATATTTAGAGACTTATAGAATAAGATTCTAGAAATCTAAATATATATTTGGAATTTATATAATGTTTATTTAATTCCAAGTTTATGTAGAATTAGATTCTACATAATTAAAAATATATATTTAAATATATTTAAATCCAAGTAAAGATAGAATGAGATTCTATATAATAAAAATATGTATATATTTGAATTAAATATAATGTATATTTAAATCCATGTTTTATGTAGAATAAGATTCTACATAATTAAATATATATATTTTATTTAATATTATTAAATATAATGTATATTTAATATAAACCAATTTCAAGTAGAATTAGATTCTATGAATTTTGGTTGAACTTGGATTTAAGGAATTCAACTAGAATTAAGTTTATGAATACTATTTAAAGGGACAAGGGCTAGCAACCAAATCATCCCTCTTCCTCCTCTTGAAGATTTCGACAACACCTCTAGGGATTCCCCACTAGAATTCGACATATCCCAGAAAGTTCTCTGAGAAGCTGTTCGATATTTTCTGTTGTTCTACTTGCCTCATGGCAAATCCCTGAAGGTTATCTTGCTCGATTGCAAGTCCCGGTTGAACTCCTGGTCGATTTCAGGCTCCCTCAGGAATCCCTAGAGGGATTTCGACTTCTCCCTGGAAAGTTTTCAAACCTGTCGTAATTTATCCCTAAGTGTTAGGGAGGCGAAAACTTTGTTCGTTTTGTTCGGGTGGACTCTGTAGAGGTCGTTGCGAACCTGTGACGATTCCAGTTTTACTTGATGTGGTTATTCCGACATACCATCGGTTTTCCAGTTTCCAGAGTTTTAAAAGGTAACTCTTCATCTTTTCACCCCGGATTCGTTCCTGTACATGGATCCTGGCTGGATTACGTCGGATTAATTTTTCTGCTGCGCCACGGGGCGTGCCGACGTGACCCAACATTGGTATCAGAGACACTTTTATCATACGAATTCGGACTTAAATTCTTGGGTGATGTTTATGTATGAGATGCATGTTGTTTAACTCGATTTAGATATTTATCGTTTATCGTATCACACCTAATAAAGACTTATTTCAATTATCACTTAATGATTAAGAGTTAATCATAACTATGTTAGGTTACTTCAATGTTAAATGTTAACATGTTGAGACTAATAGTTAGTCTAGAGAACAAGTAGTTGTTCGTAGTTTCATAGATTTATGAAATCTCTGAAAGGGCTTCTAATTTGATAAAAGTTATCAAACTATCTTTCACGGTGAATCCATAAGAGTTATGGTTAGACGTTATGAAAAATGCATGTCTAGGATTGGCATCATCAAAGACCTGATACTTAAGTGTGCCTAGTGCACCACCTCTCTTTCATGTTGACCTACCTGGTGCATTTGTTCGTTAACGCAAATGGTTTATGAAACCTCGTGATCCTTCTTTGGCCCATTAACCGCAACATAGGGATAATCAGTTTAAAACTCCGTAAACACGTCGTTACTTTGTTCGCACGATGTCTGAAATGCATGTTTGATTGCACGGTGTTTGTTTTGCATGGTTATAGCCCATAGCCTTTATAGTTTTGGTTTTTATAAATACGGCCTGCGTGTCGTGCCTTTCTCTATCTTCTATTGTACTTCTCTTCTCATCTCACTCCCTCGCATGTAACGCGAGTTTCTGAAAAATTGTAAATACTCATGGAGATAAAGCAAGAACCAAGGTAGCAGCGTGGTGGGCCTTCCCTGGTGGACCGGGCGTTTCAGAAGCAGATTCTATCTTCAGTAGAATGGTCCTCCCAGTGGCTTGGGACGGGTCACCTTAGGTTAAGAAGGGCTATAATCATTACATATTTATTTACCGCTTATATTTACCTTGTATGTGATGCAATGGATGTTTTATAAGCATGATTAAACATAGTTCTATTGATAGGATCAACGTTAAAATGATGAGATAATTAAGTAAATTCCTCACTATAATTCTAAGTCTGTTTTAACCATCAAATATTTACCCTCGTTAAAGCTTCGATCGATATAATGCGAGCTTTGCCAAAGCAATGTCACATTTATTTATCTTAGTTAAATGCGAAGAATAAGCTAGTGATATTCGCCGGTTGAGATATTGGTATTGACTTACTTGGGTTGTTCTAATAGGATTAGAAAACCTAGTGGTTAAAAGTTTTGGTTAATCATAAGATTATTTAAAGAACAAGAGTTGTTCGCCAAAAGATTAGGAATTACATGAGATGTAATTAGTAAGGTGTTACTTACCTAAATAACCATTTCCTAAAAGACTGGCCAAAGTTGATTTAGGAATGGTGAAATACGGATCCTCACTCACTAGAAAAACTATCGAAACATTTTTCCGAAATTAAAACTAAAGGGTTTTTAATTTTGAAGAAAATAGTGGGAGTAAATTTATAGTAAAGACCTATCTATAAATTTTAAAATTTAGTAAAACTTATATAGCATATTTTCTTTGTTGTAGAATTAATGGAAAATAATACTCTATCTCTGCGATCTATCCTTGAGAAGGATAAGCTCAATGGCATAAACTTCCTTGACTGGTTCCACAATTTGAAAATTGTTCTCAAACAGGAAAAGAAGGAATATGTCATTGAAGAACCTGCTCCTGATGAACCGGTTGCCACTGCTTCCAGAGCTGACAAAGACAAGTTTAAGAAACACATGGACGACATGCTGGATGTCGGTTGTCTTATGCTTGCCTCCATGACCCCTGAGCTTCAGAAGCAACATGAGGAAATTATAGCTTATGATATGAGTCAAAATCTCAAGGAGATTTATGAAGGGCAAGCTCGTCAAAAGAGGTACGAGACCTCTAAAGCCCTATTTCAATGCAAGATGAGTGAGGGATCTCCCATAGGAGCTCACGTCATCAAAATGATGGGCTACATCCAAACGTTGGAGAAGCTGGACTTTTCGCTGAAAGACGAATTAGCTACTGATGTCATCCTGCAATCGTTGCCGGATAATTTCAATCAGTTCGTCCTTAATTTCAATATAAATGAAATTAACAAGACGCTGCCACAATTGCTCGGCATGTTGAGAACTGCTGAAATCAACCTGAAGAAGGTAGGACCTAAACATGTTCTGATGGTCCGCAAGGGCAAGAAGAAAGGTAAATCGGCAGCAAAGTCTAAAGGTGATGGTAAGACCAAAACCGGTGGAAAGGAGGCATTGAAACCTAAGAAGGGAATCAAGAAGGATGGAAAATGTTTCCATTACAGCAAGACCGGACATTGGAAGAGAAACTACCCCACACACCTATAAGAAGTCAAGAAAGCAAAAACGAGTGAGATATCAACCTCAAAGGCTTCTAAAGAGAAGGCATCATAATAGACATGGACTTGCGAATGGAAATAAAGCAAGAGTTGCTACATCATCCATTAGGACATGTGTTTTTGCTTAAATATATTTGTTTTAGTTTTTAAGATTATTATTTTGTGCCTAAGTTTTAGTTATCTTGTAAGGACAAGATATTTTAATTTTGAGATTATTTAAATAAATTTTATTCTTTTAATATCTTATAGCACAACGAATCAATGATCTTTAAACTAATCAAATCAATAATATTTTAAAACAAATGACAAATCTCAAACTCGTAAAAGTATTAAGGTAATTTGATGAGATCAAATTCAAGAATACTTAAAGTTTGATGAACTTTCAAAGAATATGGGATTGTCCTATAATTAAATCCCACAAGTGGAACGAAAAGTCTTTGAAAGAGAATCAAATATGTTAGACATGTTTTGATTCAGAACAAGTCATTTTCGACTTCTTTACACACTAGAAAAAAAACTCTCATACTTAATCGTTTTTTAAACTTGGTTCGAAACGCCATATAAGATATGGACTAAGAATTGTTCTAGAATACCTTTGAAGTTTTAAGGTTACTTACATGTTAAAATGTTTACAAAGTTCGAACCTTAAAAACTCCATTTGTTGTTTATCCTAACGAGAACAAAGCATTTGTTTCTCAAACGAGAGTTTATCTTGAAAGAGATTAATTCTCACAAAGGAATATTATTTCTTCAACTTTAACGAGAACAAAATATTTGTTGCTCAAACGATAGTTTATCTCGAAAGAGAATACTTATCACTAAGGGATTTCATTTTTCAACGAGAACAAAATGTTTGTTGCTCAATCGAGAGTTTCTCTCGAAAGAGATTACCTCTCACAAAAGGAAAAAAATGGAATTTGGAATTTGAAGAAATTTTAGACAACAAATTTATGAACCAAAGATTGAGAATATTCCACATATGATCAATGAACATTGGAACAAAACACAACCATTGTGTTGATCCTTAAGAGAATACCATCTACTTGAGAAATATGGATTTCTCACTATCCGTACATGGAAACACTCTTCTTTTCGGATCAAGATAAAGACTAAGTCTTATCAGAAAGCAATGGTGAGCCCAAAATTTGAGAAATGACTAAGAGCCATGAGAGTTGAGATGAAATCCATGTCTAAAACCAAGTTTAGACTTTGGTTACCTAAAAGGGTAAAACCTAAGAGGTATGGATGAGTTTTTTCAAAAAAGAAAAACCGACATGGATGATAAAATATACAAAGGATGATTCGTTGCTAAAAGTTTTCGACAAACTTCATAGTATAGACTATGATAAAGCATCTTCCTTGTAGCTATGTTTAATCCATCTTAATCTCACTTGCAAGTAGTTACATACGATGATTATGGAATCAAATAAAGGAATGTCAAAACCACTTTCCTAAGGGAAAACTTGAAACATATGTGTACATGACACATCCAGAAGGTTTTGTCACTCCAGTAAACACTTGGAAGGTATGTAAGCTACAAAGGTCTATCCGTAGACTAAGGCAAGCTTCTCAAAGTTGGGATATTCGTTTCAGAAGATACAATCAAAATGTTTGGTTTATCTAGAAATAAAGGGGAGTCTTGTTTTCAAAAGAGCTAGTGGGAGCATTGTTACTTTCCTAAGTATTGTATGTAGATGACATACTCTTCAAAAGGAACTAAAGATCGCAATCCGTTTTGCATTAATAAAAGATACTGCGAGTTAGCAACATGAGACAATATCTAACTCTACAACATAGGCTGAATGTATTACAGTCGACATAGCAATAAAGAAGGATGTTTGGATCTAAAGGGTTCACATCTGAACTAAGGGTTGTTCCCAGCATATTAGATGCTACATAACTCTGTTATGATGGAACCTGTAACACCCTGTTTTTATATACCTTGAAATGAAATTAAAAAAAAAGAAATGTTGTTGTTGTGGGGTTTTGAACCCTTAACCCCTTGCTTGGTAAACCAAGCCCTTGCCAAATGAACTAAAGTCACTTTTGGTCTTAGTTTCACACGATTTATTTTTTTTAACTGTTATGTTTCGAGATATCCAATTAAATGAGGGTATGACTCCCCACCTACCTAGTGTTGACCCTTCGAATCTGAGGGTGGTCTATCTTCTTCAAAGCACCACTCACCTAACCCATCCCGTCGCCACCTCTGATCTCCGTCACCACCACGTCGTACCATGCACCGTCGTCACCCCCGCGACCACCGTCGTACCCTGAGCGAAACCTTGGCCTCCACGCGCAGAAATAATGTCTCGTTCACCGTAGGAATTTCGTTATAGGCCCGCCGAACTTAGGGTTTGAACCCTTTTCGTTAACCGGCGATTACGGCTGCTACCGCCGTTCGTTCGCCACGTCAAGGCCGCCGTTAAACTCATTGTCCCAAGATGAGCAAAACCCCTGTATTTGATCACCCATCTGACGCCGACAAGGGCCTTATTGGAGGAACGAGTTTTCCGACCGTTCACCTTCGTTTCAGGTAAGATCCGATGAGATTCCGGTTTCTTTTATGTTATTTTTGTTGAATGGAGTGTCTTGGTGAGTTAACCATGCATTTCTCTTTGTTTTTCCGGCCAAATCGGGGCTTTTGGGGCTTCCGACAACACCACTGGCAGCTTTCCGACGAGTTTTCTGGCGAGATCTGTTAGGGTAAGTGAACCGGGTTCAACCCGGTCTAAACCGGCCCAACCCGACCTGAGCCTCGACCCGAACCGAGCCCGACCCGTCCGCCCGACCCATTAACTCGTTGACTGAGCCAACCCGTCTGAGTCAACTCAGTGAGCCAACTCGTCCGAGTCAACTCAGTGAAGTCAAACCAGTTGAACAGTGACGTCAGCATTGACTTTGACTGCTGACGTCAACGTTGACTTTGACCGTTGACCAAAAAGTCAATTTTTCCGAAAACTCCTATTTTATGTTTTTCGACGTCCTGAGTCCGATTTTGAAGCCCGTTTCGCAAAATTCTGACCCGAAAGCCTCCGAATCTGACCTTGAACCCAAACTTGTTTATGTATTTATTTATTCAGTTAAGAGCTCTATGAATAAGGACTGAAATGAGTTAGTGTGTGATTGAAGGTATTCTTGGTTTCTTGAATACGATATGTTGAGGGACGTCGAATTTTGGTTCAAGTGCGATTGAATGGGGTATCATGAATCGACCGATGCAGCTCGGAGTTAAGGTAATACATTACTACCCTCTGCATGCTTTTGAAACATGTTGGTATTCGACTATATTTGCACGACCATATTTAAGCATATGATTATCTCTGCCTATATTGATCAATTATGAAGTAAGAATAATAATGGCCAAGGCAAAAAAAATACTCGAATAAGTGGTTTGATAAATTGAAGAGACTTTCGAGTTTAGTACACGATTATTGAGACGGTAAATTTTTAAGTCTGATTATCTCTTTTATTAAAAGTATAAATGTCGGACATATTTGATTAACAAATGACGAAAATACCCCCTAACTATAATCACAACCCGAGAAGCTATACTTGATTCGATAAGATATCTGATACACTTGAAAACCTCAAACTTTTGAAATGTCACGGTAACAAGACTTAAACCCTCGAGATTGTAAATTGCTCGAGTTGCAAGAATTCAAAATAATTCGATGAAGATAAATGTACGAAAAAATATTCGTATGTATGAATTGAGCAATGGGGCGAAAAAGATTGAACTGGTTGAAATGACTAAAAAGGATTGGATATACTGATAAGGCCGAGATGGGTCACAATGACCCTAGAGACTGATATTTTTCTTTGGGCATCAATTATCATTCGACCGACATATGTGATATATCTGCGAGGTCTGAAACGAATGAATAGATGGAAGAACCGAGAAACTCTAAATAATTAAAACGTTTTCGAGCATCGTAATGTCTAAAATACCCTCGAATACTAGAATGTCGGAGAATACTTCTAAGACATGGAACTAGAAATCACAATAAAGACAAATAGATGTAATGACTCCAAAAGTGGTAATATATGACTCATGTCAGTTGGTCGATTCTGACACTATGATGATAGAGGGAAAATATCGTGTGAATGCATGTGCAATTTATTTGGGGAAAGTACATAGTTAATGATGAAAGGGATCTGTTCTCCTAAGGCATGTTTGATGTTTTGGGATGAGTTCATGTACAATGCACATGTTTAAACACTTGGAAAATACCGCTCGAATATATGCTTGATTTCTGGTAATAAGTTCAGTGGACGATTGGTGAAGGCGAATTATTGTTGTTTTGCTCGGTAGTCAGTTCTAAGAAATGAATGGTTGAGGTGTACTATTCGGTGAGATATTAAATACTGTGTTAATTGGTTTCAATTAATCAAAGGGGCTCAGAAGCTCAATGAGCAATTAGAATTCCTAAATTCTGTACATCACCATTTATACCTTGTTGGTTTAGTTTACCAAATTACCCTTCAAAGGCCGGAATGACCAACAATACCCTCGTAAGCTTTAGCGATCGAATCACTCTCGATATATCTGAAATCCCATTGTTTCTGATGCATCAACTTTCGATGTTAATTCGATCTGTCTTATCGAACTCCTCTATTTGTAGGGACCTCGTTCTGAAATCATTCTAATTCGACAAATGTCATCTTTCTGATATCTATCAAGAACCTCTAAGAAATGAATTAGGCCTTAAAGCGCGTACCATGTATCTGTAAATACTTTCTGTTCTAAACCAAGACAATAAGCTTAAAATTTAAAAGTATGATATTGTGATACGAAAGGAAAGCAATTCTCTGATTTCTGACCTCTGTTATGAAAAATATATCTGATATATGACATTGAATACGAAATAATAATAATGTTAATAAAATAAATTTGATACATGTCTTCTAGTATAAAAATTAGATTTGTTATTTATTTTCTGCAATATTGTCTTCTGAATATAAATTGAAATCATCTGTGGTATATTATCTGGATATGAATGATGATCTGTAGGCTCAGCGCTGGTAAGTCCTTCTGTACCTAAGCTCCTACGCCTAATGGGCCTAGGGTAAGTCTTTCTGTTAAGCTCCTACGCCTACGGGCCTAGGGTAAGTCTTTCTGGACCTAAGGTATCCCCTTAGGTAGGCTCCTACGCCTCAAGCCTAGGGTAAGACCTTTTGTATGCAGTTCATGTGTAATTGCATTTTGGAGATTCGGTTGGAGGGTAGTTAAGTAAGTTAATAAAACTTTCTGACCTCTTCTTAAGCATACCCTACTAAATTAATGTATTAAAGTTGAACTCTCAATAAACTTACAATTCGCGCTTAATGAACCACTCTAAACTCCTTAATTCAACTTCTGAAATCTGAATCTCTTTTGAATCTCTGCTTTAGACTCACATCTTAAGGTTCAGGTGATCTAATAAAGAACAACTTTGTTACCTTCTGGTACAATACTCCTCTGAAATCTCGAATCGTAATTTGAGCTTATCATTACCTAGTTCTTCATGATAGTGTTAAGCCGAAGAAACTCACATACCGATGTTGACAGCTGCGACATGGTTGATCTTCTAACCTGTGATGGTAAAAACCTTTGCGTAAGCAAATAAAACCCAAATCTCATCAATAAATCCAAACATATTCTAAAGTGCTTACATCTTGGAGATGTGAAAGTATGCAACATACGCACAAAGTTGATAACTTTGTCAACTCCCTGACAAAGCTTTTGACACATCATAAGCATGTCAGTTACACTAAGCCATATCATATTAGATACGAGAATGATTGGTCTAAGTGCTAGTGGGAGATTGTTGGAGTATGCTCAAAGACCAATCATATGATGATTGAATAGACATACTATTTTACTAGATTTATCAAGTAATGGCATTGTCGTTATTATCATTTGGTATGTTTCTGTGCATCAAACTAACCATTGGATAATAATGTCCATACAATAATACGATTATTGTTAAATAGAATCCTTAGTCGAATATTATTATGGGTATGGACAATGATAATATATAAAGACTAATATGTGATTGATTGATAACAAGTGTTGTTATTGACATAGAGATGTCAAAATAAACACATAAGTATTTGTTAGAGAAAAAATACTGGATTTACCCGCTATGAGCATGTTTCTTGGGTAATTATGTTACAGTCACAACATTGCTCATGATAAACATATGTATGATCCTCAGACTTGAGATCAACATGATTTCAACATAAAGATTTACGTATTTTGACATAGTCAAACGTGTGTCGTAACTGACTACATTATAAAGACTGGTGATTGGATACGTGATGACCTATGTAGTGAAATATGGTTGATCAAGAAAGGATTTGTCCCTCCTACATAATGGGAGAAATATCTTCGGCCACTTGATTGAGTGAGATTAGAAAATGCATGGCCATGCTCGAATATTATGATATGAGATATCATAGAGATTCGTTTATAATAATCTACTCAAGACATCAAGAAACACTAGATGGACAACGCAAGTGTGACTAACCCATGACTTGTGTTCATCTAAGATATAAAGGATAAAAGGATGAAATACATAAAGAAAGTTTATTCAGGAATTAGGAAAGTCAAACCATGACTTTATGCAACTTAGGTAGTAATGATGTATTGCTAGATGCCACTCATTGTTTGTAAAATTAGAACAGTTCTAATTTTGCTGCTAACGTTGCATGAACCTACAAGGGTCACACCCTTCGAATGAAATGAACAAAAATTGGAAACCATACTCACTATTTTAGGGAGGTTGCCGAAAATCCCCTATGGGATAGGGGAAATCGGCAACTCCCTTAAATGGGAATAATATTGGATAAATATTGTATTTATCAAATATTATTTAGAGTATGGAAAATATTTAGAGACTTAAATATTATAGAATAAGATTCTAGAAATTTAAATATATACTTGGAATTTATATAATGTATATTTAATTCAAAGTTTATGTAGAATTAGATTTTACATAATTAAATATATATATGGGCCAGCAACCAAATCATCCATGTATATTTAAATCCATGTTTTATGTAGAACTTATTCTACATAATTAAATATATATTTTATTTAATATTTTTAAATATAATGTATATTTAATATAAACCAATTTCAAGTAGAATTAGATTCTATGAATTTTGGTTGAACTTGGATTTAAGGAATTCAACTAGAATTAAGTTTCTGAATACTATTTAAAGGGACAAGGGCCAGCAACCAAATCATCCCTCTTCCTCGTCTTGAAGATTTCGACAACACCCCTAGGGATTCCCCACCAGAATTCGACATATCCCAGAAAGCTCTCTGAGAAGCTGTTCGATATTTTTCTGGTGTTCTACTTGACCCCTGGCAAATCCCTGAAGATTCCCTTGCTCGATTGCAAGTCTCGGTTGAACTCCTGGTCGATTTCAGACTCCCTCAGGAATCACTAGAGGGATTTCGACTTCTCCCTGGAAGGTGTTCAAACTTGTCGAAATTTATCCCTAAGTGTTAGAGAGGCGAAAACTTTGTTCGTTTTGTTCGGGTGGACTCCGTAGAGGTCGTTGCGAACCTGTGACGATTCCGGTTTTACTTGACGTGGTTATTCCGACATATCGTCAGTTTTCCAGTTTCCAGAGTTTTAAAAGGTAACTCTTCATATTTTCACCCTAGATTCGTTCATGTACATGGATCCTGGCTGGATTACATCAGATTAATTTTTCCGCTGCGCCACGGGGCGTGCCGACGTGACCCAACACACCCATGCTCGGAATTTCTCGTCGAGCTTTTACGAATAAGACCTCGTGCCACACAGCTTCAGTAACATATATTCGGCATCTCTAATCATGGTGTTGCAATACTCTTTTTTTTGGTATCCAGATCCCATCAATCAAAGGTATCTCAACCAATCAAGCATCCAAACAACACACAACATGGAAACGGTGACCATACAACCCACAACACTTACATGATTACCAAACACCACGGTTTCTATCAATTATCAAGCCATAATTTAATTTTACCGACTTGTTACTTTAAGAAAGTGTACATTAATCATCAAATATTAATTATCTCATTAATCCATATTATCTCATTAATTAAGGCATAGAACAATTCATTAATCTTCCACGTCGATTTCCATCAATAACTGTTATTCAGATTATTCCGTTCAATAGGTACCGGTACTCGAACACGAGTATTGATACGATACCCTTGGTATCGGTACTTACACACGTACCGATACCAATATAACTTACTAGAAATCTTCAATTTCCACAAGTATCAGTACGGGTCAACCCATACCGATATGGTCCCCGATCGCGTACCGGTACAACCAAAGCTCCTATTGATACCCTATTCATGGGTTCGTATCATTTCCTTGAATTACGATAGCATAACGCTTATTCGATTCCTTAAAGGTTATGAAAGTCATTAGGGTTGGTTTACTAACGCATTCAATCAATTAATATTAATTACTGGCTTTTTAATAAGTTATTTGATTATTACCAATTATTAGTTCATTTAGCATAATTTCCATCAAATCTCAACAATCTATTCGAACAAGCATACAAGCCATCACAATTATTTCAACTAGTCAAATAATTATCGAATAATCATATGAGTATCTCAAACGACCCTACACTATCTCTAAAGCCTCCATGAGTCTCAAAATATCTGTAACATCATCATGTATCTCATATATGTAAGTCTCATAATACCAGTCTCAACACATGCTTATATATCATTAACCTATTTTGCAACCACTAACAAGAAAGACAATTATACTTATGATGCTCATAAAGCATTTTGAAGTTCGAGGTGTACTAGACTTAAGATGTTATCACTAAAATCCACATCTGAGCTTCCTGAATATTTCATTTGATCCAATATTCGATCCCAAATAATCTTCTCAAATCAACAAATATGAAACTACATTAATTTCATGCATCCCATATTCAATTCACAAGGTCAAACGCATAAAAACAGATTACTAAGTTTGAATTTGGTGAAACGAACTGTGCCACCAGATTCAGAACGTCGAGAAACCCTTGGGTAGGGTCCCCCAAAAAAAGTCAATGTCGGTCAACGGCGGTGGCGACATCGGTGAACGACAACGCGACGGTTGGCTTGGCTTGGCTCAAAGGCTGGCTTGATGGACTAGATCAACTTGGCCTGTGGGTTGGAAGACTAGCTTGGCTTGGCCCAACGGCTCAAGCCCACAACTGAGCTTAGCTATTATAACAATCTGACCGGTCGGACGATGCCCACGTGCAAGCGGCGACACGTGCAGTGCATACGACGGCTTCTAATGGCCGGACGGTGGCAATCAATGCCTAGATCGACTATTTTCCGACCTCTGACCACGGTGGTGGCCTCTATTTCTCAATTTGAGCACTTTAACCTCCTAATCTGGAAACCCAAAACTTCCTCTCTCTCACCCCTCTAACAGCGACGCCGCTAATATCGACGAACTCGTCTCAGTGAGATGAATACAATGGTAGTGAAGGTATTAACAATGGACGTTCAAATCTTCGTAGATCGGAGTTTGAAATCTCCTCCATCAAATTTTCTCTCATTTCATCTTCTCTTTCTCCCACCATCTTTTTTCCCTTTTTTTCTTCTTTCTCCTCATAATATCTTCTTTTCTCTTTTTCCACCCACTATTCTATTTAAAATTAAAACCCTTATATTCCAAAATAATGGGCCCAAACCTAAAAGCCCTCACTTAACTTCCAAGATAAATCCCCATAACCCTGGTTCGAGACCCGATTCACTAACCTAAGAATTGGGTCGTTACAACAAGCGTAGCATGACAAAATGTTTAAATATTACTCAATTTTTTTTATAATATTATTGACAATTCTCCTTGAGCCCCACAAGGATAAATATCGGGTCACGCGTATCATGTTGGTACAACTTGGAGCGAAAGCATATACCTCGTCAATAAACAAGCGACATTATACACATCGATTAAAATGTATAACCATGTATGAAAATTATAAAATTGTTAATGTATTTCTCTAAGTGTTTTAAGGATAAATATTACATTCTTGTATACCTTATCGACAAACGAGCGAGTCACTGTCAACTACTATAGACACATATAAACGAAAGGTATGATAATCCAATTTAGCAAAAGCTATTAATTCTTAAGTCCTTAGAAGCAAATGTTGCACTTTGAGAAAACATCTCTCATCAATCAAGACCTAGAGCACATGTCGCACCAAAGGTCATGTGTGTGATAAATAGTATGATAATTGATATTCATTTATAAATATTATTCAGATGCAATTGTTTCTACAAAAGCGTTGTGATGCCTCTGACCCAAAGTGGCGTTGAGATGCCTCCGGCAAAGTGAGATCAAGATGGCTCTACATAGTATCTGTAATGACTTGAGTATCAGGTCCATCAGTTAGTTTTGACCCGAGCCACAAGCCTTGGTGTTGGGTCAAGCTTTTTGGCCCATTTGGTTTTTAAGAAACCTTAGTGGTCTTTATACTTGGCTATTGGGTTTGGGTGGTGACCAAGTTGTGACAAGGAAGAAATTTGGAGGATTTTATGTGGTAATTTACCCAAAGTTGGAATAAAGGTTGAATAGCCTTGAATTTTATATTTTTAACTTGTCAGGTAAGGAGACAAGCTTTCATCATCTTCTTAACTCTATCTTTTCTCTCTCTTCTCTCACCTTCTCTGAAATTCAAGAGAAAACCCAAATCTTTAGGAACCAAATAATCATTCCATAAAGTATGAGTTGAAACTAGGAATTCTTAAATCAAGAGCTTTAAGAAAAGCTATATATTGTCAAGATTGGTGGTAAGAATCAATTATGGGTTCTGTCGGGAGTTTTTAAGAGTGGGTGCAAGAAAGGATTTAATCTCATTTTTCAACTCTATACTTATCGTTTAGCTATCTCTTTACTTCTTACAAGGTTGTAATTTATTTTACAACATCATTGTGTAGTGAAAGAGGTGGGAGAATCCTCCAAAACTAAGGACAAGAAGCTTAAGGCCTTAGGGAGGAAGGAGCTTCATTTTACCTTAGGAGTAAGGTTAGTACGCCTCCAACTCACTTAGTTTTCATGGACATCATAAATGTGATGCCTTGTGTGCTTGATTTTGGTGTTTTGATGTTTTAGTGTAGAAACCTTTTAAAATCAATAAATGTTGTTATTAATGTGTAAAAATAGTAGTAAACCACTTCTAATAACTCTTATAACTGGTAGGGTCGATATATGACCTTGCCTTGAGGGTTTTGGGTGATTTGGGGTGGTTTCCTAAGCCATAGAAGGTGGTTTATGGGCTCTAGTACTCGTACTTGGGGAACCGATACCGATACCCTTGATTTCTAGAAATTAGGGAAGAATTTGTGAGTAGGGTAGTGATGTTGGATTCAACTAGTACCGGTGTCAGATTCAACTAGTATCAGTACACTATTCAAGGTAGTATTAGTATGGGCTGATTCGTATCGATACTCGAAGGGCTTTGGGGATTTATTTCTCACATCTTAGTTCATCTCGATATCGATACTCATATGAGAACCGAGTTATTCGAGTTGAAGCATCATATTTTACAATTCAAACTTAATTTGAGATTTTTTCGATTTGAGTCGAGTTTATAAAATTCGATTTGAGTCGAGTTTATGAAATTCCATTCGAGTTGAGTTTTTGAGTTCCTATACAAAGTTAATTATAATTATTTATCACGTTATAATACGGTTTGATTCCAATTTAAACGATTTTCTCTAACCATATAAGACATGCATATATATATATATATCTTCATATTATTTTTCACATTTGTAAATAAGATTTGTAATGTTATTTAATAAAAAATATTATCTAAACTTCTAAAATATATTAACGATGTTATTTTGAAATAAGGAACTTTTGGAGATAAAGTATTGATGAGAGTATAAATGAGATAGTAATTTGATATGAAGAAAAAACTTTACAAAAAAATCAGTTAAATGATCAAATTGAATAAAATATGAAGTTAAAGGACTAAATTACAAAAAATATTTTCTTAAAAATATGAATTGAAGTTACATACATATTATATAGTGTTAGTGAATCGTGTGGTTTAATTTTGGTCAAAAATAGATTTAAAACGAAAGATAAATTGAAGAGATGGGAAATCATTCAAAATTGAGGGGCTAAATTGAAAAAAATAGGAATTGAATCTAAATAGGAATGCTAAAGTGGTTTATGAGCATGTAGTTCAAATTTGGTTAAAAATGGACTTAAACGAAGAAGGGATTAAAGATATGAGGAAATCATACAAAGTTGAGGGGCTAAATTGAAAAAAGGATGAAATTTATTTTCAAAAATATGAATTGAATCTAAATATGTATTCTACATTGGTTTAAGATCAGTTGGTTCAAATTTGGTCAAAAATAGACTTAAAATGAATGAGGAATTGAAGAAAAATGAAATCATGGACTAAATCGCAAAATTGTAAAATTTAGTTTTTTAATTTTTCGAGTTGGGAAAATTTCAAATTGACTCAAACTCGAAATTTTTTCGAGTTTCTTGAGTTGACTCGATTAACTTGAATAAATCAAAATAATAAAAAAATCAATTTTTCGAGTCGAGTCAAGTTTTGCTCATTCCTACCCACTGACACTCTCCTCCGTAATGTTATTTTTTTAAGGAACTCCTCCGTAATGTTAAATTGGGCTGAATTGGGCCAGTAGTGTTCGAACTTTACGCTAGTACCTTGTTTATGATATGAGGTGATCCAAATAAACTAAAAATGATAATGACTAAGTATACTTGCATAATATGTGTAACAACTTGGTGAGTGAGAATCGAAGATGTGTTAATAATTAACAACAATAGGATATTCCCAAGATCAGATTACTTGCTTGTTGGGTAGGTTTTAGATTGGTTGAGTCATATTGATTGATGAGATTTGGATACCTAGAGAGTGTATTGCAACACCATGGTAAGAGATACTGAATGTATGTTCTCGATGTTGTGTGACTCCAGCCTCATTCGAAGATACTCGAGGGGGATTTCGAGTATGAGTGCATGTTCCCAATGCTGTGTGACCTAGACCTCATTCAAAGTGTATGTTCCTGATGATGTGTGACCCATGCCTCACTCTAGGTTTGTGGCTGTGATTGTTTGTGATTGCTTGATGATGTCATGTTATACCTTACTTGTTTAAGCACGCCTTTCTGCAGCTAGTCGTAGTGTCATATTGTTGAGTGTAGCAATCGATCGAATATAGCCAAGATTAAGTGAAATGAAATTTTAAAAAATGGTGGAAATTAATTGCAAAGAAAGAAAATTGTAAGGAGATTTAGAGTGGTTCAAACTCTCTCAATGGAGTTTACATCCACTACCTTAGTGACCACACTAAGGATTTTCCAAAAATCCACTAATTTGTCTTTCCTTTAGGATAAGAAGTAACCTTACACAAATCAATAGACTTATACCTCAAATTCTATTGAATCTTTTCCCAAGTTTAAGTACAAATAAGAAAACTTAAAAAACCCTCACAAGGAATGTGTTTGTAAATTTTAAGCTCTCTTACACACCCAAGAACACTATAGAATGAATAACAATCAAAGAACAAGCTAGTGTTCACAAGAAAGACGAAAAATTAAGTACAAATTAGAATTTGATCTCTTGAAAATTTGGATTTGCTTTCTTGATCCTTCATTATTGTTTGGAGGTCCCTTTTATATGCCCTTTAGCTTTTCTAACCGTTGTGAGGCTTTAAAGTGAGTTTAGAACCGTTGAAACTATTAAAACCAAGCATTTATTGTGTAAAACTAATGAATTGATTTTGATATAACAAAAGAATTAAGGACTAAATTGAAAAAGAGAAAATGAATTTTTATGTCCTCAAAACCTCTCTATGTGTTTAAAGAAAAATGTCCAAGTCAAACTTGAACTTATCAAAAAATTTCTAAGTGTTTACCAAGTCAAAACAGTGATTTTTGAGCCACCGTTTCGGAACGGCCTTTAGGCGTTTTGAAACATTTTGAAACTGTTAACCTCTGTTTCAGAACCAGCTTTCCTGTTTCGATACGGGTGTATCGAAACAGGTCTTTGTGTTTCAAAACGGATGAAGAACAACGGAACAGTTTGAACCATTTCGATATGGCTGTATCGAAACGACCTCAAATGTTTCGAAACAGATTTCAAACTTGGTTTCAAATTATAACCGTTGAACTTTTAACTGGTTTTTTAAGATATAGTTAAAGCGTATTGAAACGCTTCTAAGCCGTTTTGATACAGGTTTTGGTAGCGGAAAATCGTTTCAAAACGAGCTTCAGCATGTTTCGGAACGGGCTCTTATCATATCGAAACGTTCGTGTCCGTTTTGGTACGACCTATTTATTACACCCAAAGGCTATTTCTATTTTGGTCTATTTTGAAACAGGGTCGGGCGTTTCGGAACGTGTAGCTGTAGACTACATTTATGGAGGGAATATAACATCCCAACGGCTATAATAATGAAGGCAACAACCCCAACGGCTAAAATTCAATGAGAAGGTATAAAAGGGACTTCTAAAAGCACCAACAACAACTATTGATCCTAAAAGAAATATCCAAACATCAAATTCAAGCTATTGTGCTAAAATCTCATATTTTCTTGTAAACCCCAATTGTAGAATCTTGTAATTCTAATCTTATTTGTTCAATTGGGTTGAGTGCTTGTAAAAGGGGCTACATTTGTATTGAGAGATACTAGTTATTAGCCTTAAACTTCTTTGTAATCTTTTAGTGAGGATTGGGTCATCTTTTGGGTAGAAAAATTGACCACTTTGTAAAGGTTTCCTCCTAAGCCTAGAAAAGGGGAAGATCAACTAGTGGAGTTGTTGGAAAATCCTTAGTGAGGCTAAGGTAGTGGATCTAGAGTTCAATTGGAACTTGAACCACTCTAAATCTCTTATCTAGCAAATTTTTATTTTCCACTCCACCACCAAAATTTCTAAAAATTCAATTCACCCCCTCTTGGCTTAAATTAATTATATGATCCACTCAACAATTGGTATCAGAGCCTACCTCTTTGAAGGATTAGCAACCACAAGAGGAGTTCCTAGGAGAGTGTGATCTATTCTAAAGACAAGCCATGACATCTACTTCAACCTCCAACCTCTATGAGTCACAATCAACCACTAAACCACCCTTCTTCCATGGGGACAACTACCCATACTAGAAGAATCAGATGCGTCTCTTCATCAAGTCAACGAATTACATGGTTTGGGATGTAGTGGAAGAAGACCCTTACATTCCGGTTAAAAGAACCGATGAAGGAAGACTAGTTCTGAAAGTAAAGTCGGAGATGACCGAGGAAGATAGACGAAAGATGCAAGTCAACGACAAAGCTCTACATATCATATTTTGTGCACTTGGTCCGAATATCTACTCAAAGGTTTCATCTATCGAAAGCGCAAAGGAAGTGTGGGACACTTTGGATACGACTTATGAAGGCACTAGCGATGTGAAAGAGACGAAGACTGGGTTGCTAAACTTGAGCTATGAGAATTTTAAGATGGACCTCGATGAGAGCGTCTCAAAGATGTTTGATCAGTTTTAATCATCGTCAATGGCCTTAAAGGATTCGGTGAAGCAATTCCTGAAGATAAGCTAGTAAGGAAGCTTCTATACTCTCTCCTAGAGTCTTGGGATGGTAAGAGGACGACCATCATTGAAGCAAAGAATTTGAAAACTTTGAAGCTTGATGAGCATGTTGGGTCTCTCCTTACACATAAGATCATGAAGCAAGGAAGAGAGGAAGAGAAGAATAAGGAAGAGAGAATGATAGAGAAGCATGAGGTAGAGAAGAAGAAGAAGCTAGGAGCTGCTCTCAAAGCCTCTCTACAAGAGGAGAGCTCTTCTAGTAAGGAGGAAGACTTTGAGGAATTGGCTATGATAGCCAAACGATTCTCACAGTTCATGAAGTCCAACCGAGGGAGAAAATTTCAAAGAAAGATGGACTTCAAGAACAAAAGAAAAGAAGAAGAGAGGGATCAAATCATTTGCTTTGAGTGCAAGAAGTCGGGTCACATATGTTCTGATTGCCCTCAACTCAAGAAGAAGGGCTTTGAGAAGAAGAAAAAGCTCAAAGCCAAGCTTGCTACTTGGAGTGATGAGAAGTCATCCGAGGATGAGGAACATGAAGTGGCTAATCTTTGCCTCATGGCTCTTGATGAGGATTCTTCTATGGTAACCTATAACTCATCCACTTTTGATTTTACATTTGATGAACTTCAAGATGCTTATGACAAGTTGCAAGAGGTATATGACGAGTTGGTTGAGAAATACAAGGAGTCGGTTTTAAAAAAATAAGAAAATGATTTTGGTTTTAAGGACCCAAAATGACTCCCTTTCTAAAACCAACTCGGAATTAGAAAAGAAGGTCTTGGTTTTACAAAATTCCTCAAATGAGTTTGAAAAGAAATCAAATGATTTAAATGACCTTCTTGAAAAATACCATGTTTACCACCAAGAGGAGGTGAGTAAACTCAAAGCTTCTCTAACCAATGTTGCAAAACCGTTTTGAAAAAACATCTTCTTCAGAATCCCAACATGTGAAGAGAAACTTTGTTGACCAAAAAAAAAGAGGCTCCCATAAGTATCATAAGAACAAAAAATTTAGAAGTGTATGGGTTCCTAAGGAACTTGTAGTTTCTAACAATATTGTAGCCATTTCATCTTGGATTCCTAAGGGAACCAAGTATTTGGGAACTAACACTCATGGACCCAAAATGATTTGGGTACCAAAAATCAAAGCTTAACTCTTTGTTTGTAGGGGGAGCATTGCTACAAGGCCAAAACACAAAGCCAAAACTCATGGTACCTTGATAGTGGATGCTCGAGGCACATAACCGGAGACAAGAGTCGATTCATGGATTTAAAGCAAAAAAGTGGAGGAGTAGTGACATTTGGTGACAACTCCAAAGGCCACATTGAAGGTATTGGCTCCATAGGTAATCACTCTACTATACTCATTGAAAATGTTTTGTATGTCAATGGTCTAAAACACAATTTATTGAGCATTAGTCAATTGTGTGATAAAGGGTTTAATGTCTTGTTTGATAAAAATGGGTGTAAAATCGTTGACATTAAATCAAATAAAATAATGCTCATTGGTCATCGCATAGGTAACATATATATGGTGCATCTAGATGACATTCATACATCCCATGCATGTTTTGTTGCTCAAGATGAAAATGATGCATGGTTATGGCATAGGAAACTAGGACATGCTAGCATTAGTGTTTTAGAAAAATTAGTTTCCCTAAATCTAGTTAGAGGTTTACCGAAGATCAAGTTCTCAAATGACAAAATATGTGATGCATGCTCTAAGGGTAAACAACATAGATCATCCTTTAAATCCATTATTGATGTTTCTACAAGTAGGTGTTTACAATTAATTCATATGGATCTATTTGGGCCAATTAAGACAACTAGCTTGGGTGGAAAATCATATGCTTTTATGCTTGTTGATGATTACCCTAGATATACTTGGGTTCTCTTTTTAAGAACCAAGGATGAGGTTTTAGAAAACTTCATCACATTTTTAAAATTAACGCAAAATGATCTTGAACTTAAAAGTTCACATATTATAAGTGATCATGGAACAGAACTTCAAAATATGGGTTTTAATGAATATTGTAATGAAAATGGGATTAGCCATAATTTTTCGACTCCTCGAACTCCTCAACAAAACGGGGTAGTTGAGAGGGAAAATAGAACTTTAGAAGAAATGGCTATGACTATGCTTTGTGAAAACAATTTACCTAAGTATTTTTGGGCAAAAGCCACTAACACCGCTTGCTATATTATTAACCGAGTAATGATTAGGCTTATTTTAAAGAAAACTCCTTATGAGATTTTAAAATCTAAAAAGCCTAACATTAGCTATTTTCACCCTTTTGGTTTCAAGTGTTTAGTTTTAAATAATGGAAAAGACAATTTAGGTAAATTTGAAGCAAAAAATGATGAAGCTATTTTTCTAGGCTACTCTTTAAACTTTAAAGTCTATCATGTGTTTAACAAAAGAACTTTAGTTGTAGAGGAATCCATTCATGTGATTTTCAATGATAACCTCCTTCCGAGGAAGGAATCTTGTGATGATGATGATATAGGAATCCTTGATGCATTTGATGGAGAACAAACTTCAAAGAAGGGTGAGATTCCAACTAAAGAAGAAGATGCACAAGATCCACCTCTTGAAGCCTTGAAGGACTTGGCTCTTGAGGAAAAGGAAATGAGCTACCCAAGGGAGTACAACTATTTCAAAGGTGGTGAAATCTTGGGTGATCCATCCAAGGGGGTAACTACTCGCTCTTCTCTTAAAATGCTTAATCATGTTGCATTTATCTCATGCATTGAGCCTGAGAATATTAAAGAAGCTTTAAAAGATGATTTTTGGATTATGGTCATGCAAGATGAGTTAAATCAATTTGAGAGAAGTAAAGTATGGACATTAGTTGAAAGGCTTAGAAATCAATCTACTATAGGAACTAAATGGGTATTTAGGAATAAACTAGATGCGAGTGGTAACATAGTGAGAAAAAAAGCTAGGCTAGTTGCTCAAGGTTACACTCAAGAAGAGGGAATAGATTTTGATGAAACCTATGCTCCCGTAGCTAGAATGGAAGCTATTAGGATGTTGCTTGCATATGCATTTTATTAGGATTTCAAGCTTTTTCAAATGGATGTCAAGAGTGCATTTTTAAATGGCTTTATAAATGAAGAAGTGTATGTGGAACAACCACCGGGTTTTGAAGATCCAGTTTTTCCAAACCATGTTTTTAAATTGTCAAAAGCTTTATATGGTTTAAAACAAGCTCCTAGAGCTTGGTATGAAAGACTTTCAAGCTTTCTAGTTGGAAAAGGTTTTGAGAAAGGAAAGGTGGACACAACACTTTTTATTAAAAACAATGGCAAAGATATATTAGTAGTTCAAATTTATGTTGATGATATTATATTCGGTTCTAGTAATGAATTGCTTTGTCAAGATTTTTCTAAGTTGATGCAAGGTGAATTTGAAATGAGCATGATGGGGGAGCTCTCATTTTTTTGGGGACTCCAAATCAAACAAATGAAGGATGGCAAATTCATCAATCAAGCTAAGTACATCAAGGATATGCTCAAGAAGTTTGGCTTGGAGAATGCAAAGCCTCAAGCCACACCAACGAGCTAATCTACAAAGCTTGACAAAGATGAAAGAGGTAAGTGTGTTGACTCTAAGCTTTATCTATCTATGATTGGATCATTGCTTTACCTTACCGCAAGTAGACCATATATATTGTTTAGAGTTTGCTTGTGTGCTAGGTTTCAAGCTAGTCCTAGAGAGTCTCACCTTATAGCCGTAAAAAGGATCTTTAGGTACCTTAGATATACTCCTTGTCTAGGTTATTGGTACCCTAGAGACTCAACTTTTAACCTTCATGCTTTTTCGAATGCATATTACGGGGGTTGTAAAATTGATAGGAAAAGTACTTCCGGAACTTGTCAATTCTTAGGTAGTATGCTCATATCTTGGTTCTCTAAGAAACAAAATAGCGTAGCTCTTTCTACCACCGAAGCCGAGTACATATCCTTAGGGAGTTGTTGTGCTCAAGTCCTTTGGATGAAGCAACAACTCTTAGATTATGGTGTTAAAGTTGAAACCATACCCCTTAAGTGTAACAACACTAGTGCTATATGCCTAACCAAAAATCACATCCAACACTCTAGAACCAAACACATAGAAATAAGTCATCATTTCATTAGAGATCATGTCTTTAAGGAAGATGTTGTTTTAGAGTTCGTAGACACCTTAAATCAATTAGCAGACATCTTTACAAAACCTCTAGATAAGGAGCGTTTTTGGTCTCTTAGGAGAGAGTTAGGTCTAACTAGCCTATCTTGACCTTTTGGGACCTTTCTGTGCTTAAGTTGCTTGAATTCTTGCAAAATGCCATGCTTATGTGTTTTAATCCTAATTTCATTCATGCTTATAGTTAGGGGGAGTATGTTTATGTTTTTACATGTTTCTCTTGCTCATACATAGCATTTATGCATCTAGGACATATTAGAATTCAATTTTTCTGCATTTTAGAGCCTCATCTGCACCTCCAGGCCTAGGCGTATCGAAACGAGTTAATTTGTTTCGATATAGGTGCCTTAAAAGAATAGTTTATGACCAGAGTGTTTCGAAACGCCCAAAAGGGTTTCGAAACGTTTTGCCTCTACCAAGAATTGTATCGAAACGACCCAAAAGTGTTTCGATACGGTTTACCACGTAGGATTCGATATGATCAAAGCCGTATCGAAACACTCAACAAGATTCAAAACGTCAGTCAATGTTTCGGTATGCCCGTTTTGGAACGATCGTGCCTATTCCGAAATGCATATCCGGACAGCTTTTTATGGGCTTTAATTGCTAAAGTTTATTTTTCATTAATAAAAACCCTAAACCCAATTTTTCCCTATAAAAACCCTCTAAACCTCATTGTTTTTCATCAAATCTTGAGGGCTTTTACTCACAAACTAAAGTCTAAGAAAGCTTAAGCAAATTGGTGCAATTTCTTCCATTCATTCATCCAAAAATCCCTTTTTGAGGTGTTTTTCATCATTTTCTTTTTTTCCTTTGATTTTATTCGTATCTTAGGTTAGAAAGTATTAGGTTTGTATTGTTTATATGTTTTGCAACTTGGGTTCTTCAAAATTTGTAAAAAAAATTCAATATCTCAAAGTTTTTTATTCGAATATATTTGTTTTTACTCATATTTTTTCACTGTTTTTCAAAAGCTGTTTTCTTCTTCAATTTTTTTTATATATGTATATACGTTTTTAAAGTGTTTTTCTTTAAAACCTTAATGAGATTTTTCATTGGATTGAATTAAGGATTTACATGCATACATTTAAATCTTTATTTGCTTGCTTTATGTTTTTAGGAATTTCACGGAAAACATTAACAAGAAACGCAAGACTCCAACGGGGGAAGCTTCAACCCAAGTGAACATTCGTCCTAACCTCACCCTTCTTTTTCAAAAGAGTCTTCGGAATCAAGAGACTAAGGATCGTTTCAAAGTTATCAAAGATTTAGCCGTTCACTGAGAGCGTGTTGTGGATATCACGTTCCTTAACTCCGAGCGCTTTGAATTCCCTTATCTAGCTCTCTTGCGAGAATGGAGCTTATTGGCCTTTTTGAGCATTTCGGACATTGTCTACAAGCATATGGTCCTGCTATTTTACTCCAATGTCGTTCTTATTGATAATGAAGATCATACCGAGGTTATTGGGATTAAGTCGTACCTCTTGGGCAGAA
Organism: Hibiscus tridactylites; assembly: GCA_958450335.1. Classification (NCBI taxonomy): domain Eukaryota; kingdom Viridiplantae; phylum Streptophyta; class Magnoliopsida; order Malvales; family Malvaceae; genus Hibiscus; species Hibiscus tridactylites. Next base: position 28,548,997 of record OY288267.1, on the reverse strand, counting down.
AATTCACTATTAATATACCCGTTTTAAAGAAAGCTCTTGGGCTCAAAGATGAAGGCATTGAGGGTGAGAACCACTTTGGTGCTCACACCGGATCCGTTCTGATAAGTTTTGTGGTGCTCGATTCCTTCAACCGTTCTTTCTCACCAAGTGGTGGAGAAGTAGAATTTTGGGTGATAGAGCTGTGAAAGCTAAAAAGAATAAAGACAAGATGATTTACAGTGGTTCAACCTTCTAACCAAGGTCTACATCCACTACCTTAGCTTCCCACTAAGGATTTCCAATCAATCCACTATTAATTCGTCCCATTTTCTAGGCTTAGGAGGAAACCCTTACAAACCGATCAATATTTCTACCCAAAGCCTTGATCAAACCCTCTTTACAAAGAGATAAAAATAAGCAAACTCAAATCCCTCTAATAGGTATTTGTTTGCACAATTAAGCTCTCACCCAATCCTAAAACACTTGAGCAAATATAACAATTTTGGCTCACTAGTGTTTGTCTATACAAGGAATTGACAATTAGGCACTAAGACACATTTTGATCATATGTTGTATTACAATTGAAGCATTGATCATTACTTGATGCTTGGAGGTCTTTTTTATACTCCTCTTTGAGTTGGTAGTCGTTACTAGCCGTTGGGGTTGAATTGGAGCCGTTAGAGACTTTATTTCCCATATTAAATGCAGTTCAGGAGCCTTCTGTATCGATACACGAGGACACGTATCGGTACACCCTTCTTTAGAAACTAGCCGTTGGGCTCTTGCCAGCCTAAGCGTATCGATAGGCTAGGGAGCGTATTAGTACGGTATGTCATTTAAAAGACCATTGGGAAATAGTCGTTGGGGTTGTTAAAACATGGATCGGTACGCCTAAGATGCGTATCGAAATGACCCCTATCCGTATCGATACGGTCTCACCCGTATCGGTACAGGTTTTGGCAGATTCAAAACTTGGGCAAAAGGGTATCGATACGGGGTATACCGTATCGGTACGAGCTTGTTGAAAATCCAGTTTTGACTACTTGAAAGCATTAAAACCTTTGCCAAAAACCTTTTAAAAAGCCTCAAACTTATTTTTCAAATTGCTTGGACTTAAAGATATATTTTAAATTCTTTTCAACTTGTCCAAAACATTTTTCAATTATTATATCAAAACACTTAGTTCTACACGTTCTCACATTGGATGCTCGTGACCAGTTCCTCCATTTGATGATCTATTGGTTCATTCGCCCTTCAGGAGGTAAGTTTGCCTACGTTCGTCAAGTTGACTACTTTTGGTTAGAGTGTTTTCGCAAAGCACAACGCCCGTACTTGGTCAAAATTATGTTCACCAAGATGGTCCATTAAGTGAAGATTCGCGAAACCGATGCACTTACATCCTTCACTTATGGGACTATTTTAAGCTATGTCTTTGGTACTCTCAATTTTGACTGTTCTTTTGATTCTCCAGAACCCCGCAAGCAAAAGATTGGTGAATCTTCTCTTATCAAGTTCGGGTTTCGCTATACTCTTGGCCAATGGGTTCGTGTTGATAGGCGAGCTCCGGCACCTCACGTTGAGCCTCCACCTCAAGATCTGGCTACTAACAATGAGGCACGTATGGCTTTCCTTACCGAACGGTTCAACTTGATTGATACGAATATGGCTTTGGGATTTGGTGCTATCAACACTCGTTTGCAATCCTTGGAGGATCATGTTCTTGGAAACGGGAATCGTCTTACCGCTCTTGAGAATCAACAATCATCTATGGACTTATCCTTCTCCATATTCTATAGAGATTGGAGGAACTATCGTCGTGCTCAAGCTAAAGACAATGATGATTCTCTTGATGATGGTGGTGACGATGATGACGAGGCTTAGCATTTTCCATTGAATATCATACTAGTTTATCATATTAGGAATAAGTTTGCACCCCTCTATATTTTTATGTTTTAAAGACATATGTTTTGCTTATTTTGATTGAGATTGAGCTTAAACTCTATTGCTTTAAGTATTTATGTTGGGTTATTTGTTTCTTGAACTTAATTCTATCTATATTATGTTGTTTGGTTTCTTGCTTTTAACCTTATTTCTTCTCATGATTAGCCTTGATTATTATTCTTTTTTATCTAACAAAAAGGGGGAGAAGTAATATAAGAGCCAAATTTTTTTAAATTTGGTTTTGAGTTTCAAACATTTGAATTTTTAAATCTCTTCAAAACTTTAAAATCCATCTTACATTGAGGGGGAGTTAGAATGTCTTCAAGATTTCAAAATTCTTAAAAATTCAAACTTGGTTTTGTTATATCAAAAAGGGGGAGATTGTAAAACTAATGAATTGATTTTTGATATAACAAAGGAATTAAAAACTAAATTGAAAAAGAGAAAATGAATTTTTAAGTCCTCAAAACCTCTCTATGTGTTTAAAGAAAAATGTCCAAGTCTAAACTTGAACTTATCAAAAAAATTCTAAGTGTTTACCAAGTCAAAACAGTGATTTTCGAGTCACCGTTTCGGAACGGCCTTTAGGCGTTTCGGAACGTTTTGAAACTGTTAACCTCTGTTTCAGAACCAGCTTTCCCGTTTCGATACGGGTGTATCGAAACAAGTCTTTGTGTTTCGAAATGGATGAAGAACAACGGAATGGTTTGAACCGTTTCGATACAGCCGTATCGAAACGACCTCAAATGTTTCGAAACGGATTTCAAACTTGGTTTCAAAATATGACCGTTGAACTTTTAACTAATTTTTTAAGATATAGTTAAAGCGTATCGAAATGCTTCTAAGCCGTTTCGATACAGGTTTTGACAATGGCAAATCGTTTCGAAACGGGCTTCAGCATGTTTTGGAACAGGCTCTTATCGTATCGAAACGTTCGTGTCCGTTTCGGTACGACCTATTTATTACACCCCAACGACTATTTCTATTTTGGTCTGTTTCGAAACAGGGGCGGGCTTTTCGGAACGGGTAGTTGCAGACTGCATTTATGGAGGGAAGATAACATCCCCAACGGCTATAATAATGAAAGCAACAACCCCAACGGCTAGAATTCAATGAGAAGGTATAAAGGGACTTCTAAAAGCACCAGCAACAACTATTGATCCTAAAAGAAATATCCAAACATCAAATTCAAGCTATTGTGCTAAAATCCCATATTTTCTTGTAAACCCCAATTGTAGAATCTTGTAATTCCAATCTTATTTGTTCAATTGAGTTGAGTGCTTGTAAAAAGGGCTACATTTGTATTGAGAGATACTAGTTATTAGCCTTAAACTTTTTGTAATCTTTGAGTGAGGATTGAGTCAATTTTTTTGTAGAAAAATTGACCACTTTGTAAAGGTTTCCTCCTAAACCTAGAAAAGGGGAAGATCAACTAGTGGAGTTGTTGGAAAATCCTTAGTGAGGCTAAGGTAGTGGATGTAGAGTTCAATTGGAACTTAAACCACTATAAATCTCTTGTCTAGCAAATTTTTATTTTCCACTCCACCACCAAAATTTCTAAAAATCTAATTCACCCCTCTCTCGGCTTAAATCGATTCTACGATCCACTCAACGTATTGCTCACCTGCATAGAGGTATTGAAACCTTTCGAGAGGTTTCGAAACCATCAATTGGAATTTCATACAAAATATAGTTGTTGGAAGTGTGGTTTTGAAACCACAAGGGGAAGGTATCAAAACCAGACCTAAGGTTGCAAAACCTTAGAAGAGGTTTTAAAACCATAAATCTTACTAGAAAATTGATTTCAAATTCACCAAAAAAAGTTCAAAACTTCATTGTGTAAAAATTGAAATTTAACTTTATTTTGACTTTAAAAGATATTAGAAACATTTGGTTCAAGTTATATTTGAATGGAAACATTTTTATAAGCTTAGAACATATTATTGACAAATTAAATTGATTTCATAACTTTACAATTTTTTACAATTTGGTCCTTAAAAACAATTTCAGTTATTTCGAAATCAACATAAGTCTAACACATATGTTGATTAATTTTCCCATATAATAATTTCTAGCTGCATGCTTATATTTATGATGTGCATGAAGCATAGTATAGTAGAAGTGTACCATTGAGCTTTATAAGCACATCATTCGGAATCATTGTTTCCATTCACAGGTTAGCACTAGATGGTCGAGTCCTAAATAGGTGTCTTGTGAATACATGCTCATAAGTCGAAATCGTACATGTTTAAAGATAAAATTTGTAACCTTGTTTTTTGCTTGTGCAGAACTCATCATGCCAAGAGGATCACATGATCTTAATTAGAGTTGGGGTTCTCATGAGGAGGAGTACATCCCAAACACCGATGACGATTCAAGAAATGATAGGGGCCGATGGGCCAACTATTTTACCCATTTTCATTGTGCCCTTCATCGCGTTATGAGGACCACCCCTAGGACTTCGACCACACCCCAAAAGACTCCGGTATAAAGGTTTTGCCTTCATAGTGCGAAGGATTTCCTTAGTTTGGGACAAAATGACTCAATCAAAGTTGATCTATGATTATGTGATACATAATGGATTTTACGAAAGATGCAACTAGATTTAGAGGATACGTTGCCATGTGTTACTTTTTATTGAAGAAGAATGCACGTGAATGGTGGGAAACCATAGTCCTTTTCCAAGAGGGACAAAGATTCTAGAGGATCGGGGAGAGGGAAATCGACATAGTCTATTAGATCGGAGTGGAGGTTAGAGTCTGCTCGACATAGAAGACCCTCATCGTCATCTTCTATGATGAGTTCTAAAGGTTCAAAAGAGTTTTAAGTGCACATATGTGTTATCATTATGGGCATAGGCAATACATAGAGTGTTATGATACATCTAAGGTATGTTATGGTTGCGGGTCTCCTGACCACTTTGTAGGGGACTGCCTTGAGGTTGTTAACATCACACTAATTCAAACATAGATGACCTCTTACACATCTCATATGGTTTGATGGTTCGCTATAAGAGGGGCAAGCCACATGTTAGGTAAACAGAGTGAGGGTACTATTCAATCTATAGCTAAGGCACCCGTGAGATAGTATGCAGTCAAGGCTTAAGAGGACTGTGAGGCTAACGATGTTATCTCATGTACATTTACTCTGTTTTCAATTCCCATTGTTCCATTAGTGGACTCGGGGTCTACTAACTCCTATATCCGTAGTGAGATTTCTCATCAATGAGGTTTTCTTGTTGAGGACTTAGAAGTTAGGGTTTGCGTGACTAGTCTCTTGGGGTATGATGTTTTGGTGGATAAAGTATATCAAAAGTGTCCGATTGAATTCCAAGGTTCAAAACTCCTGACAGATTTAATGGTATTGTCGTTCTAAGAGTTTGATGCTATCTTGGGGATGGATTGGTTGTTTGAGCATGATGCGAGTTTGAGATGTATAACGAAATGCCTTAAGCTTCGTAGTTTAGATAGGGCTAGGTTGCTAGAAAGGGATGAGAGGGATAATTGCCTTCTCAATGTAGTGTTGGATTTAGCGGCACAAAAGATTATTCAAAAGAGTTGTGACACATTCTTAGCTAACATTATGACACGAGAGTGGAAAGTCTTATACTTGAAAGTCTCTTTGCCGTTAAAGAATTCCTTAATGTTTTCCTAGAAGAGTTTCCCAGACTACCCTTCAATTGTGAGTTAAATTTTCGAATTGAGGTAATGCCAGGTATAGAACCAGTTTCCATTGCCCCTTACCGCATGTCACTGACTAAAATAAGAGAATTGAATACCCAAAATGAAGAGTTTCTTGAGCGAGGTATTATTTGACCGAGCATCTCACCTTGGGGTGCACTGACCTTATTTGTTAAATAGAATGATAGATCAATAAGGTTGTGCATTTACTACCGTCAACTCAATTAGGTTATAGTGAATAACCGTTACCTTCTTTCAAGTATTGATGAGTTATTTGACCAATTGAGGGATACACGTGTGTTTTCGAAGATTAACTTAAGTTCAGGTTACTATCAATTGAAATTGAAATATGAGGATGTCCAAAAGGCCACCTTTAAGACACATTATGACCTATTGAGTTCTTGATCATGTTATTCGGGCTTACAAACGCATCTGTAACTTTCACGGATTTGATGAATCGGATTTTCAACCATATTTGGATCAGTATGTAGATTTTTTTCATTTATGATATCTTGATCTACTCGATTCGGAGGACAAACATGACTATCACCTTCGCATAGTCCTTCAACTTTAAGAGAGAGACAATTTTACTCCAAAATCAGTAAGTGTGACATTTGGATTTCAGAGGTAGATTTCTTGGGCCACATTGTTGCGGTGGATGGCATTTGTGTGGATCCGCTGAAGATTCAAGTAGTGGTAGAGTGGAAACCACCTAGAAATATTTTAGAGGTTCGCAATTTTCTTGGACTTGCCCGGTATTATTGACGTTTCATCAATGGAGTCTCCATTATAACATCCCCTATGACAATTTTCTTGGAGTTTGAATCATGATGTTGTGAATTGAATAAACTTATATAACAAATTAGTACCTAAAGTATACTTTTTGGTCAAAATAGGCACCTAAAGTATATTTTTGTCAAAAATAGGTACCTAATGTTTTTTTTTATCAATGTTACGTATCAACTTTTAGGAACCTAGATGAAAAATATATATACTTTAAGTGCTTATTTTGAGTAAAAATACTTTAGGTACATGTTTTGACCAAAAAATATACTTTAGATACTTTTTTGACCAATAAATATTGTAGGTACTTAAATAAAAAAAAGTTAGTATACTTTAAGTACTTTTTTATATAAGTCAATAGAATAAAATGAGCTGAAAAGATTACCTTTATAATGAACTATTGTAATACTCGACTCGAATTAATTAATTTATGAATAGAGGTGGCAAATGGATCATTCGGTTCGGGTTCGAGTCATTTCTGGTCTGACTACTTTCAGTTTAAGTTCGGTTCGGGTCTATGGTGATTTCGGTTTGGGTATCGAGTCAGTTGTTTTTTAGTTCGGTTGACTTTGGGTCGATTATTTCTGGGTCAGTTAATTTCTGGTTAATAAGAGATCGATCGGTTTTTGTCGGGTTTTCAAGCCAAGTTAGGTTTTTCCACCCTATATATGACTTTATATAGCATGCATATTTGGCTTTTTGGTGAGTTGTGCGATAATTCACATCTCATCTTTATTTATTTATTTTAATATATTTTCTTTGTTTCGTGTTGCCTTCAGTTCGAGTTGCTTTCAGTTTGGGTTCATTCGGTTCGGTTGAAAATCGGTTTGGGTCCATTTTCGGATCAACTGAAATTTGGTTCGATTTGGTTTATTTCGGGTTTCAGATCAAATTCGAGTAATCGTGTTTGGGTCTCGATTCAGGTAAATTAGTTCAATTCTCGAGTCTCAGGTCAAGTTTATCGGATCTATTTATGAATCAAATATGAATGGTTATATAAAGAATTGGACAAATCTCAAAACTTCGTTGGAGAGGGATATATATTATATAATAGCAAAGCAAGGGCACACACAAGTACAACACAACCATCCATGCTGATTTATTAATTTAGTGTAAGGGGAATTAATTAGTGCAACTAAAACCGGGTCTTAAAATAAGCAAAAACAAAACAGCGCATTTCATGGAACTTTATTTTTTAAAAAGATAAAAATGTGACCAGATCTCCCGTGTTTAAAATATTTTATAGATTACCTCTTCGGAGATAATAATAATATTATTATTAATAATAAAATGAAGTAATTACAAAAGGACAGAGATTAGGAATCTATGCAAACGCAACGGATTCATGTAAATATGTCGTTTCTGGTCGGACACTGTCATTTTTCATTTCCTAAAAAAAATTCTCATAATTTTAAAATAATTACAAAGTAATATTTGTTTATATTTTTTTAATTTAGGATGTGTCACACATTTTATGGACAAAACGAATTGAACCCGAATTTCTAAGATGAATAACATCCTTTATTTACTTTTAGATCACTCGTTGGGTTCAACTTTTCTTTCTTTGTATTTTTATTTTATTATTTTTAGTTTATGTTATATTCATATTCTAATTTTTAATCATATAAAAATATAAGTTTGTATTTGAGATTTATATTTCAAAAAACATATTTGGGAAATGAGATTTTTAGATATTTAAAAACCCAAAAAAATAAGGGGACATGAGATTTGGTGTGTGTCTTGATCTACTTGTATTTTCGGAACATTTTAAAAAAAAGGGAAAAGCATAGGATGCCAAGGATAAAAAGGGCATCGAATATTGTGAAAGCAAAATCCGAATGCATAGAGCCAAAAGCAGTTGAATCATCTGATTTATTGCTTTAAATTTTCCATTATATTAATCATGCCTCCCCATCTTATTAATTAATTAATTATAATATTTTCCATCGCCTGATACATATTATTTACAATGCTCAAAGTCGGTTTCGATAAAGACATCCACATGATCAAATCAATTCTCTTGATGTATACTTATATATCACACATATATAAAATATAAAATTATATATAATGAGATACAATATTACCATCGAATGTTGAAAGAGGTCAAATTATAACTTTGTTTCGCATGTTTACGTGAATATTTTTAGGAGGAGAAATCATTTAAGATTTGAATTTTTAACTTAGACTCAACTTTTGATCATTTTTTTATCACTGTATCTATAATTTGTTGGCACATTAGGGACGGAAGTATTATTGTAGGTTGGTGACAGAACACAAATGTCAGTTTTTTTTATGCTTGAAACTTGAGTTTGCATAATAATATTCAATGTCATTTTTTTGTATGAAATTATTACATGCATAGAATAACATTTTTGGCCCCTAATCTTATCAGTTTAATCATTTTAGTCTTTATATTTTTATTGTATTTCTTTTGATCCACAAATGTTTGTTTTTTTTTTTTTGACAAATTGACCTAAATGTGATTCGCATAAAAACGAAGTCATTGTTATGTTTGTTATTTTGTCTTTTCCACCACAAAATAGATGACATTAATATTTCAATAAAAACAAAATAGTTGACGTTGGTGTGATTATTCTGTCATGTTTAGATTAATTTAAAATAATTAAAATTTTGAAAATTAAAAGCAACACAATAAAATTTTCAAAACTAAAATGATTAAATTTGTAAAATTGATAGGCCAAAGATATCATTCAACCTATTATATATGGTGTTAAAAGTAAAATATGATAAATTCTACGCAATATAACACTTTTTTATGATATGATCACATCGAAATATAACATAACTACTATGCATATTTATTATGAATTGATAGGTATATTGAAAAAGACAATTGTATTATCAATAATAATGCAACACGTTTTTCACTGACATGCATACTTTATTGAATAGTTGGGTGCAAGGCAGTAGTGAAACTTAATATTATTTAGGTTTAACAGTAAAAAGATATTCAATTCATACTTTTTTTTAATTTAATGCCTAATATTTTTTAGCCATTTTATTGTTTAATATTTTATTTCGTAATTTAAATTAAGTTTTTTCGTAACAGATATTATATTCAAGTTGATTTTACTCTTTATATTCACAGTATATAACTGTCCCCCCAAATGATATCGGTTTAAAAACTAAAACATTAATTTCTCCTAAGGATTGTAATATATTTTATTATTATAATCAACACGTATCGATCATATTTTTTTAATATTTCAATAGTATAAGATTTAAGGCGAAAGGTAGTTGTATTTGTTATCATATCCAACATGTGAGTCTCGCATTTTGGGACCCTCAACCCATATTTTGGGAACTCGGTCATACGGAATATTATAATTGACGTATACTAGCTTACTATCAACATGAAAATAAAATCTGAAACCCTTTTAATTCTGATTAGCATCGTTTGTGTCATTCAATGATGGATTTTGGGGTTGGACCCCTAAAAATGGAGTATGACTGCATGAATTTTACATTGCCGACCGATAGTGACCGAGATATGATTTTTTTAGTATTCTTAATATGATATATAAAAAATATATGTTTAATTTTAATTTTTAACAAAATTCACGCATATTGTGCAAATAAAACTGCTTGAATCTATGTCTCTTAAGAATAATAACATTTCATTTTTCATTATGACCATTCCTTGGGTTCAAGTGATAATTTTATTAAAAGATAAACTACATAAGTTAACTGCTTGAATATATGTTTAATTTCATTTTTCATTTTTCAATAGTCACCAAACTATTGCTTCTTTCTTATTTTAGAATTAACTCTATTGATTTCGTAAGACCAAAAGATAACAATGCGGATTCACTCACCAAAAGGTTAAATCGAAATCAAATTGATAAAAACATCGAAAAGAATGTGACTAAAGCCCATGAATATTTAAGGCACTATGTGAAGGAAAACCCAACCTAGTTAACTGGAGATCGTAAGATCTAAATTCAATGAAAAAACCTACTTGCATAGACTTTGTGAGGTCATTGTAGGAGTTCTTACTCAAGTTTATTCCTATGATGAAAACAATGATTAAAATATAAAAGAGGTTAAGCGGTGCTTTTAATGATCATTGTGTGTTTCAGTGAGATAAACAACATAAGTCACCTATGTGAGAGTGAAGCGAGACCGCTTCAAGGAGACTATTAGGGCATAGTTCTCTAAGCTCTTATAGAACTAGGAGATCTGTTCACGTCCATACGAACATACACATGAGAACTAAAATCTTGTTAGAGAGCTATTTGTGTGAGGTATATCATCGTTTACACAAACGACATAACAATTTGAGAACAACGCATCTACTGGTCAGCTAGTAAAGCAAATATACTTTCACAAGGGAAGGTTCAAGGGTTGATGCCTACCTATCATATGTAAATATTAAACGTGGCATCTATCATCTCTTTGAGTCTTGTTTATCCACCAATTTCATTCATGTGGGGATTGTTGGAAATAATAAATATCATATTATTTATTGGTAAAACTAGATGTTTGAATCTAAAATTATGATTTATATTATACTCAATGATACCTTTAAATGATATATAATATGCTCAAAATAATTGAGTGGTGAATAAGAAATTGATGCAAATGTTGTTGAGAAAAAAAATATGGTGTGCACGACGTAGGCAACGTGAAATGCTCGAACCAATCGGGCCTAAATGGACCAATAGAATTTTAGCTCAACTAAATTATTTTTCTCAAAAAGCTCTCTTGATGAACAGTTGTATCCCTTGAACAATTGTATCTCTTGGTGAACAATTTTATTATTTTTGGTTTAATATTGCATCTTTTCATTTATTGTGTATATTCATGTATATCTATTTATTTTCCAACAAAACTCTTCATAAATCGGTTTAATCTCTTCATTCATTTTTCTCTCCCCTATATAAAGCTATGTTGAGAGACTTTCAAAACACATCATCAAAAAATATCGATATAAAAAATTCCTTCTAAATTTATTTTTTCTGGTGGTAAAGAAAGGTAAGATTGTGTTCGATTAATCATCGAAGTTATGCTACTATTGTGATCGTTTGTTGTTGTATCATGGGAGATAGATGTCCAACGTTACTCAAAGCATCAAAGAGAGGTCGAATATGTCTTAAAATTGTTTACACAAGCCTCAACAAAAAAAAAACTTCTGATTTTCTATTGAAATGAAGGAATTTTATTTCATTTCAGTCAATCATAATAATGTTACAATATATTGCTTATATAGCAACATAGATCAACTAAACTGTCTAACTACATCAGAAACTAACTAATTGTTTACGTAACAAATAAACTAACTAATTCTAATTAGTTTAACTCTTCAACACTCCCCCTCAAGTTGGAGGTTGAAAGACATCTTTAACTCCCAACTTGACTAGCAAATGTTCATGTTGTTGAATGCCCAACATCTTTGTCAAAATATCTGCTAATTGGTCTGTACTGGAGACATATTCTGTTTGAATCAAACCTTCTTGAATCTTGTCTCTCACAAAGTGGCAATCCACTTCTATATGCTTCGTTCTTTCATGGAAAACGGGGTTGGTTGCAATTCGTAGAGTTGCCTTGCTATTACCAAGGAGTTTAACCGTCCCTAGTTCTTCATTCAATCAAATTTCTTTCAGCAACCCAGAAAGCCAAACTATCTCAGTAGTGGTAACAGCCATGCTCTTATACTCAGCCTCAACTGAGGATCTAGCCACAATATCTTGCTTCTTTGATTTCCAGGAGGCTAATGAATCTCCTAGTTTGATACAAAAATATGTAATAGACCTTGTAGACAATGGGCAAGCTGTCCAATCTGAGCCACAGTATGCAGTGAGTTTGCACTCACCTGAAGATTTCAGCAATATACCCTGTCTAGGGTTCTTTTTCACATATCTAACAACTCGTAATGCAGCTTCAAGATGCGACCATTTTGGATGGTGCATGAATTGGATTAAGTGATGCACATCAAAAGTGATATTTGGCCGAGTGTGAGTAAGGTAAATCAACCTTTGAAAAATAGTCTTGTCTTCTAACAGTGAGTCACTAGTATGTTGCTTCATTTCTTCTTCAAATATGACAGATGTGAGCTTTACGTTTTGTTCTAAAGGGGTTGAAGCAGGTTTAGCTCCCCCTAAACATGTTTCTTCAACAAGTTTCATAGTATATTTTCTCTGATTGAGAACAATACCCTCTTTGGACCTCAAAATCTCAAAGCCCAAAAAATACTTAAGGTCTCCCAAATCTTTTATTTTGAAGTTGTGATTCAAAATGCTCTTCAATTCCTCAATCAATTCAGCACTATTCCCAGTAATAAGTAGATCATCAACATATATCAGCATAACAACTAGCTTATCACCATCTCTTTTCGTGAATAATGAGTAATCGAATTTACTTTGTTTAAAACCAGTAAGAAGCAAGGCATCAGTCAACTTGAGATTCCACTGCCTAGATGCCTGTTTCAGACCATATAAGGATTTGTGCAACCTACAAACATGATTCTCCCCATGGCTGCCAAATCCTTGAGGCAAATGCATATACACCTCATCAACTAAATCCCCTTGCAAAAAGGCATTGTGAACATCCATCTGATGTAAGGGCCACTCGAACAAAGCAACAAGAGGCAACATTGTCCTCACAGTAACGGGCTTGGCCATAAGGGAAAAAGTCTCAGTGTAGTCTATACCCTCTTGCTAATTATACCCTTTGGCAACCAAACGTGTTTTGTAATGTTCAACGGCACCAGAAGCATGGTATTTGATTTTGTATACCCATTTGCAACCAATGGGGTGTTTTCCAGCAGGTAAGGGAACAACAGACCATGTGTGATTGGCTTCTAAAGCTCGAATCTCCTCAGACATAGCTTGAACCCATAGAGGACTATTTTTGGCTTCGTCATAAGTGTGAGGTTCATTGAAGGCAAAAGTGGTGGACAAAAAAACGTTGTGTATGAGGTGGTAAGTGGGAATATGAAATGGAAGAAGATATAGGATACAAACCTGAAAGTGGGAAGGATTGACAAATATTGGAAGACCTGAAGGCATAGTCATTTAGCCAACTCGGAGGTTTTGAAACTCTAGCAGACTGTCGAACAGAAGAAGAAAGAATAATAGTACTGGGAACAAGTTTAGGAGACACAGAAACAGAAGGTGCAGAAGAAGGATCTAAAGATTCATGAAGAGCAGAATTAAGATCAACAGTTGGAGATTCTGTTGAAATAGAAGTGGGAGAAGCACTAGAATGAACATAAGGAAAATCTGTTGAGATAGGAGAATTAGAAGCATGTGTAAGAACAAGAAAATCACCATCATGAATGCGAGGATGAGCAGGGGAAAAAAGCCTGAGTAGGTGAAGAAAACTAGAATGGAAAAACAAGCTCATGAAAGACCACATCCTTGTTGACAAAAAAAAGATTTAGAGACATGATTAAACAAAATGTACCCTTTTTGTGTCAAAGAGTATCCCATAAAAACAAATGGAAAAGCCCTAGAAGAAAATTTATCAGAAGGCGAGGGATTGGTAGCATAACACAAACAACCAAAAACCCGTAAATGGGAAATATCATGAGCCTTTTGTACATAAGTAAAAAAGGAGTAAGCCAATTTAAGACAGAAGAAGTCATTCGATTGATAAGATAACACGCAGTTTGAACACACTCACCCCAAAACTTGATAGGAACTTTTGAGTGAAAATAAAGGACTCGAGCCACTTCTAACAAGTGTTTATGTTTTCTTTCAGCCAATCAATTTTTCTTTGGAGTGGCAACACATCTACTCTGATGAACAATACCCAGAGAGGTGAAAAATTCAGAACAGTGAGAATTGAAAAACTCAGTGCCATTGTCAGAACGAAAGAATTTAGGCTGAACAGAAAAATGAGCCTTAATGAAGAAGAAAAAAGATTTGAGGTGAAGAATAGTGTCAGACTTGAGTCTCAACAAAAAATCCACGTCATCCTGGTAAAGTCATCGACAACAGTAAGAAAAAACGATGACCTTGATGAGTAGAGACCCTGTAGGGGCCCTATAAGTCAAGATGAAGCAGCTCAAAAGGGGAAGAAGCTCTATTTGAACTAGATGGGAAAGGCAACCTATGTTTTTTTAGCCAAAGGACAAACGGTACAAGCATGCTTTGAAAAGACATGAATAGGATAAGGAAAAGTAATCTCATTCATTTTATTAAAAGCCATGTGGCCCAAACGAGCATGCCAAACATCAATAGAAACAACAGTAGACAAACAAGATGAAACATCATCATTACAAACAGAAAGAGATGATGCACTTGAAGACAAACTAGCAAAAGCTTAAGAAGACTAAAAAACATAAAGGCCTCATGTTTGCTTACCAATTCTCCTCATCTTTCCAGAGGGGAGATCATGCAATAAACAAAAATCAGGGTAAAAGATAACATGACAATTAAGTTCTTTGGTCAATTGGAAATTGATAAAAGGTTATGATGAAATTCAGGAACAAAGAGAACATTAGGTAAGACACAACCAGGAAAAAGAGAGATGGAACCAGTGTGGGTGATGGAAGCTTGTTTACTAGTGGAAAGATAAACACATCTAGAGTTCAAAGCACACGAAGAAGGATCAATCAAACTAGAGAAATTCGAAAACATATGATCAGTTGCCTCTGTATCCAAGATCCAACCAGTACGAGCAGCAATAGATAAACAAGATATACCTGTCACGTTAGCAGCAGAAGGCTTTTGAAGAAGATCCAGAGTCTATTGTTACTGAGCTTGAGTGAAGACATGCGCAAAAACATGAGCACAAGCAGGTACAGGTGTAGCAGGCTTCTGAGTAGGAAGATTGGAACCAGAAGTTGCTTCAGTCGGACTGATAACCATAGCAGCCTAATTATCACGGCGTTTGGAGAACTTGAAATCTGGAGGAAACCCGATCGATCTATAACATTGATCCTTCTTGTGACCCTTAAGATGACAATGATCACAAAACCCATTGAACTTGCGCCGAGATTGCCCAGAAGTATACATGACAGTGGGTTCCGAAAGTGGAGTAAGTGAACACGCTGAGACTCCTCTTGAAGAATCAGTGAATAAGCTTTGTTAACAGATGGCAAAGGTTGTATGAGAAGAATCTGGCTTCGAACAACGAAATAGGTCTCATTCAACCCCATAAGAAACTGAAACAATTTTTGTTCAAGGAAATTCTGCAAATTTTCCTGAGACATTTCACATTCACAAGAAGAGAATGGAACAAAAGCATTATACTCGTCCCACAATAGTTTCAATCTTGTATAATATGTAGAAACAGAGGAATCGCCTTGAATAAGTGTTGCTATTTCACGATGAAGGAAAAAAATACGAGAGTCGTCTACCTTATCGAAGCGCTCTTTGAGATCCTTCCAAACAATGGTCGCGCTGAAAGCAAAGACAATTCCCGCCGATAGATCTTTGCTGACAGTGTTGAGTAGCCACGAGAGAACTAGGGCATTACACCTATCCCAAAAAGGTTGAAGAGACTCCTCAAAATCACTACGACGACAATCGCAGTCAATAAACCCTAGCTTGTTTTTAGCAAGAAGAGCGATCCGAAGTGAACGACTCCATTGTACGTCTCAATTTCGGTCAATTAATGTGAAACAAGAAGAGTGTCCGGCGTATCGGAGGGATGAAGAAAAACGTATGTGATTGGAATCAATAATAGTGGAATCTGCCGTTGGCATACTCGTAGAAAAGGGAGAAGACGACGAAAGCGAGAGAACGAAGAAGCAACAAAAGGAAAAAGGAGAAAACGGTTATGGTGGCTGAAAAGAAAAAGCCCAAAACGAGTTAGAGCCCAAAAGACCTGGCCGATGATACCATGTTAAAATGAATGAATTTTATTTCATTTCAGTCAATCATAATAATGTTACAACATATTGCTTATATAGTAACATAGATCAACTAAACTGTCTAACTACATCAGAAACTAACTAACTGTTTACGTAATAAATAAACTAACTAATTCTAATTGGTTTAACTCTTCAGCATTTTCAACTATGTCCAACAATATAGTATTTTGTTTATGTTTCTATTTAATTTCTTTTTGTTTATTATTTTCTTTAAGGCATTCTGTAATTATATTGGATTATTACTATATTATTCCTAACATTGTGATGGATGATATTTTAGCCATTTGATTAATATTTGTCTTCCGGAATTTTTCGGTCAATATATATGCATACTCTTCTTTTGTGAGAAAATATATACTCTTGTATTATTCAAAAAAAAAGTTATATACTCTTGTACTTTAGGTATAGAAAGACTCTTACACTCAAGTTACCGACCACATCATGATTTATGATGTTGATATATGCAGGGACGGACACGAGACTTTAAATTAGGGAAGTGAACCTATAAATTTTTAGGAGGCGGACTTATAAAAGTTTAGGGAGTGAAAATAAATTTTTAATAGAAAATATATAAAAAATTCTAAAATATTTTTAACTCGTATAAGAATTTTAAAATTTTAAAGGGGATGACCGCCCCGACCAGCCCCTCGGTCCATCTCTGAATATATGAATGTGTTGGATTTTAAAATTTAAAAATTTTGAATTTGTATAAAGACAATAGTCGATCTCAAATATCATCTCCTTAAACGAGATATTTACTCCATATCATCCATGACACTAAAAGAAATTATTATTTTTTGTTTAAGTAAAAAATAAGTCCCTAAATTATTTTAATTTTTTTGTGTTTCCACATTAGTTTTGGTTAAAAATAACTATCCAAACTATTGTTCTACAGTTATTTTAAATATATTTATTAATCATGTTAAAAAACTCTCGTTAAATTCATTGACACTCAATACTTATATAAAATACTTTAATCAAAATTTTGATTTAAAATTTTAAAAATAATTACAATTTAATTTAATTAAAATTACTTTTTAGTTCTCAAATAAATACATTTACCTCCAAAATATTTTTTTCCTATCGTGTAACCTCTTCGTTTTTTTTTTTGTTTCTGATAAGCTGTAATTGATTTTAGTAGTTGAAAACTAAAACAAATGTGATTTCGTAATTTCTTTGAAAAATCTAAAAATTTCAAGTCTATTTTGAAATTTAAAATTCATGTTTGCTTGCATAACAATGGTCTCTTATCATATAATTTTACCAAAATATTTTTTTACTTTAAAACACAATCACACCGAAATAAGATAATTCTAATCTCTCAAATATATTTTACCTTGTAGTGATTGATCTTCAACATCAATATATCTTTACTTATAAATCATGATTGCTGATACGAAAAATGTTCTTTATAAATATTTTATTGCACGAACTACCAAATTAAAATTCTTTGATTCGTTCCGGGAGGAAATAAGAAAAAAAAAGAAGAAAAAAACCAGATTGTAGCAGTAAGTATATGATGAATAATGATGAAGATTGAGTAACAAAAACAAAAGAAATGAATGGGAAATAGAGGAATGGGGATGATGAGGAAGGTGGAGCATCTGAGTCACAGTCCGAATACTTGGCCCCACTTCCCAGACAAGTATCACGGACGGTCCTTCCACTTTTGGGGAACCCCCCCATCCCTTATCTCTTCCCTGTCCTCCCAAATCTGGTCTTACTTTTAATTATGGTTTAATCATTTCCTTCGTAAAAACTGATCACCCCACCATGTCTGTAAAGCCATCTCACTTTTTAACCCCTTTTTCATCGACAAAAACAACACATCTCTCTCATAGCTTTTACTGCTAATACCATTAAAATATTGTTTTAAAACCAGGCTATGTAGTTTGAACTCAAAAAGCTGCTACAAAAATCAATATGTTTTGAGCTCAGCTGGTCGCTTTCCTGCACACACAAACGCTAATTTCAACAATCGTGTGTTTGTGCATGAAAGAGAAGGTGTGGCCCATCTGCATCAATGGCTGACCGACTTTGAACATACAAAAGGAGAACGTTGTTGAATCATGTAAGACTAAGACTCTAAGGAAAAAAGAAAGAGAGAGAGATATTCTCTTTTAAGTCATCACGGTTTTGGGTGTTTTTCTTTCTAAATCAAAAAGGGTCAGAAAAACAGATCTAATAGCTTGGTAAGTATATTGGTTTGTTGGGAGAATCGTTTTAGATTTCAGCTTGAGTTGTGCTTTTCTTGTCTCTGTGGCCAAACCAGATATATTTATATAAAGCTGAGTCAGTATTTTGAATATATATATATATATATATAGACCAAACGTTTATCAGCTTGTGTTTGGAGAAATCCTTGTTTTCTTTGTTTTATACTGTTTTTTCTCTTACAGCTAAGTTTCAAAACTACCAGTTTTCGGAATTTAGTTGCAATACCCCCAAAAAATGTCTGCTGATGCGTTTTCTATAGGAGGGTTTGTTCATCAAGAACAGAATCATGCAAACCCTAACCCTAGATCTAATCCAGTTAAGAAGAAGAGAAATCTTCCAGGAAATCCAGGTAGGTTTGCTTTGATATTAATACCCTTTTCTTTGTTTTTATTGATGAACCATTTTAGTTCATTAATTGGTTGATATTATTCTTTAATTTCTCTGTCTTGTTAACAGATCCAGATGCTGAAGTTATTGCTTTATCTCCCAAAACTCTCATGGCCACCAACAGATTCATCTGTGAAATCTGCAACAAAGGGTTCCAAAGAGACCAAAACTTACAGCTTCATCGAAGGGGTCACAATCTTCCATGGAAGCTCAAGCAAAGGAACAACAAGGAAGCGATTAGGAAGAAGGTTTACATTTGCCCTGAGAAGACCTGCGTCCACCACCATCCTTCCAGAGCACTCGGCGACCTCACCGGCATAAAGAAACATTTCAGCAGAAAACACGGAGAAAAGAAGTGGAAGTGCGAGAAATGTTCGAAGAAATACGCTGTTCAATCCGACTGGAAAGCTCACTCTAAAACCTGCGGTACCAGGGAGTACAAGTGTGACTGTGGGACACTGTTTTCCAGGTACATAAATGCTCATAATCATTGTATATATTTATGTTTGAGGGTTTGGGGGTTTCGAATGATTATGTCATGACTCATGAATGGCTTGGTTAATGATTCCAACAGGAAAGACAGCTTTATCACCCATAGAGCTTTTTGCGATGCCTTAGCTGAAGAAAGTGCAAGATTTACTTCATCAGCTGTTGCAGCCACGAATCTGAATTTCAGAAACGATATTGTGAATATGCCTGTTGGATTTGGCGGCCGAGAAGCTCATGATGTTGCTGGAATCCCTCAATTTGGTTCGGGTTTTACACCAGATTTCAATGGGATGACTGCATCAGGTAACTCAGTTTCAGTTTTCTTTTGATGTTATGGTTATATTAATTAAACCAGGCCAAATTTTAATCTTATTGCCCCAGGAATGCCTGAGATGGTTCAAATGGCCTCAGGCAATCTCTTTGGTTCATCGTCACTTGGCAATTTCGGTGCAAATTCCAGTCTTCCCCCCATGCCATTGCCATTGCCATTGCCATTGCCACAAGGGCTGAAAGAAGAAGGTGGAAGCAAAGGGAAGTCAATGCAAAGCATGTCTTCTCTCTACTCGGATACTCAAAACAAGCAGCAATCCAAGCCTGCTGCTGCTGCTACACCAATGTCCGCAACCGCGCTTCTGCAAAAAGCAGCCCAGATGGGTTCAACAAGAAGCAACCCCACTTCGTTCTTCGGTGTCATGAGCTCATCTTACCAGGCATCGAGTAGCGCATCGATATTGAGTGTTAATGCAGGTCTCGGGAGTTCGACAAGCAACAACGGCCTCATGTTACAAACAGGAGTGGTGAAACAAAGTGAGGCGATGCACCTTGGTTCCAACTCAATTGATCAAAGCTTGACAAGGGATTTCCTTGGCATCAGCAATGATCAATCTGCTCCTCCATTTTTACCCCAAGAACTAGCCAAGTTCGCATCCACCATGGGTCTGAGTCAATTCAGCACCAACCACTGAGCTCAGCATGCATACCTTTGGAAATTCCAAAGTATACCGTTACAACTTACAAGCCTACAGGTAGTTCGGAAAAGGCTGATATAAAGGACCGAGTTGGAGTGTGGGTGGATAAGCAAACCCCAGAAAAAGGAACAGAGGCTCATCAGTGTTTGAAATGACTAAACAGTGAGCTAAAATGACTCCGAGTCATGCATGTTTTGCTTGGTGTCTTAACATGCTTGTCGTTGTTCAGTATCATGTTTAGTTACTATATATGAATTTTCTCTCTTTTTCGACATTCAACAGCAGTCAACTCAAGTATTTGGTTCACTGTTCGTTAAGTCCTCAACGTAGGTGGGTTTTGGCCTTTGGGAGTAGGGGAAAAAAGAAATTTACAAGTTGATGTTAGTATTAAGGTTCAAATAATTCCCTAATTTATTATGTTTAGTGTATTTTGAAAATTGTTTAGTGTATAATTTAATGTTAGATATTATGGTATCTATTAGGAGCAAATTTTCTTTTTTCTCCCCTAGGTAGGGGTGAGCAAAACTCGACTCAACTCGACTCGAAAAAATCCAATAATTCGGCTCAAAATTTCATATACTCGAATGACTCAAAAAATTTTAAATAAAGTTTAAATTGTAAAATGGAAATTCGAATAACTCGAAATTTTTAGTAATTAGTGGATTTATTTTTAAGTTCGAGGCAAGTCCCTCAAATTTTATGATATATACATACCGATATTAAAATATGAAGAAATATTGTCACATGTGAAATAATATGAAGAAATATATATATGTACGTATCTTATATGATTAGAGAAAGTCGTTTAACTTGGAATCAAATCGTACTATAACATGATAAATAATTACAATTAAATTTTTATAGGAACACAAAAACTCGACTCGACTCGAATTTCTTAAACTCGACTCGAATCGAAAAAAATTCAAATAAAGTTTATGACGCGTTAACTCGAATAACTCGAAATTTTTTTACTCGACTCGATCGAACGCTCACCTCTACCTCTAGGTAGCAATTGTTCAAAAATAAAACCTTAGATATTAGGGGATACTTAGATTTTAGCCTCTTCACGACTCTATTTTGAATCCAAATCGTCTGCCCTCTCTTTATATCTCTATTTATGTTTTTATCTTAAAGAAATTAAGTTTAAGGTTCATGGTTAAGTTTTAAGGTTAGAATTTAGAATTATAATTTAGTAAATTGGGATAAGGTGTACTTTTTAGAATTTAAAATTTTGAGTTTAGAATTTATTTTTTATTGTTGTGGCATGAAAATGGGCGAAAAAAAAGTAGCTAGAGAGAATTTTTATCTCTCTATTTCTTTTATTTTCTCCGGCTATATATATATATAGCTTTCTGTAAGGTTGGTGTAGGAGATTTATTATTATTATTATATAAAAATTATGAAAATTCAAAAGAATTCTAAGTTTTTTTTATATAAAATCATAATTGTTAGAAAAAAAATTA
The DNA here is from genome assembly GCA_958450335.1 of Hibiscus tridactylites. Taxonomy (NCBI): domain Eukaryota; kingdom Viridiplantae; phylum Streptophyta; class Magnoliopsida; order Malvales; family Malvaceae; genus Hibiscus; species Hibiscus tridactylites. Next base: position 28,527,246 of record OY288267.1, on the reverse strand, counting down.
TTTTTGAAAATCATGATTTATATATTTTTACTTTTACATGTTTAATTTTTTTATAATATTTTAACATTTAAAAAAACTGAGAACTTTTTATTTTTTAATTTTAACTGCAACTTTTTCTTTGATTTTAAAACAAATTGTCATTGTGGTTTTTTTTATTAAGTACAGAATTAAATACATTAACAAGGTAAAATATTAAAATTCGAACTTAAAACATCTTTATTACTCGCTCAATTAATATATTTCAAATATTATGTGATTTTTTAAAAAAGAAAATCACTCAATACTTTTTTATTATGAGATATTTTGTCGCCACGACAGATATTTTAATAAAGAAAATTTTAATGATCAAACTATACAACTTTCCAAGTAACATATGCATCCCACCCCCAGATAAAACTTCGAATTTCATCTCTTAAATTCAAAGATCATGGCTTATCGCGCTCGATAATAATAATAATAATAATAATAATAATAATAATAATAATAATAATAATAATAATAATAATAATAATAATAATAATAATAATAATAATAATAATAATAATAATAATAATAATAATAATAATAATAATAATAATAATAATAATAATAATAATAATAATAATAATAATAATAATAATAATAATAATAATAATAATAATAATAATAATAATAATAATAATAATAATAATAATAATAATAATAATAATAATAATAATAATAATAATAATAATAATAATAATAATAATAATAATAATAATAATAATAATAATAATAATAATAATAATAATAATAATAATAATAATAATAATAATAATAATAATAATAATAATAATAATAATAATAATAATAATAATAATAATAATAATAATAATAATAATAATAATAATAATAATAATAATAATAATAATAATAATAATAATAATAATAATAATAATAATAATAATAATAATAATAATAATAATAATAATAATAATAATAATAATAATAATAATAATAATAATAATAATAATAATAATAATAATAATAATAATAATAATAATAATAATAATAATAATAATAATAATAATAATAATAATAATAATAATAATAATAATAATAATAATAATAATAATAATAATAATAATAATAATAATAATAATAATAATAATAATAATAATAATAATAATAATAATAATAATAATAATAATAATAATAATAATAATAATAATAATAATAATAATAATAATAATAATAATAATAATAATAATAATAATAATAATAATAATAATAATAATAATAATAATAATAATAATAATAATAATAATAATAATAATAATAATAATAATAATAATAATAATAATAATAATAATAATAATAATAATAATAATAATAATAATAATAATAATAATAATAATAATAATAATAATAATAATAATAATAATAATAATAATAATAATAATAATAATAATAATAATAATAATAATAATAATAATAATAATAATAATAATAATAATAATAATAATAATAATAATAATAATAATAATAATAATAATAATAATAATAATAATAATAATAATAATAATAATAATAATAATAATAATAATAATAATAATAATAATAATAATAATAATAATAATAATAATAATAATAATAATAATAATAATAATAATAATAATAATAATAATAATAATAATAATAATAATAATAATAATAATAATAATAATAATAATAATAATAATAATAATAATAATAATAATAATAATAATAATAATAATAATAATAATAATAATAATAATAATAATAATAATAATAATAATAATAATAATAATAATAATAATAATAATAATAATAATAATAATAATAATAATAATAATAATAATAATAATAATAATAATAATAATAATAATAATAATAATAATAATAATAATAATAATAATAATAATAATAATAATAATAATAATAATAATAATAATAATAATAATAATAAGAAGAAGAAGAAGAAGAAGAAGAAGAAGAAGAAGAAGAAGAAGAAGAAGAAGAAGAAGAAGAAGAAGAAGAAGAAGAAGAAGAAAAAGAAGAAGAAGAAGAAGAAGAAGAAGAAGAAGAAGAAGAAGAAGAAGAAGAAGACAGAATGTTTTAGGTTTTCCAATGTAAGACATTGGAAAACTCATTAAGGCAGTTTGTATTGGTCTTCAAAACATTTAACTTGAAATTTAATTTATTATACAATTTTACTTATATTTCTAGTATAGCTTACAAATAGATCACACCACTTATATAAAATTCGATGTCCGTACCTACAATTGGAAACAACCATGACCATGGCAGGAGGAGGCTCAATCCATTATTTCCAAATATAATATATATATATATATATATATATATATATATATATATATATATATATATATATATATATATATATATATAGGGGCGGAACTAGAAATTTATAAAGGGGGGACCAAAATGAAATTTAAAAAAAAATTAAAATTTTATAAAGGGGACCAAAATGAATTAAAAATTTTGAGGGGGGCCAAACTAAAATTTTACAAATTTTAAAGGGACTATAGAGGTAATTTTACCTTTTTTCTAAAAAATCTATCTTATTCCTATTGAAAAGAAATGGGGGAGGGGGGGACCAAACCCCCTTAAACCCCCTATGGTCCGCCCCTGCTTGTATATAAAACAAGTCTCAATATGAGATGAAAAAATATATATATGTTCAAATTCAAACTAAAAATAATTATATAGAAATTCAATACAATTAAAATTTATGTTCACATTTATTTAGTTTTTTAATATATTAGCGTAATGGTAGTACATATTTATATTTTTTACATAAACTTAAACCTATTAAAATAAATATCATTTTTTTCACTTAAGTAATTCTGGTTTCACATTTATTTAAAATTTATATATAAACTATTGATTAATGACATTTACCTTTGTATTTCTACTTTCCAGGCCAACCTTTTGAGACTTGGATCACCCTATGTCTTTGACGTTTTAAACTACACAGGAGTATTATATTACATCGAAAAACAGCCTCAACAATTCCTCTACTTTTTACAACATGTTACACACAAAACCAGCTTTTTGCTCATGAGATTTGAGTACAGCTTCAAGATGGACTTAGAGGGGTTGGAGGAGTGGTCGTTCCCCTTAAAAAATTGAAATTCTTTTATGATTTTAAAATTTTTTTATGTATTTTCTATTGAAAATCTATTTCCTTATTTAAAATTTTAAGTTCTACCCTAAAATTTTATAAGTTCGCCCCTCTTAACATAAAGTTCTGCGTTCGTCTTTGTGTAATTCCATTATATTTTTATTATATTCAATGTTTCTTTTACTGTTTACGTTCTAAGTTCATGATTATCTCCTTTAGTAATATCGTTTCTAAAATTTAAACATATATTATCTCTTTATTATTACAATAATTTTACGACTACACTCGTCAATTGTTGATCATTAACTCAATTATAATTTATTATTTTCAAATAAATTATTGGATTATTCCTTTTTATCCTTTTAGTTTTCGTTTTTTATTAACTATATACTATGTGACATTATTGAAATTTGTATCATGCATGTTAATATTTTACTAACTATCTAAGTACAAATGATCGGTTGGTCAAATTACTCATATTTGTTTCCTCATATTTCCTTAGGTCTGTTGAAGGATATGGGCTGTTACGGTTGTTATCGATTTGGTTAGGCTGTTACAATTGGTTTTAGCCCGCCTTGGTATAACATATTAGATTCATTCTTTATATCATTATGTTAAGCCAACTTTAGGGCTATATAAACTGAGTCTTTTGACTCTAACTTTATTAGTGAAAAATGATAAAGCTCACATCTCTTTATTCTTTGAAATTACTATTGGTTTTCTGAGTTGGTTACAACTGTAAACACGTTTGTTATTCAATTAATGTATTCAATAAGGAATTTTTTCTTCAGTTTCTATCAGACTTTCAGAGAATTTTTCTCCTCTTCTTGTAACTCAATATGGTATCATTCGCCCAAGTTCGTCTTATCTAGCTTCCGTTTTAGTTTTCGTCTGTGTTCTTGCTATTTGTTTGGCGATTTTCTCTTGGTTTTGCTTCTTCTTGCTTCTTTCTCCATGCCGAACTCGTCTGTAAACGTCTCTAGTGATAACAATGCTGCAGGATCAGCGTCCAACGGTGGTCGGATCTTTACAAACAAGAAAGTTAACGTTCTCCTTGATGAATCTAACTTTCTTGTTTGGAAACAATAAGTTTTACTTACGGTCAGGAGTCATCGTCTGGAAAAACTCCTCAAAGGCACACTTGTTGCTCCTCCAGCCAAGATTTGATTGTCCGATGGTACTATGGTCGATAATGATGCTTATGAAGAGTTTGTGGCGCAGGATAGCACGATGGCATCCTGGCTTCTGTCAACTATGAGCCCTCATCTGTTATCCAATTTTGTTAGTGCCGAGACGTCCGCTGAAGTTTGGAAGGTTGTTGTAGATTTCTTTAGTAGTCAATCCACTACTACTGTTATGAGTATGCATTTTAAGCTGAGATCTATTCAGAAGGGTGACTTGAGCATGAGGCTGTATATCTCCAAAGTCAAGGAGATCTGTGACACTTTGGCTTCGTGTGGCAGCCCTGTCTCTACCATAGAGCACATCGCCTCCATCCTAAACGGACTTCCCAATGAATACAGACCATTTGTGGCGGTTATAACAGCGAGCTGAGAGCCATTCACACTTGAGGGAGTCACTGCTGTTTTGGTTGATTGTGAAGCACATCAGTCTATGTTTGACCAGGAGTTACATGTTCCTGTGAGTGTGCATAATGTTCAGTAGGCTTCTGGATCAGAGGAACGTCGGACCATAAATTAGCTCTTCAATCGGAATCAATCAAGCAATGGTTGTCGTGGTCGATCTCGTAACCGTTATCAGTGCCAACTGTGTGGCAAGATGGGTCACTTGGTTGATCAATGCTTTCGATGGTTCGATAAAAGCTTTGCGGGAGTTACGGCCAGGCCTCGTAACAATGAGGGTCCGTCGTCTGTGCACACATGTTTTGTTGATACAACTGAACTTTCTCATGCTTGTAACATTGCAGGTATGACATCTTCCTCTGGCTGCAACAAATGCTCTCAGTCTCCCTCTCCCAAGTCGTCTGGATCTTGTGACTCTTAGTTTGTCGACACGGGAGCCACCCATCATGTCTCGCCAGACGACACCGCTACTCATTAGTGCACTGACTACATCGGTCCAGGTAAATTGCTTGTCGGTGGTGGTACGAGTTTGTCTATTTCTAAAGTGGATCACTCTGCTATTGCATCCAATAAAATAGCCTTATTATTACATAATCTTTTAATTGTGCCTAATGTGACTAAGAATTTGTTATCAATGTCAAAGTTTGCTAGAGATAACATGGTATACTTCGAGTTTCATGCTACACATTGTGTTGTTCGGGATAAAGCTACTGGAGAAGAGTTGCCGCGGGGAGTTGAAACTGAAGGATTATATGCTTTCCATAAACACACTGGTTTTTCTAGTGATGCTGGTATTGAGTCCAATGTTGCTCAGGCTGTTGTTTCTGATATTACTAGTGTTGAGTCAGATTCTATTCAAATAAATCATGTTGATGTAGAATTGTGTCATCGTAGGCTAGGGCATCCTGCTCATGCCACGATGGCCAAAGTATTAAAGAGTTGTAACATTTCTTTACCTGCTAATAAACATACGATTTGCTCAGCTTGCCAACAAGGCAAGAGTCACAAATTCCCTTTCTCTTCTTCTAACACAGTGTACACTCAACCTTTTCAACTTGTTTTCACATACTTGTGGGGTCCTGCGCATGTAACTTCTGCAGGTTTTTTATATTATATGTCGTTCGTTGATGCTCACTCTAGACATACTTGGTTGTTTCTGCTCAAGTCTAAGGCACAAATAGTGCACGCGTACAAGCTGTTTTCAAAGCTTGTGAGTACTCAATTTGGGGCAGTGATAAAGGAAGTTCAAAGTGATTGGGGTGGAGAATTTCGGAGTCTATCCTCAGTTCTTGCTGAAATGGGTGTCTCTCATCGTGTGACATGTCTGCATACGTCGGAGCAAAACAGTGTAGTTGAGCATAAACACAGTCACATCATCGAACTTGCCCTCACTCTCTTAACACAGGCCTCTATGCCCCTTCAGTTCTGGTCATTTGCAGTCGTTAGTGTAGTGTATTTGATCAATCGCATGCCCACAAGTGTACCTGATGGCATATCGCCTTATGAGAAGTTATTTTGCAAACTTCCAGATTATCAATTCATGAAAGTGTTCGGTTGTTGTTGTTACCCTTACCTACGACCTTTTCAAAAACACAAATTGGAGTTTCGGTCACAACCTAGTACCTTCTTGGGTTACAACCCACAACATAAGGGTTACCAATGCCTTACACCTAAGGGTAAGGTCGTTTATTTCAAGGCATGTTGTATTTGACGAGTCTGCCTTTCCATTTACAGGAAATAAATATATGGTTGTGCCGGCTCCATGTTCGAAGGCTCCATCAAGATGTTTTCAGTCTGCTTCTTTATGTGTACCGGGTGTCAAAAATCATTCTCGTAAATGTGCTACATTTCAGTCTTTGGTTGTTGAGTCGTTAAGGTCACCAGGTGGTGTTGAAGTGTCACCCGAAGTATCTTCACCTCTTGGTGGTGTTGCTTCTAATGGTTCTGGTACAAGTGAGCCGCAATCACATGAAGATGTTGCTCCTAATGATTCTAACACACATACAGTTGCACCTGAGCTAGTTTCTTTGCCTTCGCCAGCTCTTCCAAATGAGGTGTCGTCTGATCCTGCTCCACCCTCACAATCCAGTGATCACTTACTGTCAACTTTGCCAGCTGTAGCTCAGGATATCCCACCCTCAACTGGTACAATGTCAGCTGCAACTTTTGGACTGCCTTTTAAAGCTGTTAACATACATTCAATGGTCATTAGGAGTAAAAGAGGATTTTTTAAGCCTAAATTGTTTGCAACAATTGTCCGGTCTGAAGATGATGTTCCCACAACTGTTCAGCAAGCCCTAAACTCACCTGAGTGGAAGGAGGCTGTGGTTGCTGAATACAAAGCTTTGGTCAACAACAACACATGAACATTGGTTACTCTACTAGAAGGGCGACAAGTGGTTGGGTGCAAATGGCTATTTCGCATAAAACGCAATCCTGATGGCTCAATTTCGCGCTACAAGGCATGCTTAGTGGCTAAAGGTTTTTCACGGGTACCTGACCAAGACTTCACAGAAACTTTTAGCCCGGTGGTACGTTTTACTACTCTCAATGTTATTTTTGCCTTGGCGGTTACTAATAATGGTGTTTGCGTCAAGTAGATATTAACAATATGTTTCTTAACGGTGAGTTAAGTGAGGAGTTTTTATGCAACAACCCCCGGGGTTCGAGCAAGTAAATGCCGATGGCTCGAAACTTGTGTGTTTACGACATGCACCGCGTAACTGGTACAATAAACTCCGAGAATTTCTACTTGAGATTGGCTTTCGAGAGTCCAAAGCTGATGCATCTCTCTTTGTGTGTGCAAAGAAAAATGTCATTACATACTTGCTAGTGTATGTTGACGACATCGTTGTGATAGGTTGTTCGTCGCAAGAAATTGAGGATACGATTCGTAATCTGGGCACTAAATTTGCTTTAAAGGATCTTGACGAGTTGTCTTTCTTCTTGGGGATTGAAGCAGTTCGATGTGGTGACTCCATCATTCTTAGTCAAAAGAAATTTATACTTGAGCTCCTTTAAAAGATAAAGATAGATCAGTCTAAGTCCACCCCTACACCAATGTTGTCTTCGCTGAAATTGGTTCAAGATGAAGGTAGTCCATTATTCGAACCCCAAGAATATCGTAGTATCGTGGGCAGTCTTCTTTATGTATGTTATACTCGTCTTGATATTACGTTTAATGTGTATAAAACTGCCCAATTTATGCATAGACCGTGTGAATCACATCTCAAAGTCGTTAAACAAATTCTAAGATATTTAGCTGGAACACTTGAGTTTGGTTTACTCTTTGCACCATCAGGTATTGACATGGTAAATACTGTTGCATATGCCGATGCTGACTGGTAAGTGATCTTAGTGATGAAGATCAACAACGGGATATTGTGTCTATATTAATAGTTGTTTAGTTTCTTGGTGCTTTAGGTAGCAAAAGTCCGTGTCTCGGTTAACAACCGAGGCAGAATACCGAAGCATTGCCAACGCGGTATCTGAAGTTGCTTGGGTAAAAGTTGTGTCACAAGATTTAGGTGTTAAGTTGGCATCAACACCAATTGTGTGGAGTGACAACACCAGTGCTATTGCCATGTCCGCCAATTCAATTTATCATTCTCGTGCAAAGCATGTTGAACTTGATGTTCACTTTGTTCGAGAGAAAGTGGCTCAAAAACAAGTGCAAGTGAACTATGTCCCAGCACATCATCAAGTTGCCGACGGTCTTACGAAGCCTTTGTCAAAATCATTCTTTCATTTGTTTCGAGAGAAAATGAGTGTGCATCCAACATGTTAACTGTGTTTGTGTACAAGGTGAAAGAAGAAAGGAAGAAGTAGGAAGGATGTTGAAGGATGTGGGCTGTTACGGTTGTTATCGATTCGGTTAGGCTGTTACAATTGATTTTAGCCCGCCTTGGTATAACATATTAGATTCATTCTTTATATCAGTTTGTTAAGCCAACTTTAAGGCTATATAACTGAGTCTTTTGACTCTGACTTTATTAGTGAAAAAATGATAAAGCTGACGCTTCTTATTCAATCAATGTATTCAATGAATAAGGAATTTCTTCCTCAGTTTCTATCAGACTTTCAGAGAATTTTTCTTCTCTTCTTGTAACTCAATAAGGTCATAGGTTCTAGATCCACTAAGAGCACACCCTTCATTCCCCTAGAGCACTCATTCCCCTCCCCTTTAGGTAGGATTAAGATTAGGATTAGAATTATAATTAAGATTTTTCAAAAAAAAAAATTACCAACTATAATCCTTTGAACAAATTCTCATAATTATAAAGGCTTAAATGAAAACCGGCCCTCAAATTATGCATTTTGTTTGCTTTTAGCTATTAAACTATTTTTGGTCAAAATAAGTCCATAAACTATCATTATGGTCATTTTAAGTCCTTAAATTATTTTTTGGTCAAAATAAGTACCTAAACTATGTCATTTTTTCTTTTAGTCCTTAAACTATCTATTGGTCAAAAAGTCTTTGTGATGTGTCAACATCTTATTGGCCGAAATAATTTTTTTGACTTAGATAACTATTGGACTTAAAGTGACCAAAAATTATAGTTTAGAGACTAATTTTGACCAAGAAATAGTTTAATGGCTAAAAGCAAACTAAAGGTATAGTTTAGGGATTAATTTTCATTTAAGCCAATTATAAATTATTCATATATAACTTTATATGTTTTTGCATATTCATATTTTTTATAAAAGTCGCTAAATTTTATTAAAAAAATATTCAAAAATACAATGAGAGTTTACAACTATAAGCGTAAACTAAACACTTAAATTGGACATTTTTCTATAATTATTAGGACAAAAACTAGCCATTTGAGATCGTACAAGGACCGTACAATGAAAATGTTAAAAACTCAACCAAAAAACTCAAACAAAAGATAGGTACAAACAACACCATAAGTCGACGATTTAAAGATAAAATCATCAACATTAACATTAAAAAATGTATATAACTCTTATAGCATATTGACAAAACGATCGTTAACACAACTCAATTGCGAACAATAAACATTGATTGTGAACAAGTATCTAAATCCAGCTCGAGGGTCCAAAATAGGAAGATCAACAAGATAACAAATAAGCCACATTTTGATCAGTTGTGTTGTCGTCAAATCCTTCCATGAGAAAATATATAAAAAAAAAAGAACGGTCAAACGATCAAGAGATAAGACAAAAGACATATTAAAAGACAGAGAAAACGTCTCACACAAAAGAGTTAGTCTTATTAAAACTAAAAAACAAAAACTAAAAACAAAATATAATAGAAAAAAATGATTGATAATCGACTACCAACATCACGCCTTCTGCTGCCAAACAAAATAAAAAGGAAAAGTTGCGGCGGATAAACCTAGACTCACGCTAGAGAGAATACTAGAGATTTTTTTTTTATGTGTATTCATGTTTAATTTATTGTAAATTATGTTCATATATACATATATATTATCAGCTAATCATGCATATATCATTTATTAATAGATAAATTGTACATATAATCACTCAACAATCTTCTAACTCTTATTTTGGTCACTCACGAATATTTTATTATTATTTTCAAATTTTTTAATATTATTTAATATAAAAATAATTTAAAAGAAAAAGAAAAATCATGTTGTACGCTGACCACCATTCGTCGCCGGCCATAGATGGTAGTCGTTCGGTCCCATATTTTACCGGTTACTTTGTCTCACTCCCCTGAGTCTGAATCTAACCTTCATTTTGCCAGAAAGTGCTTCAAAATCCACGAAAAAAAAAAATCAAAAGTGAGGAAACCAAAAAATTTATATTGAGATTCGCGAGTTTCAGGACATTTTCCGGTGAAACAACTACTGGATTCGGATTCAGCGTGTCAAAACGAGTCACCCGGTGCAATTTGGGGTCAAACGGTCACCGATTTTGAAGGTTGCCGGTGGTCAACGGTGGCCGGGTGATGACAGCGGCAGAAATTATTTAAATAATTTTAAAAAATTTATTATTTATTTTAAATTATTTTTATATTAAATATTATTAAAAAATTTAAAAATAATAATAAAATATTCGTGAGTGACAAAAAACGTTCAATGTATAAAGTTTGGTTATTAAATAAGAAAAATTGAATGACCAAAATAAGAGTCAAAAAATTGTTGAGTGATTATCTGTGCAATTTACCATTTATTAATAATAACATTATATGTACTTATTTTTAAGATTTTTAAAATTCTATTCTTAAAGGTTTTAAGAAATCTTACCCCGCTTCTCTTTCTTTTTCCTTTGAACGCTAGCAGCTTGTTTTTTCATTTGTCGTTTGCTTAATCGGCGGAAACACTAATTTCAGTGTTGGTTGTGGACAGCAGGTGACTTATATTTATTTTAAATGTTTTATTTTTTCTTCGAATATGTAGTTGCCCTTTTTTTTGTCTTTATGTCACAATTTTTTTTTGTCTTTATGATACATTTTTGTCTTATAGCATGTTTTTTGTGTTTGTATGGTGACCCTCACGACGATTGTTTCTGATTCGTGTTTGTCGGTGGTCACGTAGAGTTTAATCCCCTTTTGGTTGTTTGTCGATGTAATTTATAGTGAACCGTCGTTTTTTAGAATATGCGTGAAAGATGTTTACTGTCAATTTTGAGGATTTTATCTAGTTCGTGTTTTGATAACTCCCCAAGGACCATTCCTACAATGAACGGTAGAGATTTTTTTGGTGCAAGAAAAAGTGTATGATTTGACTGGTGTAACATTTATCTTTTATTTTTTAGATTTACCATGTTTTTTGGGGTGTTTTAAAAAATTTTAAGTTATGTTATATTTTTATTTTTAGGGTAAAGTACACCGATGGTAACTGAACTTTGATGCAAAAAATAAAATGATAACCAACGTTTCAAAAATCACGAAGTAGCAATTAAACTTTCGATTTTGAAACAAAATGGTAACTAGGGCGTTAAACCCCGTTAACTCCTAACGGAAATCTGACGTGTATGCCACATCCCACCCAGTTTTCCACGTCATATAAATAAAATAATAAAGCAATAATACACGTCAAATAAAAAAATTCTCGTTTGTTTAATCACGTTTTAAAAAATAACCCCCCGAAATAACCACTGCTAATGTTATTCCCGTTCTTTTTCAAAACTCAAACTCCCCCAAATCAAAACTCAACTGTTCTGAAGAAATTAAACCCATTTCCACAAATCAAATCTTTCGTTTTAATTCCTTCTACATTCAAAACTCAAAGGATTGTCAGAGTAAGCAAGAGGCTATGGATTACGGTAAGATTTTGTAAAACCCTAATCTAAGTAATTTTTAGGGATTTTGTATTTTTAGGGATTTTGTATTTTCTGAGTTTAGAATTTTTTGTCCTATACATTTGGATTGTTGTTGTTTTTCTTTTCTTTTACTCGTTATTCTCACTTTTTGTCTGTATTCCCTTTTTCTTTTACCCGTTGTGGACCACCATTGTTAAGTGGTAGTGGTAGGGTGTGGACCACCATTGTCGGAGTAATGGTAACTGAAAGAGGAAGTTGAATATTTAATTTGTCTTTATTCTCACTTTCTGAGTTTTCATTTATTTTTCATTTGCTTCATATGTGGACCACCATTCTCTAGACATGCTGATGAAGGAATAAAATAGTTTAGATTCTCTAAACATGTGAAAATAAAATAGTTGAATATTTAATTTGGTAGAAGTATAGTATTGCAGAATATGTTGTCCTCACTCCTTGATTTAATAAACTGAGTTGATATCATGTTTTTACAAGTGGGATTAAGGAATCGAAAAAAAATCTATTATTTATCTAACTAAAGAGGAAGTTGCTGTGAAGCTGGTATGTTGATCTTAAAAAGAAAAAGTAGTTTTACTAACTCCCTCATTAATGTGTCCAGCCTTGTTAAGCTTTATATGTTTCATCATTTGTATGTGCTCATTAATATGTTGCCCTCATTTGTTATTGCACCCATTTCCATTCTGAGAAGAAAAGTATTTCTACACAAATGAGAAATTGAAACCACATGTTGATTGCTAGGTGTTTTTGCATTCTTTTATATTCTTATGTATCTTAGTAGAAATTGAAACCACATATTTTTGTTGATTCCTTGTGTGTGGTGTGAGTTACCCTTTTTCTTGTGGTTGTTGAGAATCTATGAGATGCATTAACTGACATATATAGACATGCAGTAACTGACTTTATGAGATGCAGTAACTGACTTTATTATTTTTGTAGGTCCTAATTCAGACTCATTTAGTGTTGTAGTTCATTATGGTGGTAAGTTTGTCAGGAATATGAGTTTAAGTTTTACTGGAAAACAAAGCAAGCGTTATGATATGATTAGTAAAGATAAATGGTCAATGTTTGTCATATGTGCTATAGCTGATGACATTGGATTAAAATCTTGTTTAGAAATTTACTGAAAATCTGAAGTTGGGGCATTGGATGTGAATAATGTCCAGTTATTGAAGACTGATTCAGATGTAGTTGGCATGTTGGAGTCTATCTCAAATGATCCTATACACATTTATCTAGCAGAAAAGGCTGGTAAGGAAGTAGATGAAAGTGTTGGTGAAGAAGAAGCTAAAAATGCTGAGGCAAATGATGCAACAATGGAAAAAGAAGCTGAGGCAAATGATGCAATAATGAAAAAAGAAACTGAGACAAATGATGCAACAACAACAAATGATGCAACAACAAATGTTGATGCAGTACTTAATGATGCTGAAAATGCAGTGGAAGAAGAAGTAGTGGAAGAAGAAGTAGTGGAAGTTGAAGATGTAGTGGAAGAAGATGAAGATTCCAATGAAGCTGAAGGAGAAAATAAAATGAGTGAAGAGTAAGAAGATGCTGACTCAGGATTTTTTGATAGTGAAGCTGATGTTGATGAAGATGAAATTGTTCAAGAGGATGTCTCCAACAGAGTGGTAAAGAACTTAGAGGGTTTGTATGGTGATTGAGGAACACATTTAAATGAAAATGAGAATGAGAGTGATGCTGACTCAGACTCCTTTCATAGTGTACACGGGTCTGACAGTGATGGTCCCACATGGCCAGAGTTTAACATAGAATGTGATATGGAGAACCCTAAGTTTAAGGTGGGTTTACTGTTTCCTAACAAAGGCACATTGAAAGAGGCTGTAAAGCAATATGGGAGAAAAAATAGGTATTTTCTGATTTTTGACATAAATGACAAAAGAAGATTTCGAGCAATTTGTAAAGATGCTACATGTTCTTGGAGTATATGGGCTTCAAAAATAGATGCTGATAGTGATACCTTTCAGATTAAGACATTCAATGATGTGCATACATGTGCCAAAGTAATGAAGAATCCAAATATCACTTCTAGGTTCATTGCAAAGACTTACCTGCACAAATGGCAAGCTGATAAAAACTATGGTGCTAGCTCATTGAAGGCCAATGTTGAAAAAAAATTGTGGCCCTTTTGAATGAAACCAAATGTATTAGGGCTAGAAAACTTGCCTTAGAAATGATAGATGGAAGTTACAATGATCAGTTTAAAAAGTTGTATGATTACCTAGGAGAGCTTAGGGAGACTAATCCTGGAACAACCACCATTTGTCAGTTAGATGATATGTTATTTGAGAGGGTCTATATCTGTCCTGAAGCATGTAAAAATGGTTATAAGGCTGGATGCAGGCCTATGATCAGTATTGATGGGTGTTTTCTGAAAGGTCCTTATATTGGTTGGTTACTTGCTGCTGTTGGGATAGATGCTAATAATGGTATTTATCCAATAGCATATGTTGTTGTGGAAAGTGAGAATTTTTCAGCATGGTATTGGTTTCTTAGTTTGTTGAAAGATGACCTGGAGATTACAAATTCTTTCCACATCAGTTTTATGTCAGACAAACAAAAGGTATATTCTCTTACTTCTTTTTATTGAATATTAATATACTAAAATTTATACTAAACTATTGTCAATATTTGTCTTGTAGGGACTCAAAAAAGCATTGGAAGAATTGTTTCCAAATTCTGAACAACGAAACTGTGTCAGACACATGTACACAAACTTCAAAACAAAAGACACCAATAGAGGAAAGGCATTGAAAGATGCATTTTGGAAAGCAGCAAGATCAACATATGTCTCCCAATTCACTGCAGCCATGAATGAAATAAAGGCAATATCAAAAGATGCTCACGAATGGTTTAATGATAAACCCCCCTCCATGTGGTCAAAATCATACTTCTCCACAAGGAGTAAGTGTGACATGCTGCTAAACAACCTGTCAGAGTGATTCAACAAGGTAATTCATTCTTTTTACCTTACCTTACATCATATTCTTCATACATGAAATGATCTTGCTGGAAGTTACATAATGGTAACTGAACTATCTGAAAGTTACATAGTGGTAACTGAACTATCTGAAAGTTACATAATGGTAATTGAACTATCTGAAAGTAACAAAATCGTTACTAAACTTTTTGTTTTTTTTTGCAGATTATACTGGAGGCAAGATATAAGCCAATACTTACAATGCTGGAAATTATTAGGACCAAGATGATGAGAAGAATAGTCCAAAGGAGACAAGAAGCTGAAAAATACAATGGAATTTTGTGTCCTAAGATTCAAAGGAAGCTTGATATTCAAATTCAAAACTCTGTTAGGTTAGCATTGATATAAATTTAGTATTTCAATTCTAACTTTTTTATTTATATTCATTATGTTCAATGCTACTAAGCATGGTATTTATTTGTTCATTATGTTCATAGATGTCGGCCAATATATGCTGGTAACTTTCAATATCAAGTTGAATGTGGCCAAGGAGAACAACATGTGGTGAACATCCAAAATCATACATGCACATGTAGAAGATGAGATCTCACGGGAATCCCCTGCAATCATGCTATTTCAGTTATGCACAACGACAATATGAATGTAATTTCATTTGTCGATCCGTGCTACAAGAAGGACACTCAGCTGTCAATTTATGGGCACTATATTAACCCTATTAAAGGTGTTAATCAGTGGACCAAAGTGGAAGGCATGGAACCTATACTTCCACCAGTTTTAAGAAGACCAGCTAGAAGACCAAACAAAAAGAGAAGATTAGAAAGAGGTGAAGTTCCTACTACGAAAAAAGTAGGTAAAAAAGGTGTGCAAATGACTTGCTCTAAATGTGGTAAAACTGGCCACAATATAAGAACTTGCAAAGGAGAAATTGGTAGAAACAAAAAACTCAAAAAAGCTGTAAGTTTTGTTCAAACTAATTATTTAAGTTTATACTTGTATTTGAAGTTTAGTTCAAACTAATTATTTTGTTCTATTACTGTCCACATAGGGTTCATCAAGGCAACATCAAAGTTCAAGGCAGTCTTCACGGCAGCACCAAGGTTCAGGGCAAGCTTCAAGACAACACCAAGGTCCAGGGCAGCACCACCAAAGTACAAGACAACCTTCTAGGCAAAAGTTGCCAACAAGAAGACAACCTTCAGTTACCACAGTAAGGTGGATGAACTCTACACAAGAAAGTTATATCTCCAACCCACTAACACAAGCCTCTAATGCACATGATTGAAGGATTTGTTTGACTTATTTTATCTACATTTTGTGGCATACTTTGTGGCACTTTGTGGTATACTGTGCCTATTTTGTGACATTTTGTGGCATTTTGTGACTTTGTGGCAATATTCTGTTATATGTACTAGGTGAATACATTTTGTGACTTTGTGACTTTGTGGTATACTGGAAATAATCTACATTAGTGCTTATATCATTCATTTGATATATGTGCTTATTTTCTGGTATATTTGTGACTTTGTGACTTTGTGTTATATCTTATTTCTGGTATATTTGTGCTTATTTTCTGATATATGTACTAGGTGAATACATATATTGTTCCATTTTCATGCTCATTCGATTGTATCTAAATCATATAAACCAAGTACCATTTTTCTACATTCAACAAGACATGCTTATATCATTCATTTGATATTCAATACATATCAAACTTCAAGTTATATATTTACAAAACTGAAACTTAAAGTTAAGTATATATACAAACTTTCCAACCAAACAAAATGCATGACAAATCGAAATTTTCAACTTTCAATTTCAAAAGTTACTTCTAAAATCCACCACAATCAACAAAAACCCACAAACACTTAGAAAGCAGGATCTCAAATTCCCAACTTTCAATTACATAAATTACACCAAAATCAACAAAAACCCATAATGCTAAACAACACTTCTAAAATACCTCTACCGACAAATCCAAAATAACACCATTAAACTGATGATACAAATCCATAAAATCCTTTCCTTCTTTCTCCCCCGTTCTAAAGAATTCAACTTTTTCAGCAGCCCGTTGAGAACCACTGTTGCTCGAGGCGTCATGGGAGGATCGTACCACTGCATAAATCGACACGATTTATGCCTACGTGAGCCATAATTTTTGCAGCCGAAGAATCTTCTTCCAGGATTTCCAGATGTCCACGATGTTTTCATCTTAGCTAGCAAGTCACAGTGACAATATGGTCTTCGAATAGGATCATCCATTGTTCTCCCCCTTGTTGTTTTCTTCTCCTACCTTACTAGCTGCCCCAAAAAACTGAAGAGAGTTTAGAATGAAATGTTGTCGATAGATTAGGGTTTCATCCTTTAAAAATGGGATTAAAAATCATTTATATTATTTAACGTGTATTATTGTTTTATTATTTTATTTATATGACGTGGAAAACTGGGTGGGATGTGGCATACACGTCAGATTTTCGTTAGGAGTTAACGGGGTTTAACGCCCTAGTTACCATTTTGTTTCAAAATCGAAAGTTTAATTGCTACTTCGTGATTTTTGAAACGTTGGTTACCATTTTGTTTTTTGCATCAAAGTTCAGTTACCATCGGTGTACTTTACCCTTATTTTTATTATTAATAAAGTTGACAGGTTAACGTGTAAAAAAATTATATTCTTTTGTTTGGGCTATTTTTATTAGACCCAATTGCAAGGAAAAGAAGAGTTGGGTTGAAAAAGTCCCGGAAAGTTTCACGTTGGGCTACTTTATGCTCCAAATGAATTTATAATTAAACCCACAATTTTTCTAACTAATATATATATTTTAATAAACTTATATATTAAATTATTGATAAATCAAAATTATTTTTATAAAAGAGGGCTATCACTAATATGTTTAACTTGAAAATTAAATTTAAACTATATTATTGTAATATTCTTATTAAACAAATCACAAATTATTGATAAAAAGAGATTATCACTAATTCATTTATGGGTTTAATTTTGATACACATGTTGTGTAAATTTTACACAAGCCTGCATATTAATATTATAAAGTAAAATCTTAAATAATTAAACTTTAACCTTACAAAACTAAACTATAAATTTTAAACCCTAAACCCCATATTCTAAATATTAACCTTAAAGTCTAAGCACTACAACCCAAACTCCTAAACTCTAAACCTTAAACTAAACCCCTAACCCCTAAAACTAAAAGGCTTGTGTAATTTACACAGTCAGTGTATTGAAATTTTTTTCTTCATTTATTGAGATAAGACGTTAAATCCCTTAAATAAAGTCAATAATTTAAATTATGACGTTGTAAATTAAACAAATTAATTTAATAAAATTATTAATAAATTATTACAGATCTGAATTTAATAGATCTGAATTTAATAAATTAAATATAAATGGTTATATAAAAAGTTAAAGCAACTGGGTTGGTAATAGAAAATGTTGAATCTAAAACTTTAGACCCATTCGTGTGTATCATTTTCATTTGTTGACCAGATATATTTTCCACCAAGGACAACACTATGGATGCCAAGTTGGAATACCATTGCCTTTACTTGTCTTATTTATTAATTTCCAAATCTTTAAGTTAACTCAGTAATCTAAATCATTAAAATTCTATATTAACACATTAAGTTTCAGGATGTTATATATATATATATATATATGATTGTATTATCCAAATAAAAAATATGCTACTACATCAGTATAAATGTGTTTGTATTATTTAAGTTGTTTGACGATACACTAAATCTCTTAAACAATGTCAAAAATTCGAATTTTAACGTTATAAATAAAATAATTGAAATAAAAAAAATTTTGTATAATGAATTTATGTAATACTCGAACAATAAATTAAATACCGATAATTATAAAAAAAATTCTTTAAAATTGCAAGTACCTTTTGCATATACTTTCCCCACCTGTCCCTTTCTTAATAAAACTTTTATAATAAATAAACAATAGATTTATATCCAATACACTGGCGGTGGAAACTTTTAGTTTCCACAAACGCCTTAGTTTTAGGGTTTAGAGACTTAGTTTAGGGTGTAGGGTTAGGAGTTTGGGTGTAGGGGTTTAAAATTTAGGGATAATGGTTAGGATTTAGGGGTTATGATTAGGATTTGGGGTTTAAAGGTTAAGGTTTTAGTGTAATACGTTGAGAGTTTAGGTTTTAACGTATAAACCCTAAATTCTAACCCTAAATCCTAAATTCTATTCACAATCCTTAAATTCTAAACTACTAAACTTAAACCCCTAAACCCAACACACTGAATTGAGTCCCTAAACCTCAAAAATCAAAGCGCTTGTGAAAACTTTTAGTTTTTACGTCAGTATATCAAATAATTATCCATAAACAATTTAAGGACATTAAATATTTAATTTAATTTTATATAATGAGTAGAGATTTATATTGAGCCTTTGAAAGCCCAAAGTTTATAATTTGGAGCTGAAAATCAAATCCGAGGAATTGAATTAAGAAAGGAAAATTCTTTCCCGTTTTCTTCATCAATCCCTCCCTCAGTTTATAACTACAAAGCCAGAGAAATTCACTGTCTTGAATCCTCCACCTTGGGTTCCGTTGACTTCCCTTAAACTCTCCGAAAAGTCTTAACATCTTCTCATAGTTTTTCTCCTTCTTTGATCCCCCATTAGCCCAAGATCAGGGCTTTTAATTTATTATTGTTGTTGTTGTTTTTGTCTTAGGATTCAAGGAAGGAGAAAAATTCGAAATTGAGAGGAACAAGTGGAAGGAATCTAGGGTGGGATGATCGGATGTTATCCGGTGTAAGATAAGCAACACCATGATCAACACCGCCAACGGTACTATTCCCACGTCATCTTCATCGGCGAACGCTCAATCGCCCGGTTTGAAGACTTATTTCAAGACCCCAGAAGGCCGGTATAAGCTTCACTATGAAAAGACTCACCCTTCCAGCCTTCTCCACTATGCTCATGGCAAAACCGTTACTCAGGTAACTTCAAATTTCTAGGGTTTCTTTTCTTTTTTATATCATCATCATTATTATTAGATAGTGAGAAGTGAGAACATTCCCAATTTGTTAGTAAAATGATGCTTTTTTATATATACCCATCTCTTAGAAGCACTTCTAGAACATAGTTTCCTAATCATTTTGTGTCATCCGTGTCTAAGCATTGTTGATTAAAAGATTGAAACTGAAATAGTATGAATGGGTGCCCATAGTTCTAAAGTCAAATTTGGATAGTTTAGTTCATACTTATGTAGTATTCGTTTGTTGAGATTGTATTTGATTAAGTTTGGTTTTCAGGTTACCCTAGCCCATTTGAAGGAGAAGCCAGCTCCGTCAACCCCGACAGCTTCATCGTCCGGCTACAGTGCTAGCAGTGGGGTCAGATCAGCAGCAGCAAGATGGCTAGGTGCTGGGAATGGGAGCCGTACGCATGGATTTGCTGGAGGGAATGGTGGGGGTAAAAGTATTAGCAGTACCAGTAGGATTGGGTCATTGGGTACTTTGAGTTCAAGTAATTCATTGACTAATATGAATTTTGATGGGAAGGGAACTTATTTAATCTTTAATGTTGGTGATGCTATCTTTATTAGTGATTTGAATTCTCAGGATAAGGTAATTTAGCATTTTCTAGTTGTGGTTTTTGATGAATGAGAAGGTGCCGATGGTAGCATTTTAAGAGCCTTGGTGTTTAATGTAGGATCCAATAAAGTCTATCAGTTTCAGTAATTCAAACCCTATCTGCCACGCGTTCGATCAAGAAGCCAAAGATGGCCATGATTTGCTTATTGGGTTGAATTCTGGTGATGGTAATTCATCTTTGCTTGTTTTAATTTGCAATTATAGCTCGTCGGTTTAAACACTGCAAATTTATCAGTTCTGTGTGTATTACTGTAGTTTACTCTGTGTCACTGAGACAGCAGTTACAGGATGTTGGAAAGAAGCTTGTTGGGGCACAGCATTACAACAAAGATGGTTCTATCAATAACAGGCAAGATTTACATTACTACATCCATTGTACTTTTTCCGACTTTTCAGAAGCTTGACTTTTGAACCCGTCTTCACTATATGAGTACTCCTTTTAAAATTGTGAGTTCAGAAATGCTTTGTTTTAGGTATTCTTGCATGTTTTCTTTTATGATTTTTGTGCTCAGGAGTCTAGACTGGTCTATGGTGGTGTAAGAATTTATTGTAATACCCAATGGCTTGGAGCAGGATAATTTATATGACATCTTAGATAGATCATTTTTCTCTTTTAAATGGTGTATTATTATGAAAAAATCTTTTTTCCGGAATCTGTTTTTGTTATTTTAATAGGGCGATATTTCCTTTCAGTAACCCATAATTTTTATTTCTATCCACCTAGAGACCTAGCTGTATTGTGGCTTCATTTGTTCTCTCTTTGATCATCAAAAGTAGAGCTGTACTCAAAGGTATCAATCCTATCGATACAAGGTCAGCTAGACAGTGACTGGCTTGGTCTTTCACTGAGTTTATTGTAAGCCTTCTAGCAATATTTGACTTTCCTCTGCTGTGATTCCTAGAATTTGCCTTCTATGGACTCCCCTCAGGGTAATGAAAGGGCACTGACTTCTATTTCTAATAGGTCTTTATCCTGAATTGATGTTTTTAATTGTGTTGACTCGGTTGCCTATGTTATTAATTCTTGTAATTTGCAGCAGTCGCTGTACTAGTATTGCATGGGTTCCTGGAGGAGATGGTGCTTTTGTGGTAGCTCATGCTGATGGAAACATGTACGTGTATGAAAAGGCAAGTTTTTAGTAATTAAATAAGGATACTTTTACTTCTGGAGGTGTAACTTACAATTTTACCATGTTCAATGCATCAAATTGTTGTCTAAGTTTTTTCTTTCTTTTTCTGCCCTCTAGAATAAGGAAGGTGCTGCCGATTCTTCGTTCCCTGTTATAAAAGACCAAACTCAATTTTCTGTTGCGCATGCACGTTACAGTAAGGTACTGGTCAGTGCTTATATATTTTTTTTGGGGAAAAATAATTTTAGAATTTTCCTATTTCTGCATGTTTCCTAAAAATTGGTAGTCTTTACCTTAGATTTATCATCTAAAGCAGGAGGCCAGTAAGGATTCATGTATATATTTATTGCAGGTGCTGCATAGCTTTTCTTTATATGCACTTCTAGTTTCTAGCCATACAACATTCTGTTTAAATTAGATAATGCATGTATTGCTGCGTTTTGTGTGATCTAGATTGCCAAAATGGGATTTGGCACCCAAATTTCTTTAGAGAGCTGTAGGTAGTGTAGTTTGCACGTTTTTTAAGGATTCCTCAAAACCTTTACTCAACACATTTAGCTGGCTATGTAGTCTTGTACCGGCCTTCTGGTTTATGCGCATATTTTTGTTTTTGTTACAGTTAATATCATATAGTCTTGATATCTGGCACGATAGGACATGCCTTAGCACAATAAATTGGTATTAGTCCAACTGATCTTTGACATCAATGAGGAATCCATAGAAGTTTTCCTCCTATCTTTCCACATACTGTTTTGGCTTTTTTACTTGCCATTATTTCCTCCAGAGCAACCCAATCGCGAGATGGCATGTTTGTCAAGGTTCAATTAATAGCATTGCTTTCTCCCATGATGGGTCCTTCTTAGCAACTGTTGGAAGAGATGGTATCAGTCAACTTGACATCATTTTCATTTTATGGATGTTTTGTTTTTTTTTAGTTCGAACTTCGAAGTTTCTAAGTTTTACTCTTTTTATGTACTGAGCACAGGTTATCTGCGAGTGTTTGACTATTCAAAAGAACAACTCATATGTGGTGGCAAAAGTTATTATGGTGCTCTATTGTGTTGCGCTTGGAGGTGCTCTATTCTTAATTTCAGAATTCTTTTGAAATCATTAATGCTGTTTTTCACGAGTACACTGTGTTTCCAATTTGTCACCTTTACTGACATCAACTTCCACTGAACAGTATGGATGGGAAATATATTCTGACTGGAGGTGAAGATGACTTGGTTCAAGTTTGGAGTATGGAAGATCGAAAGGTTGTGGCATGGGGTGAGGGGCACAACTCATGGGTACGATTCTTACCTTATGGTGAAGGCTTCTGTTTATCTAGTGTGGATTATGATGGCTCCATACTCATTTCTTTCTAAATGGTGCTGGCAGGTTAGTGGAGTGGCATTTGATTCGTATTGGTCATCACCTAATTCTGATGGCACAGGGGAGACGGTGATGTACCGGTTTGGCTCTGTTGGTCAGGTATATAGATGATGTTAGTCTGGTAAAAGTAATTACTATCAATGTCCTGATTATGTCACTTCTATCAATGTTAGTCTTGAAAATATGCTTCCTTGCAGCACCTGCACTATCATTCACATCTCATTATTACCTTCCTCTGTATAGGACACACAGTTATTATTGTGGGACCTGGAAATGGATGAAATTGTAGTGCCATTGCGTCGATGCCCTCCTGGTGGATCTCCCACTTACAGCACGGGGAGCCAATCATCCCAATGGGACAATGTATCCCCATTAGGTACCCTGCAACCTGCCCCAAGCATTCGAGATGTTCCAAAAGTTTCACCACTGGTTGTTCATCGCGTCCACACCGAACCACTCTCTGGATTGATTTTTACCCAGGAATCTGTACTTACTGTTTGTCGAGAGGGACACATAAAGATCTGGATGAGACCCGGCGTAGCAGAAAGCAACTCAAGCAACAACAGCGAAAGCGTGTTAAGTAACAGTTTCAAGGATAAGCCATTGGTATCCAGCAAGATTGGCAGTTGTAGCTAACAATCATCAAAAGAGGCAAGACAAAACAAAGCTCTATTTTTTCCCTTTCTTTTTTATCACTGTAATGTTTCTCTGTGCTGGAGTTGCATTTCTATTTGCTAGTGTGGCCGTTCATCTGTTTATGGAGTTGGGTTTTTCTCAAAGTAGAATTGTTTGATCGAAACGGAATTGGAATGAGGTAAACCATCAGAATCCATTGTATATTGATAGAAGAAAAATGGCATTGAGAGCAGAAAGAGGTGTGGAGGAAAATGAGAAACCTCCATTGTAAGTACAAACGGCTATTTCTAGAATATATATGAACACTGACCTGAAATTGCTCCTTCAAGATTTGTATTTGAAACTTGTAGATCCCTTTGTTTCTTAATATCTTAACACAGGCCGTAATCATAATCTATTTTATACTAAATGTCACCTTTTGAAGCATATTTGAAAAGACGCATCAAGATTACTTAGGTATCAAGGAAAGAGAGTTCATAATTTGTACCAAATATTTCACTTATTCGAAAATGAATTCAAAAATATACTAATCATCCTATGAAAAATTGTGCTGTCACACAAAACGTTCACTATATTACTTGATAGTATACGAATTTCAAAATCAATTCAGAAAACTTTGAAAATTTCATAAAATTGAAGAATAAAAAGTCAACAATAGAATTGTGAGACTAAACTATATTCCTATTCAACATCTTGCAAATATTTTTACCTTCCAAGATGAATTTAAAGTAGTAGAAAACGTAGTTTTTGTTCATCATAAATTCTAAGTTCTAATTTACTTAGTGTTGGGTTTTAAAAATATGATGAACTTTCTTAGGAGATAAAGGTTAAATTTCACTTTGTAATTCTCATCCTACAAAAACAGACTGATTTTTCTTTTAAACAACACATACGAACAATCTCAGACTTTTTTTTCATTTAAACAACACATACAAACAATCTCAGACTTCTTTTTCATTTAAACAACACATACAAACAATCTCAGACTTTTTTTTTCATTTAAACAACACATACAAACAATCTCAGACTTTTTTTTTTCATTTAAACAACACATACAAACAATCTCCCGTCTGGCTCCATTACCAACCCTATACACATACATACCTGCTACCATGCTCGGCAGCTCGGGTTCAAGAAAACGAGAGTTCTAGTTGTAGAGCAAGCATCCTATAAGGAACAAATAAAGTAGAACTCGCAAAAATATTTCTAAAGTCCCATCAAACAAGATGGCATCTATTTGACTGAATATATCTGTGTAAATTCCAGCATTTCGTTCATAACATGTAATGTAATTGAATATAACTTCATGTTTCGGTTATTTGAAAGGCTTGACATAAAGATAACAAAATACTATACAGGAAGATAGTTGAAGAAACATGTTCTCATCTCATTCATCGGGGCCATTGTTGACCTTTATCTCCAAAAGCCTCTCAACTGGTTGCCTACAGATCGGGCACCGATTCGTTTGGCATCTCAAAACCTTTGCACATGAGCTGCACATGCACTGCATTATGTACAAACATAAGTTATATCAACCACCTGCTATAATCTCAATTCCCCTAAACTGAAAATTGGTTATAACCAACATTTCCCTGAATGGAAAGGAGTAGGCGAGTAGTCTATTACTTGAAAAAGTAAAGAAGATTTTCACTACCTATTAAGTTATTACTACAGGATTTATTCATCGAGTTTAGGGAAACAGTCGGGTGTTGCCCTTTGCTTTCTTGTCTATTCAGTCAATAATGCAAAAGACCAAACAAAGGGAGAAAAGGAATGGAGTTGAAGTAATGAAGAGAAAGAACAAGCAGCGGTGTTTACCATGTGTCTGCAGGGAAGGACGGTTGTGTCCCGAGGTTCTGAAAGGCAAATAACACATTCTTTTCCACTATCATTAGCATCAACATCATTGTCAACTGAATTTCCGATCCCATATATTTCTTGCAGTTCATACCTCATCCCGTTCACCCACAGGATCTGTTTCACGACTCTCGTCTGGTATTCACCCTTCTCCTTCTCAAACACTGCCTGTGTTATCTGAGAATTCATGGCTCCTGACTCTTGGTTTCCATCCGACACATTCTGGTTGAGAGGAAATGCCTCTGCCTTTATGGCCAGATGATAGATGTCCACTGCATCTACTTTCAATAATTCCGACTCCTCAAACATAGAGATATCGATCCCTGTTCCAGAGGGCAGTCTAAACTTCTGTCCTAGACCTTGTTCGAAAGGTAAAATAACTGGGGGTAGAATACTTTCCTTCATTGCTGTCAGATTGCAGTCTTCACCTTCTTTTGCAAAGAAAATAACAGTCATCCTGTATGCAGAAAAGCCAAATAATACATCTCGTTAAGAAATAATATCAGAGACCAAACACGATTAACACCCCCCCCCCCCGGCAAATCTGAACTACAATATAAGATTCAACACAACCTCAATGCAGAAAATTGATTCTAAGAAGAAAATGGAAGCACTTGTGCTTAAGGGCTACGTGAATGTGCTCCATTAAGTATAACTTTCTCATGATCCTAGAGAAACAAAAATACATCAAATAATATATTGTTTGATTAACGAAACAGAGTATAAGAAAATGATTATATCAATTGCATTAGTACATTTCTACAAGAAAGTCAGCCACCTACATGCTTAAATCGTGTTTCTTTTCTACAAGAAATAATATCAAATGCATTAGTACATTTCTACAAGAAAATGAATCAGAGTTAAACATCATCGTGCTTTTTTTTCCTATACTCACAAGCTCCTTAAATCTAAAGCTCAGAACTCTCTTTTCCATCAATTCACTCTACTTCATAAGTATTTACATCTGATTAGCACGATGTGTAAATTTAAAAGGACAACAAAATACCACTATTATTCTAGCCCTCTCAAGGTAAACGGTAAACCTACTTCCATTTGCTCTACCAAGTAAACAAAATCTGGGGCGCGAAGTCTGAGATGCAGAGGAATGAATGAGACCTCAAAAACACATCTAATGAGGTAAAATACCATCTTGTAAGTTCTCTTCCTTTTTCAATCAACTTGGCATCTGGATTAAAGTTGATTCGAAATTTCAAATAGTATACAAAAAAGAGAGTTCTTTACAGTCAAACCCCATATAAACAAGACAACTTTAAAACCTCCAAATATAGCAGAGAATCTACAAAATCGATACAGAGTTAACAAAATAAAACCCTCAAGTCATGTGTTAAAATCACTTCCCAATTTTTTATCCCTTTAAGAATGCATCTCTCTCTAAGTCTAACACAATAATCATCTAAATTGGCATTATTGACACTCAAGCTCTTAGAACAAAATTAACAATAATCATATGAATGATATCCGAGGAGCAAAGTTGTAATCGAAAGTAGCTAGAACTATTCTATTGTCACAGATGGCGAAACTGGAAAAAATTTTAAACAAAGAGACTGAATTCTTATACCTTCCAGCAACGGTAGCATCAAACGTGAAAGATACCAACAACTTCCCAGGATTCAGCTCATCAGCTTCGAATTTCAAGGTTTCCTTCTTCAAATTGACGTCGTTCTTTATCGTAACCGCCTTCTGGTGCTCTATATACGGCACCGGCGGCGGTGGCATCATCGGTCCATAAGCATATCGACCCCAATTGGCGGGCTCCATGTGGGGCCCACCCCGATGGGGGTGATGATGATCGTAGGGCGCCGGAAGCGGCAACGGCACAGGCGGCTGGTGAGGGTAGTACCCCGGGTACTGGTAGTACTGGGGCGGGTTGGTGTTCGGGTATTGGGGCGGATAAGGCGTTGCGGCGGCAAAGACGTAACGGTTGGCGGCGATTTCAGCCTGCGGCTGAGTTGGAGGAGGCGGAGGTGGCGGGGGAGGGTGGTTCCTCCGGCTTCCGTGCCTTCTCCGGCCATTTACTCCGCTACTTCCGATGTTCCCCATGAATTTTTCCCGGGTTTTGGAATATAAAGTAAAACAAACCGGAAAATTTTGCAAAAAAATTATAAAGGAATGATTTTTATAACCAAGTTCGATCCAAATTTCATGTAAAAAATTCAGGGTTTTCCATTTCCCCCTCAAAAACCCAAAAAATGAAGAAAAAAAGACGAAATTATTTGGGAGAAGAAAAGAAAAACTACGTTTGCTACCTGCTCTCCCCTTTCATTTCTGTATCAAAAGAATAAATAAATAAAAAAGAGGGAATCTTTGGTTGGGTGAATATTGGGTTTGCGTAAAGCTCCACCGAAACCACCATTGATGATGAAGAGATAGAAATTGTGCTAAAGTGATCAGCTTTGTTTTCTCTTTTTCTTTTTCCCATTTTTCTTGTCGTTTAATGACAAAAATACCCAAACTTTGACAGAAGGTGATAGGAGATTAAAGTCTTAATATTTTTGGTTAATTACAATTTACGTTTTATTATTAAAGATAAGATCTTTATCAATTTTAATTTTATATGTTTTTATAATATTTTAGTATAATTATTCTTATCTAATTCATGGACCGATTAATTATGATCGAATACTACAAAATTTATTAAAGAACAATCATTTCAATCTTATTCATTCTATTTAAAAACAATATCATGATTCAAACTTTAATATATATTGTTTTATCTTACTAATGGATAATTGATTTCTTAGCTCAAAATTTTACAAACCATTCGGTTTATTGATTTTAAAAAATGCTTTATGTTATGAATATTTATCTATGTGGATGTCTATCATGATTAGAACTTTATCAAAGGAGTTTGATTTATTTATTATTAGGAATATTATCTCTATGAATTAGAGTTTAATGTATTATGTACTTTTTATGCCTATAAATAGATGATTCATTGAAGGCATTGTATACAATTCTATATTTGAGAATAATACAAATCTCCCTCTTTCTCTCATCTCTTTGTTCTTCTTGTTCTTATTCTTGTTCTTCTTTATTTTATTTACAACACGTTATCAGCACGAGACTCTAATCAACTGAGGTCTTCATCGTTATAATTCAAAAGAAGTTACCGGGAAGAATTCGATTATAGAATAAACCAAAGATAAGTTTTTTTTTCTCTCCTTATTTTTTTAGTTACCGATTGTCTTTCTCTTTATATTTTAACTTTGTTTTAATTTTTTTTTTGAAAATTTTGGAAGTATGTTTGATTTTATTCGAACATTGGAAAGAGATAAATTTGTGGCTTCTCACAAACCAAAAGACGAATCGACAGAAACGAAGAGGGAACGATGGAAACGATTAAGGTTTGTTAAGCGAAAGTATTTGTGGGTTTTCATCTTTGGTACTCAACTGCTTATGCTTTTCATACTTAATTATTATTATTTGTGTTTCTATATTTGTAAATTCATGAAGTTTGATGATGGTGCATGTAAAGCATGTTCGATTTACTGACTATACTTTATAATTATGAATAACAAAGTTATGTACGTAGAACTATGGTAGTTTTTCATATAAATTAATTAAAGTACGTACTCTAGGTTTAAGATTTTTTTTAGTAACAAAGATCTGTACATTAATGAAACACCTTTGTTGGTTTAGTTTTTTTTAAAGAGAGAATTATGACATAGATCCTCTGATTTCTAATATATTCAATTCAATCCATACATATAGATCTTATTATTATGGTTTCATATATGTTTATTTTTTGACACAATGATTGAACTTTGTATTAAGATCAATATGTGTTTATAATATTTTATTTGATGATATTGATATTTTAACCATGAATTGAGTTTTACATGTATTTAAATGACTTGGAAAGAGACACGACATTATGAGAAGATGTTTTGGTCATTTGCTACGTCTCCATTTTCCTCGAGAGGAAAACTAATATCGGTAAATTCTTATTTTATTTTCATTCTTTAAATTATGATTTTAATGTGCGATAAATTATGGTGAATTTCAATCTATAAAAAGATTATTATAAAGTCTATATTTGCTCGAAAGCTATTTTTCTTCTTTGTCGAAAAACTCGACCATAGACTTCTCCCAATTTCAAGTTACGAAAATTCTTCTTGATCTAAAAAGTTTTATGGGAGGCATTCCTTGAAGTGAATGCAAAGCATGATGTTTATTCCATGCGATTATCAATGATGGGGCATTCCCTGAAGTGAATGCAAGCATGATGTTTATTCCATGCAATTATCAATGATGGGGCATTCCCTGAAGTGAATGCAAGCATGATGTTTATTCCATGCAATTATTGAATCCGTTTCATTCCCTAAAGTGAATGCAAGCATGATGTTTATTCCATGATGTTTATTCCATGCAATTATTGAATCCGTTTCATTCCCTGGACATCCCGTTCTGCGAGGCTACTGGTCTTAAAGGAGGTTTTTAAAGGACCTTGTGGACATGTTTAACAATGCCGCGTACGAGGATTAAATCTTTGTTCTCTATGATACGGATATGTGAAAAAGGTTTTAAAGGCCCACTGGCTCTACTCCATTCCTTGAAGTGAATGTGAGATTATATTATGGAATGAATAAAAAATCACATTAAAAGTAGTGATCGTGGTCGAGACTATGAATTTACACATGAAAAATATAGTCGTATGAAGAATACTTCTACCCGCTAGTAGCAAAGTTATAAGGATGAAAAGAGTGATAAAGATCATTCTAAGGAAGTGAAATCCTTTTACCAATGTGATGTTATAAACCATTGATTTCGTACTTGTCAAACGCCAAAGTATTATGGACTTTATCCATAATCATGAATGATAAATGAAATAAAATATAAACAAAATTTGTTTATGGCATTATTGATCCAACTCAATTGGATATTGTTAATTTTCTCATAACCCTTGAAGGGAATAACTTACCATTTATTTTATTTCCCTTATAACCTCTAATAGGAATAATTGATTTATTTTATTTTATTTTTATGTTAATTCGTTTTATTTATTATTTATTTATGTTAGTTTGCTTTATGTTTATTTATTTCATATATTATTTATTTACGTTTTATGTTAATTTATTATTTGAAGAATATGATTACTTCCGGAATAAAATATACAATGAATTGTGGCTATTTATGCCTAGAATTGTAGCTATTTATGCCTAGAATTGTGGCTATTTATGCCTAGCAGATAATGCAAGTACTCATATTGTACTTAAGCATAAGAAATCATTTTCTCATTTAAATGCAAGGGAAAATATGAGTAGTAATTCTCAAAGTACTAAAATATCAATACTTCGGAAGAGCACTTGAAAGT
The DNA here is from genome assembly GCA_958450335.1 of Hibiscus tridactylites. NCBI lineage: Eukaryota > Viridiplantae > Streptophyta > Magnoliopsida > Malvales > Malvaceae > Hibiscus > Hibiscus tridactylites. Next base: position 28,496,333 of record OY288267.1, on the reverse strand, counting down.
TTATCTCTGATAGATAATCGACTTGATATGATGTGCTATATTTTATATTTTTCATTCCTCGAAGTGAATGATACAAAGTACATATTTTCATTACCTGAAGTAAATGAAACAAAGCACATTTTGAAAGGTGCACAATTATGCATTTTTCGATTAAAATGCAAGGGAATAATGTGAGTACTATATCCGGAAGTACTAATATCACAAAAGGCTCTGGTTGAGCAAATATGTTATTGTCAAATGAAACTTTATTCCATATTCACAGTGCGTTATACTCGTCAAAGTCATAAAGAGAGCAATATGAGTTCGCAAACTATCCCTTTGGGAATTATAGATAACATATGTTATCAATTGGCATTTGAAATAAGCCAATATTGATATAAGTTTTGGTAGCCAAAAAGTCAGTTGAAAGCTCTAGAAGAGCTATATATTACTACCAAAAGATAATTTCAATTGAAAGCTCCGAAAGAGCTAAATATATTCCTATTTAAAGGAACAATTTTAATGGTCGTACTAGATATGTACGAGTGAGATTGAATTACATGTTATGGTAAACAAGGAGTTTACAAATTCAGAGATATATGCACACATATATATATAGTTGGCATGATCGGTTAGACCATCCTGATCAATGGTGCAGAAATTATTGAGATTTACATGCACATATATTAAAAGAACCTGTAGTTCTTGTGGTGCTTATTCTCAAAGGAATGAATTAAATTCCACTTATTAAAGAACATGAAGTTCTTGTGTTGCTTAAAGGAATTGATTAAATTTCACTTACTAAAAGAACCTGAAGTTCTTGTGTTGTTTGTTCTCAAAGGATATATATGATTCCACTTACCAAAAGAATTAGAACTTAAAGTTCTTGTATTGAAGTTGAGACTGTATGTCTTGCATATCTGAACGAAATATGGGCCCATATATCCACAAATGTGGAAAGTTTTATATGATTTTAGTAGATGCATCTACATTGTTTTATCAACTTACAACCAGAAGTTTGTGAGATTGATTCTAAAAATATTCAGATTATGCAGTTAGACTATTCGTCTTGAAAAGCTAGTGGATTTATATTTTAGGCTATATCAGTTGTTACAAAGCCTATTGATTATGAAAAATATAGTTTAGCAAAATTTCAATTGGATGCCTCCTATTTAATAGCTAAACTATGAGAACAAAAGAGTTATTATTTATATGGTGTTTCCATATAGCAACAATTATACGCATCAAGCCAACGAATTATAATAAACTCCCCGTTATGATTGGTTTTTGGTCAGAAACCATACATTTCCCATTTTGTGATTTTTGAATGTGCGATATGAATTGCTCCACCACAACGCACAAAATAGGTAAATAAAAGGGTTGAGAATATATATTGAGTACGAGTCTCCTTTTATGTTTAAATTCTTAAACATTAATTGGAGAATCATTTATGACATGATTTTTCTCAACATCAGGGGAGATAATAATCAGCTGGATAGAGGAAAATGAATTATCATTTTCTAGATCCTCGTATATGAACTAGAAGTTCATAAGATAATTCATGTTATTACATGTCAACTGCCAGACATATTTACTGACCCAATGAGAGTAATTAAGTCTCATATACCAGCTGAAATGCTCTAAGTTTAAAGTACATGTTAGGGCGAGATAATGTAAATCATGCCTGAAGCATGATAGTTGAAATGGTTCCAATGATCAAAATTCTCGTAAATAGAAAGTAATATGAGATGGTCATATATTGGAGGCGGGTGCTCCTGAAGAGACCCAAGACATAACAAATAATAAAACTCTTGAAGAGTTTCAGGTACCTGGAATAAAGATTGAAAACTTGAAGAGATCTCGATGAGTTATGTCATTACGAGAATGGAACCAGAATATTGGAAAGTTGTCGACAACGATTTTACATAAAATACTTCTATAGAAGTAAAGAAAGAAATCGAGGATCTTTTATAAAATCTATCCAGAAGTATAGATATTGAATTGACCAATGTTGAAAGACGCTTTGAACTTCTAAAATAGAAGTATTTGGACCACCAGTCCAAACACCTAAAGGTGTAATGCAAGTGAGGCGCAAATAAGTAGTCGTAAATACGACTTAAACTGTGATTTATGAAAAGTTTTAATTACTTCATGGTGGATGCAATTACTTTGGCAGTTTTGAAAATTTTACATGCGTCTAATTATTTGTGGATCCATATTTATCCTTAAAGGATCTAAAATGCTATAAGCATTTGGAAATTTTTGAGGAAATTTATTTAAACATGTCTCATGAATATTTTTGGCGCATTTGGTATAATCGCCTTAGTGAATACTAATTGAGAAAATACTATAAGAATGATCAGATTTCCTTATGTATTTTATAAAGGAGTTTGGATCAAGATCCATTATGATAATTTTAGAACTCCTAAAGAGCTTCAAATTGAAAACTCATGAAGTACTTTCAATACAAGTATTTGAATCTTGACATCAAGTTTATCTCGACCTGAAGATCGAGCATTTTTATATATTTCTTTTGTCTATGAATAAACATAAGCTGAAAGAATCTTAAAGAAGATTCAATATGAATAGAGCATATCTATTGAGTATCCCAATAGTTGTAAGATTGTTGGATGTGAATAAAGATAATTATATCTTTTCTTGGTCTTGAAGCACTATATATTAGTTGGTTAAGAAATATCTATGAATATACAAAGATCATTACATTTAGATCTTCAAACATTCGTTGATGCCTCCTCAAATGTCGTAGAAATAATTGTTATGCACGAGGCAAGCCAAAAAAAATGTGTTTGGCTAAGATTATTAACCCAACATATCCAAAAGATATGTGGATTTACTTTTACAAGATATGATAAAAGCTATCTTGTGTGAAGATAAAGCAATATGTATATCTCAGTTTGAAAGTTGATACATCATGGAACATATTACTCCAAAGTTTCATCCCTCGCGATCTTTAGAAAAATGATATTCAAGATTAAATTATGAAGATTCAAAGATCTTCTGTGATGTTTTCATGAGGGGGAGTAAATACGCGTTGCACTCTTTTTCCCTTAACCGAGGTTTTGTCCCAATGAGTTTTCCTGGTAAGGTTTTTAATGATGCAACAAGTTATGCGTATCAAAGATGTGTGTACTCTTTTTCCTTCACTAAAGAATTTTTTTTTCTCCCACTGGGTTTTTATCTTAGTAAGATTTTAACGAGGCACATTATCTTCATAGACATCCAAGGGGGAGTGTTATGAATATTTATTTATGTGGATGTCTATCATGATTAGAACTTTATCAAAGGAGTTTGATTTATTTATTATTAGGAATATTATCTCTATGAATTAGAGTTTAATGTATTATGTACTTCTTATGCCTATAAATAGATGATTCATTGAAGGCATTGTATACAATTCTATATTTGAGAATAATACAAATCTCCCTCTTTCTCTCATCTCTTTGTTCTTCTTGTTCTTATTCTTGTTCTTCTTTATTTTATTTACAACACTTTACAGGTATTTTCCACTGCCACCATTTTCAACCTTATCTCATAACATGGCTTGTTCCACAAATTGGACACTTCAAATATCAAATATAACTCTGAAATTAAAAAATAAAATCTACAAGTTGCCAAGAATCAGGATTTTCTTTTCTTAAATTTTATGATTATTTTCGTGGGGTGAGGAATAATAGGATTTGAGATCTCAATTCACAATTTCAACGGTTGGAGATTTCCCCTGGTGAAGTCATTCGTATAATAATTGAATTTCCTGTAGATAATGGCCAACCATACGGCCTTTGATAATCATTATAATGGAAATAAAAGATGAAACTTTAACATAATTCCCATCTAGACTGAAAATGATATATTTAGAGGCTGCTAGTGCTAAGTGCTTTGGTCCCCAGGATTTGGCCAATCACTGTTTTATTCAATTTTTAATTTGTTTTTGGAAAAAATAAATCGATGCCATCAAAATCCTGTCGGCAGGCTTTTTTTTAAAACAATTGAACATTTTTCAAATTTGAGGCTCACTTTAAATCCGAATAACATATGCTTTTGCAGCAATGGTTTAATGGATAATGGAATGGACACAAATGCATGTTACACAGTTTATAGTTTTAGGAAATTATGAGCTAAGCAGACAAATTGTATTCGATTTTAATTTTTTTTATAACCATCTGTATTCAACCTATTAATTGATTAATTCGGATCAGGTACTGCAGAAATTTATTATGAGAGAGACTTTCTCAACTCAATACTCGAACTCCTGATCTTGACTTGCATGTTTTCGATTTAGACTGAAGATGAAGAATAGTGTTACCTACTTCTAAAAGTTACTGTTGAATCCAACATTGATGCCAGAAAACTATAGCTTTCAATATCCATTTTCAGCACATATACATATCCACTGACATGTTGGTTTTATGTGTAGCTTTCAATATCCATTTTCAGCTCCCTTTGTTCATCTTCTTTGACTTGCAGGGTTTATTATTCTTCAAGAAGGATAAAAAGAGCAAATATATTTAGTTGGTTGGCTAAGCTGTTCATCTTTGTTCCCTCACATTCCTCTTCCTTCTAGGTAGGATTAGAATTTGAATTTGTCGAAAAAAAGAATTCAAATAGGAATCATTTTTATAGACCACCTCGCCAGTCACCGGTTTAGTAATGACTCAGTATACCAATCAAAACTAATTCAGTTCAGAAGATGCAACACATAAAGACAAAGAAAAGGGAGAAATCTAATTGAATCAAGTTGGCTTCAAGCTGACTATGCTCCCCTACTACTTTTTGTTTCCCCTTGAAACATGTCCCCCTTGCTTTTGAGTTGTCAAATTTGGCATATAGCTCAATCCATGTAATTCCCACCTGAAAAGGCAACTTCTTTTTCCAACTTTTTTGGTGAAGGTGGTAAGGTGTTTGTATGACTTGGCAATTGCAAGGCATGTGACACAAGCTCATTCAGCCCTCATCTGTTGGTTTTTTGAGATCCCCTTTTCCTCTTTCTAGATCATAAAGCAAAGGCTCTTTTGCACTTGTGAAGCTGATTTGTCCGAGAGTGCTTGGATTCCCATAACTATACAATTGGTGTTTGAAACAATCTCCCCCTCCCTTTCTCATGCATAGCATATGCTCCTTGATGATATTGGAAATAGGCCAACACCAAATATTGCTATCGATAGAGGCTGTTGTGGCGGTTTCAAGCGATTCAGCCCTTCTAGGGCAGACAGCCGCTGTAAATGGTGGTCAGAATAAGTGAGAATACTTAGCACCATATCTCTGGCTTTTCCCTTTAGCAGATTCCCACTTATTCTGACCATCATCTCTGCTCAAACTAGAAAGGATGAACCATTCGAAATTGCCACAACAACCTCCGTCCACATCTTTGGTTGGTGTTAGCCTATTTTCAGGCTCAACACTTCTTGATAGCGAGACCGAAAATTGACCAAACCAATAGTCTCGAAGGAATCCAGTTTCGAATTTCAACATCTCCATTTTCTCCAAGCCAAAATCCTGAATTCTATCACTCTGTATTTTGTTTTTGCCATGTCTTCGGATTTATGTTGTAATTGCAAATGATGTATGTACATGAGAATCTGATATTCCATAAGTATAGGTACAGAACGCAAGACAATTAACACAAAGTAAAACTTTATTGCTCTCGTCTGCATGCATAAAATAAATAGGCACACCATTTGTCCTACATATTCTCAAACCGGTTTACCTGATAAAAAGGGTCTAATCTGCTCACCAGAGTTTAAATTAAAAGACAACAAAGAAAATATAACATCATGCGGCGAAACAAACAGTAACAGGTTGTGAATGTTTGCCATCTCAAGAGGACTAATTCTTTACGGTTGTGACATGCTTGAGAAGCATTTGAACAACATCATCTGATATTCTTGCAGCCTCGTTTTTCAGGTGCTGAATCTTTGCATCAGTTTCTTGCTCAAGTCGCTTCACGTTAGCACCTGAATCTCCACTGCTCTGTTTGAAGACCACAAGACAGACATCAGAAGACAGAGAGTTAATGAATCTATTATGCAAGGTGAGAATCTATGATGCTACTATTATGCAAGATGAGAAGTAAAGCTTCCAGCGCTCATTAACAATCTCGAGCGATAAAGAGACACTTTACAAGCTGCAAGAAGAAGGGTCAGATGCTCAGCCTAGTAAGCCATCAAGAAGTATTTACCTCGGCAAGTTTCCTCTGAAACTCCTTCTCCACTTGAGCCCGGTATTCCGCAATCTCCTTTTCAGCCTCTTCCTTGGCTTGTTTCAGCCTAGCCATCTTGGCTAAAGGTAGAAATTGAAGAAGTAAAGAACCAAGGAAACTTACTTTAGAGCTAAAAGGGCAATGTTATAATAATGAACCAAAAAGAAACCCACGGACTACTTTGAGAAGACCAAAAATAATGCAAGCAGAAGCAATTCCACGCATGTCAGGAAACAAACATGTACATAAAATCATTCATGCAAATGACTGAGTGCATACACACACAAAAATACGGACGGATGCAACGTGAGAAAAAGACAGCCAACTTCTGCATTGAGGTCATGAAAACATAACTTTTCCTTTCTCCTCCTCAAAATCAGGGATATGAGAAGGTAGCCTCGTATATTTTCACGAACACTTGCAGGTATACACATGAACAAACATAGATATCAATCCATAAGTTTGTAATGTACAAGTGTGAATCTGATGAACACAACAAGTAGAGTAGTTACCATTTCTGGCAGAATTTACAATATGCTGAGCTTCTTGTTCTGCAGCAAGCAACTGCTGAATGCCACCTTGTCCCCTATTGGCTTCCATGTTTTCCTACAAGATCAAAACTAGTATTCAAGAACAAGACAGACTATAAGTTTGTAATAGTATAAGTGTGAATCTAGCAGGAAGACAACCTCACTTATAACTACTGAATTATGTTCAAGTCTAATAATTCAGAAGTTGAAGAAGATGGCAATGATAATTCCAAACAGACTAAACTAAATGCAAAGTCCAAAGTTCATGAGAGTCGAAAAAATATATTTTAAAAACATGCTCCAGATTTATCAGAGCAGCTGATCATATTGAGATAAAGTACTATGGAACAAGGGCAATAACAGGTTATAGCTCCAAATGGATTCTGCTAGAAAATTCAAATCACCATAAGAAACAGCATACAAATCAAGATTAGTTCTCAAAGACCAAAGAAGAAAGTTAGGTTCAATAGAAGATCTGTCCTGAAATCCCATCAACATCTTATAATTCTATTACAGTACTAGCAAATAGGGTTTTCAAAAAAATCTGGGGAATTCAACTACAGGAACAAAAGGCATGAAAGTGAGATCTAAAGAGAACTGAACAACCAAAACCATAAGAACTAAAACTGCAAAGACTACAAAGAAAAGGTTGTTTCTTTGCTTTGGTCCTTCACACAAGGCAAAGTCTTGATCTTTGGGCAGAAAACCAACAACCCGTAAATGAAGATACTATGAACATCAAGTGAAAAGAAGAAATTTTGGGTTACCTTTGACAGAAACTCCGATTTGCTCTTTTTTCTTCTGGTCCGAAGATTTCAGTTGAAAACGGAAGAACTCTTGTCTGATTAATCTTTTAGGGGAATAAATAAATAATAAAAATTGTTACTATCACACGCAGAACTTCACCAAACGGTGTCGTTTTTGGGTTGTCTGCCAGATCTCATTTGTCTGGGTCATTCACACGTTTCGATTAATCCGGTCTAATTTAAAGAGTTAGATATGTGTAAAGATTTTTAACTTCTGAGTCGGTTTAACCTGATTGCAATTTATATTATATTAAATTTAGGATTTTTATCATGGAAAAAAATTTGATTCTAATGTAAAATATATTAAAGTCTAGGATTAGAATTATTCTAATACATAGGATGATATTTAAATAAATTTGTTTATGAGATATTTTTTTTATTGTTAGTGTATAAAATAATAATATTAATATTAATATAAATTTGATTATGAATATTTATTTATATGTTATTCATTAAGATTAAAACTTTAGGTATTAAATAAGAATTTGATGTACTTTATTATTATAATTTTAATATCTATTAGAATTACAATTGTATATGATATCTATTTTTATGTTTATAAATATAGAGTTGAAGTTTGTAAAAAAATATAGAGTTGAAGAAAATATCGTAAATAATCCACATTAAAAACATAATACAAATTGCCTATCCATCTCTCGTACTTTTTATTTTTGTTCTTTTTACTTTATTTATAATAAAATTATATTTTTAATTTTATCGATTTGTTATTAAAATAAGACTTAATTATAAAATAAGTGTGTAAACTATACTTTTTTTTGCTTTAAGTGCTTAAATTTTTTTTTTGTCAAAATAAATGTTTAAAGTTTATTTCGTGACTATTTTCAGATAACAATCCTTAAAAAATAAAAAAAAATCTTAAATTATATATATATATTTGTTTTAGGTGTTTTTTTTTAAATAATTGTCCAAACAATGTTGTTATTTGTTTGAGATGGCTAAAGTTTTGTTGAAATTTTTTTTGGTTGCTCTCCTAATCTCTATAGTTTTGCTCTAATTAATTTGGATCAACTCACGTCGCACATCTAATTTTAGTGACTTCTAAGAATGATAACAAAGTAAAATTTAAGCATCTATTTGATTAATAAATTTTTTAAAGCACCTAAAATAAATAAATAAATAAATATAATTTAAACATTTATTTTGTAATCAAACCTTAAAATAAAACTCAAAACATGGTAGGCCAGGTCCAGCCCAAGTGCATGGAGGAAAAAGAAAAATCAATACAGACCAAAGAAAGGAAAAACATCTTCTCCTCTGATCCATCAAAAAGCAAATATTTCGTTCATGATTCAGAACCAATAGTAGTAAGCAATGTTTCCAGTTATGAATAAGCCGGATTTAATTTGATTTGATTTGATTTTTTTTTATATTTCGAGTTATTTGCTTAACCAATAATTTGATTTAATAGTAACCAATAATAGTAAGCAATGTTTCCAGTTATGATTTTTTTAAAAGAAAAAAATTGATTTAAAATATTTAAATATTTAATTAAATTTTTATAGGAACTCGAAAATTCGACTCGAATCGAAAAAATTTCAAATAAAGATTGAGTTGTAAAATATGACGCGTCAAATTGAATAACTCGAAATTTTTTGACTCGACTCGATCGAGCGTTCACCTCTATCTTAAGATATGACACGTCAACTCGAATAACTCGAAATATTTGAATATTTTAAATATTTTTTTCTTTTAAATCAAATATTTTTTTAAAATAAAATATTTAATACTTTCATATTTAAATCACGTCGAATATTTAATAACTAATTTAAATATTTGATTTAATTTAAAAAAATTCGATTTAAAAGAAAAAAAATTGATTTAAAATATTCAAATATTTAATTAAATTTTTATAGGAACTCGAAAACTCGACTCGAATTGAAAAATTTCATATAAAGTTTGAGTTTTAAAATATGACGTGTCAACTCGAATAACTCAAATTTTTTGACTCGACTCGATCGAACGCCCACCTCTATCTTAAGATATGACGCGTCAACTCAAATAACTCAAAATATTCGAATATTTTAAATCATTTTTTCTTTTAAATCACATCAAATATTTAATAACTAATTTAAATATTTGATTTAATTTAAAAATATTCGATTTACAAGAAAAAATTGATTTAAAATATTCGAATATTTAAAGTAGTTATTAAATATTCGAATATTTTAAATCAATTTTCATTTAAATCAAATATTTTAAAATTAAATTAAAATTTTAAAGTAGTTATTAAATATTCGATGTGATTTAAATATGAAAATATTAAATATTTTATTTTAAAAAATATTCGATTTAAAAGAAAAAAATGATTTAAAATATTCGAATATTTTGAGTTATTCGAGTTGACGCGTCATATCTTAAGATAGAGATGAGCGTTCGATTGAGTCGAGTAAAAAATTTCGAGTTATTCGAGTTAATGCGTCATATTTTACAACTCAAACTTTATTTGAAATTTTTTCGATTCGAGTCGAGTTTTCGAGTTCCTATAAAAATTTAATTGTAATTATTTATCATGTTACCATACTTTAAAAATTTGCTTTAAGGACCAAATTGAAAGAATGCATAAATAACAAGGGCAAAATTTAGTGAATTGTTTCGAATTAAGACTAAATTAATTGAATGTATAAATATGAAGGACTAAATGTGTTATTATACCAAATTTTATAACAGAAACTTAATTGGATTTAACGTCTAGTTACTATTTTGTTATAAAACATAAAGTTTAATTGCCATTTTCTGATTTTTGAAAATTTGGTTATCATTTTATTTCTTTTACTAAAATTCAGTGACCGTCTATGTACTTTACCCTAAATATTTCGCTAATTCATTCATACTTATAATCTTATAACTTCAACTTTCAAGTTCCTATCATCTCTCTCCATCACCAAAAGTCATCCACCTTAACTATTTCTTTCTCATTAGACTCTTTCTTTGACCATATATTTAAACAATCAATGGATGCAAACTTACTAACAAAGTATGTCAAAAGTGCCCCATGACCATCCTCAATAGCAATTTTTACCACTTCAGTGATTTTTATTTGCTTCCGAGGTTCGATTACTAATATGCGTTCAGGAGCTATTTTCGGGCAGCTCATTTCCTTGTTGTGCTGATGCTGATAAATCAAGCGCTTAGCTGCCAGATGCTTTTGCAAAGCCTTCACATCTGTTGACATCTGAGTGTCAGAAGCGAATACATAATAATTGACGTTGGCAATTGCAACACAAGGTCCCTCATTGTTGTCGTAAGGAAGCCAGTTAACTTGCTGCTTGGGCACCATTTGATTTGTAACTTTGTACTCATGTGTCTCATAGTTGAACATTGATGTATGGGCAGTGACCAAACTATCCTGTATTTGTTGTTTTATCATTATGAAAATCAAATTTTCTGTTGTTCGGAATCGAATTCTTGTCAATTTCAGTGTCATTGGTTGCTGGCAATTCTTCAAACACCTGGTGGACCTACATCACTGATTCATCTTGCTTAACCAATACTTCACTTGATTCACCCTCGTCTACTATACCGAGATGGGCTGATAGCAATTTTACTTGTCTAAGTATATCTTGGAGCATCTCGCTATTTTGTTTCATTATTCTTGTATTTACTTCATAAGTTTCGATGATGGTCGCCATGCGTTTCGACTCTCAATGAAAGCACCAATGTTGAGAACTCAAATATTTAAAGATATGAGCTCAAGCATTCAATTGAATTTAGTTGATAGAATGAGAAATTACAGTAACAGAAACAAGAGATAATGAAGAGAAGAAGACAGAGATAGAGAAAAATAGCTGCGGCTAAAATTTTAACAATTTTTCTTCTTCCATTCTTTAACTCACACTAACTTATATTTACCATTATCACGGCCATATATTAAAAATAAAATATTACTATCTAATTAATCTAAAAGCTAACTAATTCAAGTGGTCTCATTTGCATGACGATTTTTTATTCATAACACAATTTGCCGGGTGTCTTCAATCTAATGAACAAGTTAAAAATAATTATACTACCACTTTATATACCACACAAACCATTTCCCATGAAGATTAAAAAGTAAAACAAGAGCTATTTAACCGAATTCCATTTAAATAAAGCAAACTTGGGCACATTAAAAATTAGTGCCACATACAGAGACAGACGCATGACACTTTGATTATAATTTACAAATTTAAAGCTCTGAAAAAAAAACTTGATCCACGGCAGCCTTTACTTTGAACTTCTGGCTGTGGAATTATTGCTTCAACGGTTGTTTTACATGGCGGAGCTGCTCCTGAAGGATCCCATAGCTTTAGCAGCAGATGCCCTTAGGATAAACTGGTGGTAGATTGCAGCAATGGCAGCTCCAATGAAAGGGCCAACCCAGAAAATCCACTGCACCAATTCAAACCAACAACAAATGTTTGCATTCAACATCAAAAACTTTAAAAGGTGCTATAAATCGATTACACAACTGAAAGATTCATACATGCTCATCCCATATCTTGTCCTGGTTGAAGATAACAGCAGCTCCGAAACTACGAGCAGGGTTGATACCGGTGCCGGTGATCGGGATAGTGGCCAAGTGAACCATGAACACGGCAAACCCGATGGGAAGTGGTGCCAGGACCTTAAATTACAAATACACAAAAATTCATTAACCGATTCGATTTATGTCTATATGTTTCGATTACTTGTAATTGGTTAAGGTAGAGACTTACAGGGATATGGGAGTCTCTTGCATTCCTCTTGGGATCGGTTGCAGAGAAAACAGTGTAGACAAGAACAAATGTGCCGATGATTTCGGCACCCAAACCGGTTCCGGTGTTATATCCATCGCTGAGGCTGTTGGCGCCTCCTCCGTACTGGTTGTAGTATGAATTTTGGAATGCCTTAACGAGCCCACATCCACATATGGCTCCCAGGCATTGAGCTGCCATGTAAAATATGGCTCGGATCAAGGATACCTTCCTAGCCAAGAAAAGTCCAAAGGTCACTGCAGGGTTGATGTGCCCCCCTGCATATTGAGCCAAGCTTGTTAGTCATATGCTAAAATCATCAAGTTTTACCCCTTTTGAACTTTAATTTTTTTTTTCCGAACTTACCCGAAATACCGGCGGTGCAGTAAACAAGGATAAAGATCATGCCACCAAAAGCCCAAGCGATGCCGAGAATGCCGACGCCGCCACAATCTTCACCGCCCATAGTATGGTCGGTTTGGGCCTTGTAACCGATCACTGTCAACACAGTGATGTACAAAAACAGGAGCGTGGCAATGAATTCGGCTATCACAGCCCTGTAAAAGGACCACTTGGTTAACTCCTCGGCATCGACCAATGGAGCCGGTGGAGGATCATGGTAGTCCTTGGCCTGGAACTCACCACCAACTTCAATGTCCTTAGCCATATTCTCTTAATTCAATAGAAGCTTGGAATCCTTTGTGAAAGAGATGAGAAGAAAATGTTTGGAATGAGATTATATATATATGGCTGCGGCCTATGGTGGTGAAGTGAGTGTCAATTCAACCGAGCTGCTAGCTTTTGCCGCCCCATTTCACAAAATAAAAGTAAGGTTCCTTTCAGTGTGTGAGACCCTACCAAGGCTGGCTGTTTGCTGATCACTCCGATTCTCTTGGTCTGTTTGATTTGGCCACTACTTTGGGACAATATTCTTTATAATTAATGACAGCCCCACTTAGGAGTTTCAATGTTTTACTTATTTGAAAAATGACCCATGTTCATTAATGACAAAATATTTCATATATTCGACGCACAAAATTTGTTTTCCACAAACAAGTTTAATTATGATTTAGCAATTTAGTCTTAAACTGATTATAAGATTAAAGATTTAAATTTAAATTTTCAAAATTAAATTAGACATATTTGTGAAGTATGTTTTTACTTAGCGTGCATGAAATAATAATCCTATTTATTTGCATTCATGTAGTATAAGATTTTAAGCTCAATATAATCTGGAATTAAGAAACTCTTATATGTCGTATTTATTTATTTATTGTTATTATATATCAATAAAACTTATAATAGTTAACTACTATCTATTTTTTAATTATCATTTTAATCTGGGCCCTAGTTTCGATAAAAGAAAGAAAGCTAATGTGAAGTTTATAATAACAAATTTTAAAAATTTCGTGTTATATATATATATTTTTTAATATATTGAAATTTACTATAATAACTGTTAATATATTTATCGCTTAAGAGTGTAACAAGTCATTAAACTTTCGAGGAAAAAATAAGTAAATTCTTGATTATTTTTATTTTTTGCATTCAGTTAAGTTTTTTGACCAATTTTAACAGTTAAAGCTTGATAATTTTTTTCTTTAGATATTATTATCACATGATATACTACAGTTCTACCATGTGAAATTTACAGATTTTATAAAAGAATATGTTTAATTTGCAATATGTACGTACATTCGACTAAACAATAAACCCTTACAATTTTTTTTAAAGCATGTGGACGTACTTTTCTTTTTGAAAACCTATTCTACTTCTACCTAGAGGGGAGGGGGGGAATCTAAGTGGAGGCAACGTTCTTGAGGGGTCTTGAACCTGAGACCTAAGAGGAAGGGAGTGAACGTACTTTTTGAATATGTTATTATTTGCATTATGTTTAATTTTTACATGTTATTCGTCATTTTATTGCTGTTGTTATTGTCATTAAACAGTTTGATTGCGTGATACCAATTCAAATGCATACTTTTAGAGTACCAAAAATCGAAGCTCAACATGAAAAATTGGAAAGGCTTTAATGAATTTTTTGTAAATATCAATGTTTATTGTTAATTTTTCAAATTAAGACTTCATTGGTTGAATGTGTAAATAGGGTAAGCACTATTAGTCGCTAAATTATTTTTATATTTTTGTTTTGGTCACTAAATTATTATTTTTTATAAAATTGTCAGTAATATTACAATTTTTCCAATTTTAGTCACTAATGTTACTTTTTTTCTTGTTTTAGTCACCAATTATTGCTTCTTTCCTGGTTTGGTCACCAAATTATTGTTTTCTCCATGAGTTTATTAACCGCGGGCAACCAAAACAGAAAAAAAACGTAACTTAGTGACAATTTTATCAAAAATAATAGTTTAATGATCAAAACAAAAAAACGAGAATAACTTAGTGGTAGATAGTGTTGTTTACCCTAAAAAGAATTGGGGCATGATAAGTGGGTAGCAATTTGCCAGGTGTCTTTAAAATAATGAACAGATAGAACCCACATGGAAATGGTTCGTCGCGCGTGATCAAAAAGGTGTACCGACTAATCACGGTTGTTGTCACTGCTGCCGTCCATTTCAAGTGCGGTCCCACCCACCACCGCCGTTACCGTCTCAACCACTCCTCTCCTGCCACGTTGGTGCAATCATAACGACAATGCTCTCATTTTTAAAGTAATCACATCATATGGACCAAACTCCAAAGAATATAGAAAAAATAATCTCCTGGCTCATGTTTAGCCACGTGTCGTGCATGGATTTATTCAAGGTTGATGGTGTAGCTGTCGATGATTGGTCGGTTGTCCTCTTCTAGTATTTCATCACGTGTACACGGTGTAGATGATAATACGGCTTACAGTATTTTCACTATTGCATTTCCGTGTTTTTGGACTTTCTGAAATTTGTCAATATATTATTATTATTTTAAATAATAATAGTATTGAATTGCATGTAATATTTGTTAATTTTATTTATCATTTTTAATATACGGTTTAAAATATTACAATGTAATAAGGATTTCAAATTAAAAATATATAGTAACGGATTTATTATTTAATTTGAGGTATGATTCTACAATAAACGTCATGTACAATTATGTACCATTAATTATGTATACCACTGTTGCGACTAAAAAATTTTAAAAATACAAGTACCTCGGATGTCGCTCGGACGAACCGGGTTTTAATTTGGTTTTGAAGATTTAGCCGGATTTATAAAAAATAGAGGAGTCGCCACCGTCCATTTAAAAATGGTAGACCGGACACCGAAATAAAACCAGAGATTTTTCTTTTGAAAATGGGTTCGGGAGTCGGTTACACGCGGGGAATGATGAGCACCCCCGTCGTGCCCTAAAATCGGTACCAAAACCATTACCGCTTAGTTAATATTAAATTTTGCGAATTAAAGTAGCAAATCGTATCGGAATTTGATTATACGAGTGAGTAAATTTTAAAAACCTTAATATTCGAGAAAGAACGTCCGAACCACCACCACTACGACTGGTACTGGCCTCGTTCATTCCTGAATAAAAAGACATCCGCATTACACTTTAAAATTCGAGGTGCAACTTATAAATTCAGAAACGAGACATAAAAATATACGAATAATCAAGCAAAAGGTATAAAAGTATGAGAAGGCATAAACGATACAAATACATGCATATATCATATACCGTAACGCTATACATTATATAAGCCATGCATTAAATTATACTATATAACATACGATTATATACCACATCAATCACACATCATCAAACATATATAAAACATATAAATAAAACATGAACTAAAATCAAAGAAATATAAATACTAGACAAGAAAATTAAAATGCATGAGATAGAAAAATACTATGCTGAAAAAGGCTAAAAATGAACTCAGGACAGACTCCGAGGACTGATAGGAGAATTAAACCATTAAAAAATTGTTAAATTGTCAAAACAGGGACCAAAATTAAAGGACGTTGAAATTTGTAAGGACTGAAATGGTTATTAAACCATTCGAAGTCGATTAGAACAAATAAAGGGGCGAAATTGCAAATGTTTGTGAAGTTTGAGGGACCAGGGGTGTGATTTCAGAATATGGAAGCCCTGGGATGAGAATATAAAAACGCGGAGGGACCAAAATAGTAAGCGGGCCATTTTTAAAAACCAAACGCGATATAAATACCGCTTTTTATCAAAATTTTGCGCTTTGGCCCATTTCGAGTAAAAAAGAAGTGAACCCTCTCCCCCTCCATTTCTCCGGCCGACCATTCGAATCCCAAAAAAGAAAAAAAACAAGTTGTCCCGGCTGGTTGCCATTAATCGACAACGGCGTCATCCTGCTTAAACCTAAAAAGCTTCAAACCGTCAACGACGAAAAACCCTTGCCCCTTTTGAAACCCTAAAACGAAAACATAAAATGTTTTCGACAATCTGGGTTCGAAACCCTAAAAAGAAAAGAGAGCCCCCTTTGATTTGGATGGCTCACCCGATCGACTCCCTAGACGGAAGCCGGTGGCCTTATCGCCGGCTCGAATCGAAGTGAATGGGGATACCGTTCCCGAAAGGTAAAACTCTTTATTTATTTATTTATTTTTGTTCTCGTTTTGGTTTGCATGCAATTGAAAGGGCAAAAGAAAAAAACTACCTCAGAGGGTTCTTGTTGTTATTGATTTCTCTCTCTGTCAAAAGCCCTCTCTTACAATGGTTTTAGTTCAGATTTATATCCGAAAGGTTTACATGCAAAGGGAAAATGATAAAAACAAAAACTATCGCTTTCATCTATGAATCCCTAATTTTGGTTGCCTGGTTGACCATGATATTGGATTTATTATTCTTGTTTTTTTTGCCACTTTCGAGTTGTTGACACTCTGTTTTTTTTGTCTTGGCCAACATTACTCGATTGAGGGAGACAACGGTTGGCCGTGGTAGCCGCGTGGAGGTTCTGACGGTACGGGTACGTGAAAGAGCAGTCCGAACGGCTGGGTTTGTGGCAGCACACGCGTGGGAGTCAAAACGACGCGCGTGGAAGGCGTGGGCTCCAGAAGCTTCTTCAATCATCCGAGACCGTTCGATCTGCCCCCAGATCAAACGGTCGACGTCGTGCGGTGCGGGAGTAAAAGGGTGCTCTCTAGGGTTTTTCTTCGCGGAGTTGATCTCGATCGTAAGATCTAAGCAAATCTGACGACTACGGATTAGGGCGGCGGCTGCATAAGAAACAAATATGATTAGGATTTTTCTTGATCATTAGGGCTTGTATTAT
Organism: Hibiscus tridactylites; assembly: GCA_958450335.1. Lineage (NCBI taxonomy): Eukaryota > Viridiplantae > Streptophyta > Magnoliopsida > Malvales > Malvaceae > Hibiscus > Hibiscus tridactylites. Next base: position 28,478,826 of record OY288267.1, on the reverse strand, counting down.
TTTGGGCCTACGGGCCACTGTAAATGGACTTTTCTAATGGACTTATTATTATTTTCTTTCAATAAAATCGAGCCTTCATCTACTTATGTTTTATATATTTTTTATTTTTGTTATGATAATAATGCTAATAATAACATTAATAGGTATAATAGTAATGTGATATAATATGTACAACAATACATAAATAATAATAACAACACGCATAAAATAATAATAATAACAAAAACAATAACAATAATAATAATAATAATAATAATAATAATAATAATAATAATAATAATAATAATAATAATAATAATAATAATAATAATAATAATAATAATAATAATAAGGGTAAACTACACATATGACCACTGAACTATGAGTTTGGTGTTAAAATGACCACTAGATTATTTTTTGTCGTAAATGCACCACACAACTATTTAAATGGTGCCATTTTAGCCACACGCCGTTAAAAAACTAACGGCCCAACTGATGTGGCTGTTTTTTTAATCTTTTTGTCACGCCGGACATCCATATGCCCACGTCAGATTTCCAGGTAAAAAAAAACACATGCTCATTTGCCTATTTAAATTAACGTGAATCCCTAATTTCATAAACATCTCATTCCTTTTTAAGATTTCAAAGAAAGAAGGTGTTCTTGGAGGCTGAAGTTTGATATGGATGTAGAAACGTATCGAGTTTGCTACCGTGGAGCTCGTTCGATGATGAAAACAAGATAGACCGATAAAAATCCAAGTAGGAGATTTTGGGGTTGTGAAAATTATGAAAAAGGGGTAAGGGGATGCAATTTTTTTACTGGTATGATCCACCAGTGAGCCCTAGGTCGAAAGCTATTATTGTTGGTCTTCGAAGAAGGGCTGCTGTTATGGAGAAACAAAGGAAGAAAGAAAGAATTTGGGGAATTTTGGTTTTTGGTGTGGTGTTTTTCATTGGGTTTTTTTGGGAACAATGTTCTCCTAATTGTAAGGGTTTAATAGGTGCTATGGGAATTTCATTTGAATATGGGTTTTAGGTATTATGTATGGATTTAGGGTATTTGTGATGTAATAGAATCCCTATTTTGTGTGTTTTACCAGTTTGTGTATGAAGAAATGGGATATGAAATTTAGGGTTTAATATGTAAGGGATCAATGTAAGCAAATGGGATATGAGATTTGTGTAACTCTGTTACACACATTTTGTAATGTAATAGAATGAAAAAATCAGTTTTATAAAGTTGTGTTTGACCAATGTTTGATCAATACAAATACTAACAGATAATGTAAATATTTGGTACAATGTAAATAAGAATACATAACTTTATAATGCCATTAAGATTGGAATGTTATTCATACATTATATAATGTTTGACCAATACACATCATTTTCTGTAAAATTTTAAAATATTGACCAACTAAAGAAGGCCAATCAAAAAATATTGACCTATTACAAAAGGTCAATCAAAAATATTAAACTGTGTGATACCTGTTTTCACAACAACATAACATAGTTTGGTCAAATGTAGGTCTATGTTTTAACAAAAAACAAAAAATAAGTTGCTTCCTTCCAACAGATTCAAGGATCAACCCTTGGAGATGATTGACTGACACAACTCTCTTGACTCATATGGATAGAAGGGGTGGGCATCCATCTTACAGTATGGACTTGTGAAGGTGGAGTTGGCCTTGGACTTGACCTTGGATTTGTTTCAGCATGGCTTGTTGTTGGGGTAGTTTCAGCATGGCTTGTAGTTGGGGCATTTCGATGTCTTCTAATATGCACAACAAAATAAAGTCAATTAATCAAGCGAGAAAAGAATGTAATTATACATTTATTATAAAATTTCAAAACTTACTGGCAGTTTTGAAACTCTGGGAGCTCTTGCATTTGCAGAAGATGTGGATGTTTGTCTAAGTGCAGGCCTTTTGACATTGCCACCAACCTTTTCCTTACATGTCCTAATATTATGTCCACTTCCCCCACATTTTTTGCAGTAAATTTTGACACCCTTCTTTGAAACTTTACCAGACTGAGGTATTGTTTCATCAGCCTCTCTTCTTCGTTTCTTGTGTGGTCTTCCTGGAGGCCTTCTAAATATAGGTGGTAGGATAGGCTCGGGTGTTTCTTCAACAGTCCATTGGTTCTCACCCCTCACTGGACTGATCAAATGTGAATAAATTCTCCTTTGAGTTGAGACATGATAGCAAGGGTCCACATATTTTTCTGGCCTATTTGGAAGTGATAAAATAATAGAAATAACATGCACACAAGGGATGCATGTATAGAAGAAAGTAAACAGTAAAAACCTATACTAAACACAGTAAAAACCTAAACTAAACACATATACACAACATAAACCTAAACTAAACACATTAAACTAAACATATATAAAAACCTAAACTAAACATATATATATACAAATTAAACATGTGTCCACCAGACCTAAATTAAACACATTAAACCAAACATATATACAAACCTAAACTAAACATATATATACAAATTAAACATGTATCCAGCAGACCTAAATTAAACACATTAAACCAAACATATATACAAACCTAAACTAAACACAGTAAACAATATGAAACCTAAACTAAACACATTAAACCAAACATATATACAAACATAAACTAAACATATATATACAAATTAAACATGTATCCAACAGACCTAAATTAAACACATTAAACCAAACATATATACAAACCTAAACTAAACACAGTAAACAATATAAAACCTAAACTAAACACATTAAACCAAACATATATACAAACCTAAACTAAACATATATATACAAATTAAACATGTATCCAGCAGACCTAAATTAAACACATTAAACCAAACATATATACAAACCTAAACTAAACACAGTAAACAATATGAAACCTAAACTAAACACATTAAACCAAACATATATACAAACCTAAACTAAACATATATATACAAATTAAACATGTATCCAACAGACCTAAATTAAACACATTAAACCAAACATATATACAAACCTAAACTAAACACAGTAAACAATATGAAACCTAAACTAAACACATTAAACCAAACATATATACAAACCTAAACTAAACATATATATACAAATTAAACATGTATCCAGAAGACCTAAATTAAACACATTAAACCAAACATATATACAAACCTAAACTAAACACAATAAACATTATAAACCTGTCAGTTCCCATTTTTTGCAGGAGCATGTCCAAGCTTGGATATTAACTGCATGCTGATTTGAAGGACCACAAGACACTTGGTACATGTGTCCACCAGCATAAATGGACCAACAACTGCATAATAAAACAAATAGATAATTCAGCCAACTTTAAAAGAAAAAAGTAACCGATTTAATAATTAGTCATACCTATGTGCTAGTGAAGTTGCATGGTCGAGTTTCTTTTGAATTTTAGGGCATAGAAGCCCGTTCCACTTTTCAGCAAGTTCTTTTCTTTTTGCAAGCCTTTGCATCAATTTTGTCCTGACTAACTCCAACAATGTGATGATTGGCTTGTCTCTAGCTTCGAGTATTAACTGACCATATAAAAATAATAAAAGTTAGTAAGTGTAGACAAACAAACAAATTAAAGGTTGGTGGTCAATTTACCTTATTGAAACATTCACAATTATTGTTCAGAAGCATGTTTGACTTGCATTTGAGGGAAAAGTGTGACTTTGACCACATCCTTAGGTCTTTAGGTGCCAACCACTTCTAAGCAGTTTCTGATAAATCCTACAAAAATTAAAAGATGGTGGTCAATTTTAAAATACAAGTTTATGAAACTAATTTTAAAATACAGAACCATACCTTCAAGTTTGACATTGCAGATTCAAACTCCCTGACATATGTTGCCATGGCAGCTTTCCACAGCTGATCTTTCAATGCTTTTCCAACAAAACCATTGATTTTGGAATTAGAGTACAAGTGCCTCACACATGTTCTGTGTTCAACATAAGGGAACAGTTCTGGCACAACATCCATTAGTCCCTGCATCCAACAAAATAAGCACAAAATTAGAAAATTAAATTATACATAAACAAAATAAAAATTAGAAAATAAAAGCATACATACCTTCTGTCTATCAGTCATGAAGGTGAACATGTGAGAGTTGTTTATCTCTAAATCAGCAGCTAAGATTTTCAGAAACCAACACCAAGATGATTCACACTCACTCTCCACAACTGCAAAAGCTACTGGGTAAATTGAGTCATCTGCATCTATCCCAACTGCTGCTAGAAGATGACCCTGATAATACCCCTTCAAGTGACATCCATCCAAACCAATAATAGGTCTACACCATGCCTTAAACCCTTCTTTCATTGCTTGCATACAAACATAAACCCTCTCAAACTTCCTTTCATCTAACTTACATACTGTTGTTGTCCCTGGATTTGAGTACCTTAGTTCACCTAGGTAAGCATACAATTTTGCATACTGCTCATTCTGGTTCCCATGCATCATTTCAAGGGCTAAATTTCTAGCCCTAATACACTTACTCATGGCTACTGTGAGACCCCAATCTTTGTGTACAACATGTTTTTAGAAAAGTACTAAAGAATGTTGGATCAACATAGAAATTGTTTAAGTACTTCCTAGCAAGCCACTTTGAAGTTACATTACCATTCACAAACTCCCTAAGACAATTATGCTCACCCTTTACTAACCTAATATGCCAAGTACCTCTAGAAGGATCCTCACCATTAATAGGAGTTGCCCATACCACCCATGGACACCCTTCCTTGCATGTCACTTGAATCCTTTTGTTGTCATTTCTTTTTAACTTGACATTGTACCTATTTTTAACACTATACATCCTAATTGCCTCTTTCAATATATCCTTACTTGCAAATATTAAACCAACTTTTAGTATATGGTTTAACATGTCTGTGTTAGCATTAAACTCAGGAAATCTAAGTCTATGTTGTGGACCATCTGAATCTGACTCATCTACACTGTGTAGTGAGTCAAAATGTTCACCATCACTCTCAACCTCTACTTCTTCACTGCCCAACCCTACATTCACATTATTAATTTCATCATCTGAACTGAAAAATTCATCCTCACTATTGGAAAACCTAGACACATCAGTGTTTGACTCAGATTGAGCACCATACTCTTCATCTTCTGAGTCAGACTCAGAATCTACCCTACCCTCAGACTCAAAAACAACATTATCATCACCAGAATTCAGTTTAGGTTCAGGTTCTTCAAACCCTACAATTTCTTCTAAGTAAAGGTGAACATAATGATCAGTAGGTAATTTTCTAACCATTTCAAGAACATCAGTATCATTTACCAGTAGTTTTACTTCTAAGGGATTAGATGCCACTTGCCAGAAAACCCTAACCCCATAAGTAATTTCTAACTTCTCAACTATACCAATAATTTCAAACATTGACATGGTGTCAAGATCTAGATTATCAAAATAGTTAACTAATTTTCCACTATATTTCACCCTAGGTTTCCTAACAATAAAACCACCATGATGTACAACACAACTGGATTTTTCTGAATTAACTCATGGTAAAAAAAACATTGTTCAGTATATGTATAAACTAAACCTAAAAACAATATAAAAATCAGAAACATGTGCAAACCATATAAAAACAATATAAAATAGCCAACACATATGCATTAATAAAGACCCCACCATCAATGAAACATTCCATATAGAAACATATGCATAAAAAGTCAGAAAAACGTGCAAAACATATAAAAAAGTAAGACCACGAAAATTTAACTTTATTCTATTCTATTAATCCTAAAACATGTGCACCCCACAAAATCTCAGTATTGTATTAATCCTAAAACAGTACATTATACTATATTAATCCCAAAACAATGATAATAGTGCATTACATTGTAACAAAATTTCAAAATAATGGTTCCATGAACCTTAAACCAATGTAACAGTACTTTACATTGTATTAATAAAAAAAAATGATTGTATTAACCCTAAACTAACATTACCTTATATCAAGCAAAAAATAAAATGCTAACCCTAATCGCAATACTATTAGTCCCAATCAATCACCCTAACTACCTTAATCTCAGTATTATATCTCAAGTATCAACCCAAATATAAACCTCAAAACCTAACTATTATCGTTAATCATAATCAATCACTCCAAAATAGTAACCCTAATCTCAATATGAACGATAACCCAAATCATTAACCCTAATATCATTATTAGCGTTAATCCAATTCATTAACCCTAATCTCAGTATTACTGCTAATCGAAATCATTAACCCTAATCCTAATTTCAGTATTAACGATAAACCCAATCCCAAAAAAAGCAAAATACATTACGAAATTAAGATAACTAACCGTATTTTGGATTGGGTTTCCCTTTTTGCCGAAGAAATCCACTCACCTTCAATTTCTTTGAAGGTTTTTTCTACTTGAATCGTCAGTTTTGTTGAGAGAGTTTGAGTGATTTTGAATTTTTGAGTAAAAGAGAGTGAAAGTATCGTTTGAGTTTTTTTTCTAACCTTTTAATTCTTTCTTTTTCCACGGTGGAAAATGTTTTTTATTTAATTTACACATCAGACTTCCGTTAGTCATTTAACAGCCACATCAGCTGGGCCGTTCGTTTTTTAACGGCGTGTGGCTAAAATGGCACCATTTAAATAGTTGTGTGGTGCATTTGCGGCAAAAATAATATAGTGGTCATTTTGACACCAAACTCATAGTTCAGTGGTCATCTATGTAGTCTTCTTCCTAATAATAATAATAATAATAATAATAATAATAATAATAATAATAATAATAATAATAATAATAATAATAATAATAATAATAATAATAATAATAATAATAATAATAACAATAATAACAATAATAACACACAATAATAATAGCAATAGCACATACAATAGTAGGTAATATTAGCACACACATAATAATAAAACAATAATAATAATAATGTATTAATGAACATTATGATAGTATTTACAATAGCTATAATATTATAGTAATAATAATATAAGGTAATAATAGTAGTAACAATAATAGTGAATGGAATAAAAACAATTATACTACTAATACATAATAATAGGAACTAATAGTAATAATAACAATATATATATATATATATATATATATATTTTCCTTTTTCTTTTTTCTTTTTTATTTTCTCAAGCCAACATTACTAAGCCTAAGAACAAATCAAAGTGGGTTTAAGGCCCGGACAAAATTAGTGATTACAACCACTATGTACCATTAACTGTTTTAATTACTTTTAAAATCATGAGACCGAAAGTATTATTATCCATTTTTAGAATAAAATCTATAAAAACAAATTTTATATTACTTGTTTTAAATATTTTTCATTTTGGTAAAGTACACAAATGGTAACTAAATTTTGGTAAAATATTCAATTTGGTAACCAAACTTTCAATTTATTCAATGTTACCATTAAACTTTTAGTTTTGCTCCAAATTGATCATTGACCCGTTAACAACGGTTGAAAGAGTGACGTAGCAATTAATTTTTTTGTACAATAACACATTCAATCCTCCATGTTTGCACATTAAAACAATTTTGTCCTAATTCGGAAAAAAATTAACCCTCATTATTTACTTATTATTTCAATTTCACCATATTTTAATTAAAAATAATTTAACCATAAACCCTATTTTAATTATAGTTTAGGGGTTTAGGGTTTTATGCATGGTTAAATTATTTTTAATTAAAATAGGATAAAATTAAAACAATATGTAAATAATGAGGGTTAAATTTATTATTATTTTGAATTAGGACAAAATTATTTTAATGTGCATACGTTGAGGACTAAATGTGTTATTATATAAAATATTTTAACTGCCAAGTCACTCTTTTAACGGTTGTTAATGGAGCAATGACCAATTTGGAGCAAAACTAGCTAAAAGCTTACCATTGAAGCAATTGAAAGTTTGGTTACCAAATTGAATATTTCACCAAAGTTTAGTTATCATTTGTATACTTTACCCAAAAAGAAAAATATATGAAAAATAATATAAAAATGTTGTAAATAAAATAACAAAGAAAAATAATAAGAACAAAGAACAAGAATAGAAGAACAAAGAGATGAGAGAAAGAGGGAGATTTGTATTATTCTCAAATATAGACTTTTGTACAATGACTTCAGTAAATCATCTATTTATAGGCATAAGAAGTACATAATACATTAAACTCTAATTAATGTAGATAATATTCCTAATGATAAAGTAAGTCAAATCTCATTGATAAAGTTCTTATCATGATAGACATTCACATAGATAATTATTCATAACACTCCCTCTTGGATGTCTATGAAGATAATGTGCCTCGTTAAAACCTTACTAAGATAAAAACCCAATGGGAAAAAATCTTTAGTGAAGGAAAAAGAGTACACACATCTTTGATACGCATAACATGTTGTCTCATTAAAAACCTTACCAGGAAAACCCATTGGGACAAAACCTCAGTTAAGGGGAAAATAGTGCAACGCATATTTACTCCCCCTCATGAAAACATCTTAGAAGATCTTTGAATCTTCATAATTCAATCTTAAATATTATTTTTATAAAGATAGCGGGGGATGAAACTTTGGAGTAATATTTTCCATGATGTATCCACCTTCCATTATCTGTACACAAGATAGCATTTGTATCATATCTTGTGAAAGTAAATCACATATCTTCAAGATATGTTGGGTCAATGGTCTTAGCCAAACACATTTTTTGGCTTGCCTTGTGCATAACAATTATTTCTACAAGATTTGAGGAGGCATCGACGAATGTTTGAAGATCTAAATGTAATGATCTTTGTATATTCATAGATATTTCTTGACCAACTAATATATAGTGCTTCAAGACCAAGAAAAGATATAATTATCTTTATTCACATCTAACAATTTTACAACTATTGGGATACTCAATAGATATGCTATATTCATATTGAATCTTCTTTAAGATTCTTTTAGCTTATGTCTATTCATAGACAAAAAGAAATATATAAAATGATCGATCTTCAGGTCGAGATAAACTTGATGTCAAGATTCAAGTACTTGTATTGAAAGTACTTCACGAGTTTCCAATTTGAAGCTCTTTAGGTGTTCTAAAATTATCATAATGGATCATGATCCAAACTCCTTTATAAAATACATAAGGAAATCTGATCATTCTTATAGTATTTTCTCAATTAGTATTCACTAAGGCGATTATACCAAATGCGCCAAAATATTCATGAGACATGTCTAAATAAATTTCCTCGGAAATTTTCAAATGCTTCTAGCATTTTAAATCCTTCAAGGATAAATATGGATCCACAAATAATTAGACGCATGTAATTTTTTTCATAACTGCCAAAGTAATTGCATCCACGATGAAGTAATTAAAACTTTTCATAAATCTTAGTTCAAGTCGTATTTACGACTACTTATTTGTGCCTCACTTGCATTACACCTTTAGGTGTTTGGACTGCTGGTCCAAATACTTCTATTTTAGAAGTTCAAAGCGTCTTTCAACACCGGCCAATTCAATATCTATACTCCTTGATGAGTGCTCAAATATGACATATTTCATTTGTTATTTTTCTAGCTATTGGGACTTCTTGCTGCTTAATACATGTTGTTTTCGTTACATTTTGTGCAGGGACCCAATTCTGGAAATAGCAGTGAAAATGAGGCATTTCTGCAGTTTTTATTATAATTCTGTCATGACTGGCATTATGGGCACGACACCGGGCACGACGCGTCTGACGTGGCAGTGACGTGGCAGTGACGCGGCGACTTCTAGAAGCTTCTGGAACGTTCATAGAGAGCTTATCAGCTTATCCGATTAGATTCCTGCATTTAAATTTCAAAACATTTGAATTGTTTTATCTTTTGTTTATTATTTTAAATTATTTTATCACTTTATCTTTGTAAATCTAAGCCTATAAATACCACCCTTGGTAAAGGCTTAGATCCATCAATCAATCATTTTAGTTTTTATCTTTGTAAACATTTTTAGTTTTAATTCAAGTTCTTTTCCTTTATTTTCTTATTTCATTTATTTTATGTTATTTAATTATTTTTCCAAAACCAAGTTAAGCATGATAATCAATATCATGCTTAGCTAAATTTCTTGAGCCAAGAGTTAGCCAAATCAATTCTAATCGTGAGAATTGAACATTGCCTAAATTCCTTCGGGAATACATTTTTATCTTTCTGTTTAGATAGTTTGGCAATCGGCCTTACTAAAGTTTTTAATCGTTTTTCAAATCAAAAGAGCTCGTTGATCTGGAATCGTTTAAAGACATAGTTGGGAGGAAGGATCGGCCTGTGGCAATTTCGACTTCCTGTGAACACTCTTAGCGGCGGTCCGCTAAGGAAAGATAAAATCAGAAGCGATTCTTTTTAAGACAATTTCTGAGTCGGGCTTTTCCTGCTTTCAAAACTAAACACTTTAACGGCGATAGACGTGGCTAATTTGTTTAAGAATCAACCTTCGAAGATAGTCTTGGGAGAATTGGTTACTCGAGAGAAAAGCAAGTTGCGACGGGTTGGGCCTCGCAGACTGTAACCGACATGATCCCCGAAGTAAAAATCTATTTCAATGATCGAAGGAATTGACAAGGCTAGCTCGAGGCTATTTTATCCACTTGGTTTCCCTCATTTTTAATTCGTGCATTTTATTTCATTACTTCATCCAATATCATATCACCCCCTCTTTTATTTCTTTGCTTTTTCAGATATTCCTGGGATTTCGGATTCAACAAATTCAAGTCAACAATTCCAGCTAATCTCCCTGCGGATCGACCCTCTTTCCCTATACTTATTTAATTTCTTATTTTATTTATTGCTGAAAGAGGTTAATTTATTTATATTTATTTTGACCGGTTAACGACGACTTGTCACTCCTAGATAGATTTTATACAAGATCCTCGATTTCTTTCTTTACTTCTATAGAAGTATTTTATGTAAAATTGTTTGTAAAATCGTTATCGACAACTTTCCAATTTTCTTGTTCCATTCTCGTAATGACATAACTCATCGAGATCTCTTCAAGATTTCAATCTTTATTTCAGGTACTTGAAACTCTTCAAGAGTTTTATTATTAGTTATTGTAACCCCCTTAGCCCGGCCTAGACGGTTGACACGAACTACGAAGATTACACGGGGAAAACCAAAGTCAACCCGAAAGTCAACCTTAATTAACGACCCTTGTTTTTTTTAGATCTTATCTAGATGCACATTAACCCTAAGCGTACTCTTGAGAAACACATACGTGAAAAGCACAACGATCAAACCATGATAAGGGACTCAATTGCATAACATACAAAAGTTAGGGACCAAAATGTAAATTCTAGAAAGATGGAGGACTTAACTGATTTTTAAGTTACCAAAAGCAAATTAATCATATTACATGATTCCCTGTCAAATTTCACCTTAAACGGACATCTCAAACTCAAGCAATTGCAAGTACGATTTTTAGGACCAAAACGTAAAGCTTGCAAACCTTAAAACCATTCAAATTAGTGCCCAACGGTCATCTATTTCGGAACAGGGTTGACCGTTTCGAAATGCGGGTTCGTTTCAAGACCTGTATCGAAACAGGGCCTGGCAGTGGCCAAAACGTTTCTGAACGACCTTTACCCGTTTCGATACACGAAGGCCATTACAGGCCCCCGTTTCGAAACACTAGTGCCCGTTCCGATACGGACTGCCCAGAAAGTGCAAAAATTGCTGGTTTAACATACATTTAACCACTCAAACACATCCTAACGACTTCTTAATCATGCCAACAAGTCATCATGCGTATAAGGTACATTTTTGCAACATTAAAACACATTCATGACATCAATTAGGGAAATCCACAAGTCTATAGGCATGCATCCTAATAACCAAACCAAACAACAGTCAAAGCATCAAAACAAGCACCAAAATGGCCATTTACAAGTCCAAATCATTTAAAGCATCATGCCACAACTAGGGAGTCCAAAACATCTCCCAAAACACATCCTAGGTTCCCATTGCCAAATATCAAAACTAATAATGTTGTGAAAACATCACCATACATGAGCTTAGCTTTCCCTTGGATTCCTAGCCTCCTTGCTGCCCTCAAACACCTCAATTATCTGCATTATTGGTTCAAGAGAGAGAGCGTAAGCACAAATTCTTAGTGAGGCATGCTCTAAAGAAACAACACAATAATGCATTTTATAAAACACCTTTCACAAGGCCTTTTATCACATAAACATCATTTCTCATGCAACAATGCATACACATCAAGCATCTCATGCTTCATTAACATCAACATGTCATATTGGCTTCCAAGTGATAAACCATAACCATTTACAACATAAAACACAATCGGATACGCGGATTACAAGCGTTGTCCCATACGCTTCATACACACTACCGAACACACAAGGTGGAGTTTACCGGTACAATCACAACCCCTCAACACTCGTGATGGAGTTTAACGGTACAATCACAACCCCTCCACATCACTCATCGGTAGTTGTATAACATCACTAACGAGAACACGGGACACACAACGTAAGATCCACTCATGGACTTTTAACCACCATTATGATCTTAACCATCTCGTTAGTGTACTTGGATGGAGTTTACGGTACAATTACAACCCCTCAACATCCAAGGCGACTTTATTCACGGTGCACCCAATCCTATAGCCGGCTAACTATATCCGATTCAAGTACTTTAAAACCACACATCACTTGCCAATATACATTATTTATCACCAATAATCCACTGTTTTGAAGCATTAAACAAAGTCATTAAACCATCATGCATCACTATGCATCAAAACCACATTTACTAATATCAAACCAAGGATCTCTTACCTTGAGCATCCTTCAACATATGGCTTTCAAAACCAGCATTAAACATGCTAAAACATGCTTTCAAAACAGAATTTAAACATGCAAATTAAATACATTGCATCCAACCATCTCATGGTTCATCCAAGAGAGAGAGTTCTCGGAAAACTTACTCTTGAGCTTAGTTAAGTTGATTAGACTTAAGCTAAGCTCCCAAACCTTCAAACATTCATTACAAAGCTGGAAATCCCAACTTCACTCACCAATTCCGTTTTGCAAGCTTGCCGAAACGCCGTTTAAGCCTCCGGATCAACACCACAAGAATCCGAAGTTGTCTCCCCTGTTTTAAACACATCAAAGCAGAGGATTAATGCATCATCATGCATTAAAATCTTCAGCCATTACGCCTAAACTCGCCACTCTCACCAAAATTAACATTTCAGCTACCAAACACAACCGAAATCACCTCCAAACTCTTCCTCAACATTACCCAGCCAAGATCCATCACTTCCAAACATTCCTAAACATCAATTAACAACCAAAATGAACCTAAACTCGTCCTTATACCTCCAGCTATAACAGAACACCAAGATCACAAAAAAAAACCACCATTTTCACAAGCAAAAACTTAGGAAAATCAACCTATTCGGGATTGCATTGATTAAACCTCAATTTCACATCATTAAACATCCAAAATACATTAAAAAGCCATCTCAAAACAGAGCCCAAACAATCACCACGAATTTCTTCAAGATTTGTTCCAAATCTTGAGTTTTAAGCCAAAATCAAGATCACGACATTAAAACCTTTTATAAAACTTAATTTAAGGATTGAGAACTTAGGAATTTCAGTAAAGAACTGAGTATTTAGAGGAGAAGAACATCCTTACCTCTAAATGTAGATTTCTCCTTGATTAGGGACAATTTCCTTGAAAATCCAATAAGCAAAACAATAGGATTTGATGTAGAAAGGATTAGGAATCAATTGATGATTGGAACCTCATCATTTGGTGTGAAAATCAAAAGAAATGTTGCTGTAGAAATGTATTTGGCTGAGGGAATTTTGAGAGAAAATGAGATGAGAAAGTTTTAACAAAAGTTAGTTATGAAATCTCAAAATTGGTTTTTCCACTTTTGCTTTAATTAATTAAACATTAATTAAATCATTAAAATCTAAGAAAAATCTGGAGAAATCCTTTCTTGAGTAAATTAGCTCCTTAAAAATTCAAAGTTTCAATCCTTACAAAACAATCACCACTGAACTTTTCAAAAATTACATTTTAGTCACTATTTTGAAATGTTGCACTTCCAAACCTTATTTTGTAAAATTGATTTCACCACTCTCTTATATATATTAAAAGGGGATTTTTAGATATTTTTCCATATTTTTAATGCAACCCGAACTAGGCTTTCCCTAAAACCACCTTTTATATTCGAACCGAAAATCAGACCAGTCCCGTTCAGACCCTAAACTTCCAAGCCCAAAATTGGGGTGTTACAACTCTCCCCCCCTTAAGAAATTTCGTCCTCGAAATTTACCTGGAGGAAAGAGGTACGGAAACTGCTTCTTAATGTCATCCTTTCTTTCCCACGTGGCTTCCTCAACACCACGATGCTTCCACAACACCTTTACCAAATCAATGGTCTTGCCTCGAAGAACTTTACTGTCTGAATCCAGAATTTCCACCGGCTCCTCATCATAGGTCAAGTCTGGATTCAACTCCACTTCCTTCACAGGCATAACATGCGAAGGATTCGATCTATACCTCCGAAGCATAGAAACATGAAACACATCATGAATCTTTTTCAACTCTTGCGGCAATCTCAACTTGTACGCAACAGGACCCACACGCTCAATCACCTCGTATGGTCCAATGTACCGAGGGCTCAACTTACCCTTTCGACCAAACCTCATCACCTTTTTCCAAGGCAAAACTTTCAAGAACACACGGTCACCTACTGCATACTTAATCTCCTTACGCTTCAAATCTGCGTAAGATTTCTGTGGATCAGAAGCTGCCTTCAATCGCTCACAAATGAGCTTCACCTTCTCGGTGGTTCCTTTCAACAAAGCTGGCATTGAAACCAACTTCTGACCTGTTTCAGTCCAACAAAGAGGAGTTCTACATTTCCTCCCGTACAAGGCTTCATAAGGTGCCATTTGAATACTTGCATGGTAGCTATTGTTGTAAGCAAACTCTACCAAAGGCAAATGCTTCTCCCAAGAGCCTTGAAACTCAATCACACAGCATCTCAACATATCCTCCAGCACTTGGATAACACGCTCAGACTGTCCATCCGACTGTGGATGATAAGAAGTACTGAAATTCAGACGTGTACCCAAAGCCTGATGTAAACACTCCCAGAAACGCGATGTAAACCTCGGATCTCTATCCGACACGATCGACTTTGGCACACCATGCAACCGCACAATCTCAGCAATGTACAGCTCTGCAAGCTTATCCAAAGTGTACGCAGTATGCACAGGTAAGAAATGAGCACACTTCGTAAGGCGATCCACAATCACCCACACCGAATTCTTCTTCGATGGCGCGACAAAGGCAAACCAGACACAAAGTCCATGGTAATCCTTTCCCACTTCCACTCAGGAATCCTCAACGGTTGCAACAACCCAGAAGGAAACTGATGCTCAGCCTTAACTCGCTGACATACCATGCACTTACTCACGTACTCAGCAACATCTTTCTTCAAACCCACCCAATAGTACTCATCCTTAAGATCACGGTACATCTTTGTACTACCAGGGTGCATAGCAAAAGGACTACTATGAGCTTCAGTCAGAATAGCACGCCTCAACTCAGCATCATTGGGCACTACTATCCGACTCCCAAAACATAAAACTCCATCATCATTAAAACAGAAATCTGATGGCCTATCCTCAGCAATATCCTGAACATGTGGCACCAAGGAATCATCCAACAACTGCTTATCCTTAATCAACTGAACCAAGGATGGTTTCACTTGCAACTCAGCCACAAGACCTCCATCTCGCGAAATGCTCAAGCTGGCAAACATAGCTCTCAACTCCACTGCCACTTTCCTACTCAAGGCATCCGCTACAACATTAGCTTTGCCCGGATGGTACTCGATCGTCAGATCGTAATCTTTAAGCAACTCCACCCAACGTCGTTGCCTAAGATTCAACTCTTTTTGAGACATCAGATACTTCAAACTCTTGTGATCCGTGTACACTGTACACTTCTTACCATATAGGTAATGTCTCCAAAATTTTAAAGCAAAAACCACCGCAGCTAACTCAATGTCATGCGTAGGATAGTTGCGCTCATGCACCTTCAACTGGCGCGATGCATAAGCCACCACCTTACCCTCTTGCATCAACACACACCCCAAACCAATGTAGGATGCATCATTGTACACCACAAACTCTTTCCCCGATTCAGGCTGAACCAAGATAGGAGCTTGCGTCAAAGCTGCCTTAAGCTTCTCAAAAGCCTGCTGTCTCGCTTCTGTCCACTCATACTTGACATCCTTCTGCAGCAACTTCATCAAAGGTGCAGCAATCTTAGAAAATCCATCCACGAACCTACGATAGTATCCCGCCAAACCAATGAAACTACGGACTTCATGAACAGACTTAGGAGGCTTCCAATTCATCACCGCCTCAATCTTCTGAGGATCAACACGAATCCCCTCAGCAGAAACCACATGACCAAGGAATACAACTTCTCTAAGCCAGAATTCACACTTGCTTAGCTTAGCATAAAATTGATTCTCCAACAGAGCCTGCAACACAATCCTCAAATGTCCCTCATGCTCCTCCTCAGTACGAGAGTACACAAGGATATCATCAATGAACACCACAACAAATTTGTCCAAGTATTCATGGAACACTCTATTCATCATGTCCATAAAAGCTGCAGGAGCATTCGTCAAACCAAACGGCATTACAAGGAACTCATAATGCCCATACCTCGTTCTGAAGGCTGTCTTTGGCACATTCACATCCTTCACCTTGATCTGATAATAACCTGACCTTAAGTCAATCTTAGAGAACACAACCGCTCCCCGAAATTGATCAAAAAGATCATCAATCCTCGGCAATGGATACCGATTCTTGATAGTCAACTTGTTCAGCTGACGGTAATCAATGCACATTCTCATAGTGCCATCCTTTTTCTTCACAAACAAGACTGGTGCACCCCAAGGTGACACACTCGGCCGAATGAAACCACGATCAAGCAACTTCTGAAGTTGCATCTTCAGCTCCTTTAACTCCTTAGGTGCCATACGATAAGGAGTAATGGACACTGGAGTTGTGTTTTCATACAGCTCAATTCCAAACTCCACTTCTCGATTAGGAGGCAACCTAGGCAACTCCTCCGGAAACACACCAGGAAACTCTCGCACGGTCCTGATATCTTGGACTCGCAACTCCTTAGAGCTAGGATTCATCACAAAGGCCAGATAAGCTTCACACCCTTGTCTCAGCATCTGACTCGCTTCCAATGTAGACACCACATTGGCAAGAAACTTCACATTCTCACCAACCACCACTACCTCATAATCATCCGCAAGCTTCAACGAAACTCGCTTGTTCTCAAAATCCACCACAGCTCGATGTTCAACAAGCCAATCCATACCAAAGATTACATCAAAACCATAGAATAACAATTCTATGAGATCAACATGAAAAACATGATTTTGCACAACCAAGGGACATCTTCTATTCAACTTCCGTGTCACAACGGTCTCACCAAAGGAACTAGTTACATGCATACCAACATCCAAAGACTAAACATGCAAACCAAGCAATTGAGCATGTTCACGCAATATGTATGAGTGTGTAGATCTAGAATCAATCAAGGAAAGTAATGACAAGGATTGCAAAGTGAAGGTACTTGCGATCACATCCGTGTCATTCCTCCCCTCTCGCTGAGCATACACTCGAGCCTAGCCTCCATCCTCAGGTTGGACAGCCACAACATGTACCACATTCCTTCCACCATCGTCTCTGCGTTGGAAGTTACCACGGCCGCGCCCACGACCCCTCTATGGTGCAACAACACCAAGAGCACGTCCCTGACCACCACCGGCCAACAGAGGACACTCCCTCCTCATGTGGTCTGCCGAACCACAATTCCAACACGAATTACCGGTCACTACCATAGGAGCCTGAACCTCCCTCGCTGCTCGAGGACAATCACGCCTCAAATGACCATGCGATCCACACGCCCATCATGTGTTCTGATCAGCTCTCACTCTGTCTCCCTGAACAGGCGCACCATGCCCTCCACCACCACGCCTAGCAGAAGACTGATACCTTCTATCTCGTCCTCTCTTGTTCCGTCCACCACCGAAACTATACTCAGCAGCCCTCTTGCCCGATCCAGAACCAGCGCTCCTGGAAGACAAACCCAGGTTCTGCTCAACGTCCTTCGCCCTACTAACCAGTACATCAAAATCAGTGTACTCAGCAGCAAGCATAAAGGTCTTTACATCCGTCACCAAACCATACCGGAAACGTTCACACCTCTCCCGCTCATCAGGGATAAGCTTATGTGCGTACTGACTGAGACAGACAAACTGGATCTCGTACTCAGCCACCGTCATGCTTCCTTGTATAAGGGACATGAATTCTCGTTTCTTTTCATCCAGGTATCGCACACCTAGATACTTCCGCTTGAACGCGTTCAGAAAGAACGTCCAAGTCATATCAGCATCCTCCATTCCGGAGAGAGTGGTCGTCCACCAGGTATACGCATCATCATGCAACATCGATACTACGCAACCTAACTTCTGCACATCATTGCAGTTCATTTGTCCCAATATCCTCTTTTGCTTTAATTAATTAAACATTAATTAAATCATTAAAATCTAAGAAAAATCTGGAGAAATCCTTTCTTGAGTAAATTAGCTCCTTAAAGATTCAAAGTTTCAATCCTTACAAAATAGTTACCACTGAACTTTTCAAAAATTACATTTTAGTCACTATTTCGAAATGTTGCACTTCCAAACCTTATTTTATAAAATTGATTTCACCACTCTCTTATATATATTAAAAGAGGATTTTTATATATTTTTCCATATTTTTAATGCAACCCGAACTAGGCTTTCCCTAAAACCACCTTTTATATTCGAACCAAAAATCAGACCGGTCCCGTTCAGACCCTAAACTTCCAAGCCCAAAATTGAGGTGTTACAGTTATGTCTTGGGTCTCTTTAGGAGCACCCGCCTCCAATATATGACCAACTCATAACACTTTTCATTTACGAGAATTTTGATCATTGGAACCATTTCAACTATCATGAACATGTAATTTAAACTTAGAGTATTTCAGCTGGTATATGAGACTTAATTACTCTCAATGGGCCAGTACATATGTTTGGCAGTTTGACATAAAATAAGATGAATTATCTTATGAACTTTTAGTTCATATTCGAGAATCTAGATAATGATAATTCATTTTCTTCTTTATCCAGCTGATTATTCTCTCCCCCTAATGTTGAGAAAAATCATTTAATAAATGATTCTCCAATTAATATTTAGAATTTAAACATAAAAGGAGACTCATACTCAATATTTATTCTCAACCCTTTTTACTTGCCCATTTTGTGCGTTATGGTGGAGCAATTCAACTATATATCGCACATTCAAAAATTCAAAAATGGGAAATATGGCTTCTGACCAAAAGTCAAATCATAATGGGGAGTTTATTGTAACTCGTTGGCTTGATACATATAAGTGTTGCTATATGGAAATACCATATAAATAATAAATGTTTTGTTCTCACAATTTAGCTATTAAATAGGAGGCATCCAATTAAAATTTTGCTAAGCCGTATTTTTCATAACCAATAGGCTTTGTAACAACCGATATAGCCTAAAATATAAACCCACAAGCTTTTGCAAAACAAATAGTCTAATTGCATAATCTGAATCCTTTTAGAATCAATCTCACAAACTTCTGGTTGTCAGTTGATAAAACAATGTAGATGCATCTACTAAAATCATATAAAATTTTCCACATTTGTGGATATATGTGCCCATATTTCGTTCAAATATGCAAGACATGCAGTCTCAACTTCAACACAAGAACTTCAAGTTCTAATTCTTTTGGTAAGTGAGGTCAACTATATCCTTTGAGAACAAACAACACAAGAACTTCAAGTTCTTTTAGTAAGTGGAGTTTAATCAATTCCATTAAGCAACACAAGAACTTCATGTTCTTTAATAAGTGGAATTTAATCAATTTCTTTGAGAATAAGCACCACAAGAACTACAGGTTCTTTTAATACATGTGCATGTAAATCTCAATAATTTCTGCACTATTATTGATCAAGATGGTCTAACTGATCATGCCAACTATATATATGTGTGTATATATATATATCTGAATTTGTAAACTTCTTGTTTACCATAACATGTAATCCAATCTCACTCGTACATGTCTAATACGACCATCAAAATTGTTCCTTTAAATAGGAATATATTTAGCTCTTTCTGAGCTTTCAATTGAAATTATTGTTTGGTAGCAATATATAGCTCTTCTAGAGCTTTCAACTGACTTTTTGGCTACCAGAACTTATATCTATATTGGCTTATTTCAAATGTCAATCGATAACATATGTTATCTATAATTTACAAAGGGATATTTTGCGAACTCATATTGCTCTCTTAAAATTTCCACTTATAGCGGTGACGATATTATTACCATTAGCGGTAATTATTGCAATATTCGCAATTCTGCACTTTTCATAATGTGTTTTCTCTCAAGAATTTATTGCTCTTCTAGAGCATCAATATTTTCAGTACTTTGAGATATAGTACTCACATTATTCCCTTGCATTTAAATGAGAAATATATCTTATGTTTCTGCTAAGCATAAATCGTCACCATAAATTATATTTGATAAGTAATCATGTTAAACAAAATAAATAACATGATAATATATAAATATAAATATAAAACGTAAATATTTTTTTTGCTCAAAAGTATGATTTTTATTAAACGAAAAAATCATACAGCATATCCGCACCGGGCCTCATTAAAAACCTCCCTAAGCCTAGGTGGAGAAAAAGAGTACCCGGGACAGATATTCGATACAACGCAATAAACGAAAGCGAACCCCTTGTGCCCATACTGCGTCCATACAGCCTGCACACCCCTCGGAACCACCCCTCCCGTTTTGTGCCACGAACCTCCATGTAGCTCTAAGGTGCCTAGATCACGCACCATACAATTCCCCCAACACCCCATACGCGTGCCTTCCCTCTCCATAGAGCACCTACGTTAGGCAGCACCCTCCCCGCACACACCCTCACCATTCATTCCCAGCCCGCCCATACCCAGCACCCGGCACATACAACACCAGCCTCGCCCCTCCTTAAAGCCCCACCCTCAGCCACGTCTTACGCGCCACCCCCCTTAGCTAAGATATCGGCCACCCCATTTACCTCCCGCACCACATGGATGAATACAATATTCCTCCCCAAGCAGGCGTCATCAATACGACAAAAAAGGGCATAAAGACGCCATGGTCGTGTCTCCCCTCGCCCCACCCACGATGTCGCAACAAGCGAATCGGATTCAATGATACAAGGTAACGAACACCAATTGGAGTCCCTAAAATACTCCACTGCCATTAAGATGGCATAAACCTCAGCCTCGTTAGAATCCATCACACCCAACGGACCTGAGAACAACGCCAACACCCTCCCCCCTCGTCACGTAACACACCTCTGCATCCCGCCGGTCCCAGTTTCCCTCTTGCCGAACCATCGACATTAAACTTCACACAACCAAACCTTGGAGGAATCCAAACATGCCCCACGCGTGGTTTTTTAGTCCGAATCGGCTCCACTCCCTCCCACGGACAGCTCCACCATTCGGTTTCATTAATTAAATCCTGTGGCTCAAATGCTCGCATCCAATAAAACGCCCTTAACTTTATTAAAAAAATCAACTCATCCACAGATGCATTCTTACTCTAAAAAATCAGTGCATTTCGTGCTAGCCATAGTGACCATAACGTGGCAGCACACCCCGACAGCCAACGTTCCCGTAGCTGCCCCCTAAATGTACCTTCCATTACCATCGTCACGAAGGCATTGATAGTTGCTGGTCGAACGACGGCAACCTGCCACCATGCGAAGAAACGCGGCCAAACATCCCACGCTATCGGACAACTAAGAAGAATATGATCTACAGCATCCTCCCCTATCCCACACCAACGACAACTATAATCCGTCACCGCCACTCGTATTCCCCTATCACGCAAATAGCATAACGTCGACAAACGATTCAATGTAATGAACCATACAAAACACTGGATTTTCGGTGGTATGTGCACCTCCCATATCGCTGAACACGTCCTAACCCCATCCAAACCAAAAGAAGACATCAATTTATATAAATTCGATACCGAAAACTGCCCCGTCTTCGAATGTCTCCAAATCAGCTTGTCTTCCTTCTCGTTAATTAATTTAATTGCCCCCATTATCCCCCACAATTCCTTCAGCATATTCACCTCAAACGATCGCAGTGGTCTGATAAAAAACTCCTCCCACTGCTCATGTATCAACGATACTCCCAAACTATATTCATGCACCAATGCCCACGAGTTCTTCGCAAGCCGAAAGAACCTTGGAAATACCATACTAAGCGGTACATCCGCGCACCATGCATCTCGCCAAAACAACACTGTCCGCCCACTCCCAAGCAACCAAATAAAATTGGAATTCGCCATGTATCACTGTACCTCCTCGCGCTCATGTACTGTCACAATTTGCTTCCACGCCGTGGACATCGCCCTTTGCCTAACCATTGGCATTCGCCTATCAAAAACATCCGCCCCATATTTCGCCAACAAAACTAAGCGCCACAACGACTCGCCCTCAACCGCAAATCGCCAACGCCACTTTGCTAATAGTGCCATATTGCGTTGGTATAGGTCCGCAACCCCCAATCCCCCAAATTTTCGCGGACGACAAACAATTTTCCAGCTCACTCGACTCAATTTTCGCCTTTCCTCCGATCACCCCCACAAGAACGACCGCCGAATCCTATCGATTCTTCTAATTATTCCTTTCGGAACCAAAAACATGCCCATATAATATATTGGCAAAGCAGATAAAACTGAATTTAACAAAGTCAAACGAGCCGCAAAGGACAGTGAGTCCCTTTTCCATCCCGCTAGGCTCTTCCGAAAATGCTGGAGCAATGGTTCCCACATCGTCAAACTACGCGGATCTACCCCCAGCGGGAGTCCAAGATAGATCATCGGTAATTCCCCTCTTTTACATCCCATAACAGTAGCCATATCATTCACCACCCCATCGTCCATCCCCACACCGTACAATGAAGACTTCAAATAATTAATGTGCAGCCCCAACATGTATTCAAAGCAAGTTAACACCCTCTTTAAGTTTGTAGCATAACGTACCTCACCATGCAGAAAAATAATAGTGTCGTCCGCAAATTGAAGATGTGTTAATCGGCAATCATTGACGACACATATCCCCCTAATTAATCCAGCCTTTTCCGCCTCGACTAATAGTTGGTGCAATAGTTCAGCCACAATGACAAATAACAGGGGAGATAACGGATCCCCTTGTCGCAAGCCTCGTTGCATAGCAAATTCCGAAGTCAGACTACCATTAAGAAATACAAACAATCTCGCCGTACTCACACAAACTCGCATCCATTCGCGCCATCGTGCACCAAACCCCATCTTCCTCTGAATTGATTCAATACACTCCCACTTCACACAATCATATACCTTGGCGAAATCGAGTTTCAGCAACACCCCTCCTGCATCACATGGTCTCTTTAGCATCGAATGTAATGTTTCATTTGCCAACATAATGCCGTCCACAATTTGACGTCCCTGTACAAAAGCCGATTGAACATCACTGATTACGCCTGGCAAAACCTTTTGCAGCCTCTTCGCCATACATTTCGCAATAATCTTATATATGGAATTCAATAGGCAAATCGGCCTATAATCCCCTAACACTCGCGGTTGTTCCACCTTTGCAATTAATACTACAAAAGTCGAATTACATCCCTTCGGCAAGACATTTGTCGCATTAAAAGAGGCCAACACCTCCATCACATCCTCTTTTAAAAAATCCCACCATTTTTTATAAAACTCGAAGGTATAGCCATCGGGCCCCGGTGCTTTCGAACCATCACTACCCCATAAAACAACCCTTACCTCCTCCATTTCAAAAGGTTTCTCCAGCTCCATACCCATACTTGCCGATATGCCCTTAAAATTCAGCCCCATCGCCAACTTCCCCTTGGTCTTACATTCCGCAAAATGTTTTTTAAATTCCGAGAACATCACTTGACGTAATCGAAGAGGATTGGTCTCCCATACCCCTTCCACCATCAAACTGGAAAAAGTGTTACGCATGGCTCGCATCTTCGCCGCCCTATGAAAAAAAGCCGTATTACCATCCCCCTCTCGCAACCATTTAACTCTTGATTTTTGCTTCCATACGGATTCCCTCAATTTTGTCAATTTCCATAATTTATATTGAGTCGCCCTTTTACGAGCCAATTGCGTGTCCGAAGCAGTTCCCACACTCACCATCCCATCAATTTCATCCAGCTCTTTTGTCGCCCCTTCAATTTGATGTTCGATATTCCCAAACGTCTCCTTATTCCATTCACATAAGAATTTTTTCATGGTCTTCAACTTGATACAAATGTCCGTATGCTCTTGTAACATTGAGATTCGCTGCCATTCTTCTTGTATATCCGTGACAAATCTATGCTCCCCCACCCATGCATTTACAAATCGAAATGGTCGAGGCCCCCAATCAAGTACGTCACTTACTAGCAACAATGGTGTATGATCCGACACCCCGCGCGGCAACATAGATAGGCTCAAATTCTCATAGCGATCTACCCAACTTGGCGATACCAAGCAACGGTCTAATCGACTACATCTGTTATCAGCCCCAAACCAAGTAAATGAATGTCCTCTCAACTCCAAATCCACCAAGCCACTGTTTTGGACAAATTCGATAAAATTATCGATACCTCTATTCATCATCACACAGCCACGTCTTTCTTCCACACATGTTACCATATTAAAATCACCTATCAAACACCACGGTAACGCACTATTCTCCATCAATTCTAGCAATCGGTTCCATAAAATACGTTGTTGATCAATCTCACATGGTGCATAAATCCCCACTATTCCACACTGCCAATTGTCGCTCACCCAACATCCCTCCACAAAAACAATTCGTTCCTCAACCAATGTTCTCGACACTAAAAACCTGTCTTCATCCCAACAAATAAATATACCCCCTGATCTCCCTATCGAAGGTGCATACACAAACTTGCAATTATCCGAGACCCAAATTTTCTTCGCTACAAATTCCGACACAACTTCCATTTTTGTTTCTAATAAAATGACACACTCACCTTTTTGCTGCCGTATAAGATTACGTGCTGCTCGTTTCTTCGCACCCGCGCCCATTCCACGAATGTTCCACGACAGCAGCCGCATCCCCCTATGTCCGCGGCACCTCCCTCGCCTCAATTAATCGTGCGATATCGCTTATGATATGCCCCTCGTTGCCTATCGTTTCAGCCCCCAACAATTTTCCCAACTCCAATGTCTCACTCGCCTCCTTTAATATGCTTCGCTTCCGCTGTAAAAAATGGGAATCGGACAACGACCCGTTTGCAATCAAGAGGCTGTCAGCTGGGTTGGGATTTTTCCGCGGCCTTCCTCTTCCTCTCTTCAGCACTGTTGGACCAGTCTCTTCGGCCGTCGAATTCCCCCCTATTGTTCGAATAATTTCTGATAATTGTCTAACTCTTCTCTGTCTTCCTTTGTATTCAACAATTGCTGCTATCCCAGCCCTATTGCTAACGGATTGAGGCCCACAATTTTGTTCATTTGCATGTTCAATATCACCTCCCACATCCCTTTCACATGCACTTACATCCAGCGAATTCTGTTCCACAATTACACGATCAACCATCCCTACGTTCTCCTCCGCCACGCCCGATGTCACATGTTCCAACACCTTCCCTATACTCCCTGTATCGTTCGATCCCAACACTCGATCATCCCTCCTCTTATTATCATCCCAGAGTTTATTAACTTTCCAAATCGTCGGTGATCCCTCGATAAACGAATTTGGAACTATTGTGTCCATAGTTTCCCCTTTATCTTCCGCTTCATGTAAGGATATATTAGCCTCATTTCCCTCGTGCACTATGTCATCAGTCCGACTCACCCCATCCACCTCCTCGTCCTCGTCCATCCCTTCTTCCCCATCCCCTTCCTTCCTCCCATCGCTACCAATTATCTCCCGCACCTCCGTCACTCGAATCCTATAATATTTTTCGGCCATCACCACATCTAAGTTCTCCTCAATTGGAAGAAACCAATCCGTCTCAATCAGCATTCTGGCTCGCTCGAAAGATCCCGGCATCAGAGTATTGTATTCAACACGAATTAACTCACCCCATAATTGTGCAATATTTCGAAAAGTCCCCTCCGACCAGGCATGGATGGGTATACCACACGCTTCGATCCAAACTCGACGATTGGGCATCACAACTTCCTTGGACCATTCCATCACATTTTCCATCCAAGTGTCAAAGCATTTTTCCTTTAGATAATTCCTCATCGTATCCTTATTAGGGAACATGAGTAGCATTAATGAACCCGCCACCCTCATTACCGACACCTCTTTTATTTGAGCTTTCCATAATTCCGTTGCCAAATCCATCACCGACATTGGCTTATAGAAAAACCCCACAGCACAATTGTGTAAGATTTCCAATTTTTCTTCATCAATTACCCCGTCTACCTTTCGATATTCCTGATTTTTAGTCATCGATCCCATTCCCAAATCACTTCGATTCTCCAATTTCCTTTTATCCGATTGTGATACTACACCCATCGGCTTCAACGACATTTTTTGATCCCCCTTCCTTCGTCGCCAGTAGGCATTCCGCTTGTCTTTTTGTGCGAAGCGAACTGTGATTTTAGATCCATATAATCGAAAGTCATTGAATCGTTCAATCACTCTCTCGGCATCCTCCCTCGTTTTCATTCGCACAAAACCAAACCTAGAATCGTCCCATGCTCGTTTCGTAGGCACAAACACATCGACAACCACCCCGTGGCGATCAAAAACCTGCCAAACCCCTTTCCAATGGAGTTGCTGAGGAAGGTTTCCGATGAACAATGTCCACCACTCACACCCCTCGCCGCCGTTGCTGCCCTCTCCTCCCATTTTTTACATAAAAATCAAAAGTAGTAAGAAAAATGGGAAAACGTAAATAATTAATGTGTGTAAAATAAATAAACGTAAAGAAAAATAAATAAAAATAAATAAATAATTCTCTTCAAAGTTATGAGAATAATTAGAAGATGATTTATTCCTTTCGGGGGGTTATAAGAAAATCAACAACGTCCAAATGAGTTGGACCAACAATGTCCAAATAAAGTTGGACCAGTATCATCTTCGTCATGTTTCTCAAACAAAATTTGCTTCTATTTTCTTTCCTTTATCATTCAATGATTCTTGATTTTTCAACGTACAACACGTACGAGACCAATGGTTTATAACATCGCATTGGTAATAAGAAGAGTTTTACTTCAATAGAATGATCTTTATCACTCTTGTCATCCTTATAACTTCACTATCGGTGGGTAGAAGTATTCTTAAAATGACCATATTTTTCATGTCTATATTCATAGCTTCGACCACGACCACAACTCCTAATGTGGTTTTTATTCCTTCCATAATATAATTTCACATGCACTTTAGGGAATGGAGTAGAGCCAGCGGGCCTTTGAAACCTTTTTCACATATTCTTATCACAGAAACAAAGATTTAATCCTCGTATGCGGCATTGTTAAGCCTGTCCACAAGGTCCTTTAAAAACCTCCTTTGAGATTAGCAGCCTTGCAGAACGAGATGTCCAGCCAATATACTTGGATTATATCATAATTATGTCTCTAATTGAATAATGATTTACCATGTTTGCATTCACTTCAGGGAATGAAATAGTTCCAATAATCGCATGGAATAAACATCATGCTTGCACTCACTTCAGGGAATGCCCCATTATTGATAATCACATGGAATAAACATCATGCTTTGCATTCACTTCAGGGAATGCCTCCCATAAAACTCTTTGGATCAAGACGAATTTTCGTAACTTGAAATTGGGAGAAGTCTATGGTCGAGTTTTTTGACGAAGAAGAAATATTGCTTTCGAGCAAATATAGACTTTATAACAATCTTTTTTATAGATTGAAATTCACCATGATTTATCGCACATTAAAATCATAATTTAAAGAGGAAAAAAAGTTTACCGATATTGATTTTCCTCTTGAGAGCAATGGAGACATAGCAAACGACCAAAACAACTTCTCATAATCTCTTCATGTCATTGTCTCTTACCACGCCATTTAAACATACCATGTAAAACTCAAAACACGGTTAAAAATATTAACTCTCATTAATAAAATATATAAATAAATATTGATATTTAATTATAAAAATATAATAGTAAGTCTACGACCATAATTTTCTTACCCTGTAATAAAAACCTTTTTTAAGCATCGGTTTAGAGTTGAGAACAAGAGAAGTCATAAATGAATGGCTACTCACCGTGACCCTTATCCTCATACTGTCGCACAAGTTCCCACTTTCGCAATGACAATTGAACTTTGTCACTCTAGCAAGGATTTCAATTGTAAACAAGGGAAGCCATAAATATATTAACAATGGCAGTGTTGCTTGGAAGACAACGCAAGGGCTATAAGCTTTGTTTCGCTTTCGTGAGGTGTTTTAAAATTCATGGCTCGCTCAAACCTTCAAATATGTCATCATGCTTTTTTAAAAATTAAAGATTAAATTAAAATATTAAGATAAAAGCAATCAATAAATTTTAAAAAATGAGAGGAAAACACTTATCTTTGGTTCAACATAGAATCAAATTTTTTCCAATACTTCCTTTGAGATTCGAACAAGAAGCACCAAAATCTTTCGAGCGAACTCATGCTGATAACGTGTTGTAAATAAAATAACAAAGAACAATAATAAGAACAAAGAACAAGAATAGAAGAACAAAGAGATGAGAGAAAGAGGGAGATTTGTATTATTCTCAAATATAAACTTATGTACAATGCCTTCAGTAAATCATCTATTTATAGGCATAAGAAGTACATAATACATTAAACTCTAATTAACGTAGATAATATTCCTAATGATAAAGTAAGTCAAATCTCATTGATAAAGTTCTTATCATGATAGACATCCACATAGATAATTATTCATAACAAAAAAGTGTTTTTAGATTTTATTCTAAAAAGGGACAATAACGCTTTCGGTCCCTATGATTTTAAAAGTATTTAAAATACTTAATGGTACATAGCAGTACACATGATTAGTGGTACATAGCGAGACATGATATTTATTGTAGAATCATCCTAATTTGAGTATATATTTCGGTAATTAGTGTATATATTTTTTATTTTCAATAACACATTTCAATCTCATTTATTAATGAAAAATAGAAATCACTTAATCAAAAATTTATATATATATATATATATATATATATGAGATTATTAATTGATACTACATTACTAGTGTGATCTTTTAATTACTTGAGCAAGATTAAGAAGTCACTCCATGTCTTTACTTACCATTTGAAAAAAAGTAATCGATTAACTTAATTTAATTGACAATATTACTGTTATAACATTTAAAATTATTTTTAAATAAAAATTTGAGGCTATGTCTAATTTAGACATTGAATTTGTACCAAAAAAACATTTGAAAAGTCAATTTTCTACTTTAATTATATCAATTCATAATATCGAGCCTTCTAGAAAAAGAAATATAATATTATTTTTTTGTGAATATGATATTATTTTCTTAAATACTAATCAACAACGTTTTGCATGAAATTACAAGATGGAGTAGTTTTTTTTTGGTTTGAAAGATGTTTTAAGCCCTTAAACTTTGGGGGAAAACTAATTAAACTCTTTAATTCTTTATTTATATCAATTTATGTACTACAAAATTTCATTAATTAACTTTTTTTCAACATTGACAATTAAACCTAATGTGATATTTAGAATTAATTGGTTATGTGTCGTGTCACAGTGTTATCACTTGACATTGTCAAAAATGGTCAAAGAATTTATTTGATTCAATTTATCGATTTGAGAGCTTAATTGGTTCAAATTCTCGAGTATAAAATCTAATTGAGTGTAAAAATTTCAAATCGACTCCTACATGATTCAGATTGACTACAAGCGATGTAAGTATGATTGTTGTGTCTATGTTAAAAGCCTTGATGGTGGTTCTTTTATTTTTTTTGCTACTGAATGTTGATGATATGTTGCTGGCTGTAAAGTATATGCATGATGTTGTCGGTTTGAAAGCTTTATTGAGTCAGGAATTTGATATGAAAGACTTAGGAGCTGCAAAGAAAATTCTTGGAATGGAGATTCACAGAGATAGAGGCTCAAGGAAACTGTGGTTATCTCAGGAAGGCTATGTTGAGAAAGTGTTAGGCAGGTTTGGGATGAGAAAAGCAAAGCCCGTGAGCACTCTATTGGTGAATCGCTTTAAGCTTTCTACAGAACAGTGCCCGAAGACAGACAAGGAAATTGAAGAGATGGCAAAGGTCCCTTATGCCAGTGCTGTTGGTTGCCTGATGTATGCGATGGTATGTAGTCGTCCTGATTTAGATCATGTTGTTGGTCAAGTCTGTAAATACATGTCTAAACCAGAAAGATCACATTGGGAATCAGTCAAGTGGATTTTCAAGTATTTAAAGAGTA
Organism: Hibiscus tridactylites; assembly: GCA_958450335.1. Classification (NCBI taxonomy): domain Eukaryota; kingdom Viridiplantae; phylum Streptophyta; class Magnoliopsida; order Malvales; family Malvaceae; genus Hibiscus; species Hibiscus tridactylites. Next base: position 28,448,217 of record OY288267.1, on the reverse strand, counting down.
CTGTGGCACATGGAATTGTTTTCGACAGTCAGCGACATGATCCTTTGATTGTTGGATATGTGGATTCAGACTATGCAGGTGATTTGGATGATAGAAGGTCTACAACGGGGTATGTTTTCACCCTTGGTGGAGGGCCTATATGTTGGAAGTTAATTGTTCAGTCTGTTGTGGCATTATCAACAACTGAAGCTAAGTACATGGCAGTAGCTGAAGCTACAAAAAAAGCCTTATGGCTTATCGGGCTAGTGAAGGAATTGGGTATTCGGCAAGGTGGAGTTCAGTTGCATTGTGATAGCCAAAGTGCTATTCATTTGGCTAAGAATCAGGTGTATCATGCTAGAACTAAACATATTGATGTGGGGTTTCACAAGATTAAAGAGTTGATTGCATCTGGTGAGATATTGTTACAAAAGGTGCATACTGCAGACAATCCAACTGATATGTTGACCAAGTCTGTTACTACATATAAGTTCAAGCATTGTTTGGACTTGTTGAATGTTTGCAAATGCTAGAGAATCATGGTAGCCCAACCCACTTTGATGCGTGAGAGACTCTAGATTTATCTCATAAGGGGCATGATATTCGCCAATGTGGAGAATTGTTAAGTATGACTCATATATTGTAAAAGGACATATGTTGGATACTTTAACTAGGATTACAATTGTTCTAATCCTTCGGGGAGTAGTATTCCTTATCCTAGTTAGAATAGGACTTTGATGTAGGGGGCTATATAAAGAGGCTTACCCCCACCTCATTAGGCACATCATTAATTGTTCTTTAGGCTTTGCGGAACGAGAGCATCTGTCTATCAAAGGAGTACTCGAGTTTTCGGTGGGCTCGGATTAAGTGGGTTGGGAGTGCGGGGGCGAAGTCCCCGCGGCACGGTACGAGGTATCTTTGTAATTGTACCGGGTCTATAAATAGATGTGTTATTTGTAACCTAAGGACAATTGATTGAATAAAAGAAAACAACCGCTCTTTGCTTCCCGAGGACGTAAGCACACTGCTGAACCTCGCTAAATCTCTTGTGTTCTTGCTTGTTTGATTTTCTTTTTCGTTTGTCGTGTGCACATTATCTTTTTTCTTCAAATTTTAGGGGTTAAGGCTCCCTTAAATCTCTTGTAATAAAACTACACGTACCAATATACTACTGCACAAACATTTTAGATTAATTGTCTGGGTGGTGTAGTTGGTTATCACGTTAGTCTCACACGCTAAAGGTCCCCGGTTCAAACCCGGGCTCATACACTTTTTGTCCCTACTTTTCCTTATACTTTGGCTCAAATTATGCAAAAGGTCCCTTTATTATGTGTATACTCCGACAAACCCATACATAATTTTAAAATTTAGACAAAAATAAATTTAGAATAGAACCCACAAATGATAGTCATGGTGGAACTTGAATTTGGGTACCGAAAGATGAATGGTTACGGAATGAAAATTGAGTGGAGAATATCTAAAAATTGTATGTATTCGAATCGGTGAGATGAAGAATAACTGAAACCTTCACTTATGGGTAGGGGTGGGCAGGGGCGGAGCTAGAAATATATTTAAGGGGTGTCATTTTTTCAACGATATTTAAAGAGGATTAATTATTTATAAAGGGGTGTCATTTTATTCATAAAGGGTTTCATTTGTCCATATTTTTAATTTTTTATTTACAAATTATATAGGAAAAATAGGTTTCCCAAAAATTTTAGGGTGTCGTGAGACACCCCAATTTAAAGGGTGGCTCCGCCCTTGGGGGTGGGCATAATTACCCGACCCGGTTGACCCGACTCAATTACCCGAAGTAAATTAGGCAGGTAATCTTATAAAAAAATTACCCGACCCGGTAATTTTTCCGGGACACGGGCCGAAAGTTTTTCCTTATCGGGTACCCGACCTGACCCGAAAAATTACCTCATTAGTTAAGTATATAATTCTTTTTAAATAATATGTCGCTTGAATTTTTATAAAAGTAAAATAGAGAAACATTCTACTAACAAAATACGTCAAGTGATTGCAATATTTTTATAATATGTGTTTTAGTCCTAAAATAAACTTTTGTTTTACTTCAACTATGTTAAATATTTTGATGTGGCTTATCCTTTTAAACATATGATAGTGTATTATATGCACCCCTAGTATTTTTAGTGTAAGCAACATCATTAGTCACTAAATTATTCTTATTTTTTTTATATTGGCCATTAAACTATTGTTTTGGGCAAAACTGCCACCAATATTACGCTTTTTTTTTCTTATTTTAGTCACAAATGTTACTTTTTTATATTTTGGTCACCAATCTATTGCTTCTTTCCTGTTTTGGTCACCAAATAATTTTCTCTGAAAAGTTAAATGCTACATCAAATTTATAAAATGCTCTACTACTAGTACTAATGCATTGTAAATTGTTAAAAAATTGACATCTAACCATATAAGACCACCGACGTTCGCTGATCAAAATATGCATCATGTTGATGGCTTATGTATCTGAGTCTCGGGTACCCGGATGTGATGGGCAGGGACACGTGCAGAGCAATGAGGTACCCGGATGAACCGGGTACCCAAAACCTGGGTACCCGACAATGCCCACCCCTACTTATAAGGGCGGTGACGATACAAGTTTTATCACCGAAGCTCAAATGGGGAAGAGGACAAGGATTGCTATATCTGAACCGCGAGGATAACCGAACAATAACCGTATAAATAACTGTAGGGACCCCAAGAAAATATCCGCAAAGATCCTCGTTGTTTTACAAAAATTTTAATAAATATATATATATAATTTTAAAAATTTGGAAATAAGAAAAAAAATTGATACAAAGACTGTGTAAACTAAACACAAGCTTTTTAGCTTTAGGGGTTAGGGTTTAGAGCTTAGAGGTTTAAGTTTTAGACTTTAGAATTTAAGTTATATGATTTAGAGTTTAATTTTAAGGGTTATGAATATAGGATTTTAGTTTTATAGTTTAAATATGCAGGTTTGTGTTAAATTTATTTTACATAGTAGTCCGTGTATCAGAATTTTACCTTTTTAAGTATGATGTTGTAATTCAAACCATAAACCACTGAAACATTACATTTTAAAAGTAATTTATTTGGATTGACTGGTGTCAGTTAAATTATTATTTTTTGATTAAATAGAGAGACATTACATTCTCATATTGAGATTTGAACCAATATAAGATGAGACAATATGAGCATCATAAGCCATTAGGCCAATTAGTGGATCTTAGTATCAACTAAATTATTAGTGTAATGATAAAAAAAACTTGAATCAATATCTAATTTTATGCTTAATTTAATCTTGGATTCAATGTTTAGAATTTATATTGAATAGTGTCACTCTCTAGTTTTGCCAATTAGGAGCCTTGGAATCTAACTGGCTTTGCCCACATTTTCTACATGGAAGCACAAGCATGTGAGAAAGTCGGCATGGTGGCCGGAGATGTGATGAACAGTGGTAGTTTTGTGTGCGAAGAAGATAAACGGTGGTTGGGGACTGTATACTCCAAAACAGAGAATAAACAGAGAATAAAGGAAATATTCTTTTATTTAGAAAAATGGTGAAGTAAAATTGGTAGGGCCTATTACAATGACATGGGCATTTATAATCTAATATTAAACGTTCAACAAGATCCCACTAACTAATTAATTACAGTTTAATAACAAAGACTAAAACTGATTACAATTAACCTTCTAACAAAGCCTCCTAGGAAGCTTAAAAATAAGCACCGTAACAAGAGATGATCATTGAAGCATAGACAAAACTGGAATGGATTCCAATGGAGTGGAGCAAGATAAAACAAAATGTTATTTTCCAAAACCAAACATTCTGTGTTAACCCCCAAAACTTACAATTCACAACAGTCCATAACCACACAAAAAAGATCCAAAAATTGACTAGTGTCCTTTCCTAGTCTTCATCCGATTCCTCAGATTCATCTTCTGTGATAGTCTCCAACGCAGGAGAATTTGAAGCTCTTCTGATTCTTTTAGGTGAAACGAGAAGCGCTGGTGCAACTTCAATCCATGAACTCAAATGCCTAATCTCCTTCGCCATCACTCGACAACAACAACTGAAGCCTCTCCTGTCACACTTGCTCTGTCCTAGAAACCAAGAACTTGTCTGCAAAGATTGTTATAGACTTTGGTGGATGTTAGAATGGAAAGTTGTTTGATGGATGGTGAATGAATGGGCAGTAGGTGGTTTTTATAAGGAGTTTAAGGGAAAGTGGTTCGTATGGAAATGATGCCTTCCCTTTTAAGTTAAAGCCACGTGGAAAATATGGAAGATGAAAATAAAAGCATGGGACAAGCAGCTGTGGAGAACACTTGTCAAAACCACATGCCATTACTACCTACCTTACAATTTGATTGGATGTGATTAAACCACGTAATGCATTTATTTGTCTCTAATAAAAAATATCTTACCATAAACATTTTCTTTTCCAATCATTTTCTTGCAAAAGTTATTGTGGAAACTTAGTTACGAAGATCCATCTAAACTATTGTTTTAATTTTGAATTTTTCTCGTGTTTAATTTGTTATATTCTGATAGTTAATTTTTATAATATAACTAGTTAATTTAAATAATGATTAATGATGTGCTTGCTTTATTCTCTCCCATTCAGTTTATTTCTTGTTTTTCTTGTTTTATTCAGTTTACTTCTTGTTTTTCCTGTTTTATTCTCATATTTAGTTTAGTTTTTCTCATATTATTGACTCATATAGTTTTATTACAAGAGTCAAGTTATGTGCTAAAAATCCAAGTAAAAATGATGTGTCAAGGAATGTACATTCTGATTTGATCTATTAATAATTATATGTGCTCTAAATGTGAGCTTCTACTAGTTTAGGCGTATGATCTCTTTATCTCTCCTTTGTAGAATAAGTTAGGCCAAGCTTGGGCTTCTTGAAAGTCTTTATTTTCCAAACGTGCTCAAAGGCCTTTGCTTACAAAATCTTGCACCGCTAAATTCACCATGGATCTGATTTATGCTGATTTGGATCTTGTAATGGGTCCTTGTGCAAAAGTCAACCCATCATGTCCTTGCAAAACTAAGAATATAAAAAGCATTTTCTAAAATTAAAACAAAGTCACTGCTAAGCACTAATTTGCCGTCCCAATAGCTTCAACATGCGACTGCATATTATATCCTGAATAGATGTGTAACTCAGCTCCCGCTAATTTCATCAAGTTTTTTAATCCCTGTAATGAGTTTGAAACATGGATTTAAAACAAGGATTAATCCACCATGTGTTATAATTAACATCAATCATATTTGACTCAAAGCAAACAAAGTGAGATTGATTTACCTTTCTTCTCAAGCCAGCTCTTATGCTTGACACAATCCTTTTTTATGTGTAATTTATTTTTACAAAAGAAACATATGACTCTTTCTTTATGTCAGTTTGGGGTTGTATTTTAACCTTCTCATTTTACTTGGCTTGAAGTAGACTATTTCCTTGAATAACCATCAGTGCACTCTCTCTCATCTCCAATATGAGCCTACTCTCTTCTTGATCACTATAACAACCTCTTTTTGGAAATACTTATAGGTATAGTGGTGTGGAAAGGATATTTTGAAAATTTTAAAAGGACAGGGGTTTCAAAATAATTGGTTAAAGAAGGGAAGGGTATTTTTGGAAAATGGATTTAAAAAAAGATTTAGAAAAAAATGATTTTAAAATAAAGAGGGGATTAGTGAAAATAAATTTAAAATTGGTGGAGTTTAAAAATTGGGGAGTCGCCACCGGTCACTTTGAAATGGTAGACCGGACACCAAAAATAGTAACCAGAGATTCGAACGGGATCGGGAGTCGGTTACATGCAAGGAAGGGTTAGCACTCTCGACGTGTCCAAAATTGGTACCAAAACTTTACCGCTTAATTAATATCAAATTAATGATCAAAACTGCACCGAGCGAAAACATAAGTGACCATCGTTGTAGTTTACCCTAATTAAAAATATCTGACCACGTAATGCATTATTTGTCTCTAATAAAAAATATCTGACCATAAACATTTTTTCCATCATTTTCCAACAAAAGTTATTGGGGAAACTTAGTCACGAGGATCCATCTAAATTATGGTTTTAATTTTGAATTATTCCCAGATTTAGGTTTAGTATTTAGGCTTTAATTTGTTATATTCTGATAGTTACTTCTTTTAATATAATTAGTTACATTTAAATAATGGAATAATACCGGTCTGCAGTTTTGCACGGTTTCTTGTCTGCAGTTTTGCACGGTTTTCTTGTCCATTGTTTTCCGGTGTCTGTTTTGATCTTGTTCTTCTCCGACGGTGTTCGCGGTTTCTTGTCCATATCTCAATGGAATCAGAACTAGCAGGCCTCACACTCGATGATGGCGAAGAGGAAATTCTGACTCTCCCTCCAGAGATAGGCACTTTGAAGGAAGATTATGCCCTTTGTTTAGTGGGAACTTTCCACACACCGAGTGTAATTCACTTTTTCTCCATGAGAAACACACTTGCTGATGTTTGGCATCCGCTGGGAGGCGTCTCCATTACTGAACTAGGGGATAAGCGTTTCTGCTTCAAATTCTACAATGATGTAGATTTACACAGAGTTCATTCGGGATGCCCATGGTTTTTTAATAACCATCTCCTCCTTCTTCACAAGCTAGAAACTGGGGAGGACCCTCTGCAGGTGTCACTGAATTTTGCTGTGTTTTGGGTTCAGGTACATGACTTACCAACAAGACTCATGTCTGAGATCATGGCACAACGGTTTGGTAATTTCATTGGTCGCTTTACAGAATACGACTCCAAGTTAATCTTGACTGGGAGGAAGCATTATATGAGGATAAAAGTGTATTTGGATGTAAACCTGCCACTCAAACGTAAGAAGAAAATTGCACTGGATACGACTCGTAGTACGCATGTGCGATTTCAATATGAAAGGCTTCCAATTTTCTGCTTTGTCTGTGGCAAGGTTGGACACGGTGAAAACTTCTGTCCACTACGGTTGACACTGAAACCCGATGAAATAATTTTCGGGTGGGATTCCTCTTTACGTGCACCATCCAGGAGAGCACCTCCAGCACCAAGCCGTTGGCTAAGGGATGACATTTATGGACTATCGTTGTTAGACGCAAAAGCAATTGTTGCTAGTAATCCATCATATAGTACACTCATGCATGGGACCACTGTCAATGCACACGTGAACTTTACTATGGCTGATGGAACTATGGACTTAGGCTCAGACGCTGAAGACAACCCATTGACTCTACAGGATGGGAAAAAAGGCAGCGGGTTGTGGGAGAGGTGGCATCGGTTTCTGACAAAATAGATTCTACACCACCTACAAAAGAACACGAGATATCGGCTGGCCCTGTGGTGCAGGGCAGCCGGCAGCCATGAAGGTCATTACTTGGAACGTCCGGGGTTGGGGAAACCACGGGCCGTCAATCGCCTCAAAAACACTTTGCGAGGTATTAATCCCCATGTTTTGTTTCTCATTGAAACAAAACTAGATGTTCGTAGAATGGAAAGGGTTAGACATAGATGTGGCTTTCGTTTTGGTATCGACGTTGGTGCGAATGGTTCTAAGGGAGGCTTGTCACTTGGATGGAAGCCGGACTGCAATGTTACATTATCCAGTTACTCACAACATCACATTGACGTGATTATTAAAGAAGATGATGTTGAACCATGGAGATTTACAGGTTTTTATGGCAACCCAATTGAACGTGAGAGAGTGAATTCATGGAACCTACTGCGTCGACTAAGCACTCAACATGACATGCCCTGGTTAGTTGCTGGTGACTTCAATGAAATAATGTATTCATTTGAAAAGATGGGCAGGAGAATACGGCCAGAGCGAAACATGTTACACTTCAGAGATGTGTTGAATGATTGTGAACTTGGAGATCTTGGATTTACTGGAGCCTGGTTTACTTGGGAGAGAGGTAATTTCACCCACACAAATGTTCGTGAACGTCTCGATAGAGCATTAGCAACTCCGAGATGGTGGAACACTCATCCTTTGTATTGTGTTAAACACTTACTTCATTCCACCTCTGACCATTGCCCAGTGCTAATTGATACATTAGGGCATGCCACTGCTCACAGTAGACAACCAGCCAACTTGTTTAAATTTGATGCACATTGGGTTCTCGAAGAAGAAGTAGAAGGGTTGATTAAAGATGTTTGGGAGGAGTCGGGTTCAGTTTTGCATAAACTCGCCAAACTTGGATCCACACTTTCAAGTTGGAGCAAAGACAAGAAACATACTACACGGGCATCGAAGAAGGCTTTATTATCTAGACTGCAGGAATTAACTTGTTCCGATCCTGATGATGACAACTTACAGGAGTTGATTGAAGTTAAACTGGGCTTGAATTTAGAAGCTGATAAAGAAGAACTATTTTGGGAACAACGAGCAAGATCAAACTGGCTTTCTCATGGTGATAGCAACACTACCTTCTTCCACAAGTTTGCTTCTTATCGCCAGAAGAAAAATCATGTTCCTGGGTTATTTGATGCTGCAGGGGGATGGATTACCTCGGATAATGAAATGCTCAGGATGGCAACTTCCTATTTTACTGATTTGTTCACAACATCCTTGCCTAACGATGCTTCTTTCCTTCTAGACAATGTTCAACCGAAAATTTCTAATGCTACAAATGCAAGACTACTACAACCATTCACAGTGGAAGAGGTATGAATTGCAATTAAAAGTATGGCCCCTATGAAAGCCAGTGGTGTCGATGGCTATCCCGCTTTATTTTACCAGAAATACTGGCACATCATAGGCTCAGACATATCCACCTTCTGCTTATCAATATTAAATGGCAGCTCAAGTATAAGGGAGATCAATGATACACTACTTGTCTTGATTCAAAAGACCAAAAAGCCAGAAAACATGTCACATTTTCGGCTAATCAGCCTTTGTAACGTCATATACAAAATCGTGGCAAAAGTATTGGCCATTCGGTTTTCTTCAACTTTGGATTCATGTATTGATGAGTGTCAAGGAGCCTTCATCCCAACTCGACAAATTTCAGATAACATATTAATTGCTTATGAAATTCTACACACAATGAAGAATAAAAGGGCTGGGAAACATGGATCATTTGCCTTCAAAGCAGATCTTAGTAAAGCATATGATCGCGTGGAGTGGCCTTTCTTGGAAAAAATGCTTCTGAAATTGGGATATGATGAACGATGGGTGCAATTGCTAATGGGCTGTATTTCAACAGTATCTTACTCAGTAGCTTTCAATGGAGTTGTTGGTGAGAAGTTTCTTCCATCTCGTGGTCTACGTCAAGGTTGTCCATTGAGTCCATATCTGTTTTTAGTGTGTGCAGAGGGTCTCTCGATCCTGTTGAACCAAGCCATGCATAACAGAAACCTTCGAGGAGTCACCATTGGTCGAGAAAGACTTGAGATAGGCCATTTATTTTTCGCAGATGACAGCATTTGCTTCGCCAATGCATCAGAGGAAGCTGTTGTGGTTCTTAAAGATTTATTAACACAATTTGGCAATGTCTCGGGCCAACGTGTAAACTACGATAAATCACTACTCTTCTTCAGCACCAATGTACCAACCAGAATCCAACTTGCAATTGGTAACACATTGGGTGTTCGTATCGCATCCAATCCAGAAAGATACCTGGGATTACCAACAATGGTTGGCAGACAGAAGCGAGAAGCTTTTAGTTATTATGTGGACAGGGTTAACAACAAGTCTAACACATACAGCACAAAGTTCCTATCGATGGGCGGCAAAGCAACATTGATTCGAAGTGTATTGCAAGCAATCCCAGTTTATGCCATGCACTGTTTTCTATTGCCCTCTTCTTTATGTAAAGCTTTGGAACAATCCATGGCCAAATTCTGGTGGAAGACAGCAGGCACAAGTAAAGGCATTCATTGGACATCTTGGAATCAATTAGCATATTCGAAGCAAGAGGGAGGCATGGGGTTCAGAGATCTAGGTCAGTTCAATGTAGCATTGCTAGCCAAACAATGTTGGAAACTCATTAAGCACCCTGATTCTTTGCTGGCAAGGGTACTAAAGGCTAGGTATTACCCTTCAACGGATTTCCTTCATGCAAACTTGTGCTCCAATCCATCCTACACTTGGCGAAGCTTATGGAGTGCCAGAGGGCTTCTTGAAACAGGCCTTACATGGCGTATTGGGAATGGTGAATCAGTCAACATATGGAATGATTCGTGGATTCCAAATGAAGGAGATGGTAGGCTTCGATCTGATGTTATCAATGTACACTACTCTAAGGTTGCAGACCTTATAGATGTGCCTGCCAAATGTTGGAAGTTGGATGTACTACACCGTTTATTTCCAGATAGTTTGGTGTCTACAATTTGTGAGATTCCGTTGGCAAACTCGCATCAAAGTGACACCTTGGTTTGGAGGCATGATAATACAGGTGTATACACAGTCAAAAGCGGGTACAAATTACTACGTAGAAACTCTACAACGCCTTCAGGTACACCTCCTCTGAGTATGAAGCAATTTTATAGTCACATGTGGAGTTTACATTTACCAGAAAAAATAAAAATTGCAATGCGGAGAACTGTGAACAATTTCCTTCCAACCTATGAAAATCTTCAGACTCGAAATCTGCATGTCCCAAATGGATGTCGATTTTGTTGTTCAGCCAGGGAGGGGATAGAGCACTTGATACGCGAATGCTGGTATTCAACAGCTATATTAGAAGCCCAAGGTATCTCCCTGCCAATAACCACTTCAATCTTGCCTTGGAAGGAATGGATAACTAATGCTTACAACAGTTTGAGTGACGCTGCTAAGAAGGGCTTTGTAGTATCATGCTGGGCCATATGGTATGCTCGAAACAAAGTTGTACATGAGAACCAACCAACCACAGTTGAGGAGGCAGTTGCTTTCATCCAAGCATACATTAGGGAACATGATAACCTACACAATGCAGTGCAACCAACACCACGTCCACGTACACAACAATGGACTGCTCCTCATGGGAACCTAATCAAAGCCAATTTTGATGTTGCCTATTGTGTGCAATCCAAAGTCTCTGTTTCGGGTGTAATTTGTAGAAACAATGCTGGCTTAATCATGGGAGCATGCACCATAAAACATCAACACGTTGCCAATGTGTTCTTAGCGGAAGCTCTAGCTTGCAGGGATGCTGTGAACTTTGTGAAAGACCTGGGGCTTGTTAGGGCTATTTTCGAGGGAGATTCACTGACTATTATTAACAAACTAAACTCAGCATCTGCAGATCTCTCGCCGCTACGGGTAGTGATTGAAGATATCAAATATGCAATTGGTAATCTTCATGAAGCTGCTTTCTGCCATGTTCGACGTGAAGGGAATATGGCCGCTCACACTCTTGCGCAACATGGAAGAGGCTCTGACACGCCAGCTTTCTGGATAGAAGAAGCTCCCATTGCAACCACTCTAATAGTAGAAAGAGACAGACAGCACATTCATAATTCACAATGAACACGTTTCCACAACTGGTGATGTTTTCTCCCTTGCTACATTGCTAGCAGAAAGGCTGTTTGTTTAGTTCCTTCTCGGATTCACTCGTTATCTGCATTCCAGTTGATGCACTCCGAGTTTGTTCAGATCTTTGGGCTGGTTTTCTTATTTTCTTATGTCTGTTTTCTTAGATTAAGAGAAGTTCTTTCTGCAATGTACTCTTTTTCTCTTCTCTTGGTTATCATTATCAATAAAACCAGCACCTTTCAAAAAAAAATAATGGTTAATGAGGCATTTGTAGAACCGACAAAAACTGGCCTCCTAAATTTTTAAGTGCTCGTAATGTAAAATAAGAGTTGAAGGGGCAACATAGAGTTTGAAAAAAATCGAGTAAGATAAATTTATAATTAATCAATTTTTAAAAAATGAATTTGTGAGTGGGTTAGGAGCCTTCCCACCATTCACTCGATTTTTAATTATATTATAAGTGTATTTTAGTTTAAGTTTCACTAAATATGAGTTTAACTAGTTATTTTACTTTAAGTCTCGATGATCTTAGTGTGGTCAGTTGGTTTTTACTAAATATGAGTTTAACTAGTTATTTTACTAAATATGAGTTTAACTAGTTATTTTACTTTAAGTTTCAATAAAAAATAGGGTTGCTAATCGGAGTGAGGCCTTAGCGGGTTTCACCCCAATTTTCCCCGTGTAACCCGTTCGGACTGGCCTATCGGCTAGACTAGAACGAGGGGTTACAAAATTAATGCAAAAATAACATAGGGGCAAAATTGATAAATTAGAATTACTATAGGGGCAAAAGTGATAAGTACTTCAGGAGATCTAACAGGTTCGGGATAGGAAGGCCGAAGATCGCTAAAACTTGTATTGTTGGGAAGAGAGGAAAACAGAGTGATAAGTACTTACATTACTTAGTGAGGAAACTCCTACACTAACGTCTTTTAAAGTTTTGATCATTTAAACGTATAACAACTTCCAAATTATTATCAAAGGTAATACATCATAACAAACATAACATATCATTCGAATACAAGGAGCAACCAAGGGCCAATATGTCACTTTCATGCATATACAATCGAATCAAACCATATTCAAGAAGAAATTCACATTTAATCAGATAATAACATATTACAAACAACAACAAACTATAGCAGAGAACCAATTTCGAATTTAATTTAAACATAGGCATCATAATTTGATCTATAAGGCATTATCATCATACCAACATTCAACATTATCAAAATTTTCACATATAACTGTTCTCAATTCAATTCTCATCAATTTTATTGCCTTGGTATATATAGCGAGTTAGGTATTCGAGTCACATATGACAGAGGGGTGAATAATCACCAAACAGAGGGGTACATAGTACCAATTTCATGTTATCGTGTTACATATTAGCAAGGTGTACATTACACTGATCAGAGGGGTACAATCACGTACCAATTTCAGAGGGATACACCCACGTACCAATTTCGAGCTCTAGACTCTAGGCATGTCGTACTACCTAGACTGGCCATATAACCAAAGACTTGGTACTCATGTAATTCAATCTCAAATTTGGGAATTATCAAGTAATTACACCATCAATTATTCAATCCTTATCAATTGATTCATATGACGCATAGTTTCATATCACTATACATATATTCCAATTCTCAAACATACAATTTCAATCATATGACATAACATTTCAATCATCGATCATGCTATATCAATTACTCAACATTTCACATATGTAACATAGAAGATGTACATTTTTCGATCTTCATATAGATTTCCAGCAGCCAAATCACATAATGCTCAACTCAATTTCAATCATATTATTACAACCATACATAAATAAAACATAGTAACACAGAAATTCAATCAATAGCATCTAAGAATTCAAACATACATATAATCAAATCATCCAATTCTCTTTAATCCTTCTTCCCATGTAACTTATTTACCAAACCATTATTAGGTCCAATTTCATGAAAATTTAAGATAACAATTAAACAAATTATTAGTTGAGATACTAATCTCAACTCTAGAGTTTGTTTCACTCACAAACGTCCAGCTAGTCTTGGATTCGTATGCTTTTTCTTCAATCCTTGGTCGATCCAATTATCGGATTTTCCTCGATATCCTCAGCTCGTGGATCTAATAAATTATCCACAACCAATTACAGAACTAATCAGCATTCATTCCAACAATTAATCATTCAACTATACACAATCCATAACAACCCTTAACTTATTTTCAGTTCTGGACAAATTCAGTCCTAGTTACTAATTTGGCCATATCTCTCAATACGTAGATCGGATTTGCAATTAACTTATATCATTTTAAAGCTATTAAAATTATCTTTAAAACCATATAAGGTTTTCATTTTAATTTCCAGCCATGTTATACAATTTATTGTTTAAAGCTGAGACATTCCTACATTCGAACAACTTGTACCACCTTTACAATTTTGATTCCAGATTTCTCTACACAACTTGGATTTTAGTGATATTTGTTTCTAATTAAAATAGGCATTCTCAAGTACTTTCTATCAAAATTTCAGGTCTAAATTTCATCTCTATTATTTTTAGTGGATTTTAGAATTTGTTGTCCAGAACAATGTTTTTCCTGGGCAGTTTATCCAATTCAAGCTTTAAGCTTCTCAATTTCTCTTAAATTCACCTTAGCATGTAATCCTTACTTCACCTACTTTATTCCTTTATGTTTTCATGTTAAATTTAGCTATTAAATCTTTCAATCAAGTCCTCAATTTCATTAATTTTGATAAAACAATCTAATGGTTTTATCTAAACCGTCTAAGTGTTTCGATCTACTTTTCTAATTATTGACTAATTTTCCAACTTCATTTCACTCAATCAACACTTCAATTCTACACTAATTCTCATTTCCAAAAATTCCTTCCTACATAAGATTTTCTAATTAAGCTTCTAACATCATCAATTTAGCCGATTTTACCTTTAGTCCCTATACTTTGAACCAAACTAATTTTTAACCTTTATCAATTGGTCATCATCTTTATTCCTGCATCATTCGGCCTTTGCTCCATTTCTTTCAAAATTTTCCATATTTTCTATCAACATGCATCACTAATTTCATATCCATTTCTTAGAGAGTTTTCTAACAAAAATCAAAACACAATCACTAAAGAATTTAGGTGAGTTTCAAACACTAGAGAAGAAAATAAGCTTACATGTTCTTTACAATTTGAGTTTCCAAGCTCAAATCACTAACATGCAAGCTCTCCTTCTTCTTCCTTTGACAACAATGGCCGAAACTCTCCCATTTGTCTCTCAATTTTCATTAATTTCTCCCTTACACACTAAGGTGCCGGTTATGGAGAGAAGAAAAGGAATGATGATGTTTGACAATGTGGTCTTAATTAAGTGTAGGAATTGTCAACTTTGTCCCTTGTTTATCTCTTAATGTTAAGTTAAATTAAGGGAAGCCCAAGAATCCCAATATTTGACATGCAAAGACTTTATTTTCACCCTTGTTCAGTTTAGTCACTCATCAATCAAGTCTCTTAATTCTTTTTGATTCTCAATTTAGTCACTAACTGATTTAATTAGCTAAGACACTTCATAATTCTAATTTAATTAGAATTAAATCTCACTTAATTATCCTTTAACATTTAAGCTAGGTTTTAGGGTGTTACAATCCTCCCTTCCTTAAAAGAAAGAATTCGTCCTCGAATTCTTACCTGAACTGAACAGATGTGGATATTGTTTCCGCATCGTATCTTCAGGTTCCCATGTTGCTTCCTCTACTTTGTGGTTTCTCCACAACACTTTAACCAAAAGGACACTTTTGTTCCGAAGTCTTTTAATTTCTCTATCCAGAATTTGAACCAGTTCTTCTTCATATGATAAGTCGGGATTTAGTTCCATCTCTTCCAATTCCAAAATATGAGATGGATCGGATCGATACTTTCGAAGCATTGAAACATGGAATACATTATGGATTCTATCAAACTCGCTAGGAAGCGCAAGTCGATAAGCTATTGGTCCAATCCTTTCAGTAATTTCGAAGGGTCCGATGAATCGAAGACTAAGTTTTCCTTTCTTGCAAAATCTAAGACTTTCTTCCTGGGAGAAACTTTAAGGAACACTTTGTCTTCAACATTGTGCTGGATGTCCCTTCGTTTTAAATAAGCAAAAGCTTTGTGTCTGTCAAAAGCTTGCTTCAATCTACTGTGAATGACTTGAACATGTTCTTCAATTTTTCGAAGCAATTGATGACCAAGAACTTTAATTTCACCTAACTCAGACCAACATAAAGGTGTTCTACACCTTCGTCCATATAGAGCTTCGAATAGAGGCATTTGAATCGAAGCTTGTTAGCTATTGTTGTAAGCAAATTCGATGAGTGGTATGGATTTCTCCCAGTTTCTTCTGAAATCGATAATACATGCTTTAAGCATATCTTCGAGCACTTGTATTACTCTTTCAGATTGACCATCGCTTTGAGGATGGAAAGTTTTACTGAGATTTAACTTGGTTCCAAGAGCTCGTTGCAAAGTTTTCCAGAATCGAGCTGTGAATCTAGGATTTTGATCTGAAACAATTGAGGTAGGAACTCCAGGTAAGCGAATCACTTCACGAATGTACAGATCGGCTAGGGTTTCCAAGGTATAGTTCATTCAAACAGGGATAAAGTGATCCGACTTAGTGAATCAGTCCATAATTACCCACAATGCATCACATTTTCTTGGAGTGCAAGGAAGACCGGTTACAAAATTCATCGTGATTCGGTCCCACTTCCATTGAGAAAATTCAAGAGGTTGAAGCAATCCAGTGGGAGCTTGGTGTTCGGCTTTGATTCTCTGACAGTTCAAACACCTAGATACAAAATCAGTGATGGTTGATTTCATTCCTGGCCACCAATACAAAGATTGAAGGTCTTTAAACATTTTAACAGATCCAGGATGAATCGAGAAGGGACTTTGATGAGCTTCATGTAAAATCTCATTTTTCAATTCTTCATTATTTGGAACACATACTATATTCTAGAAATAAAGCATGATATTCGAATTAATTGAGAAATCATGATTGGCTTCTGAGTTAAGCTTCAAAGTGATAGCTTGAAGTTTAGTGTCACTTTGTTGTAATTCCTTAATTCTCGAGATTAAGCTAGATTGAATTTGAAGCTCGGACATGAATCATCGCTTCTGATAGACTCGGAGATGAGCATTTATAGCATTTGAAGACGAGTATGGTCTCCGACTAAGGGCATCAACGACCACGTTTGCTTTTCTCGGATGGTAATCAATGATCAGATCGTAGTCTTTAAGCAGTTCTACCCATCTTTTCTGCCTTATCCCACATTGAAGTAGACACATTATCCCAAATTGGTACCAAAACTTATACATTCTACCAATTTGGTCGTAAATCAAAATAAATCTATAAGTTTAACATTTTCTATTTAAAATTGAAAGTATACATATTGAATATGTATGACTACACTTGATATTTGGACTATAGTTGGAATGCTAAAGTTATTGATTGTTGATATCATATTTAGGGACAAAGGTGAAAAAAATAGGAGTTATAATTAAGTTATATAAACTTTTGGGATCTAAAATATAATTCTACCGTGGTAGTTTTTTTTTTTATTTCAAAAAGAAATTATAATATACCTAAACTGTCTCTAACAAACTAGTGTGATTAAATGCACTCAAACCCACAAAAATGGAGATATTATTCCACTAATGTAGTTGTACCATATAGTGGCCGTATGGAACACGTTGTCATTTTCAATGCTCGGAAGTTGGTTAATTTGCCATTTTTGGGTGTAAAACATGGAACTCGTCGTTGGAATTTGAAGTAAATGCATTAGCTCTAACATTTCCACACGTAATCTTAGATTTGGACCGACCAAAGCATGCTGGTGTCTCTGTTTTTGCAATAAATGAAGGCTCCCCATTCCAGAAACCCTGTGTACACTTGGATTGCAGATACACCGTGAATTTGGATATTTTCAGTCACGTCCTTGTCTATTTAACCTCTCTTCGCCATGCTAATTCTCAACATAATCTTTCGTCTTCTTCATTGTTAATTCTCAACATAATCTTTCGTCTTCTTCATTGTTAATCCAATCAGGCTTCAATGGCTAAGGAAAGTGGGAAAAGATGGATGGAAACAGCTCCGCCTCCCATTGTTCACCCGGAAAAGCCTTCCACTTCTCCACTTCTCGATACCATTGTCGAAGAAGCTGCCGAGGAATACGACGACAGTGATTCCAGGATTCTTCTGTATATTTCTCAATTCCTCCACATTTCTAAGCATCTAAGGAATGTTCCATTGCCTTTTACATTGAGTTAGCAACTTCAATTCACAAAACTTAGCTCTGCTACTGCAAATTTTGTATCTTCTTCTTCTGAGTTCTGTCCAGGTGTAAATGAACATTAGTTTACTTAATTTCTTTCACATAAACTCTTCCAGGCTCAAAACTTTGTGCTCCAACAACTGTTAGCCTTTCTTCATTGAAAACTACCTTAATTACTAAAAAAAGCAATGTTCAATCTAATCCGATATACTACTGCACAAACATTTTAGATCAATTGTCTGGGTGGTGTAGTTGGTTATCACGTTAGCCTCACACGCTAAAGGTCCCCGGTTCGAACCTGGGCTCAGACACTTTTAGTCCCTACTTTTCCTTATACTTTGGCTCAAATTATGCAAAAAGTCCCTTTATTATGTGTATACTCCGACAAACCCATACATAATTTTAAATTTTAGACAAAAATAAATTTAGAATAGAACCCACAAATGATAGTCATGGTGGAACTTGAATTTGGGTACCGAAAGATGAATGATTACGGAGCGAGAATTGAGTGGGGAATATCTAAAAATTGTAGGTATTCGAATCGGCGAGATGAAGAATAACTGAAACCTTCACTTATGGGTAAAGGTGGCTGGGTGGGCACAATTACCCGACCCGGTTGACCCGACTCAATTACCCGATGACCCGAAGTAAATTAGGCAGGTAATCTTATAAAAAAATTACCCGACACGATAATTTTTTCGGGACACGGGCTGAGAGTTTTCCCTTATCGAGTACCCGACCCGACCCGAAAAATTACCTCATTAGTTAAGTATATAATTCTTTCTAAATAATATGTCGCTTGAATTTATATAAAAGTAAAATAGAGAAACATTCTACTAACAAAATACGTCAAGTGATTGCAATATTTTTATAATATGTGTTTTAGTCCTAAAATAAACTTTTTGTTTTACTTCAACTATGTTAAATATTTTGATGTGGCTTATCCTTTTAAACATATGATAGTGTATTATATGCACCCCTAGTATTTTTAGTGTAAACAACATCGTTAGTCACTAAATTATTCTTATTTTTTTATAGGGTAAAATACAAAAATAATGACTCAACTTTTGCCTCTCTCCTATTTTACTCACTCATCTTTAAATTGAATCGATTTAATGACTCAACTTTTAATATTGGGTTTTTATCATCACCCAACCGTTATATTATGGATGCCGTTAATGATGTGGCATTTTTTTATTAATTTGGCCGCCACGTAAACACACACGTGTTAAAAAATAGAATAAATACAAAAAAGAATGAGTGGTGGGCCCCAATTAGCTTCAGCCGTTCGGTTTGACTCACCACCCCAGCTCAGGTTTGTGGTTGCCTTCTTACACGAGGCGTTGTCCCCGGTAGGAGGCCCCGCTGCGCCGGGTTTCGTTGGTGACCGATGACGCCTGTCGATAAATCAGGATCTCTCAGATCCATGTTGGTTCAGAGCGAAGCATACGCTTTGGTCACTCTTTCATCAAGAAGCAACCGCAAACGGAAGGCCTTCCGGGGTTGCTGAAGCGGAGCCTCGAAATTCGGCTGCTTCTTCGAGCGTTGTTCAAGACCCTGTTTTCGAAAGCAAAGAAGAAGACCAGAGTGAGAGTGAACCCGATCGCGACGGCGACGACATTGAGATCATAGATGAACAACCACACAGTGTGACTGCTCCTGCGGCGAATTTAACAGAAGAGAAATTTGAAGGAATTGTGGAAGAATATGAAGAGGAGCTGAAGCCCATGAAGGACCACATAGATCTTGATTCGCAAACGAAGAAGGCTTCCGGCCGAGATTTAAAAGAGATTGCTGGGAGTTTCTGGTCAGCCGCTTCAGTTTTCAACAAGAAATTACAAAAGTGGAGGCAGAAACAGAAGCTTAAAAAGAGGGGAAATGGCTGTGGGTCGGCGACATTGCTGGTGGAGAAGCCGTTAGGGAGACAATTCAGAGAAACCCAGTCCGAAATCGCAGATTATGGCTTCGGGAGACGGTCATGTGATACGGATCCACGGTTTTCACTTGATGCTGCAACTGCAAGGATGTCATTTGATGATCCGAGGTATTCTTTCGATGAACCGAGAGCTTCCTGGGATGGATATATGATTGGGAGAATGTTTCCAAGGATGCCCACAATGGTTTCCCTTGTGGAAGATGCTCCTACTGTTTGGTTTCTTGTCTATGGTTAGCCTAAATAATAGGGAGCAACAAGTCAAAGGAACCAAAAAAAACCCAGAGATCCCAGGAAAATCAGTTGTTTTTTTTAAATGATTTTTCTTTTTTTGTTTTCGATTTCCTTTACACAACTGTTCATCTGTTTTTGGCATTTCCAGACCATCTCTGTTAGCTTGATTTAAGTACTGTTGGTAAATTTAATTCATTATCATTTAATGTCTCATCGGATAATCCTTACGGCCCCAACCAGTACCGTCTACCGGCGGCAACCGTTGCTGCAAAGCCATTCCACCACGTCATCCGCTCTTTCCGGCTTCGACGACGGTAGCCATAGCGTGATCAGCAGAAGCAACTCCACGAAGAGTGCCAAGTTCGGGGAGTTTTGTGGGGGAGCGACGGCTGTTTGTTGTTGTTTCCCTTGCGGGATAGCGAACCTCCTGGTCTTAGTCATTTATAAAGTCCCGGCGGGGCTATGCCGCCGTGCTTTCCGCCTGAAACGGCGGAGGAAGTCGCAGAAGAAAGGGCTGTTTCAACCGAGGTATGGTTGTGGGTGTGAAGACGGAGAATTAAGCAATCAACCGATGGGGACGATTATTATTCCTATTCTAATTGGGGCCCACCACTCATTCTTTTTCTTTTATATTTATTCTGTTTTTTAACACGTGTGTGTTTACGTGGCGGTCAAATCAATAAAAAATGTCACATCATTAACGGCATCCACAATATAACGGTTGGGTGATGATAAAAACCCAACGTTAAAAGTTGAGTCATTAAATCGATTCAATTTAAAGATGAGTGAGTAAAATAGGAGAGAGGCAAAAGTTGAGTCATTATTTTTGTATTTTACCCTTTTTTATATTGGCCATTAAACTATTGTTTTGGGCAAAACTGCCACCAATATTACGCTTTTTTTTCTTATTTTAGTCACAAATGTTATTTTTTTATGTTTTGGTCACCAATCTATTGCTTCTTTCCTGTTTTGGTCACCAAATAATTTTCTCTGAAAAGTTAAAGGCTACATCAAATTTATAAAATGCTCTACTACTAGTACTAATGCATTGTAAATTGTTAAAAAATTGACATCTAACCATATAAGACCACCGGCGTTCGCTGATCAAAATATGCATCATGTTGATGGCTTATGTATCTGAGTCTCGGGTACCCGGATGTGATGGGCAGGGACACGTGCAGAGCAATGAGGTACCCGGATGAACCGGGTACCCAAAACCTGGGTACCCGACAATGCCCACCCCTACTTATAAGGGCGGTGACGATACAAGTTTTATCACCGAAGCTCAAATGGGGAAGAGGACAAGGGTTGCTATATCTGAACCGCGAGGATAACCGAACAATAACCGTATAAATAACTGTAGGGACCCCAAGAAAATATCCGCAAAGATCCTCGTTGTTTTACAAAAATTTTAAAAAATATATATATATATATATATAATTTTAAAAATTTGGAAATAAGAAAAAAAATTGATACAAAGACTGTGTAAACTAAACACAAGCTTTTTAGCTTTAGGGGTTAGGGTTTAGAGCTTAGAGGTTTAAGTTTTAGACTTTAGAATTTAAGTTATATGATTTAGAGTTTAATTTTAAGGGTTATGAATATAGGATTTTAGTTTTATAGTTTAAATATGCAGGTTTGTGTTAAATTTATTTTACACAGTAGTCCGTGTATCAGAATTTTACCTTTTTAAGTATGATGTTGTAATTCAAACCATAAACCACTGAAACATTACATTTTAAAAGTAATTTATTTGGATTGACTGGTGTCAGTTAAATTATTATTTTTTGATTAAATAGAGAGACATTACATTCTCATATTGAGATTTGAACCAATATAAGATGAGACAATATGAGCATCATAAGCCATTAGGCCAATTAGTGGATCTTAGTATCAACTAAATTATTAGTGTAATGATAAAAAAAACTTGAATCAATATCTAATTTTATGCTTAATTTAATCTTGTATTCAATGTTTAGAATTTATATTGAATAGTGTCACTCTCTAGTTTTGCCAATTAGGAGCCTTGGAATCTAACTGGCTTTGCCCACATTTTCTACATGGAAGCACAAGCATGTGAGAAAGTCGGCATGGTGGCCGGAGATGTGATGAACAGTGGTAGTTTTGTGTGCGAAGAAGATAAACGGTGGTTGGGGACTGTATACTCCAAAACAGAGAATAAACAGAGAATAAAGGAAATATTCTTTTATTTAGAAAAATGGTGAAGTAAAATTGGTAGGGCCTATTACAATGACATGGGCATTTATAATCTAATATTAAACGTTCAACAAGATCCCACTAACTAATTAATTACAGTTTAATAACAAAGACTAAAACTGATTACAATTAACCTTCTAACAAAGCCTCCTAGGAAGCTTAAAAATAAGCACCGTAACAAGAGATGATCATTGAAGCATAGACAAAACTGGAATGGATTCCAATGGAGTGGAGCAAGATAAAACAAAATGTTATTTTCCAAAACCAAACATTCTGTGTTAACCCCCAAAACTTACAATTCACAACAGTCCATAACCACACAAAAAAGATCCAAAAATTGACTAGTGTCCTTTCCTAGTCTTCATCCGATTCCTCAGATTCATCTTCTGTGATAGTCTCCAACGCAGGAGAATTTGAAGCTCTTCTGATTCTTTTAGGTGAAACGAGAAGCGCTGGTGCAACTTCAATCCATGAACTCAAATGCCTAATCTCCTTCGCCATCACTCGACAACAACAACTGAAGCCTCTCCTGTCACACTTGCTCTGTCCTAGAAACCAAGAACTTGTCTGCAAAGATTGTTATAGACTTTGGTGGATGTTAGAATGGAAAGTTGTTTGATGGATGGTGAATGAATGGGCAGTAGGTGGTTTTTATAAGGAGTTTAAGGGAAAGTGGTTCGTATGGAAATGATGCCTTCCCTTTTAAGTTAAAGCCACGTGGAAAATATGGAAGATGAAAATAAAAGCATGGGACAAGCAGCTGTGGAGAACACTTGTCAAAACCACATGCCATTACTACCTACCTTACAATTTGATTGGATGTGATTAAACCACGTAATGCATTTATTTGTCTCTAATAAAAAATATCTTACCATAAACATTTTCTTTTCCAATCATTTTCTTGCAAAAGTTATTGTGGAAACTTAGTTACGAAGATCCATCTAAACTATTGTTTTAATTTTGAATTTTTCTCGTGTTTAATTTGTTATATTCTGATAGTTAATTTTTATAATATAACTAGTTAATTTAAATAATGATTAATGATGTGCTTGCTTTATTCTCTCCCATTCAGTTTATTTCTTGTTTTTCTTGTTTTATTCAGTTTACTTCTTGTTTTTCCTGTTTTATTCTCATATTTAGTTTAGTTTTTCTCATATTATTGACTCATATAGTTTTATTACAAGAGTCAAGTTATGTGCTAAAAATCCAAGTAAAAATGATGTGTCAAGGAATGTACATTCTGATTTGATCTATTAATAATTATATGTGCTCTAAATGTGAGCTTCTACTAGTTTAGGCGTATGATCTCTTTATCTCTCCTTTGTAGAATAAGTTAGGCCAAGCTTGGGCTTCTTGAAAGTCTTTATTTTCCAAACGTACTCAAAGGCCTTTGCTCACAAAATCTTGCACCGCTAAATTCACCATGGATCTGATTTATGCTGATTTGGATCTTGTAATGGGTCCTTGTGCAAAAGTCAACCCATCATGTCCTTGCAAAACTAAGAATATAAAAAGCCTTTTCTAAAATTAAAACAAAGTCACTGCTAAGCACTAATTTGCCGTCCCAATAGCTTCAACATGCGACTGCATATTATATCCTGAATAGATGTGTAACTCAGCTCCCGCTAGTTTCATCAAGTTTTTTAATCCATGTAATGAGTTTGAAACATGGATTTAAAACAAGGATTAATCCACCATGTGTTATAATTAACATCAATCATATTTGACTCAAAGCAAACAAAGTGAGATTGATTTACCTTTCTTCTCAAGCCAGCTCTTATGCTTGACACAATCCTTTTTTATGTGTAATTTATTTTTACAAAAGAAACATGTGACTCTTTCTTTATGTCAGTTTGGGGTTGTATTTTAGCCTTCTCATTTTACTTGGCTTGAAGTAGACTATTTTCTTGAATAACCATCAGTGCACTCTCTCTCATCTCCAATATGAGCCTACTCTCTTCTTGATCACTATAACAATCTCTTTTTGAAAATACTTATAGGTATAGTGGTGTGGAAAGGATATTTTAAAAATTTTAGAAGGACAGGGGTTTCAAAATAATTGGTTAAAGAAGGGAAGAGTATTTTTGGAAAATGGATTTAAAAAAAGACTTAGTAAAAAATGATTTTAAAATAAAGAGGGGATTAGTGAAAATAAATTTAAAATTGGTGGAGTTTAAAAATTGGGGAGTCGCCACCGGTCACTTTGAAATGGTAGACCGGACACCAAAAATAGTAACCAGAGATTCGAACGGGATCGGGAGTCGGTTACATGCAAGGAAGGGTTAGCATTCTCGACGTGTCCAAAATTAGTACCAAAACTTTACCGCTTAATTAATATCAAATTAATGATCAAAACTGCACCGAGCGAAAACATAAGTGACCATCGTTGTAGTTTACCCTAATTAAAAATATCTGACCACGTAATGCATTATTTGTCTCTAATAAAAAATATCTGACCATAAACATTTTTTCCATCATTTTCCAACAAAAGTTATTGGGGAAACTTAGTCACGAGGATCCATCTAAATTATGGTTTTAATTTTGAATTATTCTCAGATTTAGGTTTAGTATTTAGGCTTTAATTTGTTATATTCTGATAGTTACTTCTTTTAATATAATTAGTTACATTTAAATAATGGTTAATGAGGCATTTGTAGAACCGACAAAAACTGGCCTCCTAAATTTTTAAGTGCTCGTAATGTAAAATAAGAGTTGAAGGGGCAACATAGAGTTTGAAAAAAATCGAGTAAGATAAATTTATAATTAATCAATTTTTAAAAAATGAATTTGTGAGTGGGTTAGGAGCCTTCCCACCATTCACTCGATTTTAAATTATATTATAAGTGTATTTTAGTTTAAGTTTCACTAAATATGAGTTTAACTAGTTATTTTACTTTAAGTCTCGATGATCTTAGTGTGGTCAGTTGGTTTTTTATTTTTAATTCTAAATAAGACTACCTTCTATTTAGTTTCCTTCTTTTCAAATATTATTGCAATGGTCTTTCGCCTGCTTTTGTAACATGATTTTATCTACATTTGTTGCATAATTTTTATCTACTTATGTAGTAGTTTGTTGTTCGTGAAGCAATCAACATGATAAATATTATTTTTTATGTGTTCTTCGATGTTATATCAAGGTTTTGATTTTTCTCGATTATCACTCTTATATCAATACTTATGTGTTTAGTTAAGGGATGGACGTAGGATTTTATGTTTAGGGGGCGAAAACAGGGGCGTATCTACCATAGGTCAAGGTAGGTCACTTGACCTACCATAAAAAATGGATAAACTACTTTAGATGTCATTTAATTATTAATAAAGTTACAATTATGTTATTCAATTATTAAAAGTTACAATTGGGTCACTTAATTCAAGTTTTAGTTATGCTCAGATCACTCCTCCGTTAAAATACAAATGAACATCTAACAAGGTTTGGTATAATGATAGTTTTAGTCCTCAAAACTTATATATTCTACCAATTTAATCCTAATTCAAATTAATTCAAAAAATTTAACCATAATACTTACAAAAGACATCAATTTAGTCATTTTCTTCTCCAAATCACATGTATACATTCGTTAACACTAGAGTACTTCATTTAAAACTATTAATTAATCTAGTACACAAATTTATAAATGTAAATATATTTATAATTATTTTTAATGCTAGATCTATAATTAGTATCTACATTAGAATTAAATTCATTGAAATCTATTTAAAATTATTTATGAAAACGTTCTACTTTAGTTATTGTTACCCCGTAATTTTCTACAAAAATTAAAGTTTTTATATTATTATATAATTTTCTTAGTAATTTCATATATTATTAAACGACTTCATTATTTCCTTTTTATTTTAAAACAAATTAATAATTAAAAAGAGTTACTGAATTTTTATTATTTAACAAATTTCTTAAATTCTTAGCAAGTCTTTGTATTTTTATTAAAAAATGAAATTATAAAGATTTGGTGATAGAAATTAGTGATTATTCATATAAGAGTGCGGGAAGTCATTTTAGATGGTTTAAGTTACTTACAAGTAATATAAAATGTTTTGTATTCAGAGCATTAGTTGTAAAAATGATGTTTTAGAATTATTTGTTTAGGGAGAAAATTTGTATAGACTAATGTGAATTGCTCTATACATGTTTTATTAAAGAGAATTAGTAACTAAATCATAGTGGACCCCTTACATATGTATTTATGTGTGATTAAATGGTTCTTTGTCATGTCACTTATGAACATTTTAAGTAATTTTTATGACTTATTCAATCTATTCTTATCTTACTTACTTATAATTGTATTTATTATTGGTGGGTGAATTACCAAACTTAAATTTCTAGATCCGCCCTTGGGCGAAAATATATTTTCATAGAAAACACATAGAAAATTTCTAAATTTATTTTATGTCATACATGAATTTTAAATTTGTAGGGGTGAGTGACTGCCCCCTCTAACCCCTCTGAATCCATCCATGATTTAGTTAGATAGAGATAAATTTTTTTGACATATTTGCTTGATTTTCTTGAAAAGTGAATGATAGATTCAAGGAAAGAATTAACTTTTGTTTTATTCACACCTTTTTTGCGATTTCAATTTTTTAAGTTTTTGTCGTCACGAGTTTTGTTGGTGAACATAGCCTACAAATATCTCTTTATGACCGAGGTGTGTACATTTGTTGTCTCTTTTCCTACTTTTATTAAAATTAAACTTCTTGTTCGTATTTATAAAAAAATAGATATGTTTTGACTATTAATGAGTCTATTTGTGCATTGTAATGATTGATTCTAGCTGTAATTTTATGGACATATCGATTGTAATTTAATTTATACATTGTATTTATTTTAATCACAATCATATAGATTTATTATTTATAATATAATTGTAACTTCAACAAAAATCTAAATAATTAATTATCCAAAAAAATACAAATAATTATGATGCAAGCATCAAGGCTTAAAATTTAATTTCTGAACATGATAGATTGACTTTTCCACAAGGACCCGTTACAAGATCCAAATCAGCACAAATCAAATTCATGAAAAATTTAGCGGTGCAAAATTTTGTAAGCAAATGCATTCGAGCATGTTTGGAATTAAAGACTTTCAAAAAGCCCAAACTTGGCCTTGCTTATTCTATGGAGGAGAGTTAAAGAGATCATACGCCAAAGTTAATAGAAGCCTACAATTAGAGCACACAAATAATTTGATAGGAATAGTTGGTATGTTGCAGCGGAACAAATTGTAACTTAGGATAAGCGAAAGTTAGTAGAAGCCAAACTTCTTAAATGCATTTTCGCTTAACTTAGGAAAAGAAAAGACAACTCAATTTGACAATAAAAAAACAATGAGCAAGATTAGAACAAATAGAATGTAAAAATTAGAATCAAATAGAAAAATAAAGAATAATAAACAAAATAAAAATTTGATTTTGAATAGAATCAAGAATGACAACGGTATAGTTGTAGATGAATGAAGATGAAATTGATGTTGAAGTTATCCTAGGCACCCTCTAGATCGTAGTTAATCTAGCAAACACTGTCAAAGGCTCTAATCGACCCTCCAAGATGCAGTTATCTTGGTAAACCAAAGCGTGAAGAAGAATCACCAACAATCTATGTAAAAAATTGTGTTGAAACACTTCTAAAAGACTCAAGAAAAACCATCTTGTTGAAGAAAACTCAAAGAGAATCTTTATTGAATAAAATCAAGAAGAAAAGTTGTGATTTGCAATGTGGGTGAAGACCTCCTTTATATAGGCTAAGGAATTCTCAAAAAATAGCTAACTAGCTTAAAATAATAATAAAAGTTATGAGATAAATTATATCCTAAATAAAACTCTAATATTAAAAAATAGAAAAAAATATGTGATAAAACTCTATCATAACTAAATATGATAAAATTCTAACCCAATTAAATGTGATAAAACTCTATCCTAATTGAACTTTAATATTTAATGTATCTTAGATCATAAGAAAACTAAAGATAATATAAAATAATAAAGGCTATATAAAATTCCTTTTGGGCTGGTAAATCTCAAGAAGGCTTCGATGGATCAATACTGAATTGGACCTTTAAACTTGTAAGAGTAGTCCAATTATTTGTGTGCTCTAAATGTGGGTTTCTACTAATTTGTGTCCACAAAAATGTGATACTTTTAACGGGACAAATGAAATATAAGCTACTTACGGTATGCGACGACTTAGAATTCAAGGCTATAAGAAAGTTGAACAGATGCTACCCTTGCATCACACCAGCATATTCAAAAAAAAAAAAAAAAAATTCAAGGAAGCCAATCTCCCTCATCATGCATGTGGATCGCATGATACTGGAGCTTTCTATTCTTGTAGCACCACGGAAGGTTATGTTAAAATTAACTATAATACTTCGTTTGAATAAACTTGAAAAATAATATGTAGGCATAGATATATAATACTATAAGGACACTTCAAATATATGAAAAACTCGAAAAATAATTGAACGTATTCATATTGAATGTGTATAAGTACACTTGATATTTGCAATTAAATTCAAATACTTAAATCCAAGTTTTTTTTTGGGATTAAAACCTTCCTTCAATAAGCAGAAAGAGTTATACGAGATTACAAAGCTGTAAGAGAGGGGAGGACGCTATTGAAATGGGAGTAGATATGAAGAAGATACAATTCTTTTGTTTATGTACAAACTTGGATGATTTATTAAGCTCGTCAACTTGACATTTATACACAGAGATTACGACTAACTAATAATCTAACTGCACTGCCAGCTGGCATAGCAATATTGAAACGACTTCAACAATTCCTAACCCTAATCATTATGGTTAACATTCTCCCTGCTTTTCTTTCTCTTCACTCAATTCATCGAAGGAAAGCATGTTGGGCCTTTGTCGAAACAAATAAAAAAACGAGCTGGTCAAGGGCTTGGTAAAACCATTCGCAGTCTAATGAGCAGCTGGAACATAGTTTACCTCAATGGACCTGTTAGCCACTTTCTCCCTCACGAAATGGACGTCAAGATCCATATGCTTTGACTTCTAGTGATATACAGGATTCATGCTCAAGGACACAACACTAGCGTTATCACTCCATATCATTGGATCCTCTTGTTTTGCTTAAGTCCCATGTCGTGTAACAAAGCCCTCAACCACGTGACCTCAGAGGTTGCATCCACAATGCTTTTATATTCAGCTTCCATTGTGGACAAAGAAACACTCTTCTGTTTCTTTAAACTCTAAGTTATTAGACCGTTCCCAAAGTAGACACAACATCCAAACACAGACCTTCTATCATCGGCATTGCTTGCCCAGTCAGCATCAGCAAAGGCAACCAAGTTAGAGAACTTTTCTGAAGGTTTAAACACTAGCCCATAGTGTTAGAGTATGCCCAAAGACCAATCATAATATGATTGTAAATGACATTTGTTTTTACCTTGTTTATTCATAAAGAGGCATTGTCATTATTATTTTCAATTACAATTCTGCGTGCATAAATAAATTGAATTATAATAAAGTCCTTAAAATAATATGGTTATTCTAAAATGTCCTTAGTCGAGTATTATTGTGAGCGTGGACAACAATAATGCATTAAGACTAATATGTAGTTGATTGATGACAAAGTGTTTTCATTGACATGGAGATGTCAAAATCAATACATAAGTATGTATTAGAGAACAACATACTGGATTGACCCGCTATGAGCATGTTTCTTGGATTATTATGTACTATAAAGACTGATATTGGATATGCCACAATCTATGTAGTGAAATATGGTTGATCAAGATAGAATTTGTCTCTCTTACATAATAGGAGTAATATCGTAGGCCACTTGATTGAGTGAGACTAGAAATGCATGGTCATGCTCGAATAAGTTGATATGAGTTATCATAATTATTCATTTATAATAGTCTACTCAAGATATCAAGAAATATTAGATGGACTATACAAGTGTGATTGTTCCATGACTTGTGTCAAATCTAGATATAAAGAACAAAACGATGTAATACATAAATAGAGTTAATCACGAAATGGTTATGTCGAATCATGATTTCTTGCAACTTAGGTACAATGACATATTGTTAGATGTCACTCCTTGTTTGTAATATTAGAAATGTTCTAATATTTACTACTAACGTTACATGAACCTACAGAGTCACACCCACAGTTGAAATGAGCATATATTAAACGAATTATATATGTACAAATTTGTTGTACACGGATTTAGTTAAGTTAATATATATTTGATATATATATATATATATATATATATATATATATATAATTTAACTATTGAGTAAATATTAAAAGAAAAATAATTATTGTAATTATGTCTCTTTTAATATATAAATAATATAATTCGTTTTAAATAAATATATATATATATTAAAATCCTAATTAAGTTGAATTGAGATTATATATATTTAATATATATATATATATTAAAATCCTAATTAATTTGAATTGGGATTATATATATTTAATATATAAATATTGAAATCCTAGTTAAGTTTAGGGTTAACTACACCACTGACCACCGAGCTAATTGAAAATTCTTATTTGGACCACCGAACTAATTGAGGATTCCTATTTTGACCACCGAACTAATTCTGGATTCCTATTTTGACCACCGAACTAACGAAGTCGTCAAGCAGACCACCAAACTTATAAAACCAACCTATTTTGACCACCACCGTTAAAAACCTAACGGTGGAGTGACGAAATTGCCACGTGGCAACTTACCGAAAATTTAAAAAATTACACATTTGGTCAATATTATTTACCTATTAAATTAATTTGGTCCTAATTTTAATTAAATAAAATTAACCAACCAACCAGATGACGTCACGTGTCACCACCCGATTGGATGAATTTACTCTATTTTTTGATATGTCACCTAATTGGGTGAAAATTTAAAGAAATGAGATGGTTGAGAATCGAACCCGCAACCATCAACAAAAATTTCCCTTACTCACTCTACCACTAGGCTAAGCCTTTCTATTGTTTTAAATATGCTAACTTATTTATTTAGTGGCATATTGGGTTTCCTTGTTCTTCTTCCTTGTTAGTAGTAAGAAGTCATATTTCAATCACATTGTCTTCTTCAACAGTCTCCTCTTCCACAAACTCATCGCCTCTGGTTTTATCACTCATGGCATCATCTTCCTTGTCTTGAATTATTCCCTCCCTCACATATTCGGGCTTTAATTCATCATTCCCCTTTTTTATCGTTATTTAACTCATTTTCGCTTCATTATCTTCCATAAAAACAACAATTAGAATTTCAATATGTGGCATTCCACCATTATTGTTCTCCAAAACATCAACATTTCTAGCATTTTCAACAACAAACCCCAATATTTTTCCCATTATTACGAGCAGCAGCACTGGTAACTACCCTAAGATCAGAGCCACAATCCTCACTCTCGTTATTAGACCCATTCTCCACAACCTCCTCATTAACGTCTTCCACTATCTGACTTGCCTTTCTAAAAACTTCAACCTTTTCCTCAAATCCCCCAATTCCCTCTCCATCAAAAACAACCTTTCTTTTAATGTCAGATTCTTCAGTTTCTTTAACTAGGCTCAAGATTATTCATGACGGAAGTCATTTTAATTGTTTATTTTCAGTTCTTTTCCTGACAATGTAATTTGACTTGAATGGAGCAAGCAAAGTTTCAACCGATCGAAATATGGCTTCTTTCTGGTAATAAGGAAGAATAACAGGGAAACCCAATATGCCACTAAATAAAAAAGTTAGCATATTTGAAACAAATAGAAAGGCTTAGCTTAATGGTAGAGTGAGTGAGGGTAGATTTTTTTCATGGTTGCGAGTTCGATTCCTAATCATCTTATTTTCTTAAATTTCCACCCAATTAGGTGAAACGTGTCACCACATGATTGGGTGGAAAATTATTAAATAAATTAAATAAAAAATAGATTAAATTCATCCAATCAGGTGGTGACACATGTCGTCATCTGGTTGGTTGGTTAATTTTATTTAATTAAATTAAAATTAGGACCAAATTGATTTAATAGGTAAATAACATGGACCAAATATGTAATTTTAAAAATTTCCGGTAAGCTGCCACATGACAGTTCTGTCACCCCACCGTTAGGTTTTTAACAGCGGTGGTCAAAATAGGTTGGTTTTATAAGTTCGGTGATCTGATTGACGAGTTCGTTAGTTCGGTGGTTAAAATAGGAATCCCCAATTAGTTCAGTGGTCAGTGGTGTAGTTAACCCTTAAGTTTAATTAGTATTATATATATTTAATATATATATATATATATATATATTGAGATCCTAATTAAGTTGAATTGATATTATATATATATATATATATTTAATATATGAGTTAGGATCAACTTACACAATGTAAAACTCTTTAAGTTTTACACGTTTTCTAGATCGTTAGATGAGGGGAATGGACGACTCAGATTAACTCATTACTCTTTTTTTTTCCAAGTGATAATCTTCACATATTTACTGTTAATCTCATCCATTCGTTTCACTCATCTCACGGTCCAAAAAATGTGTAAAACTTAAAGAGTTTTACACTATGTAAACGGATCCTATCTCTTTATATATATATATATATTGAAATCCTAATTAAAGTTGAATTAGGATTATATATATTTAATATATATATTGAAATCCTAATTAAGTTGGATTATGATTATATATATTTAATATATATATATATATATATATATATATATATATATATATATCCTAATTAAGTTGAATTGAGATTATATATATATATATATATATATATATATATATATATATATATATATATATATATATACTGAAATCCTAATATGAGTTAAATTAGGATTTCAATGTCTATATAAAGGCATGAGAGATCTAACAGTCATTAATGCTTTTGAGAAAAAACCCTCTAAATAGTTTAGAGAGTTTTTATATGCTCGTTCCCTTCTAAATGGTTTAGAAAATTTTATATGCTCGTTTCAACTGGGTGAACTAGTAGAGGTCGGAGTGTTATCGTTGCGGCTTAGGAATCGACATTGTGGAATCGTGATTGAATATCTATCTTCTCCAAATTCAGAATTTCAGATTTTAAACAGGTAATTCTTCACCCTTATTCACCCCGATTCATTCCTCGTACATGGATCTATGATGGTAATCACCGGATAAATTTTCTGCTGCGCCATGGAGTGTAGCGGCGTGACCCAACACATAGTGCATCGTACCACTCAAATACCACAAAATTCTTTTGACAACATCAAGATGATCTTCACACGGATTATGCATGAATTGAGCTACTTTACTTATGCTAAACACGATGTCTGGGCATGTGTCACACATGTACTATAGTGCACCAACAATACTTCTGTAACATGTGGCATCTTCTATAGCGCTTCATGCATCTTTGCTTAACTTCACAGAAGCCAACATTAGAGTGGATGCCGCTTTGGCATTGTCCATCTTTGCCTTTGTCAAAAGGTTTTGAATATACTTTCTCTAACTTAAAAAAATGCAACCATTGCAACTCCTGATTTCAATTCCTAAGAAGTAATTTAGTGAACCTAAGTCCTTCAAGGAGAATTTTTCACCCAATTGTTTGACCACTATGTCGATGCAGTTGTCTGAGCTTCCAGTGACTATAAAGTCATCTACGTACACAAGTACATATACATTACTAGTATCTGAATTCCTAATGAACAAAGAAGTGTCTGTATTAGAACTTCGAAGCCTAATCTGCACCAAATAGTCCCTCAGCTTCGCATACCAATTCCGAGGGGCTTGGCGAAGGCCATACAACGCCTTTTTTAGCTTACACACCAACTTGGACCCATCAAGAGCTTGTTGTTCAAAATCATCAGGTTGATCTATGAACACTTTCTCTTGTAGATCGCCATTGAGGAAAGCATTGTTTACCTCCACTTGCCTCAAACTCCAATTATTCGAGGCTGCCAAAAGGAGGATCACATTGACTGTTGAAGGCTTCACCACTGGACTAAAGGTATCTTGGAAGTCTTGGCCTGAAACTTGAGAAAAACCCTTAGCAACTAGGCAAGCCTTGTACCGGGAAACCGAGTCATCGGGGTTTCGTTTTATTTTGAAGATCCACTTGCAACTGAATGGAGACCTTCCTTCAGGAAGAGGCACCAACACCCAAGTGCCATTTTTCAGTAATGCTTCATATTTGACTAAGACAACTTCCTTCCACTTAGGATCGCGCAAGGCTTCTTGAATAGATGCAGGTAGTTGACGATCATGAGAAGCTAAAGCAAAGTAGACCTTGTGTTTATAAACTCCCATCTTGCTTAGAGTCAGTATTGGATGAACATTAGACTGTTGTTGGCCTCCAACTTGAGAGTGAGAATTAATAGTTTCAACCACTTCATCAAGCATGGAATCATGAACTGACCGTTGATGTCCTGTAGACTGGGTGTCAGTAGCATCATAAGGAGATGATGAAGCAACATGAGCAGACACATGTTGTTGTTGAGATGGACTGACAACGCCTGATGGACCATTGTTAGAAACAGGCCCACTAGGTTTAGGAGAAACAAGCACATTGGGTTCAAGAGATGTAGCCTTTGAAGCAACAAGAGCTGGACCGCTACTGGTAGGGCTATGACTTGGACTGCCACTTCTAGAACCACATGCTGGTTCTAAAAATAAATTTAATTAATTTTGAGAAAAATTATGTTGCAGACATTTGTTTTAAAATCGTAAGATTTTATTTAATTAATTTTTAATATTTATTAATAATTTATTAAAAATAAATTTTAGAAATAATTTTTATGTGCCTAAATTAAGAGATGATATATAACTTATCTAATAATTAGTTATATACATACAATTAGGTAAATAAAACTTTAATGCTTATTGCATAAGGTACCTAGAAATAAAACTTTAAGAATATATGGCTAGGGATACGAAAGATTTATTTAATTAGAGAATTAACCACATCAACTTTAATTAAATAAAATTATAGTAAGGATCTCATAAAGACTAGACATAAAATGTTGCATAAGGAATTAGCAACAACTTTGAATGAAGTTTAGGAGTAATATCTAGCTAAGTAATTTTCATAATTTTATTTAGTTAAAGACTAGCCACAACATCTTTAGTTAAATAAAATTACTAAGGTTAAAAATCACATACAGAAAGCCTAGATATTAAATCTCATTTCATAAATTATTAAGGTAAAAATTATTAGATGAGTTTTTATAATTACTCACAGGAGTTATGAAAATAAATTTAATAATTTTTATATAAGGGATAGAAAATAATTCTATCATAAAATGGATCTAATCGAATTAAAAATTTAGCCCACATGTAATTTTTATGTTACTAAATTCATTATTTACATAATTTGCGTTGGTAAATTATGAGTTATGTTCGCCTCAAATTTATATTAAGCATGTTTGTCAATTTATTCTGCAGTATTACAACCCATGAATATGTCTGATAATAAAGTAGATGTCCTTGAATTAACCAATGAGAACTTTTAGTTCTGGAAGGAGAGTATTCTTCTTCAATTGGGATGTATGGATATTGCCTTTTCATAAGAAACTCTGAGCCACATATCACTAACACCAGCAATCAGGCTCATCTTTCTCTCTGTGAAAAGTGGGAGCGATCCAATCGCTTAAGTATTATGTTCATTAAGAGCAAGGATCCTACTGATGTTCGTTGCTCAATTGAGTATTATGAGGATGTCCAAGAGCTATCAACGACTATAGAGAAACAGTTTCAGACTTCTCAAAAGTCATTAGCCAGCACCCTAATTATGAAAATCACATCAATGAAGCTTACTACAATGAAAGGTGTATGTGATCAAATCAATAAGATGTGAGATTTGGAAGCTCTACTTAAGGCACTTGAGGTTGAAATGTTTGAATTTTTTTGGGTGCACTATATATTTAACACTCTTCCTCCTCATTATAGGACATTTAAGATCTCTTATAACACACATAAAGACAAATGGTCTATTGATGAACTTTTGACCATGTGTGATTGTAATCACTAAATTTGTCCGGACCTTAAACTCACTTTAGTTTATGTTAATGTTGAGCTTAATAAATGGGCTTTTTATTATTATTTAAAGGGAAAACTACACCGGTGGTCCCCAAACTATTATCATTTTTCTATTTTGGTCCCCAAACTATGTTTTTCGGCAAAATCGTCCCTTTTGTTGCATAGTTCTCCTGTTTTAGTCCCCGACGTTAAATAGCTAGCGGTTTTGCTGACGTGGCATTTTTTAAGAGGAGAGAGAAATGATTAAAAAATATTTAAAAAATACCACGCCAGCAAAACCGTTAGCTATTTAACGTCGGGGAACCAAAACAGGAGAACTATGTAACAGAAGGGACGGTTTTGCCGAAAAACATAGTTTAGGGACCAAAATAGGAAAACGGTAATAGTTTGGGGACCACCGGTGTAGTTTTCCCTTATTTAAAAAAAGAAAAAAGAGAAAAAAAGAAAAAAGAAGAAAAAATGATATATATATATACATACTATTATTCAATTAAAAAGAAAAAACCTAAACATTATTATTACTATTATTATTTTACTTTGTTCGGGTATTATTATATTAACAAAAATAATAATAAAACACTCCGGTATAAATAAAAGCCCCAATCGAATTATATATATATATATATATATATATATATATATATAGAGAGAGAGAGAGAGAGGGCCCATTTACATAATATAAAAACCAAAAATTGTTAATTGAGCCCGTTTAGAGCCCAAGCAGCCCAAATCTAGTGAACCTTAAAAACCCTAACATGTTTTATTTCTTGCACAGCCAACTAACAACCATCAGATCTGCCTTAGATCTGACAGTTCAGATCATCCCAGGTCAAGGGAACCCTAGCAACCTCGTGTCATTCCAAGCTCCGCACCACCTGGAACCGTTGGATCTGGAAACATCCAACGGTCCAGATCCCTTCGATCCAGAAACCCTAGCCGCCCTCTTGAGGACTCTCGTGCGGTTTTTTTTGAAAGATTAATGTAACTAGTTATAAACACCAGAAAGATTAATGTATCAATGACCTTTTTTTTTGAAAAAAACCACATGTAACCCGGATTCGCGATTTTAAAGAAAAATAAATACAAAGCAAAAGTTTCGAGGTATTTCTCTTCCAAAACCAGCCATTGCATGCATCAAAACACACAAAAAAGAAAAAAGAGATTTTACCTTCGACTTCGAGTCGTCTCCACAATCGCCGCCCCTTTTTTCGCTTCGAACCTCGTCCGACAATAATCTCTTTGGGGTGAGCCCTTTAGGGTTTCGTTTTCTTTCAAAAAGATAAAAATAGGGCTTTTCTAAATCTATTTTTGAGGATTTCGCAAAAAGGGGTTTTGTTTCTATTTTTTAAGATCTAAACATTGTTTTGAGGCCAAAAGAGGGACTGATTTTAAAAAGGGGCGCCGCCGTCACTAATTAGCGGTGGCCGGCTAGTTAGGGTTCAGAAGTTTCCTAAAATAGGGGGTGTTTTGGTTTTGAAGAAAAGAAAAAAAAGATATTAATTTGAAAAAGGGGTTTTATATCGAATCTCCATTTTAAAATTGGTTTATTCGCCTTTTAACCCTTTCACTTTCTCAAAGTAACCCCATCGGGGCTTTCGTTTTTCAAAATCTCGTCTTTAGTCCCTAAAGTCCTAAATCACTCTTTAATTTTGCCCCTAACTATTTGAATCATTTTTAGCTGGATAAATCCCTTACTGAACCCTCAAAACTTTATTTTCTGCTCGATCTTGTCCTTTAACATGTGGTGAAATATCTCGAAGAGCCCTTCGATTAATGCATGTTTAAATTTCAGCCCTCATAATTTATATTTGTGTTTTAATGTCGGTATGCTTTGAATGTGGTTACATTGTACATTACATATAAAAAATCTAAAAGGCATTGAACATGAGTAAGCGTTCTCCACAAGGGCGAAACTGTTGGGCGCTGTTCATATCCAATTTACCACTACAATTACATTGGAAATGGATCTGGCAGGTGTTTGATAGGCATGACGTGGTAGTGGACGTGTTTGTTCCTATGAAGAAAGCAGCGGATGGATCCCGTTTCGGGTTTGTAAGGATGCAATCAAAGGAATATGTGAACCAGGTAATAGAATGTTTTGATGGTTTTCGTCTTTATGGATCGCGGCTAAGGGTGGGGTTTGCAAGACGCGATTTGCGCGATCAATATTGGAGAAAGAGGCATGATGAGACAAGCAAGCCTAAAGACAATGGGGTATTGCACCGTATCAATCAGTATAAGGATCGAATTGCACGAGAATGGCAAGGTAAGGATCGAGTGCTACGGGTTGAGCCGGATTGTCGTGATCGCGCTGTATGGGTAATTGAAGGTGAAATTGATGTGGACAAATTGAATATCCTTCAGAATTGGTCATTGGGATTCTGTAAACAGCCTTTCAAAATTAGGGATTTGGCTATTGAATTTAAGAAAGCGAAGCTTGAGGGTTTTTCAGTCATGCGAGCAGCGGGCTCGACAGTGCTATTGTTGTTTGAGGATACAATAATCCGATAGAGGTTGATGGATGGAAATTGCTTTGATCCATGGTTGGAAAATGTGATGGTATGGAATCTTTCAGTGGGTATGCCTAATCGTCGTCTCTGGCTATCGATCAGTGGTCTCTATCCATGCTTGGTCGGAAGGGACATTCAAGAATATTGCTTCAATATGGGGGGGGGGGGGGGGGGCTAGTTCAAATTGATACGGAAACCTTAGCACCTTCGACATTTGAGAGATGAAGATTTCAGATCGAAACTGATTGGTCAATGACAATTGATGAGGCGTTGGACTTGCGAGTAAGTGAGCATACGTTTCGCATTCAGGTGGTAGAAATGGATGAAGCAATTGGCCCCAAACGTGATTGTTGTTGTGGAGTGAATCTGGAGATTAATGTGGATGAATTTGCGAGCGAGGATTGGAGCGTAGAGGATACAAAGGCAGTGATGGATAGTGGTAGACCTGATAACGTGCAAGAGGTGTCACATAATATGGTGGTTCCGAATTCGTTTGCATCTGATGTCCCGCAAGTGGAAATCGACCGTATGCGGGAGGAAAATAGAAGGGAGGATTTGCGGGTCGTAGAGGTTACATCTACGGGGATAGAATGGATGGCGGATGAGGATTTTGGGATGGTGTCACGGTCTACTGAACAGGTGGTGTGCTCCGAGTCTTTCGTTGAGACATTGGAGAAAGGAAATAAAGGGGTGTTGATTGGCGAGGGAGTTGCCCGGCCTGATGTGTGCAGGAATAATAACGATGATTTAGTGGACTTTACTGGGCCGAGATCCGAAATTCCCAAGGCTGGAATAGCTACTTTGATGGAAGCCAATGGTGAACAACGACGAGTACGTAATATTTCAGAAATTAATTTGAGTTTTCTGTCCCCTTAGAAACGTCAAGAAGTAGCAACTAAACTCAAAAAACGCAGCCGAGGGTGACCGAGGAAGAACGCCCCATCACCTCTGGAGATTGTTAACAGATCGTTGTCTGATACAGACATTGAAAATCGGAAACGTTCAATTCTGCGAGAGGCTAGGGAAACTTTGGAATTGGGAAGGTATATAGGGGATGAGACGGTGGGAAATGAGGAGGAAATTGTTTGTGATATCGCGCGATTGATTGAAGCGCGAGAGTCTAAACAATAACAACGAGGGATGGGGATGTTGTCGTGGAATGTCCAATGGTTGGGATCGGCAGGAAAGCGGAGAGCGGTACAATCCATTGTACGGAAACATCGTTGTGGGATGGTGATTTTACAAGAAACAAAATTGGAGGAAATCACGAGTATGCTGGTGAGTAGTCTTTGGGTTTCAGATGAATTCGAGTTTGCTTTTGTTCCGTCTGTTGGTAAATTGGGTGGGATATTAATGGTGTGGGACAAGTTGCAATTTCGATTGATTACGTCACTTTTGGGCTCACGTTTTGTGCTGGTTGAGGGGTGTTGGATTGTGGAAAACTGGAAATGTGCCATTGTAGGGGTTTATGCGTCTTGTATGCTTGAGGAACAAGCTATTCTCTGGCATGAACTAAGTGAGCTGGTTGGGAATCGAAAGCCACCATGGTGTATTGGCGGCGACTTCAATATGGTGCTTCATCTGCGTGAGTGAAAGAATTGTTTGACGAAATCTCGAGGTATGGCTGTGTTTAATGAGTTTGTTGAGCATAATGCATTGATCGACATGCCTTTGCAGGGGAAATCCTTTACGTGGTTTGGTCCGGGTACGAGGTGTAGTCGTATCGACCATTTCTTTGTGTCGTCGGAATGGTTGAGTGAATTTAGTAATATGCGGGTGCTTTCTTTACCAAGGGGATTATCTGATCATACTCCTCTGTTGCTAGTGACGGATGCTATGGATGGTGGTCCACGCCCTTTTCGATTCATTAATGCATGGTTGTCTAGTAAAGGGTCGGTTCTTGAAATGAAGGATGAGTAGTCATAATTGTCCGATACAGGCTCTAAGGTGGGTTTGGTTGAGAAGTTGCGAGGAATGAAGTGTTTTCTGAACGGGTGAAATCACACACAGTTTGGTAATGTTGATGAGAATATTGCCCGTGTAACAAAGGAGGTGGACCGTATCGATAGCCGGATGACGGAGGGTAGTGAGTCGAGTATTGATATGGAGAAGAGGGGT
The DNA here is from genome assembly GCA_958450335.1 of Hibiscus tridactylites. Classification (NCBI taxonomy): domain Eukaryota; kingdom Viridiplantae; phylum Streptophyta; class Magnoliopsida; order Malvales; family Malvaceae; genus Hibiscus; species Hibiscus tridactylites. The sequence continues at coordinate 28,407,411 of OY288267.1, read as the reverse complement.
CGCCTAACGTCTGAGCTTTGGCATTTAACCCGGATGCGTGAATCGATTTGGCGACAAAATTCGCGCGTCATGTGGCTTAAGGAGGGAGACCGGAACACTATATTTTTTCATCATGCTGCGAAGATGAGAGCTTTGAAAAATACGATTCATGGGTTGTGGATTCGGGGAGAGTGGGTACAAGAGCAACATCGTTTGCAAGCCTTTATTTTCCGAGAATATCAGAATCATTTTGCAAGGCAAAAGACATCGGGGTCGTTGGATGCGGTTGTCGAATTTAGTTGTTTGTCTGAGATGCAAGCGGCGAGTTTAGAAGTGTTAGTCGCCGAGGAGGAAGTGAAGGATGCTATCTGGAATTGCGAGGGATCGAAAGCACCGGGACCAAATGGTTTTACGTTTGAATTTTATAGAAAGGGATGAGAGTTTCTCAAAGGGGATGTTGTGGCGTTTGTGCAAGAATTTTGCAGTTCATGTAGGTTGCCGAGTGGGGTGAATGCAACCTTTGTCGTGCTAATTCTCAAGAAGGACCTTCCGCAGGATGTGGGCGATTTTCGTACGATATGTTTGTTGAACTCCTTGTATAAAATTCTGGCGAAATGTCTAGCGAAACGGCTACAAATGGTCTTGCCAAATTTAATAATCGATGTTCAATATGCTTTTCAGAGTGGAAGGCAGATTCTAGATGGCATTATGCTTGCTAACGAGACGATACACTCCTTACAAAAGCGCCGATTTAGTGAGGGGGAATTATCTTGAAATTAGATTTTGTGAAGGCCTATGATTGTATCAAATGAGAGTGTTTAGACCAAGTAATGCATCGAATGGGTTTTGGTTCTCTGTGGCAACAATGGATAATGGCTTGCGTGAGCAGGGCTCGGCCGTCGATACTGGTAAATGGCTGCTCGACGAATAAATTTGCTATGAAGCGGGGGCTTCGGCAGGGGGACCCGTTGTCGCCCCTATTGTTTGTGATTGTAGCAGAAGTGTTGCATCAATTTCTTCGTAATGCGGCTAATTTGGGACTGATTGAGGGTGTGCCGGTTGCAGATGGTTTTGTGATGTCGTATCTGTAATTTGCCGACGACACTATTCTATTTTTAAAGCTAATCTACAGTGTGTTGTGAACTTAAAGAGAGTATTGACGTGCTTCGAGTATACATCAGGTCTAAAAATTAATTATGAGAAATCTAGTATTTACGAGATTGGGATAGAGGATGCTTTGGTTAATGACATTGCGGTGGTGTTGGGATGTAAGTGTGGGGTATTGTCGATCATGTATTTGGGTCTCCCCCTTGGGGTTAACCCTCAAGGCATGCAACTATGAGAGCCTTTGATTCACCGTTTTCGGAAGAAATTGTCGGGATGGAAGCGCGGTTCCCTGTCGTTTGCGGGAAGACTTCTTTTGGTAAATTCAGTTTTATCAGCTTTGCCGCTCTATTATATGGGAGTGTTTTTGGTTCCGAGAAGCATCATTGTGAAGTTGGATCAAATACGACGACGCTTCTTATGGGAGGGATCAGAGGGAAATTATAAGATGAGTAGAGTACGTTAAGAGGTGGCTTGCCGTCCAAAAAAGTTTGGTGGTTTAGGAGTTGTTAATTTGCGAGCTCGCAACTTGGCACTCTTGGCGAAATGGAGTTGGAAATATGCGATGAATGAGAACTCCCTATGGCGTTCACTTATAGAGGCAAAGTATGGTAGAGATACTATTCTATGGCGTCTGAATGAAGTGGGGAAGAGAAATATGTCGATTGTATGGCGTCAATTGGTGGATGTGCAGCAGGATGACACAGTACATCGTTTTATGGGGTTTTCTGATTTTATTTGACAAGTGGGAGATGGTTCTAAGGTCCTGTATTGGCGTGATTGCTGGTGCATGGAGGAGCCACTCCAATTTGTATTTTGCGACTGTTTCGTGTTGCACCGAATAAGGATGCATTGGTTAGTGACTATGCAAGACATGGCAGCTTTGAGCATGAGAAGTGGGATGCGTTTTTTGCCCGTTCTATGCGTGTGTTTGAGGTACACCAATTGCTAGAATTAAAGGCATGTGTGTTAGGTTTTGAGCTCCATGATGCTGTGGTGGACCGTCTTATTTTGAAACCAGCGTGCAGGGGGGTTTTCTCGGTGAGTTCCTTGTATGGTTTGATGGTTTCATTTGGTTTTGGGACTATGTCGGAGTTAGGTGCGGTTTGGAGGTTGCAAGTACCCCTAAAGATCCAATATTTTGTTTGGTTTTTGATGCTGGGAAGGCTGCCAACGATGGACCTCTTGCGTAATCGCGGCGTCCCGGTGGAGGCCACAATGTTGGGCTGCTGTTGGTGTCGTGAGGTGGAAGAGACATCGAACCACATTCTTTTTGGGTGTCCGACCATGTGGGAAGTGTGGTTGCAGTTCTTCCAATGGTGGAGGGTGGATATTGTACAGTCACGGTCGTTGTTGGATTTTTTGCGGATTGTGTTTGGTAGCTTCTTTACCGACGTTGTACGAGAATGGTGGCTAGCGGGGTGTGCGGCGGTGTTGTGGTCGATGTGGCTCGCTCTCAATGAGATTATTTTACGTGAGAGGAGATTGCCAGTAAGTGAGATGATTTTTCTTGTTAAGCTATGTTCGATGTATTGGGCTCGGCTTGGTACCTCTGAGGTTATTTCGGAACAACTATGGTGGGACTGTCCTTGGCTATGTGAGGTTCGACTCGCTTCGATGGTTAGCCGGACGAATGTTGTTTGGGAAAAGCCGACATTGGGTGCTATCAAATTTAATGTTGACGGTTCATCGAGGGGTAAGTCGGGCAAGGCTGGTTGTGGGGGTGTATTGCGCGATGAGTGTGGGCGGATCCTAGCTATGTTCTCGGGTTCGATTGGGGTGGTGGATTCGAATGAGGCCGAGCTTCAGGCCATTTGTGTTGTTTTGGAGTTGCTTTTGTGGATCGGTGTGGTGGGTGTCGCGTGCGATTGTGATTGAGTCTAATTCCGCTGTTTCTATTGCGTGGGTGCTAAATAGGGAGAAACGGCCATAGATATTATCGTATTGGTTTCATCGGATTGATGTAACTTGTCGGGGCTTGGAGGATGTTTGTTCCCATCATGTGTTCCGGGAAGCGAATAGTGTGGCTGATGCATTAGCAAAAAGTGGTGTTGATCGCCCGTCTTGGATTCGATTACGTGGTTGAGTTGTTGTTCTTTGGTGTTGGTTCACTTCCACACCTCCGGGGGCACTCTTTTCCTCCATATAGGCTTAGAGAGGTTTTTAACGAGGCCTCTGGTGGTGTTTGTCCTGTATGATTATTGGTTAATAAAATCATACATCATTGAGCAAAAAAAACATAATTTTATGTAGTCATGTATATATTATTATTATTATTATTATTATTATTATTATTATTATTATTATTATTATTATTATTATTATTATTATTATTATTATTAGGGTTTAGGGTTTAGGGTTTAGGGCTTAATACAACTTTTCCCCCTAAAGTATATCCGATTTCCCAACTTGCCCCCTAAACTTTATTTTGCCCACTTTTTCCCCTTAAACAATTCGTCGTTACCCATTTTCCCCATTCCATTACCCTTTTCCGTTAAAAAAAGTTCGGCCAATAACATCCTGCCACGTCATCAAAGGATTGACTAAGTCAATCCGTCTGGTTTTATTTAAAGGGTAAGTTACATGTCAAGTCTGTCAGGTTTGTTCTTTTGTTCAATTTAGTCACTAAAAAGTCTATTTTACCTTAAATTTACCCCTATTTGTTAATAATTTTTATAATTTAGTCCATCATTTGTTATTATTAATAATATTATTTTACTAAAATGTTAATATTTAATAAAAATAAATAAAAACAAATATTTTAATACTAAATTAGTAATTTTTAGATTCGAATTCCAATTAAATTCTAATTATTAATTCTAATTTCACTATATTTGAATTATAGTTTTTGAGTAAAATTTAAATTATATTCGAATCATGTTCGTATCATATTCGAATCATATTCAAATTATATTTGAATCATCTTCTAATTATATTCGAATTATTAATTTGAATTTTTCTATATTCGAAATATATTTTTTTGAGCAAAATTCAAATTATATTAGAATTATATTTGAACCATGTCTATATTATATTTGAATCATATTCAAATTATTTTCGAAATATAATTTGAATATGATAATCCGAATGTAATTTGAATATGAATCGAATATAATATAAACATGATTCGAATATAATTCTAATTTAATTACATGTTTTTTCAACTATTATATTCGAATTATGTTCATAGTATATTCGAATCATGTTTAACATGTAATTATGTTCGAATCATGTTTAACATATAATTATATTCGAATCATGTTTAACAGGTAATTATATTCGTATTATGTTTATATTATATTCGAATCATATTAAAATTATTTTCGAAATATAATTTGAATATGATATTTCGAATGTAATTTGAATATGATTCGAATATAATATGAACATGATTCGAATATAATTCTAATATAATTACATGTTTTTTCAACTATTATATTCGAATTATGTTCATAGTATATTCGAATCATGTTTAACATGTAATTATATTAGAATCATGTTTAACGGGTAATTATGTTCGTATTATGTTCATATTATATTCGAATTATATTAAAATTATTTTCAAAATATAATTTGAATATGATATTTCGAATGTAATTTGAATATGATTCGAATATAATTCTAATATAATTACATGTTTTTTGAACTATTATATTCGAATCGTGTTTAACAAGTAATTATATTCGAATCATGTTTGACAGGTAATTATATTCGAATCATGTTTAACATGTAATTATATTCGTATCATGTTTAACAGGTAATTATATTCGTATCATGTTCATATTATATTTGAATAATATTCAAATTATATTCTAAATATGATTCGAATATAATACGAGCATGATTTGAATATGATTCGAATATAATTATTTGTTAAACATGATTCGAATATAATTTGAATATGATTCGAATATAATAGTTGAAAAAACATGTAATTATATTAGAATTATATTCGAATCATGTTCATATTATATTCGAATCATATTCAAATTACATTCGAACTATCATATTCAAATTATATTTCGAAAATAATTTTAATATGTTTCGGATATAATATAGACATAGTTCAAATATAATTCTAATATAATTTGAATTTTGCTCAAAAAATATATTTTGAATATAGCAAAATTTGAATTAATAATTCGAATATAATTAGAAGATGATTCAAATATAATTTGAATATGATTCGAATATAATACGAACATGATTCTAATATAATTTGTATTTTACTCAAAAACTATAATTCAAATATAGTGAAATTAGAATTAATAATTAGAATTTAATTGGAATTCGAATCTAAAAAATCACTAATTTAGTATTAAAACATTTATTTTTATTTATTTTTATTAATTATTAACATTTTAATAAAATAATATTATTAATAATAACAAATAATGGACTAAATTATAAAAATTAGAAACAAATAGGGGTCAATTTAAGGTAAAAATAGACTTTTCAGTGACTAAATTGAACAAAAAAAACAAACCTGACAGACTTGACATGTCATTTACCCTTTAAATAAAACCAGACGAATTGACTTAGTCAACCCGTTGATGACGTGGCAGGATGTTATTGGCCGAAATTTTTTTTAACGGAAAAGAGTAACGAAACGGGGCAAAATGGGTAACGGCGAATTGTTTAAAGGAAAAAAGTGGACAAAATAAAGTTTAGGGGGCAAGTTGGGAAATCGTGTATACTTTAGGGAAAAAATTGTATTAAGCCTTATTATTATAAGGTTTTCATGTAACTATATACATATATTTCTTAGTTCCTTTTATGTAGTAATGTATACGTATTACATGGTTTTCACGAGTCCATATGCATATATTATTTGGTTTTTTTAAGAAGTCATATATATATATATATATATATATATATATATATATATATATATAATAGTTTCCCTCGTATATATATGTATATATCATGCCTATTCACATCCTTCTTACATATACTCCTTTTTTAAATTATCTTATAACTATTTACACACGTATGTGTATGACCCTTTAATGGTAGTACACACTTTTAAAAAAAACATTAGTGTAGTTCGTTCATGCATTTCATTGTTTCTGTAACCCCTCGTCCCGGTCTGGCCGGATGACCGGTCCAAGTGGGCTACACGGGGAAAACCGAAGTGAAACCCGTTAAGGCTCCCCTTCGGTTAGCAACCCTATATTTTTTTTCATTTTAAAACTTGTCTAAATGGATATTAAACCCTAGGTGATCATACAGCGGAACATCATATACAAAACAATCGAACGAACTCAAAACCACAACCAAAAGCCCAATTTTTAAGTTTATCTGCAGGAGGTATCGATACACCTAAGGGGTGTATCGATACACCTTGACTAAGTCAAATGGTCAGAGTCAACTCGTGGAGACCGTATCGATACACCCAAGGAGTGTATCGATACCCTCCTCAAAGGTTGACTTCTCACGGTCAACGCTTGATGACCGTACCGATACGCCTGAGACCGGTATCGATACCAAGTTGGACAGTAGCTCCAGTGACCAAAATGGTATCGATACGCCTCCCCGCGTATCGAAACGAAAGGCCTGGAATAAGAAGGCCGTATCGATACGGGTCTAACCGTATCGATACCCCTGCTCTGCAACTCCTCATTTCGCTACTTGGTAACTTCATGTAAGGTTCTAGATGCACAATTGGACACTCCTAAGCACACACAATCATACATACAACAAACCACAATCACGACTTGACATGAGAGGCATTTAATCTAACGAAAACATACAAATCAAGGCTCCATACAAGTCCACAAGAAGCATACTTAGCAAGCATAAGACATCATTCACAATGGAGTCAACATAAGGCATACCTAGGCCAACATCATACAAGTTTAGGCATATACAAATAAACCACATAAGAAACATAGGACATAATCCAAGAAGCAAAAGCATAACACAACATGAGTTCAACAATTTCAAGCATAACCTCCTAAGGAGTTTGACCCCAACTCCTAACACTCTACACCCCATCGTCTAGGCATTATTACAAAAGCAAACCATACTTAAACTTGCTTGAGAACTCCAAAAGCTCTACAATTCACAACACGCAGTTTTCCAAAACACGATTTATATGCAAGAAAGCAATGGATGCACATGGGTCTATCTCAACCACAACATTTGGTTTGCACAAGCACAACCATCATACACTTACGGTGGGACTACACATCACCGTTTCAACTAGTGGATTTCCAATGGGACTACACATCAAAGTACTATCCTACTAGTCACTATCGGTGAGACTACACATCACCGTAGTTAGACCACCATCACGTGAGGCACGAACTCAACACGACTACAACATTAACAACTTAAATGCATTCAAATAATCACAACGCATCCACAATCAATATATATATACCACAACACATGAGAGTAGAGAGGCTTACACACGGGTTTAGGTGACCTCTCAAGGTTCCACCCAAACCCCAAGGGAATCCATATCGAGCACAATGTAAAGACCAATAATTCTACTCACCGTTGCAACCCAAGAGAAGATCGAAGACCAAGCTCAAGACTCCGAAATTCCCAGATTTGTCCCTGAAGCTTCACCAACCAAATTTCTTGTTTCTAAACATTCCAACACCAAGCAAATAACCCCAAATCAGTCCATATTCTAAAATGATCAACTCGGATAACATACTAAGTACAATACATCAATTTTTCCATTGAAACAAGCTCAAATTTCCACAAATCCGAGCAGCCCTTAAGCACCCTTCAAAACCTTTGATTCCAACCCTCAATTTACTCCCAAAAGCCTCCAAAACATCACTCACATATAGCCTAACCATCAGCCCTCAAGATTCCACCTAAAACACCCCCAAATCTCAACTTAAAACCTCCCAAAACCTCCCCAAAACCCCATTCCGGGAGAACACCCAAAACCTTGTAAAAAAATCAATTTTTATTAGACCCTTTTAGGTTGTATACTACTTATAGAACTTCATCAAATCAAAACTCAAGTCAAAAACTACAAAGGTAACATTTTTATTCAAGAACCCACCCAATCTCCCAATCTCAAAACATGTGTAAAAATGAAAACCAATGGTATCAACTTGTAGAGAATAGTGAGGGTAAGTTAAAAACGAAATTACCTTTGCAAAACCCTTCAAAACGAGCAAGCTAATGGATAGAATAGTATCCAAAGGGGAGATGGGTTCTTTTCACGTTGGAGAAGAAATAGATAGGGAAGAAGATGGCTTTCAAAATATTATTTTAGATTTATTTGAAATTAAAAGACTAAAGACCCAAATGCCCTTAATGAATTTGGGGAATTACAATGGATGGCATCCATGCCCAATTGGGCTTGTTTAGAAAATGGTCCAATTAAATCTCTACTTGTCTTAAAACTCGGGGCCCAACCTTTATATTAACCATAAAACCGGACTCGAGATAATATTAAAATATTATTTTCACCTAGCCCCTAAACCCGGGTGTTACAACTCTCCCCTACTTTAGGAATTTCGTCCCCGAAATTACCTGGCGGAAACAAATACGGAAACTGTTCAAGCATGTCAGCTTTCCTCTCCCACGTGGCTTCCTCCACACCTCTATGTCTCCATAGGACTTTGACCAACTCTATAGTCTTGCCACGCAATACCTTGCTGTCAGAAGCAAGTATCTCAACTGGTTCCTCGTTGTAAGACAAGTCTGGATTTAACTCTATTTCTTCCACTGGCATGACATGGGACGGATCCGATCTATACCTCCTAAGCATCGACACATGAAATACGTCATGAATCTTCTCTAGCTCAACTGGGAGTCTCAATCTATATGCAACCGGACCAACTCTCTCAACTATCTCATAAGGCCCTATGTACCTTGGGCTCAACTTGCCTTTCCTTCCAAACCTCATCACCTTCTTCCATGGTGAGACTTTCAAAAACACTTTATCCCCCACGGAGTATTCCACCTCTTTCCTTTTTAAATCGGCATAGGACTTTTGCCGATCCGAAGCCGCTTTCAAGCGATCACAAATCAATTTCACCTTCTCGGTGGTTCCCTTAAGTAACTCGGGCATCGGCACAAGTTTCTGTCCGGCCTCGGCCCAACAAATCAAGGTCCTGCACTTCCTACCATACAAGGCCTCATAAGGAGCCATCTGGATGCTCGACTGGAAGCTGTTGTTATACGCAAACTCCACTAATGGTAGGTGTTTCTCCCATGACCCCTGAAAGTCAATGATACAACACCTCAACATATCCTCCAATATCTGAATTACCCTCTCAGACTGCCCATCTGACTGCGGATGATACGAAGTGCTGAAGTTCAACCAAGTGCCTGAGGCTCGATGCAAACACTCCCAAAATCTAGAGGTAAATCTCGAATCTCGATATGACACAATCGACTTCGGTACCCCATGTAGTCTCACAATCTCACGAATATACAGTTCGGCCAACTTGTCCAATGTATAGGTAGTATGAACCGGTATGAAGTGTGCACACTTGGTGAATCTATCTACAGTCACCCAAACCGAATTTTTCTTCGAAGGAGTCAACGGAAGTCCTGACACAAAGTCCATAGAGATATGCTCCCACTTCCACTCTGGAATTTTCAACGGGTGCAACAACCCTGAGGGAAATTGGTGCTCAGCCTTGACTCTCTGACAGACCATGCATTTACTTACGAACTTGGCTACGTCCTTTTTCAACCCAACCCAATAATACTCTTCCTTCAATCCTTGATACATCTTCGTGCTACCCGGATGCATAGCAAAAGGACTATTGTGAGCCTCACTCAAGATCGTACGCCTCAACCCGGCATCCTCTGGAACCACTATCCTATCCTTGAAGCATAGGATCCCATTCTCCCCAAAACAGTACTCGGTAGGCCTATCTTCGGATATGTCTTGCACGTGAGGTGCCAAGGACTCATCTCGCAACTGCTTCTCACGGATCAACTGAACCAATGATGGCTTAGCTTGAAGCTCGGCCACTAACCCACCATCTGTGGACACACTCAACCTTGCAAACATTGCTCGCAACTCAACGGCCACCTTCCTACTCAAGGCATCGGCCACCACATTCGCCTTGCCCGGGTGATACACTATGGTAAGATCATAATCCTTAAGGAGCTCTAACCACCTTCGTTGCCTAAGATTCAACTCCCTTTGGGACATCAAATATTTCAAGCTCTTGTGGTCGGTGTACACAGTGCACTTCTCACCATAAAGATGGTGTCTCCAAATTTTCAACGCGAACACCACTGCAACCAACTCTATGTCATGTGTGGGGTAATTCTTCTCATAAACCTTCAACTGTCGGGAAGCATATGCCACTACCTTACCTTCTTGCATAAGCACACAACCTAGCCCCACGTAAGATGCATCACTGAAAATCACAAACTCTCTCCCCGGCTCGGGCTGAATCAAAATGGGAGCTTCGGTCAAAGCTTTCTTCAATTTCTCAAACGCTTCTTGTCTTGCATCTGACCACTCATACGGAACATTCTTCTGTAGCAACTTGGTCAACGGAGCCGCTATCCTCGAGAACCCCTCAACAAACCTCCTATAGTACCTCGCCAAGCCTAGGAAACTGCGGATTTCTGTCACTGATTTCGGTTGCTTCCAATTCACAATGGCTTCAATCTTCTTGGGATCTACACTAATCCCACTAGCGGAGATCACATGACCTAGAAAGACCATCTCTCTAATCCAGAACTCACACTTACTTATCTTGGCATACAACTGGTTCTCAAGTAGGGTCTGAAGCACTAACCTTAAGTGTTCATCGTGCTCCTATTCGGTCCTAGAGTACACTAGGATGTCATCAATGAACACTACCACAAACATGTCCAAGAACTTATGAAACACGCGGTTCATCATATCCATGAAGGCTGCTGGAGCATTGGTCAACCCAAAAGGCATCACCAAAAACTCATAATGCCTGTATCGTGTACGAAAAGCGGTCTTCGGTATGTCCACATCCTTTACCTTTAACTGATAATACCCGGACCTCAAGTCAATCTTTGAAAACACGGAAGCACCCCTCAACTGGTCTAGCAAGTCATCTATCCTTGGCAGGGGATATTTGTTTTTCACCGTCACCTTATTCAACTGTCTATAGTCTATGCACATTCTCATGCTACCATCCTTCTTTTTCACAAACAAGACCGGAGCACCCCACGGGGAAACACTAGGCCTAATAAAGCCTCTGTCAGTCAACTCCTGAAGCTGTGTCTTCAACTCTTTCAACTCTTTCGGTGCCATTCTATACGGAGCAATCGACACCGGTGCGGAACCAGAATATGTCTCAATAGCAAACTCAACTGCTCTATCTGGAGGCAAGCCCGATAATTCTTCCGGAAAAACACTCGGAAAGTCACACACAGTCCTGATGTCCTGGGGTCTCACCTCACTCATATCCGGGTTCATTACGTAAGCCAAGTAAGCCTAACACCCCGAACTCAACAACCTCTAAGCTTCCAAAGCCGAAACCACATTGGACAAAAACTTGACATTCTCCCCAACTACCACAACCTCAAAGTCATTGGTAAGCCTCAAAGAGACTCTCTTAGCCTCGAAGTCAACCCTAGCTCTATGCTCTACAAGCCAATCCATGCCCAAAATCACATCAAAACCATAAAAGGGTAGCTCCATCATGTCGACCGGAAACACGTGGCCCTGAATCATTAAGGGGCACCTCCTATATACTTTCCTAACCACCACTATATCACCAAAAGAGCTAGTGACATTTACACCTACCTCTAGCCAATCACAAGGTAGTCCTAATGACTTTGCATGCTCACCCAGAATATACGAATGCGTTGACCCCGAATCTATTAGAGAAAGCAAATTCAAAGACTGTAATGTGAAATTACCTGCAATGACATCAGTGTCCTTCCCAGCCTCTCGCTGAGCGTACACCCTAGCCGGTCCTCCTCCCTCGGGCTGGACTGCTACCACATGAGCCAAGTTCCTCTGACCGTCATTCCTTGGCTGGAAGTTCCCACGGCCGCACCCACGACCTCTCTGATGCTCAAAACCCCTCGCTGGAGCCGGTCCTCCCCTAACTGGGTGTGGACAATCACGCCTCAAATGGTCTCGGGAGCTACAGTTCCAACACGCCCCAAACATACCCATGCACTCACCTTGGTGGCGTCTCCCGCACCTAGTGCACTCTAGAATGTGCCCAATAGCCCCTTGGCCCTGACGGCCCTGACCATGGTTACCACCCCTAGGCCTCGTATCCGGCTGGTACCTCCTATCCCTATGCCTCTTGGCATGATCTCTATCACAGTTCGCATGTCTCTTCCCGGAGTCAGACCCACCAGCACGTGCTCTAGAGCTCAAGTTCTGCTCTATATCCTTGGCTCTAGAAACCAAGACATCGAACTCAGTGTAGTCGGAGGCCAACATGTAGGTCTTCACATCAGTCAACCCATATCTGAAGCGCTCACATCGCTCCTTCTCATCCGGAATCAACTCTGGCGCGTACTGGCTCAACCTCACAAACTGGATTTCATACTCGGACACGGTCCTATTGCCTTGAACCAAAGCCATGAACTCTCTTTTCTTTTCATCTAAGTACCGAACTCCGAGGTACTTCCTCTTAAAAGCATTCCTAAAAAACTCCCATGTGACATCCGCCTCGGCCATACCGGAAATAGCAGTGGTCCACCAAGTATAAGCGTCTCCTTGAAGCAATGAGACAATGCATCCCAACTTACGGGCATCCGAACACTCCATCTGACCCAAGATGCGAGTAGTGCTCTCAAGCCACCCTTCCGAACCCTCCGGAGACAACCCACGAAACTCAACTGCCCCCAAATTACGAAGCCTCTCTAGGGGTAATCCGGTCCCCGCACCCTGAGCTGGTGCTGCAGCTTGCATACCAGCCAAAGCTGTCTGAAAAGCTCCGGCTATAGTCTGAATCAAATGAGCCACATCTGGGCCTGCTTGACCTTGGCCCGCTTGAGCCCCATTACCTCCCACATTAGCTTCAGCCTGAGGCCCATTACCATCACCTCTGATGTTCCCTCCATTACCACCCGGAGCATTAAGAGCAGGAGGCGCGTTCTCGGGTGCCTGGTCACCCGTTCTAGGCCGTCCCCTCGGTCTCACCATAGCAATTAAAGTAATCTAAAACATCAAACACACAACAACAAAGAAACGTTAGGTTAGCAAGGGGCAAAGGACTCCGGTTCTCAAGCTCCTTAAACCAAAATAATTTTCCCTTTTATTTTGACAACAATGCCTAACAATGGGGACTCTAAACCAACTCTCAAACAACAGCAGGGTCACCATAACATGCATACATACACCGTGCTAAAACAAAATTTAGACATGCATGACAAAACACTCATAATACATTAACTTACCTCACTTAACTGACCGAGGTCTCGGAAACCTCAGGCTCTGATACCAATAAATGTAACCCCCTCGTCCCGGTCTGGCCGGATGACCGGTCCAAGTGGGCTACACGGGGAAAACCAAAGTGAAACCCGTTAAGGCTCCCCTTCGGTTAGCAACCCTATATTTTTTTCATTTTAAAACTTGTCTAAATGGATATTAAACCCTAGGTGATCATACATCGGAACATCATATACAAAACAATCGAACGAACTCAAAACCACAACCAAAAGCCCAATTTTTAAGTTTATCTACAGGAGGTATCGATACACCTAAGGGGTGTATCGATACACCTTGACTAAGTCAAATGGTCAGAGTCAACCCGTGGAGACCGTATCGATACACCCAAGGAGTGTATCGATACCCTCCTCAAAGGTTGACTTCTCACGGTCAACGCTTGATGACCGTACCGATACGCCTGAGACCGGTATCGATACCAAGTTGGACAGTAGCTCCAGTGACCAAAATGGTATCGATACGCCTCCCCGCGTATCGAAACGAAAGGCCTGGAATAAGAAGGCCGTATCGATACGGGTCTAACCGTATCGATACCCTTGCTCTACAACTTCTCATTTCGCTACTTGGTAACTTCATGTAAGGTTCTAGATGCACAATTGGACACTCCTAAGCACACACAATCATACATACAACAAACCACAATCAGGACTTGAGATGAGAGGCATTTAATCTAACGAAAACATACAAATCAAGGCTCCATACAAGTCCACAAGAAGCATACTTAGCAAGCATAAGACATCATTCACAATGGAGTCAACATAAGGCATACCTAGGCCAATATCATACAAGTTTAGGCATATGCAAATAAACCACATAAGAAACATAGGACATAATCCAAGAAGCAAAAGCATAACACAACATGAGTTCAACAATTTCAAGCATAACCTCCTAAGGAGTTTGACCCCAACTCCTAACACTCTACACCCCATCGTCTAGGCATTATTACAAAAGCAAACCATACTTAAACTTGCTTGAGAACTCCAAAAGCTCCTCCCTTGCCCGCTCGCCTCCCGAACTCTAGCGATCTGCACGTTGGAAACAAAAGAGCATAAGCAATCTAGCTTAGTGAGAGAGGCTCTACAATTCACAACACGCAGTTTTCCAAAACACGATTTATATGCAAGAAAGCAATGGATGCACATGGGTCTATCTCAACCACAACATTTGGTTTGCACAAGCACAACCATCATACACTTACGGTGGGACTACACATCACCGTTTCAACTAGTGGATTTCCAATGGGACTACACATCAAAGTATTATCCTACTAGTCACTATCGGTGGGACTACACATCACCGTAGTTAGACCACCATCACGTGAGGCACGAACTCAACACGACTACAACATTAACAACTTAAATGCATTCAAATAATCACAACGCATCCACAATCAATATATATATACCACAACACATGAGAGTAGAGAGGCTTACACACGGGTTTAGGTGACCTCTCAAGGTTCCACCCAAACCCCAAGGGAATCCATATCGAGCACAATGTAAAGACCAATAATTCTACTCACCGTTGCAACCCAAGAGAAGATCGAACACCAAGCTCAAGACTCTGAAATCCCCAGATTTGTCCCCGAAGCTTCACCAACCAAATTTCTTGTTTCTAAAGATTCCAACACCAAGCAAATAACCCCAAATCAGTCCATGTTCTAAAATGATCAACTCGGATAACATACTAAGTACAATACATCAATTTTTCCATTGAAACAAGCTCAAATTTCCACAAATCCGAGCAGCCCTTAAGTACCCTTCAAAACCTTTGATTCCAACCCTCAATTTACTCCCAAAAGCCTCCAAAACATCACTCACATATAGCCTAACCATCAGCCCTCAAGATTCCACCTAAAACACCCCCAAATCTCAACTTAAAACCTCCCAAAAACCTCCCCAAAACCCCATTCCGGGAGAACACCCAAAACCTTGTAAAAAAATCAATTTTTATTAGACCCTTTTAGGTTGTATACTACTTATAGAACTTCATCAAACCAAAACTCAAGTCAAAAACTACAAAGGTAACATTTTTATTCAAGAATCCCCCAATCTCCCAATCTCAAAACATGTGTAAAAATGAAAACCAATGGTATCAACTTGTAGAGAATAGTGAGGGTAAGTTAAAAACAAAATTACCTTTGCAAAACCCTTCAAAACGAGCAAGCTAATGGATGGAATAGTATCCAAAGGGGAGATGGGTTCTTTTCACGTTGGAGAAGAAATAGATAGGGAAGAAGATGGCTTTCAAAATATTATTTTAGATTTATTTGAAATTAAAAGACTAAAGACCCAAATGCCCTTAATGAATTTGGGGAATTACAATGGATGGCATCCATGCCCAATTGGGCTTGTTTAAAAAATGGTCCAATTAAATCTCTACTTGTCTTAAAACTCGGGGCCCAACCTTTATATTAACCATAAAACCGGACTCGAGATAATATTAAAATATTATTTTCACCTAGCCCCTAAACCCGGGTGTTACAGTTTCATCTAATTTATTACCTCTCTTTATTATTATACACTCGGTTCCGGTGACCGCGTGAGAACGATACTCCGGATTAACGGATATCGACTCTTTTGGCATCGAGAACTACAAATCATGTTATCAATCTTGTATATCTCCATTTTCATGCATTTAGATTTTTTCAAAAATTAAATTTCCTTCAAAAATGCGATGTCCTTTTATTCGGACACGAACGAGGCCGGTACCAGTCGTAGTGGTGGTGGTTCGGACGTTCGCTCTCGAATGTTAGGATTTTCGAAGTTTACTCGCGTGTATAACCAAATTTCAACCAAAATTATCACTTCGATTCGTAAAATTCGATATTAATTAAGCGGTAAAGTTTTGGTACCAATTTTGGGCACGTCGAGTGTGCTAACCCTTCCTCGCGTGTAACCGACTCCCGAACCCTTTCGAATCTCTAGTTACTATTTCCGGTGTTCGATCTACCATTTCAAAGTGACCGATGGCAACTCCATAATTTTTAAACTCCACCAATTTTAAATTTATTTTCACAAATCCCCTCTTTATTTTAAAATCATTTTTTTCTAAAAATATTTTTCTAAATCCATTTTTCCAAAAATACCCTTCCCTTCTTTAACCAATTATTTTAAAACCCTTATCCTTTTCAATTTTCCAAAATATCCTTTCCACACCACTATACCTATAAGTATTTCCAAAAAGGGGTCGTTACAGATTGCGACTCCGCTGGGGATCAAATTTTTGTTTTCAAAAAAAAAAAGAGAGAGTCGAGCCAAGAAAACTTTACCACTTAATTAATATCAAAGGTTGCAAACTAAAGTGACAAATTTAACCGATATTTGTTTATAAACGTGAGTTTATTTCGGGCGCATTCAATTTTTGCATGTATACCCTTTCATCTAAGTGAGGGGAAAACGCTAGTGCTTTCGTGGGGATATCATTCCTCCGTATGGGCCTAGTAAGTACCTTTGGGGCTCGACTACCCTACATCTTCGTGGGAATATCGTTTCCCCGTACGAATATAGCTAAAGGGTCCCCTTGAATTGAACTCGGTTGAAATGAGCCTATAATGGGTGATGACCGCGGGACTTGCTACCCTTAGGAGGGGACATCAAGGACAATTCGAGTATCGCCTAAAACTAAAATTGCATGTAGCGAACTAGAAAGCCTACCCCTTTAGAGCCAATGCAGATAACCTAGGTGTTAGACAGGAAATAGGTTTGTTGGATTAGTCTATATTTGTTTATTCTTCAGTAACCCATTTGTTTTGCTATGGTTCTTACCTCGCATGCTAATCCCATTTCTTCATATCACAATTGCATTTCTCATTCATTCGTCATCACATTCACATGCATTCCCCGCCGAGATGTTATGACTAATCATCGGGTTGTTCCTTAGGAGTGATAATGGGAAAGGAAAAAGGTTAGCGGATTCAACACTCTTACGGAACCCGACGATGAACCAAGATGGTGAACGAAGATAGATTGGACCTTGAACAAGTGCAAAGAGACATGCAAGAAGATTTGGCCAAGAGGTTTGAAGACTAGCTAGCCAAAGCCCAAGAAGAAATGAGAGAGCAACTCAGGAAGTCCCAAGAAGATATGCTAGTCGAAATAGGCCAAATGCTAGGAGCCCGACCTTCCGAACGAGGGGAAGCCTTGAACGGTAATAAAACACCCCTCACCCCGGATTAGGGGCAAAGAGCGTTATATTAACTTATAATTCGTATTAGGCAGCGGAAGGTAATTTGCGTGTAACATTTTTTTATTCGAATATCAATATAGGATTTTAACTATCTTAAATCCATTCATTATACCTATAATCCATATAAAATTTCATATCATATTTCGATCAATGTCTAGGTGGGCCTATTTAGCATATTCATTTACTTATCTTGTGATTTACACAACAATCTACTTAAATTTCAATTTCATTCGATCATCACATATATATACTTCATCACATTCATAATTCAATTCCATTAATTTCAATTCATTCGAATGCTACCTTAGCCATTTTAATTCGATTTCCATGTTATCATTTAAGAACAATTCTAATTTATAATGCTAATCTATTCATAAACATACATATATCATATCCGATAACATCCATAGTTTGTACGTTTCCCTTATACAAAATAATTTTCCCTGGGGTAACCATCGACGGCTAAACCTATAGGTTGCCTATACAAAATATAACAAAAAGAATCATGCCCTAAAACATATAATAAGGGCGATCTATACCCCAAAATATATACCCTTTAATTACATATCAAAATGAGGGAAACTACTAATAAAGTTCATACATTATTAAAATAGTAATTCATGAACATAACCATTAACACAAACTGCACTAGCATGCTGACCGTTAATCCACCCATCATGAGCATAATAAAGACAAAGAAGGGCATACTTAATCTTCGTGCAAACAGATATCGGAAGGTAGGTCAACAAGCTACTACCTGAAATTTTTGGGAAGGAAGGAAAGGTTCGAGTGGTAAGTACTTCTAGTACTTAGTGAGGGAAACCTTAATCTAATCAATTTCCATTTATTTACCAAGTGATCACACATTAGATCCCACTTTATATTATTACATATTTCTATTCCATTCGAATAGCTCAATCAATCAACACAATTTCACAATCAATTATTAAACAATGCTAACATTCGAATTGAGCAGTATAATATACCAAGCATTTTGCAATCGAACACAACAATTCAAGATACCAATGGTATCACAATCGAATCATTCAAGGACTATCAATGGTTGTATTTTATTTCTATTGCATACAATTAACATGGATTAAAAATCAATATATCCATTTCTTAATTCATCCTACATCATTCGAACATCATACTTCAATTTCATATATTCGGACAATATCAATTTCAGATAAACAAGCAGCAGCAAACTGTAGCAGAGAAACAACTAATTTGAAAATTTATAATTGACATGCTACCATCCATTTCATAGAAATTCACCAAGTCAAGAATTTCAATTTCAATTTCACTAAATTTCTTTCTTTTTATATCAATTCGCATGCCTTGGATAGTATAGTGAGCTAGGTATTCGAGTCACATATAACTGAAGTGTGAATCAAATCCACCATATAATAGGTACCACGTACCAATTTCATATCATCGTATCACATATCATAATGACCACTGACATTAAGCAAGAAGGTACACTTACGTACCACAATATCAAGTACACTAACATACCGATTTTCTTATCGAGCTCAAGACTCTAGGCTATCCGTACTACCTGGACAGACTGTACACACCAAGGGCTTTGCTAATCGATCTCTAATTTTAATCATATTATTATTCGATCAATTTCAGAATTTCTTTATTAATCCTTTCGCTTAATTTCTTGTAATTTCCATTCCAATGTCTCATTTTATCACATTTAAT
This sequence comes from Hibiscus tridactylites, assembly GCA_958450335.1. Lineage (NCBI taxonomy): Eukaryota > Viridiplantae > Streptophyta > Magnoliopsida > Malvales > Malvaceae > Hibiscus > Hibiscus tridactylites. The sequence goes on along the minus strand of OY288267.1, from coordinate 28,388,039 downwards.
CATATCGTAGATTGCAATTCAATTTGCAAAACTTCAAATCAGCATATACACAATTCAATTTCATATCACATAGCTCAATTTCACATCTCATAACTCAATTTCCAATTGAATTCACCAAACACATATATCATATAAGATCATCAATTGATCTCATATCATAATTACACAGGTTTATTAGAGAGTGAATTAAAGATGGTCTAGCTCATTCACCATATGAAAAAATGGGGGAAGATTGTATTAGGGTTCTAAGAAAACAAGGGTGGACGTTATTTGTCCGTAATCTATCTGAGCAAATACACTGGCAGGGCTTATGGCAAGTGTTCGATAGACATGGACATGTACTCGACGTTTTTATTCCTGAAAAGTGATTGAGATCGGGGGATCGGTGTGGTTTTGTACGGATGAAGACGCGAACGGAGGCACAAAGAGTGAGAGATCGGCTCGATGGACGGTGGATTTATGGAGCAAAGATTTCGATAACATTTGCTCAAGGGAGATCGCAATTGGGTAGAGGGTGGAAGGATCAGGAGCAAGCAGGCGCGGCGGCGTTAGGAGAATCACAAGGGAGACAAGGGAGGAATCAGATGGAAATTGGAAGCACCAGGCGTAGTACCACATCGATTAATCCGACACAGAGGGTTGACGAGATGCAGAAAGAGAGGGTGGTGAATCCTATTCGAGTGGTACAGGGCGAATTGGACAGCAAAAAATGGGCGACACTATAGAATTGTGCAGTGGGGTGGAGTCGTCAACAGAAGGGTTTGGCTACTATCGCAAAGGAACTACATGATGAGGGATTAAAGGATATGACGATTATGAGACTAGCGGGATCGCGGATTTTGTTCATATTCAAAAATAAAGAGACTAGGACTGCAGTATTACAGTCACGCTTACTGTCGAAATGGTTTTCCAGTGTGAAGGAATGGGCGCCGGAGTTGGAGAAGGGTAATAGACGGGCGTGGATTTCTATACAAGGAATACCGATACATGCTTGGTCGAAGGATTCCTTTATGAAAGTGGTTGAGTTGTGGGGACGGATGATCAAGTACGAAGCATCAATTACGGACCCTACATCTTTTGAAAGAGGAGAAATTCTAATAGAGACGGAGCAATTGGATTTGATTGAAGAGATTATTGATTTTAAAATTGGCGAGGATGTATATAAATTTCGTATAGTGGAATTTGAGCCAATGATTGAAGGGACGGAATGTCAACATTGTAGGGAGTCGTCCGATTCGGATGACATGGTTGACGAAAAGATGGAAGCGAGGGAGGGGAATGTAGGCGAATATGATGTAAGTGAGAAAAACGGACAAGGACAAGAGGAAAAATTAGGGGAAAGTGATGCTGGATTATTTAATGAGGGGAGGGACGATAAATTGGATAATGATCAGGAACGGACAAGGACCGATGAAGGTGTGCAATCAAGTGATTCGAAGGGTTGGATATCAGATGCGGAAGTGGGATTAATCAACCGGGACAATAGATGTGTTGGGGGTAGGGAGTTTAACCATACTGATATGTATTTGTTTGAATGCCCGGTGAATGTTGAGAAAGGGGGAGCTTTGGACGCGGCACAACATGTGGAAGTGGAGGTCGTTGAGGAGGTGAATTCGAACAGTTGCTTGAAGGGGAAGGTGATAGAGTTTGGGTGGGAGTCGAAGACTGAAAGGGTTTCATTATCGAGAAAAAACAGTGGGAAAAAGAAAGTTACCAGACAATTGTTAAGAACACAGCATATTCATCCTAGTACAACCGCAATTCTAAACTCGACACAGCCGTTGGAGGGTGACTGTATACAAGAAGCGCGGGCGACAGTGGACTTGTGTAAACTAGTGGAGGCAAAAACGATTGGTAACAAGGAGGGTATTGTCAGGGATATTGCCGAGGTGTTAAATCGGCAAGCTTTAGGGGTGTAGGAATCAGAGATGAAGATGTTGTCATGGAACATCCAGGGTATGGGTTCGAGTTCTAAATGCAGGGCGATTCAAACATTATTACGACAGCATCAAGACGAGATGGTTTTCATTCAGGAAACCAAACTAGAGCTGATTACGGATTAGATGGTCAAAAGGGTATGACATTCGGATTCTTTTGAATATTTGTTTGCAGCAGCTAATGGGAGGTCAAGGGGTTTGTTGGTGATATGGGAAGCTTCGCGATTTCGATTGGAAGCAGCGGACGTGCAGCAAAATTTTATTGTTGTTTGGGGTTGATGGATTTTAGAGGATTGGTATTGTGGTTTAATAAATATATACGCACCATGTACGGAGGAGGGCCAACGTTCTTTATGGGAGTTAATTCATGCGGTGGTACGCAGGAGGGTGGTGTCGTGGTGCATCACCGGCGATTTCAACGATGTGGTATCTAGGGAAGAACAATACAATTATCAGGGCTCGATCCGAGGTATGAATGATTTTGTTAATTTTATTGAAAATATTGGGCTGATAGATGTTAAGTTGATTGGTAAAAAATTTACTTGGTTCGGTCCTGGTAATAAGTGTAGTCGACTTGATGGGTTTTTGGTGAGTGGGGAATGGGTGGAGCGATTTCATAGGCTAGTTCAATGTAATTTACCGAAGAGCTTATCAGATTATGCACCGGTTAAATTGGCGGATGAGGAAGTGAATTGGGGGCATTGACCGTTTCGATTTCTAAATTGTTGGTTGGAGAAGAAGTCGTACATATAGGTAATGGAGAATGAATGGATGAAATTTGGTGTTGGTTCCGTTTCATTACGTGATAAATTGGATGGATTGCGAAAGTTTCTACGAGTGTGGAATCGAGCTTCGTTCGGGAGTGTAGATCAGAAAATTGAGGCAACAATGAATTTAATTGAAGACCTAGATAATCGTTTGGGATCGGGGAGTTTGTTGGATGCTGAATTGGGGGAGAAGCGAAGATTACAATCAGATTTATGGAAGTTGTTTCGTTTTCGGGAGTCCATTTGGCGCCAAAAATCAAGGGCAGTGTGGCTACAAGTTGGCGATCAGAACACAAAGTTCTTCCAAAGGGCAGCAACGATTAGAGGTATGAGAAACAATATTATTGGTTTATGGGTGAAGGGTAGGTGGATTTCGAAGCCGAATGAGTTGAAACGAGTGGTGGTGGAGGAATTTCGGGACCATTTTTCACAAGAGTCACAACATGGGTCTTTTGGCACTGACCTTCATTTTGCGACATTGAATGAATGTCAACGACAAGGGCTTGAGGCGTGTTTTTCGGAAGAGGAAATTCGAATTGCTATTTGGGGATGTGATGGAAGTAAGGCGCCAGGTCCGGATGGATACACATTTGAGTTTTATCACAAGTGTTGGTCTTTCGTGAAGGAGGATTTATTGTTATTATTTCAGAATTTTTACAACACTAGTCAATTACCAAGGGGGATTAATCATGCCTACATTGTGTTGATTCCGAAGAAGGAGGGAGCGAGAGAAATAGGTGATTTCAGGCCTATTTGTCTCCTCAATCCAGTGTATAAAATTCTAGCCAAGATACTCGCAAATCGATTTCAAACAGTGGCGAGTCATTTGATTGGTGATACGCAAACGACTTTTATCAAAGGTCGTCAAATTATTGATGGGGTGATGTTGGTGAATGAGGTGGTGCGTTCCTTGAAGAAGGCAAAAGTTACCGTTGGGGGTGCTTTTAAAGTTGGATTTCGCTAAGGCATATGATTGTCTTAATTGGGATTATTTAGATCGCATTCTAGAAAGTATGAGATGTGGGAAGAAGTGGAGGAGGTGGATACGGACATGTATCGGCACGGCTCGATTGGTAGTTTTATTAAATGGGCGAGTGACAAAGTTTTTTCCAATGAAGCGGGGGTGCGGCAAGGAGATCCGCTATCGCCTTTATTATTTGTGGTAGTGGCGGAAGCATTTCATCAGCTATTGGAGGAGGCAATCTCACATGGGGTAATTAGTGGCATTCAAATTGTGCCCAGATTTCGTATCTCGCATTTGAAATTTGCGGATGATACGCTGATTTTTCTAAGTGGATGTGTGGATGAAGCAAGACAACTCAAACAAATTTTGCTGGGGTTTCAGTACGGTTCGAGTTTACAAATCAATTTTGCCATATCTTGTGTGTATGCGGTCGGTATGGATGAAGGTGCAGTGGAGGAAATCACACGTGTTCTTGGATATGGTAAGGGGAAGCTTCCGTTCATTTACTTGGGTATGCCCATTGGGTCGAATCCGCGATCTAGTATCATGCGGGAGCCGGTGATCCAGAAGGTTCGCCGTAAATTGGTGGGATGGAAGAAGAGTTCGTTGTCGTTTGCGGCACATTTGGTGTAGGTAAACTCAGTCTTGTCATCATTACTGTTGTATTATATGTGTGTATTTGCTGCTCCTAAATCGGTGATTGCGCGCATTGACATGTGTTAATTGGACACGTGTTTGTTGACCAAGGCATTTAGGGGGTTGTTAATTTACAATTACGTAATGTCTCTTTGTTGGCTAAGTGGTCTTGGAGGTATGCGACAGAAAAACAATCTCTTTGGCGCAATTTGATAGTGGCAAAGTATGGTGAACAGGTGATTACATGGCGAGTTAACGTGGAGCGAAAAAATAAGATGTCAAATGTATGGAAACAAATAGTATCGGTACAAAATGATGAAAGGGTGAGTCGATTTATGGCGGAAATTTGTTTTAAATTGTTGGTGGGTAATGGAGCGAGTATTTTATTTTGGTACGATGTTTGGTTCTTGGCTAGGCCGTTGAGGTTGGTGTATCCGAGACTGTTTCGTTTGGCAATTAACAAAACGACAAGGGTAGCCGACTATGCGAGAGGGGGCTTCTTTGTTCATATAGATTGGGGTACTTGTTTTGTGCGTGACTTGCGGGATTTTGAGCATCACATGGTGCTGGTTTTGGGGCAAATTCTACGGGGATGGAGGCTTTGTGAGGGGCGGGAGGATCAACTAATTTGGTACCCCAATGTGCGCAGAAAATTCTCGACGAAAGAACTCTTAAACTTGATGACTTGTTATGGTATTGATGAGGGGGATTTAGAGGGCTTTATGGTTTGGAAAATTGTGGTTCTGCCTAAGGTGCAGTGTTTTCTTTGGTTTACTGTGTTGAATAGGTTGCCGATGCTGTGTTTTTTACGAGATAGGGGGTGGTACTACCCACTTCTTCAGTTGCTTGTGTATGGTGTGGAGAAGGGGAGGATGAAATCTCACATATTTTAATGTTGTGTCCGGTGATCAAGGGGGTTTGGGAAGGATTCTTTCAATGGTGGAATGTGTCGTTTGTTCTTCCTCGATCGGTACAAGAGTTGATTGAACATTGTTACGAGGGGGTGTTTCGTGGGATACATCGGAAGTGGTGGATCACATGTTGTGCGGCATTGATGTGGTCGGTTTGGCTGGCTCGAAATGAGCTAATTTTTTTGACAACATCGTTTGGCAAGGGAGGAGGTAATGTTTTTAGTGAAATTGCGTTCTTTACATTGATTAAAGGCGGCACACGAGGGATATTTGTTGGATGAGGCTGCATGGTGGCATGATCTGTAGATGTGTGTACCGTCGGATGTTGGGGGTACAATTCGGCCTAAAGTGGCGTAGATGCCGCCGGGGAGGGGGATGGTGAAATTTAACGTGGATGGGGGGGCAAGAGGTAAGCCGGGAGCAGCGGGGTGTGGTGGGGTGTTACGGGATGCAAACATGGTGATTTTGGCGTTGTTTGCTGGTCCCTTAGGAGTGATGGATTCAAATATGGCGGAGGTATGCGCTATCACGGCGGCCTTAGAGTTCTTGATTGAATTAAATCCCACAAATCTATCGGTGATAATTGAGTCGGATTCTAGAGTGGCTTTGGCTTGGGTGGAACAACGAGAGGCGAGGCCATGGAAATTATGGTCGTGGTTTCGTTTGATTGATGATGCGTGTAGGGTGTTATCTAATGTATGCTTTAATCATGTCTTGCGCGAGGCTAATAGCGTTGCTGATATGTTGGCAAAAGGGGGTGTGGACCAAGTAGCATGGACTCGAGTAGGGGGATGTTGGTGAAGGGGATTGCTGGGCGTGGGGTAAATGGTGAGGCTATAAGATCGGGGTTGTGATGTAGGGGATGGTTACAATGGCTAGGCAATTTTTGGTTGAGTCTAGTAAGGATCAGTGGTGAGGGACGGGGTAGCAAGGAGGGACGAGCTAGGCAATTTTCGGTTGTGTTAGGATTTTGGGTTGTTTCCTTTTATTGACGATTGCATATACACGTCGTACTCTTTTCCTCCATTTAGGACGTAGGGAGATTTTTAATGAGGCGCGTGTCGATGCGAGTTGTATGATTTCACCTCAATAAAATCATACATTTTCGATCAAAAAATCATATCGAGCAATGCTATCAATTCTCCAAACAATCACATTCAATATCAATAATTTTAATATCCAACATTACAATTTCATTCGTAATCAAGCCAATACACCTCAAATCAGTTTCAAATTCAGCATGGCAAAAATCAATTTTCATTTCAAATACATAGATCACAAAAATCACATAGCACATGCATTCAATCCAAATTCCTTTATTCCTTCTTCCCTTATCAATTACCAATATTTAATTAGTCCAATTGCATGCTCAATATATACTAAAATCAATTTAAGGGTATTTGAGACTCTAATCTCAACTCTAAGTTCGTTTCACTCACAGTTCGCCGAGCTAACTCTGAATTTGGAGGCCTTTTGCGCGATCCGCGGTCGTTCCAGCTACGGTTTCTTCTTCATTTCTTTCTCCTCTAGGATCTAATACATTTAAGTCAAATAATGGAAGAAATTTAAGAACTTTATTCATCTAATTTAAATCTGAATTTTCTCTTGATTCCAATTTTAGTCCTTATACTAATTTGGTTTCGAACATGGTCAACCTATTTTCACTAATTCATTCTAATTAGTGCTCAAGTGTTCAAATTGCTTACTTTTTCATATGAATTGAAACTTTAACAGTCTATCTATCTATCAATTTACCACCTTCCTTTTCATCCAATTTACCAATTAAATTTCTCAATAGTTCTTCAATTTCCCATATTTTATTTTTCAAACTGTTTTGACCACTCAACTTAAGTTGTTTCCCATTTCCAGTATATAACTCCAAATCAGTCCTGGTTTGTTTCTAAATATAATTAACATCTTCAATTTCATCATACTAAATTTTCAGATCGAGATTCCAAGTCATTTATTTTCCCAATTTTTCAAAGTTCATTGTTCAGCTAAGAACACTGCTGGGCAGATTTACATGTTGTTCGAGTTTCATTCCCAAATTTTGCTACATATCCCCAAATTCATTTTTATGATTTTTCTATCAAAGTAGAGATATCAAAGTCTGTTATATCAAAATTTCATCATGAAATTCTTACTATTTATTTTTCTATAAATTTCTAAAGTCGCATGTTCCTTCTAACATGAAATCTGTCCAGCTTTGATCTATCATGTTCAAAGGCCTATTAACATTTTAATTTCTTAATGTTTCTCATGTCTTAAAATTTTCCAGCAGCATCTCCCTTAACCTAGTTACTTTCATGAATTTTTAAAGGTACTAAAACCACCAATTCTATAATAATTTTCACATACTCGAAAGGTAGAGAGAGAGAGCTACTTACTTTTAATTTTTGCTTGAATTTTCTAGGCCAAAATCTAAGCCATGCATGCCATTCTTCTTCCTCACCGAGTGCTCTTCCAATTTCTCTCAAATTTTTGTATTTCAAGTGTGTGTGAAATGAACCAAATGGTTGCTTAGTGATGTGGTTTGGTGTAGCCGGTTAGGGGAGGGAGAAGGGAACACATTAATGAGATGAGACTTACAAAGTCATGTCTCAACTAATGTCTCCTTAATACCCCTTGTTTATACTATCATTTCCTTTTAATCCAAGGTTAATTTAAGGATTTTGAACCTTAGCATGCATCTCTTTTATTTGATTCTTAATTTGGTTTGGTCACTAAACAAATAGCCGAATTCTTCTTGGACTTTTCTGTAAATTTCAATTTGGTTCTTATTATACCTATTTTCAATTCAATTATTTAAGACTTATATTCTAATTAATTTCCTAATCATTCAATTAAACTCCCAAACTTCTAAGCTAATTTTTGGGGTGTTACATTTCTTCCCCCTTAAAGAAAGAATTCGTCCTCGAATTCTTACCTGAATTGAACAAATAGGGATATTGGTTTCGCATTGTTTCCTCTAGTTCCCATGTTGCCTCTTCCATCTTGTGATTTCTCCACAAGACTTTGACCAATGCAACATTTTTGTTTCTAAGCCTTTTGATTTCTCTATCCAAAATCTGAACTGGTTCCTTTTCATAGGACAAGTTAGGATTCAGCTCTACTTCTTCTGGTTCTAGGATATGAGATGGATCAGACCTATACTTTCTGAGCATTGACACATGGAAGACATTGTGGATTTTATCGAATTCGCTGGGAAGTGCAAGTCGATAAGCCACTGGGCCAATTCTTTCAGTAATTTCGAACGGTCCAATAAAGCGAGGACTGAGTTTTCCCCTCTTTTTGAACCAAAATACTTTCTTCCATGGAGAGACTTTAAGAAAGACTTTGTCTCCTACATTATGTTGGATATCTTTTCGTTTCAGATCAACATAGGCATTTTGTCTATCAAAAGCCTGTTTCAATCGAGAGTGGATAATTTGAACCTTCTCTTCGGTTTCTCTGAGCAATTGTGGTCCCAACACTTTGTTTTCACCAAGTTCAGACCAGCAAAGAGGTGTTCTGCATTTTCTGCCATACAAAGCTTCAAAAGGAGCCAACTGAATAGACGATTGATAGTTGTTATTGTAGGCAAATTCCACTAAAGGTAGGGATTTCTCCCAATTCTTTCCAAAGTCAATAATGCAAGCTCTAAGCATATCTTCAAGAATTTGAATTACTCGTTCAGACTGACCATCACTTTGTGGATGGAAAGCAGTGCTTAGATTCAATTTAGTTCCCATAGCTCATTGTAGAGTTCTCCAGAATCGGGAAGTAAATCTTGGATCACGATCAGAGACAATGGATATAGGAACTCCATGTAGCCGAATTATTTCTTGAATGTATAAATTGGCTAAAGTCTCCAAACTGTAGTTGATACGAATGGGAATAAAATGTGCCGATTTGGTGAACCGGTCAACAATCACCCAAATAGCATCATATTTTCTGGGAGAACAAGGAAGACCCGTCACGAAGTTCATAGTAATTCGCTCCCATTTCCACTGTGGCGGTACAAGTGGTTGGAGTAATCCGGTGGGAACTCTATGTTCAGCTTTGACTCTTTGACAATTGAGGCATTTAGATACGAAATCATTGATAGCCGCTTTCATACCAAACCACCAATACAATGATTTGAGATCTTTATACATCTTAACTGATCCAGGGTGGTCCGAGAAAGAACTCTGGTGTGCTTCTTCCAGAAGATCTCTTTTCAAACTTTCATCATTTGGAACACAGATTCTATCTTTGAAATAGAGGAGACCGTTTGTGTGAATGCGGAATCCTTCACCCGACTTTGCATCAAGTTTGGAATTAATATTCTGAAGTTCTGGATCAGCTTGCTGAAGATTTCCAATCCTTGTAATCAGACTGGATTGAATTTGAAGTTCGGATAGAAATCCTTGCTTCTGATACACTCGAAGATGAGCATTGATAGCAGTTGGAGCTACAAGAATAATTTTAACAATTTAGACAGAATTATTATTGCAAACATATTAAATTTTTATTTTCTTAAGGATCAAGGATTAGAAATTTTACCCAATGTCGGTTTACGACTCAAGGCGTCTGCAACCACATTGGCTTTTCCTGGATGATAGTCAATGACTATATCATAGTCTTTCAACAACTCCATCCATCTGCGTTGTCTCAAATTCAGATCTTTCTGAGTCAAGAGATACTTTAAGCTCTTGTGATCGGTGAACATATAACATTTCTCACCATACAAGTAGTGTCTCCATATTTTGAGAGCAAACACTATAGCAGCAAGTTCAAGATCATGCGTTGGATAGTTCAATTCATGAGATTTCAATTGATGTGAAGCATAAGCAATCACATTGTCACCTTGCATTAGAACACATCCAAGACCCGCATGTGAAGCATCATTGTACACTATATAATCCTTGCCCGGTTCTGGTTGGATCAAAACTGGGGCATGAGTCAAGGTTGTTTTGAGTTGGTCAAAGCTTTTCTGTTACTTTTCAGACCATTCAAATGGTTGATCTTTACGAAGAAGTTTAGTCAAAGGTAAAGCTATAGAGGAAAACCCTTTGACAAACCTTCTGTAGTAACCAGCTAGACTAAGAAAACTCTGTATTTCACTGACATTTCTGGGAGGTCGCCAATCCATGATTGACTGGATTTTCTTTGGATCAACTTTAATTCCTTATGTTGAAATTACATGTCCAAGAAAAGAGACTTCCGATAACCAGAAATCGCACTTGGAGAATTTTGCGAATAACTGGCGTTCTCGGAGAGTTTGCAAGACAATGCGGAGATGATCAGCATGTTCTTCTCAGTTGCGAGAATAGACGAGAATGTCATCAATGAAGACGACCACAAATTTATCAAGATATGGCTTGAACACTCTATTCATGAGATCCATGAATGCCGCCGGAGCATTTGTTAATCCGAAAGGCATTACCAGAAATTCATAGTGGCCATAACGAGTTCGGAAGGTTGTTTTTGATACATCCTCCTCTTTGACTCTCATTTGATAGTATCCAGATCGCAGGTTGATCTTTGAGAATACCGAAGCATCCCTAAGTTGATCAAACAGATCTTCTATTCTAGGGAGCGGATATCGGTTCTTAATTGTGATCTTGTTCAATTGACGGTAGTCAATGCAAAGACGCATTGCTCCATCCTTCTTCTTTACAAACAGAACAGGTGCACCCCAAGGAGAAGTGCTAGGTCAAATGAAACCCTTATCCTGAAGCTCTTGAAGTTTCTTTTGCAATTCTTTTAACTCAAGAGGTGACATCCGGTACGGAGTGATGGACACCAGACTCGAGTCAGGCTGTATTTCAATCCCAAATTCAACTTCTCTAGTCAGAGGGAGACCAGGTAGTTCCTCGGGAAACACATTAATGAATTCAGAAACAACAGGCATTTCAGGTATTCCAAATTCAATTTGATCTCGTAAGACCATGGATGCAAAAATGGAAGTGGGCTTTTTATCAATTAGGAGTATGGATTCTTTTCCTAAACCCTGAAGATACAGTCTTTTATTTTGACAATCTACCCAAGCCTCATGTTTGCTTAACCAATCTAAACCTAAAATTAAATCGAACTCACAAGAAGGTGAGATGTAGAGATCAATAAAGAATGGCAAATTGCTAATATGAAATGAACAGTTTCTACATATTAGGTTAATGTTCGAATTTCCTCCTAAAGGACTCGAGACTATCAGACTTGTATTCACAATTTCAGGTTCTAGTTTCAACCTTTTCACTACAGATAGACATGTGAATGAATGGGTGGATCCTAAATCTATTAAGGCATAAACAGGATATGAGTTTAGCTCAACAGTACCTGCAATCACTTCAGGAGACTCTTCATCATCTCTACCACGAATGTGGTAAACTCTAGCAGGAGCTCGGGATTCTTGATGGGTAGTAGCATTAGAATGAGTACCCTTGCCTTTCTTCTGATAACTCGGCTGGGCTGACTTGGCATTCCTATTCCGATTAGATGATGTCGGACTAGGAACTGCAGTGTTACGAGCTGGCATAGATTCAGGCTTATGAGGACAGTCTTTGATGTAGTGGTCATCGCCACCACAAGCATAATAGAGATTCGCCTAAAGTCTACACTGACCACGATGTGGTTTCTGAGAGAACTTGCAAGGAGGAATCTTTTCAGAATTTCCCGTGCTATTGATTGATATAGCCGGTGCTGAGGATCTGATCACTGTAGCTGGTTTCGAAGTGTAATTACTCCTTGGAGCAGAAGTGAAATTAAAGACCCTGCCTTCTGAAATTTAGTCTTCTTAAACTGCCACTGAGACTTATCGTCTCATTTCTGCTTTTTGTCAGGTCTATTGCCTCCTTTTCTCTTTTCAGCAGCTTTCATTCTAGCTTCAGTTGCAATAGCTCGATTAACAAGATTATGAAAATCATTAATTCCCAAAACATTGAAGATTGGACTCAGTTCATCATTCATACCTTCAATGAACATTCTGCATTTATCAGCCTCAGTTTTAATGTATTCTGCACCGTATTTGCAATACTTGCAAAAGTCTGCAACATACTGCTCAATAGGACGATTGGCCTGTTTGAGGTACAATAATCTCTTTCTTCTTTTGGCTAAGTAATGTTCACTGATGTACTTCTTTTTGAATTCTTCAATGAAAAATTCCCATGTCACCAGTTCAGTTGGAACGGTTAGAGTAGTGGTTTCCCACCAATTCATAGCTTCATCAGCTAATAGGGCCACAACACACTCCAATTTATGGTCATCGGAGCACTATAATTGTTTGGTTACCACCTTGGTGGTGTTTTCAAGCCAGTACTCTGCATCTTACGGTCTTTCTTCATTTGTACCAACAAAAGTGTAGGATCGATGCTGAGAAAGTCTATCTATCGGTGCTCTGCTAGGTGCAACAGGGACAGAAATAGTAGGTTGCTCTTGTTTCAGATTTGTCAGAAGTTGATTGAACATCTCCTTCATGCTGAGGAGACATTCCCTTTGGGCAGACTGAACCATAGGATTTTCAGGTGGAGGTTGTTATGTGTTCTGAACAGGTTCTTTATCGGATTGCTCAACGATCTGAACAGGCTCTTTAGTGATCCGTTCAGTGACTTGAGCTCTTTGATTATTTGCTCAGTGATCTGAGCAGGCTCTTTGTTTTTCTCCTTTCTCAGAGTTTCAGTTTGGGCTGGTGGATTATCACCCAATCTCACACTTTCACCTTCACTCGAAGATTCATGTAAGCTCTCATTCTTTGGATCCGTCATTTTCTATCATTCATTTAAACAACAAGAAAATCAGAAAGCTCAATACAATTATCTTAGTATGCAATTCATGGGTGGCATACCTAAAACAGTGCAGATGCATGCAGACTCGATTAGACTTTTAGGACTTAACCTAAAAAGCTCTGATTACCGCTTTATAAAACACCCCTCACCCCGGATTAGGGGTAAGGAGCGTTATATTAACTTATAATTTGTATTAGGCAGCGGAAGGTAATTTGCGTGTAACATTTTTTTATTCGAATATCAATATAGGATTTTAACTATCTTAAATCCATTCATTATACCTATAATCCATATAAAATTTCATATCATATTTCGATCAATGTCTAGGTGGGCCTATTTAGGATATTCATTTACCTATCTTGTGATTTACACAACAATCTACTTAAATTTCTAATTTCATTCGATTATCACATATATATACTTCAACACATTCATAATACAATTCCATTAATTTCAATTCATTTGAATGCTACCTTGGCCATTTTAATTCGATTTCCATGTTTTCATTTAAGAACAATTCTAATTTATAATGCTAATCGATTCATAGACATACATATATCATATCTGATAACATCCATAGTTTTTACGTTTCCCTTATACAAAATAATTTTCCCTGGGGTAACCATCGACGGCTAAACCTATAGGTTGCCTATACAAAATATAACAAAAAGAATCATGCCCTAAATCATATACTAAGGACGATCTATACCCCAAAATATATACCCCTTAATTACATATCAAAATGAGGGGAACTACTTATAAAGTTCATACATTATTAAAATAGTAATTCATGAACATAACCATTAACGCAAACTGCACTAGCATGCTGACCGTTAACCCACCCATCATGAGCATAACAAAGACAAAGAAGGGCATACTTAATCTTCGTGCAAACAGATATCGGAAGGTAGGTCAACAAGCTACTACCTGAAATTTTTGGGAAGGAAGGAAAGTTTCGAGTGGTAAGTACTTCTAGTACTCAGTGAGGGAAACCTTAATCTAATCAATTTCCATTTATTTACCAAGTGATCACACATTAGATCCCACTTTATATTATTACATATTTCTATTCCATTCGAATAGCTCAATCAATCAACACAATTTCACAATCAATTATTAAACAATACTAACATTCGAATTGAGCAGTATAATATACCAAGCATTTTGCAATCGAACACAACAATTTAAGATACCAATGGTATCACAATCGAATCATTCAAGGACTATCAATGGTTGTATTTTATTTCTATTGCATACAATTAACATGGATTAAAAATCAATATATCCATTTCTTAATTCATCCTACATCATTCGAACATCATACTTCAATTTCATATATTCGGACAATATCAATTTCAGATAAACAAGCAGCAGCAAACTGTAGCAGAGAAACAACTAATTTGAAAATTTATAATTGACATGCTACCATCCATTTCATAGAAATTCACCAAGTCAAGAATTTCAATTTCAATTTCACTAAATTTCTTTCTTTTTATATCAATTCGCATGCCTTGGATAGTATAGTAAGCTAGGTATTCGAGTCACATATAACTGAAGTGTGAATCAAATTCACCATATAATAGGTACCACGTACCAATTTCATATCATCGTATCACATATCATAATGTCCACTGACATTAAGCATGAAGGTACACTTACGTACCACAATATCGAGTACACTAACGTACCGATTTTCTTATCGAGCTCAAGACTCTAGGCTAGCCGTACTATCTGGACAGACTGTACACACCAAGGGCTTTGCTAATCGATCTTTAATTTTAATCGTATAATTATTCGATCAATTTCAGAATTTCTTTATTAATCCTTTCGATTAATTTCTTGTAATTTCCATTCCAATGTCTCATTTTATCACATTTAATCATATCATAGATTGCAATTCAATTTGCATAACTTCAAATCAGCATATACACAATTCAATTTCATATCACATAGCTCAATTTCACCTCTCATAACTCAATTTCCAATTAAATTCACCAAACACATATATCATATAAGATCATCAATTGATTACATATCATATCGAGCAATGCTATCAATTCTCCAAACAATCACATTCAATAACAATAATTTTAATATTCAACATTTCAATTTCATTCATAATCAATCCATTACACCTCAAATCAGTTTCAAATTCAGCATGGCAAAAATCAATTTTCATTTCAAGTACATAGATCACAAAAATCACATAGTACATGCATTCAATCCAAATTCCTTTATTCCTTCTTCCCTTATCAATTACCAATATTTAATTAGTCCAATTGCATGCTCAATATATACTAAAATCAATTTAAGGGTAGTTGAGACTCTAATCTCAACTCTAAGTTCGTTTCACTCACAATTCGCCGAGCTAACTTTGAATTCGGAAGCCTTTTGCGCGATCCGCGGTCGTTCCAGCTACGGTTTCTTCTTCAATTCTTTCTCCTCTAGGATCTAATACATTTAAGCCAAACAATGGAAGAAATTTCAGAACTTTATTCATCTAATTTAAATATGAATTTTCTCTTGATTCCAATTTTAGTCCTTATACTAATTTGGTTTCGAACATGGTCAACCTATTTTCACTAATTCATTCTAATTAGTGCTCAAGTGTTCAAATTGCTTACTTTTTCATATGAATTGAAATTTTAACAGTCTATCTATCAATTTAGCACCTTCCTTTTCATCCAATTTTCCAATTAAATTTCTCAATAGTTCTTCAATTTCCCATATTTTATTTTCCAAACTGTTTTGACCACTCAACTTAAGTTGTTTACCATTTCCAGTATATAACTCCAAATCAGTCCTGGTTTGTTTCTAAATTTAATTAACATCTTAAATTTCATTATACTAAATGTTCAGATCGAGATTCCAAGTCATTTATTTTTCCCAATTTTTCAAAGTTAAATGTTCAGCTAAGAACACTGCTGAGCAGATTTACATGTTGTTCGAGTTCCATTCCCAGATTTTGCTACACATCCCCAAATTTATTTTTATGATTTTTCTATCAAAGTATACATATCAAAGTCTGTTATATCAAAATTTTATCATGAAATTCTTACTATTTACTTTTCTATAAATTTCTAAAGTTGCATGTTCCTTCTAACATGAAATCTGTCCAGTTTTGATCTATCATGTTCAAAGGCCTATTAACATTTTAATTTCTTAATGTTTCTCATGTCTTAAAATTTTCCAGCAGCATCTCCCTTAACCTAGTTACTTTCATGAATTTTTAAAGGTACTAAAACCACCAATTCTTCAATAATTTTCACATACTCGAAAGGTAGGGAGAGAGAGCTACTTACTTTTAATTTTTGCTTGAATTTCCTAGGCCAAAATCTAAGCCATGCATGTCATTCTTCTTCCTCACCGAGTGCTCTTCCAATTTCTCTCAATTTTTTGTATTTCAAGTGTGTATGAAATGAACCAAATGGTTGCTTAGTGATGTGGTTTGGTGTAGCCGGTTAGAGGAGGGAGAATGGAACACATTAATGAGATGAGACTTACAAAGTCATGTCTCAACTAATGTCTCCTTAATACCCCTTGTTTATACTATCATTTCATTTTAATCCAAGGTTAATTTAAGGATTTTGAACCTTAGCATACATCTCTTCTATTTTATTCTTAATTCGGTTTGGTCACTAAACAAATAGCCGAATTCTTCTTGGACTTTTCTTTAAATTTCAATTTGGTCCTTATTATACCTATTTTCAATTCAATTATTTAAGACTTCTATTCTAATTAATTTCCTAATCATTCAATTAAACTCCCAAACTTCTAAGCTAATTTTTGGGGTGTTACAGGTAATCTGGTGACAAGACCCATCGTCGAGAATGAAGATCTTTCGTATCCTCTAGGGTTTACTCCTTCATGTTAGAGTTCAAGCTAATCCTCAGGTGATACTCCCTCAAGGAAAATCACCACTTCAACAGGCCAACGCCCCTTTCCCTTTTAGTTTGCCCTCTGTACCGGAAGAGAGGCTCGGAGGAAACCAAGCCGAAAACGTCGTCTCGGATATGAACCAATTGATGGAGATTGAGAAACCAAAATTTTAGGCCTCAAAAGAGATCGCAAACCGTTGCAAACGACTTAAGGAGAAGTTGGAAGCTATGGAGGTAGTCGATACCTTTGCCGAATTCGATGCTGTTGAACTCAGTCTCGTCCCAGATCTGGTGCTACCCTCTAAATTCAAAGTCCAGGAATTTGAGAAGTATGATGGGACGAGTTGTCCTCATGCTCATCTCACCATGTTTTGCCGAAGGATGACCGGGTTTGGAGGGGATGACAAGCTGTTAATCCATTGTTTCCAAGACATTCTCTCGGGGTCCGCTATCAGGTGGTACAATTAGTTAAGTTGTCATCAAATCAAGATGTGGAAGGATTTAGCCAAGGCCTTCCTAGCACAATACCAGCACGTCAGTGACATGGTATCGGACCGTTGGACCCTACAGCACATGAAACAAAAGTCAAATGAAAGTTTTAGGCAGTATGCACATCGGTAGAGAGATGTGGCAGCTCAAGTGCAACCCCCACTCGGTGAGAAGGAGACGGTGGTCATATTTATTCAGAATTTGGAGGGGCCAATCTTGGATCACCTCATAGGAAACGCAACCACCAACTTTGCCGACCTAGTGTTGTCCGGTGAGCTTATTGAAAATGTCGTCAAGAGTGGAAAGATCGAGACAGAAGGAAGCTCGTTTTACAAGAGGCCACCTCACGGAAGGAAGGATAACAAAGTGAACTTTTCAGACGTCTACAATGCTAAGCCAGTAGCGGTTGTACAACCTAAAGCGGCATCAAACACCCAAGGTTCCTCGAGCCAAAGCTTCAATCAGCAGAAAAATAATAAAGGGTTGAGTTCACTCCGTTACCGATCTCGTACGAAGATTTATACAAGCAGCTTTCCGATATCCACGTGGTGGCACCTTTCTACCAGCCTCCATTGCAGCCCCCATTCTCGAAATTAGGGGTGATATCGAGCCGAGCTGAGCCTGAGCTTGGCCAGGCTCGGCTCAGCTCGGAAATAGTGTAATTGGGCTCGGCTCGGGCTCGAGGCTCGTCGAGCTCGAAATTTTAGGCTCAAGCTCGGCTCGAAAACAATTCTATTGGGCTCGGCTCGGGCTCGAAGCTCGTCAAGCTCGGCTCGGGCTCGTCAGGCTCGGCTCGAAATAAAAAATTTTGCTATAGTTTTTTATATAAAATATTCGTTAAAAATCCCTTTCATAACCAACACTAAAACGAAATTCAATGACCGCAAAGGGAAAAAAGTGCCAAAAATTAGATTAATCCAAATAATCAATAAATATTCTTATAATACAAACACATAATTAAAGAAAATACAAAATCAAACAACAATCAACTAATGAAAGAAAATACAAACACATAATTTATTTTAGTGCATATGTAGATTCCGAGCATGTTCACGAGCTTTTCGAGCTCGGCTTGTTAAGGTTTCGAGCCGAGCCCGAGCCCAAGTCAAGCGCACTCGAGCCGAGCTTTGACCGAGCCGAGCCCGAGTAGCTCGTGAGCCGGTCAGGCTCATTATCACCCCTACCCAAAATGGTATGACGCCAACGCAAAATGAGCATACCACGACGAGTAAGTGGGGTATTCGATCGAGAACTATTTCGGTTTCAAAAAGAATGTAGAGAGGCTCATCAAGCTTGGGGTCATAAGCTTCGAGAAATCAGGTGGACCAGCTACAACCACGAACCCTCTACCAAATTATGCAAATGGGGTGAATGCCATTTCTGATGAGGATGATCGGAAAACCAAGACTAGTGTATCTGAAGTCAAGTCACCCCTCAGTTAGGTATGGAAGGAGCTCTTCAAAGCGGGTCTAATCAGCCAGGGGGCAATGACGCCCGAGGGATATGTCGGTCCTTATTGCGAGTTCCACACCGAGAACGAACACACTATCCAGGACTGCTGTGAGTTCGCAACTATAGTTCAAGGGATAATGGACAAGAAAGAGATCGAATTCTTTGAGGAAGTCAAAGAGACTGTTGAAGAGCCAACTCCGGGGCTTATAACCATTTTTGTCAAAGGAAAGTCCCCAATATCTGAGTTTGGGGCAGATACGGTTGCTAAGAGAGACCGCCTCGGTTTAGGCTATGAGCCTAAGGAAGGAGAAGCAACAAAGGACCAAGGGGAGATGGAGCCCATGTTTTCCCCCCTTTAGATAAGATCTTTTTACCGAGAAGATTCGTTGGTCCAATCGAGCAATTTGAAGCACCTTTTGGGGATGCTGTCAAAGAAATGGATGAAGATAGTGCCGAGGAACCAACAATGGAGGAACTCTTAGAAAATTTGAGCATTGACTTGACATTTCTAGAAGAGGAGACCTAAGGGTAGGATTCGTCGAAATTCACCCGTGCTTATCGGTCTAGACTCTCGTAGGTTTCCATGTTGCTTTTAATCTCTTTTGAAGTAACACATTGATTCAAACTTGCCCGCTTAAGCCCAAAGGCGGTGATAATCTTTTGTAAAGGCCTATGACTTCATGTTCAATGAAATGATGCATCGCAATTTGTGTCTCAATTATCTCTTCTTTTTATGTATATATCTGCTTATCGGACCCTCGTATATCAATTGTGCGAGGGACGCTGATTGTAACCCGAAGGTTGAATTCGAGCAGCTTGTGTCTAGTAGAAATCGGAAGTTGCGAAGATAACTAATTTGTGACTAACATCCCGACTTAATTTGGTCAATTTTTAAGCTCGTAGGGCATTAATGCATCAAGATTAATTTTTTTAAAAATAAAAAGGTCTAAATCGAGACCAAGGTAAAAAAATCACCCAAAAAAGAGAAAAGGAACAAAATAAAATCAAAATGCACTCCAATGTTCGAAGCCTGGTAATAGGCATTTCGGATAAGAGTGTGGCAATTTTGGGGCACTCCGTTGTAGCAAAAGGGGCAAATAAGGTTGCAATGCACCATTTAAATTCAAACACCTTAGTTTCACGAGTGATGGTAATATTTTCAAATCATGACAATGACGAGTAACTAGGGGTTTTAGTGTTTGCTCCATCTTCAACTTCAAGCCAAAGGAATGTTATGATTTGATTTCCCCAAAACCACACTGAAGCAAAATAATGCCAAAATCTGCAAATGGTACTTCATAATTGGTAAAAAACCAAAATAAGTCAAGTTGTACTTCACGTTTTAGATATCAACCCTACTTACGAGGTCTTCTAGACACAAGATATGCTTGGGGCAACCCCGGTAAGTCATTTCACTGTCGCTCCTACACTTGATATTCAAGGTACCTGATCTAGCTTGGGCTATCCATGATCCGAAGAGAAAAACTCGTTTTCTCTAAGAAACACCTCACATTGGAGTAAGAGCATGTGGTATGAGTATTATAGTGAAACAAAAGATTTCTTTCGATTACTTTAAAAAGAGATTCAAAAGTACAGGGACTAGCAACGAATCTATTAACAACTTGCACAAAAGATGAATTTTGACTAAGAGGGCACCCAAAATTCGACCGTCCCCCTAAAAGAGGGTGACATTTCGAAGATAAGGAGCGAACCCACAAGAGGTTGAGGCTTCATTGAATACAAGACAACAACTGCCATTGGATCAAGTCTACAAGACAGAACTAATTAAGCAAACAAAACCGAGCCAACATGACTATGAAATCAGAGGGCATCCCTTTGAAAGTCGACATCAGGATAAGTTGCATTACACTCACATCAGCATCAATGCATTCACCATACACTCATCAAGCATCTACACCATGCATCAAGTTAGATGCATCCATACTAAGCATGCATGCCTCATTCATACATAAAAACAAACATGTCAAAAACAATGGCAAAATGTCGAATCCTCAACCAAATGAAAGCCACATCAACAAAAAACCATATCAACAAAGAAGTTGAACCCACAAAGAGGGACAAGTACAACGCCAACTCTTATTTGTTTTATTTCAGGTCAATAAAATGGATCTTGTTCCTCCGTTGATGGTAGCAGATCTTTTTCTTCGGATCTTGTTGTGCTGATGATGGTGTACCAGATCTTCTCCCACTATATTTTGTCCTACCATTATGGTAGCGAGTCTCTTCTTTTTTCGGATCTTTTCCTGCCGTTGATGGTAGTAGATCCCCTTCTCTTCAGGTTTTGTCTTACCATTAATGGTGTAACGGACCTTTGATCATGCCTCTTCGTCGGAGTCGTAACTTGATCAACCCTTCTATTTGGATCTTGTCTTGCTGTTGATGACGTAGCGGATCTTCGGTCATGCCTCTTCATCAAAGTTGTAGCTTGACCACCCATTCTCTTCAGATCATGCCTCTTCATCAAAGTCGTAGCTTGATCTCCACCAACTCCTCCGGATCATGCCTCTTCATCAAAGTCGTAGCTTGATCTCCAATCTATTCCTTTGGATCACGTCTCTTCATCAAAGCCGTAGCTTGATCTCCAATTTATTCCTTCGAATCATGCCTCTTCATCAAAGTCGTAGCTTGATCTCCACTAACTCCTTCGGATCATGCCTCTTCATCAAAGTCGTAACTTGATCTCCAATCTATTCCTTTGATCATGCCTCTTCATCAAAGTTGTAGCTTGATCACAACTAACTCACCAGATCATGCCTCTTCATCAAAGTCGTAGCTTGATCTCCACTAACTCCTTCGGATCATGCCTCTTCATCAAAGTCGTAGCTTGATCTCCATTAACTTCTTCGGGTCATGCCTCTTCATCAAAGTCATAGCTTGATCTCCAACCAACTCCTTCGAATCATGCCTCTTCATCAAAGTCGTAGCTTGATCTCCAACCAACTCCTTCGGATCATGCCTCTTCATCAAAGTCGTAGCTTGATCTCCAAACTATTCCTTCAGATCATGTCTCTTCATCAAAGTCGTAGCTTGATCTCCACTACTTCTTCGGATCATGCCTCTTCATCAAAGTCATAGCTTATCTCCAACCAATTCCTTTAGATCATGTCTCTTCATCAAAGTCGTAGCTTGATCTCCACTACTCCTTCAGATCATGCCTCTTCATCAAAGTCGTAGCTTGATCTCCAACCAACTCCTTCGGATCATGCCTCTTCATCAAAGTCGTAGCTTGATCTCCAATCTATTCCTTCGGATCATGCCTCTTCATCAAAGTCGTAGCTAGATCTCCAACCAATTCCTTCAGATCATGCTTCTTCATCAAAGTCGTAGCTTGATCTCCACTACTCCTTCGGATCATGCCTCTTCATCAAAGTCGTAGCTTGATCTCCACTAACTCCTCGGATCATGCCTCTTCATCAAAGTCGTAGCTTGATCTCCATTAACTTCTTCGAGTCATGCCTCCTCATCAAAGTCGTAGCTTGATCTCCACTAACTCACTTTAGTTTATGTTAATGTTGGGCTTAATAAAATGGGCTTTTTATTATTATTTAAAAAGAGAAAAAAGAAGAAAAAATGATACATATATATACATACTATTATTCAATTAAAAAGACAAAAAACCTAAACATTATATTATTATTATATCATAAATTGTCATTATTATTATATTATTATTATCTTTATTATTATTATTGCTACTACTATTTCTATTATTATTGTTATTATTTTACTTCGTACTGGTATTATTATATTAACAAAAATGATAATAAAACATTTCAGTATAAATAAAAGCCCCAATTGAATTATATATATTTTTGTTTTGATGTCGGTATGCTTTAAATGTGGTTACATTGTACATTACATAATTTTATGTAGTCATGTATATTATTATTATTATCATTATTATTATTATTATTATTATTATTATTATTATTATTATTATTATTATTATTATTATTATTATTATTATTATTATTATTATTATTATTATTATTATTATTATTATTATTATTATTATTATTATTATTATTATTATTATTATTATTATTATTATTATTATTATTATTATTATTATTATTATTATTATTATTATTATTATTATTATTATTATTATTATTATTATTATTATTATTATTATTATAAGGTTTTCATGTAACTATATACATATATTTCTTAGTTCCTTTTATGTAGTAATGTATACGTATTACATGGTTTTCACGAGTCTATATGTATATATTATTTGGTTTTTTTAAGAAGTCATGCATATATATATATAATGCTTTCCCCCTATGTAGTCGTATATATATGTATATATCATGCCTATTCACATCCTTCTTACATATACTCCTTTTTAAAATTATCTTATAACTATTTACACACGTATGTGTATGACCCCTTAATGGTAGTACACGTTTTTTCAAAAAAATATATTAGTGTTGTTCATTCGGATGGAAATCTTCTACCCTTTTCGGTGCCCCTACATATGCCCCACACTCAAAATTAACTTTAGGGTTTAGGGTTTTATGTTAGGGGTTGTGGTTAGTGTTTAGGGAATTTAGGGTAGGGTGTATTTTTAGGGTATAGAGTGTAGGGTTTAGGATTTAGAATTAAGGGTTAGGGCTTAGATTTTAATTTGTAGTGTTTTTTAGTGTTGGGGCATATGTAGGGGCACCGAAAAGGGGCAGACGAATTTTATCCAGTTCATTCATGCATTTCATTGTTTCATCTAATTTATTACTTCTCTTTATTATTATATTCTCAGTTCCGGTGACCGCGTGGGAACGATACTCCGGATGCACGGATATCGAGTCCTTTAGCATCGAGAACTACAAATCATGTTATCAATCTTGTACATCTCCATTTTCGTGCATTTAGATTTTTTTTCAAAAATTAAATTTCCTTCAAAAATGTGATGTCTTTTTATTCGAACACGAACGAGGTTAGTACCAGTGGTGGTAGTTCGGACGTTCGGTCTCGAATGTTAGGATTTTCGAAGTTTACTCCCGTGTATAATCAAATTTCGGCCAAAATTTATCACTTCGATTCGTAAAATTTGATATTAATTAAGCGGTAAAGTTTTGGTACCAATTTTGGACACGTCGAGAGTGCTAACCCTTCCTTGCATGTAACCGACTCCCGATCCCGTTCGAATCTCTGGTTACTATTTCCGGTGTCCGGTCTACCATTTCAAAGTGACCGGCGGCGACTCCCCAATTTTTAAACTCCACCAATTTTAAATTTATTTTCACTAATCCCCTCTTTATTTTAAAATCATTTTTTCTAAATCCATTTTCCAAAAATACCCTTCCCTTCTTTAACCAATTATTTTGAAACCCTTGTCCTTTTAAAATTTTCAAAATATCCTTTCCACACCACTATACCTATAAGTATTTCCAAAAAGAGGTCGTTACAGTGATCAAGAAGAGAGTAGGCTCATATTGGAGATGAGAGAGAGTGCACTGATGGTTATTCAAGGAAATAGTCTACTTCAAGCCAAGCAAATTGAGAAGGCTAAAATACAACCCCAAACTGACATAAAGAAAGAGTCATATGTTTCTTTTGTAGAAATAAATGACACATAAAAAAGGATTGTGTCAAGCATAAGAACTGGCTTGAGAAGAAAGGTAAATCAATCTCACTTTGTTTGCTTTGAGTCAAATATGATTGATGTTAATTATAACACATGGTGGATTAATCCTTGTTTTAAATCCATGTTTCAAACTCATTACAGGGATTAAAAAACTTGATGAAACTTGTTTTAAATCTATTCAGAATATAATATGCAGTCGCATGTTGAAGCTATTGGGACGGCGAATTAGTGCTTAGTAGTGGCTTTGTTTTAATTTTAGAAAAGGCTTTTTATATTATTAGTTTCACAAGGACATGATGGGTTGACTTTTTCACAAGGACCCATTACAAGATCCAAATCAGCATAAATCAGACCTATGGTAAATGATCTCTTTAACTCTCCTTTGTAGAATAAGCTAGGCCAAGCTTGGGCTTCTTGAAAGTCAACATTTAGAGCACATATAATTATTAATAGATCAAATCAGAATGTACATTCCTTGACACATCATTTTTACTTGGATTTTTAGCACATAACTTGACTCTTGTAATAAAACTATATGAGTCAATAATATGAGAAAAACTAAACTAAATATGAGAATAAAACAGGAAAAACAAGAAGTAAACTGAATAAAACAAGAAAAACAAGAAGTAAACTGAATGGGAGAGAATAAAGCAAGCACATCATTAACCATTATTTAAATTAACTAGTTATATTATAAAAATTAACTATCAGAATATAACAAATTAAACACGAGAAAAATTCAAAATTAAAACAATAGTTTAGATGGATCTTCGTAACTAAGTTTCCACAATAACTTTTGCAAGAAAATGATTGGAAAAGAAAATGTTTATGGTCACGTGTGGCTACTTGGAGTGATGAAGACTCCACCGACGATGAACAAGCCAACCTTTGCCTTATGGCCATCGAAGAAGATTCAAGGGTAATCTCTAATTCATCTACTTCATGTTCTTATTCCTTTGATGAATTACAAGATGCCTATGATGATTTGGTTTTAGATTTTGAAAGCCGCATTTTGAAAAACAATAAATTGATTTCAAAGTTAAAAATTCAAAATGATTTGTTTTCTAAAACCAAACTTGAACTTGAAGCAAAACTTGAAGAGTTTGAATTAAAATGTTTTGATTTACAAAAATTGCTTCAAAAAGTTCAAGAAGAAAAATATTTGATTTCCAAAGAGCTTGAAAAGAAAAACAATTTTGGAAAATCTAATTTTTATGTTAGACAATCTAGTGCCCCTAGATTTATTAAAGGAAAATGTTTTAGAAGTGTTTGGGTCCCAAAAGGACTAACCACTTCAATTAAAAAGGATGACATTGAAAAATGGATTCCTAAGGGGACTAAAATTTGTTCCACTAACGTTTATGGATCCAAAGCAATTTGGATACCAAAAATTACTTGATTGTCTATTGCTAGGTGTGATGGAGATGTTCAACAAGTCAAACATTGAGGGGGAGCTCCATGCACACAAGGAAGAACACTTGGAGAAGGAAGGCTTCACATCCTCCCTTGAATTCAAGTGTTGGTAAAAATTCTAGTTGTTTTTGCTTTCATTTATTTATTTTAGTTTAAATTCAACTAGATGATCATATGCGTTGGACTAACATTTTTGATGATGCTTTGAGTAAGGGGGGGTCATTTTTAAAACCAAATTTGTAACTTTTATCAAATTTTACCTCCTTTGTTACTTTGAACTTAATGTTTAAATTCTTTTTGATATAACAAAAAGGGGGAGAAATGGTTTGAAAAATTGAATTTTCAAATGAATAAGGAGGAGCTTTATTTGATTTACATTCCTAATTCTCTTATTCACTTTTTTAAAAGTTAAAGGGGGAGAATCCCAAACAATTTTTCAAGTTAGTTTTATTATATCAAAAATGGGGAGATTGTAGAACTAATGTTTTGATATAATAATTGAAAAATGTTTTGGACTAATTTGAAAAGAATTTAAAACCTGTTTTTAAGTCCAAACAACTTGAAATTATGTTTGAGGTATTTTAAGAGGTTTTTGACAAGGATTTTTCATGTTTTTAATAGCCAAACTTGTATTTTCAGAGTACCCGTATCGATACGGTAAACCCCCGTACCGATACCTTTTTGCCCCAGTTTAGCCACTGTCAAAACTCGTATCGATACAGGCCCTTGTCGTACCGACATGGATCGAGATCGTTTCGATATGCCTAGTCAGTGTACCGATCCCCTTTCAACCACCCTAACGGCAACGGCCATTCAAATATGGACTCGTACCGATATGCCCTCAAGCGTATCGATACGCCTATGCTGGCAAGAGTCCAACGGCTAGTTCCTATGAAGGCCGTACTGATACCGTTCCATGCGTATCGATACAGATTGCTGCAGAACATCATTTATGAAGGAAAATAAAGTCCTCAACGGCTCCAATTCATCCCCAACGGCTAGTAACGGCTACAAACTCATTTGGGAGTGTAAAAGGGACCTCCAAGCATCAAGAGAAGGCTAATGCTCATATTGTCAAACATCAAATGATCAAGAAATTGTCTTAGTGCTTAAATTGTCAATTCTTGTATAGACAAACACTAGTGAGCCAAAATTGTCAAATTTGCTCAAGTGTTTTAGGTTTTGGGTGAGTGCTTAATTGTGCAAACAAACACCTATTAGAGGGTTTTAAGTTTGCTTTGTTTATCTCTTTTTAAAGAGGGTTTTGATCAAGGCTTTGGGTAGAAGCTTGATCGGTTGTAAGGGTTTTCTCCTAATCCTAGAAAAGGGGACGAATCAATAGTGGATTGATTGAGAAATCCTTAGTGGGGAGCTAAGGTAGTGGATGTAGACCTTGGTTAGAAGGTTGAACCACAATAAGTCATTGTGTCAATTTCTCTTTTAGCTTCCTCAACCCTTCCACCCAAAAATCCATCTCTCCACCACTTGGTGAGCTAAATCGGTTGACCGAATCGAGCCCTACACATCTCAACACTAACGAAAAAATACTTTGGGTACCTATTTTGACCAAATAGTATACTTTAGGTACCTAATTTAACCAAAAAGTATACTTTACGTAGTTATTTTGACAAAAAAATACTCTAGGTACTAAAATGAAAAAAAGTTAGTATACTTTAAATACTAATATGATATATAAGCCATTATAAATTTATCTTACACTTTTCAAACTCTATATTGTTATAACCTTCAATTCTGATTCTATATTGCGAGTCTTAAAACTTTAAAAGGCCAAGTTTTATCGGTTATACAAATACTTCATTAACCATTATTTAAATTAACTAATTATATAAAAATGTAACTATCAGAATATAACAAATTAAAACCTAAATACTAAACCTAAATCTGAGAACAATTCAAAATTAAAACCATAATTTAGATGGATCTTCCTAACTTAGTTACCCCCAATAACTTTTGTAAGAAAATGAGGGGGAAAATGTTTATGGTCAGATATTTTTAATTACCAATATATAAGATAAATATACCTGCCACCTGCACCCTCATACATGCAAAGATGCACCCTCTGCTAATTTATGCTGAAGACGATAGGAGAGTATTTCGTCTTTGAACAGTGACCACCCTGCATGGCTGTCACGTGGACGCAATGCAAGTAGCCTCACTAGGGCTGATAACGAGCCGAGCTGAGCCCGAGCCTGGCCAGTCTCGGCTCTGCTCGGAAACAGTGTATTTGGGTTCGGCTCGGGCTCGAGGCTCGCCGAGCTCGAATATTTAGGCTCGAGCTCGGCTCGAAAATAATTCTTTTGTGCTCGGCTCAGGCTCGAAGCTCGTCAGGCTCGGCTCGGCTCGAAATGAAAAATTTTCCTATAATTTTTTATATATCAAAATATTCGTTAAAAATCTCTTTCATAACCAACACTAAAACGAAATTTAATGACCAGAAAAGGAAAAAAGTGCCAAAAATTAGATTAATCCAAACAATCAATAAATATTCTTATAATACAAACACATAATTAAAGAAAATACAAAATCAAACAACAATCAATTAATGAAAGAAAATACAAACACATAATTTATTTTAGTGCATATGTAGATTCCGAGCCTGTTCACGAGCTTTTCGAGCCGAGCCTAGGTAAGCTCGGCTCGGCTTGTTAAGGTTTCGAGCGGAGCCCGAGCCCGAGTCGAGCTCACTCGAGCCGAGCTTTGACCGAGCCGAGCCCGAGTAGCTCGCGAGCCGGTCAGGCTCATTATCACCCCTAAGCCTCACTTTGTTTGAAGACGAAATGTATCATTATCGCCTTTAATTTGGCATTGTTTGAAGTCGAATTTTAATACAATTAATTTTTTTATTTGAAAAATATGTTTACTGTTCATATATGGATTCTAATTAATTTGTCTTCAAAATCACTATAGAAATTATAATATTTCTAAAAATATTTTAACTTGTGCCATATTCGTGGAAAAAAAAAGCAATATTTAAGAAATTTTTCCCTTTTTAATTATTAATAGATCAATAAAAATATAGACATTCAATATTTTTTGAACATTCAATATATATATATATATATATATATAGTTTTGATGTCGGTCTCTGATCACCGATTTTTTTTCCTTTTCTTTGTTTTTTTTATTTTTTAATAAAAAATAATTGTCTTTGTAGCACATGTTTCTCTACATTTGTGGCACATTTATCTCTCTCTTTTTGTAAGCTTTTCATCTTTTTTTCGGCCGTTTAACACTTCTTTTTATTTTATTTTTCTCAGTGTTGGATTTGACAACGCCATGACTGATCAAGATGGCGGCGTTTACTTATAATTCTACAGTGGAGCTTCGAGTTGAATTTGGATACGCGATTTACGTTCGTGGATAGTTTCTTACGAAGGCTCTAGTTTGTGGTTCTCGATGGTCTTTCAATAGCTTAATCCTCATTTGTGGCTCGTTTGCCATTGCAATCAGATTTATTCGTATCTATTTTTGTTTGAGTCTTTTGGTTGAGTTTTTAACTTTTTCCATGTATGGTCATTGTATGATCTAAAGTGACTATTTTTTTTTTGTAAATGATATAGAAAAATATCTAAATTATATATTTAGTTTACACGATAGTAAATAATTTTTATAATCTTGAATATTTTTTTAATAAGACTAGCGTTTTCTATTTTTTCTAAAAAAATATTAATAGATCAGATCGGAACATACATTCCGTGACACGTCATATTTTACTTCGGAATTTCATCATATGACGTGGCTCTTGTAATAAAAACACATGAATCAATAGTAAGCACAAATGATGTAGATTAAGTGTCTGGGTGGTGTAGTCGGTTATCACGTTAGCTTTACACGCTAAAGGTCTCCGGTTCGAACCTGGATCTAGACATTTTTGGTCTGTAATTTACCGTATGATTTTGGTCAAATTAGGCATAAGGTCCCTTTATTACCTGTATACTCCGACAAAAGCCCATACACAATTTTAAAATTTAGACCCAAAATATATTTAGAATAGAACTAGGGATGGTTATATATAGGTCGAGTTGGATTTTCAACTTTCCTACATCCGATTCAAAAATTTAACACATCCATCTGAATCAGACTTGACATTTGATGACCAACTTGAACTCTATTTGAATTTTGAGTAAAAATCCAAACCCGACATCTCGACTCGACATAAATAATTTTTTTATTTAATAAAATAGGAATTTAATTGAAAAAAAATACACATGGAGATGAGACATTATAATAATTATTCTATATTTACTAGACAAAATAGAAAGATTTGAAAAAATATATAAAGATAGGGACATTATATCAATTATCCCTAAATAATTAGAATAAAATTGAACTATTATTTTGGTTCGAGTAGGTATTTTCACCCTAAACCCGAATCAAACATGAGCATAATTTTTTTATATAAAAAATGATCTTATAAGATTAAGTTCAGATAAAATGATCATCCCTAAATAGAACTCACGCATGATAATTAGTCATAGTGAAATTTGAATTTAAATACTGAAGGATGTATGATTCTTTGCGAACACAACTAGAAATGATCATTTGATTTAGACCCCGACAAATTTTAGATCAAATTTTTGTAAACTATAATAAATCTAAACCTAAAATACACACATAGTAAAATTCAAAATTGAGTATTCAAGGACGAAGCTACGTGAATAATAGAAGGGCCCTACCCCCCACAAAATCATTATTACCTTTTATTTGTATATATGTTTTTTTTAAATGGATTAATTTTGAACTTATTTTGCACATTTCAAATTCTATGTTGTCCTCAATTTTGAACTCTGATTCTATCATGCGAATACTTAAAATTTTAGTAGGTCAGGTTGTGTTAGTTCTACAAATGCCTAGTTAACCATTATTTCTTTGACACATCAACCGAACAATTATGTTGATAAAAAAAATAAAATAAGAACAATTATGTTAACAATTATGCCTAGTTTCCCCAATAACTTTTGTTGGAAAATGATGGAAAAAATGTTTATGGTCAGATATTTTTTATTAGAGACAAATAATGCATTACGTGGTCAGATATTTTTAATTAGGGTAAACTACAACGATGGTCACTTATGTTTTCGCTCGGTGCAGTTTTGATCATTAATTTGATATTAATTAAGCGGTAAAGTTTTGGTACCAATTTTGGACACGTCGAGAATGCTAACCCTTCCTTGCATGTAACCGACTCCCGATCCCGTTCGAATCTCTGGTTACTATTTTTGGTGTCCGGTCTACCATTTCAAAGTGACCGGTGGCGACTCCCCAATTTTTAAACTCCACCAATTTTAAATTTATTTTCACTAATCCCCTCTTTATTTTAAAATCATTTTTTTCTAAGTCTTTTTTTAAATCCATTTTCCAAAAATACCCTTCCCTTCTTTAACCAATTATTTTGAAACCCCTGTCCTTTTAAAATTTTCAAAATATCCTTTCCACACCACTATACCTATAAGTATTTCCAAAAAGAGGTTGTTATAGTGATCAAGAAGAGAGTAGGCTCATATTGGAGATGAGAGAGAGTGCACTGATGGTTATTCAAGGAAATAGTCTACTTCAAGCCAAGTAAAATGAGAAGGCTAAAATACAACCCCAAACTGACATAAAGAAAGAGTCATATGTTTCTTTTGTAAAAATAAATTACACATAAAAAAGGATTGTGTCAAGCATAAGAGCTGGCTTGAGAAGAAAGGTAAATCAATCTCACTTTGTTTGCTTTGAGTCAAATATGATTAATGTTAATTATAACACATGGTGGATTAATCCTTGTTTTAAATCCATGTTTCAAACTCATTACAGGGATTAAAAAACTTGATGAAACTAGCGGGAGCTGAGTTACACATCTATTCAGGATATAATATGCAGTCGCATGTTGAAGCTATTGGGACGGCAAATTAGTGCTTAGCAGTGACTTTGTTTTAATTTTAGAAAAGGCTTTTTATATTCTTAGTTTTGCAAGGACATGATGGGTTGACTTTTGCACAAGGACCCATTACAAGATCCAAATCAGCATAAATCAGATCCATGGTGAATTAGCGGTGCAAGATTTTGTGAGCAAAGGCCTTTGAGCACGTTTGGAAAATAAAGACTTTCAAGAAGCCCAAGCTTGGCCTAACTTATTCTACAAAGGAGAGATAAAGAGATCATACGCCTAAACTAGTAGAAGCCCACATTTAGAGCACATATAATTATTAATAGATCAAATCAGAATGTAAATTCCTTGACACATCATTTTTACTTGGATTTTTAGCACATAATTTGACTCTTGTAATAAAACTATATGAGTCAATAATATGAGAAAAACTAAACTAAATATGAGAATAAAACAGGAAAAACAAGAAGTAAACTGAATAAAACAAGAAAAACAAGAAGTAAACTGAATGGGAGAGAATAAAGCAAGCACATCATTAACCATTATTTAAATTAACTAGTTATATTAGAAAAATTCAAAATTAAAACAATAGTTTAGATGGATCTTCGTAACTAAGTTTCCACAATAACTTTTGCAAGAAAATGATTGGAAAAGAAAATGTTTATGGTAAGATATTTTTTATTAGAGACAAATAAATGCATTACGTGGTTTAATCACATCCAATCAAATTGTAAGGTAGGTAGTAATGGCATGTGGTTTTGACAAGTGTTCTCCACAGCTGCTTGTCCCATGCTTTTATTTTCATCTTCCATATTTTCCACGTGGCTTTAACTTAAAAGGGAAGGCAACTTCCCCCTCATTTCCATACGAACCACTTTCCCTTAAACTCCTTATAAAAACCACCTACTGCCCATTCATTCACCATCCATCAAACAACTTTCCATTCTAACATCCACCAAAGTCTATAACAATCTTTGCAGACAAGTTCTTGGTTTCTAGGACAGAGCAAGTGTGACAGGAGAGGCTTCAGTTGTTGTTGTCGAGTGATGGCGAAGGAGATTAGGCATTTGAGTTCATGGATTGAAGTTGCACCAGCGCTTCTCGTTTCACCTAAAAGAATCAGAAGAGCTTCAAATTCTCCTGCGTTGGAGACTATCACAGAAGATGAATCTGAGGAATCGGATGAAGACTAGGAAAGGACACTAGTCAATTTTTGGATCTTTTTTGTGTGGTTATGGACTGTTGTGAATTGTAAGTTTTGGGGGTTAACACAGAATGTTTGGTTTTGGAAAATAACATTTTGTTTTATCTTGCTCCACTCCATTGGAATCCATTCCAGTTTTGTCTATGCTTCAATGATCATCTCTTGTTACGGTGCTTATTTTTAAGCTTCCTAGGAGGCTTTGTTAGAAGGTTAATTGTAATCAGTTTTAGTCTTTGTTATTAAACTGTAATTAATTAGTTAGTGGGATCTTGTTGAACGTTTAATATTAGATTATAAATGCCCATGTCATTGTAATAGGCCCTACCAATTTTACTTCACCATTTTTCTAAATAAAAGAATATTTCCTTTATTCTCTGTTTATTCTCTGTTTTGGAGTATACAGTCCCCAACCACCGTTTATCTTCTTCGCACACAAAACTACCACTGTTCATCACATCTCCGGCCACCATGCCGACTTTCTCACATGCTTGTGCTTCCATGTAGAAAATGTGGGCAAAGCCAGTTAGATTCCAAGGCTCCTAATTGGCAAAACTAGAGAGTGACACTATTCAATATAAATTCTAAACATTGAATCCAAGATTAAATTAAGCATAAAATTAGATATTGATTCAAGTTTTTTTTATCATTACACTAATAATTTAGTTGATACTAAGATCCACTAATTGGCCTAATGGCTTATGATGCTCATATTGTCTCATCTTATATTGGTTCAAATCTCAATATGAGAATGTAATGTCTCTCTATTTAATCAAAAAATAATAATTTAACTGACACCAGTCAATCCAAATAAATTACTTTTAAAATGTAATGTTTCAGTGGTTTATGGTTTGAATTACAACATCATACTTAAAAAGGTAAAATTCTGATACACGGACTACTGTGTAAAATAAATTTAACACAAACCTGCATATTTAAACTATAAAACTAAAATCCTATATTCATAACCCTTAAAATTAAACTCTAAATCATATACCTTAAATTCTAAAGTCTAAAACTTAAACCTCTAAGCTCTAAACCCTAACCCCTAAAGCTAAAAAGCTTGTGTTTAGTTTACACAGTCTTTGTATCAATTTTTTTTCTTATTTCCAAATTTTTAAAATTATATATATATATTTTAAAATTTTTGTAAAACAACGAGGATCTTTGCGGATATTTTCTTGGGGTCCCCACAGTTATTTATACGGTTATTGTTCGGTTATCCTTGCGGTTCAGATATAGCAATCCTTGTCATCTTCCCCATTTGAGCTTCGGTGATAAAACTTGTATCGTCACCGCCCTTATAAGTAGGGGTGGGCATTGTCGGGTACCCAGGTTTTGGGTACCCGGTTCGTCCGAGTACCTCATTGCTCTGGACGTGTCCCTGCCCATCACATCCGGGTACCCGAGACTCAGATACATAAGCCATCAACATGATGCATATTTTGATCAGCGAACGTCGGTGGTCTTATATGGTTAGATGTCAATTTTTTAACAATTTACAATGCATTAGTACTAGTAGTAGAGCATTTTATAAATTTGATGTAGCATTTAACTTTTCAGAGAAAATTATTTGGTGACCAAAACAGGAAAGAAGCAATAGATTGGTGACCAAAATATAAAAAGTAACATTTGTGACTAAAATAAGAAAAAAAAGTGTAATATTGGTGGCAGTTTTGCCCAAAACAATAGTTTAATGGCCAATATAAAAAAAATAAGAATAATTTAGTGACTAATGGTGTTGTTTACACTAAAAATACTAGGGGTGCATATAATACACTATCATATGTTTAAAAGTATAAGCCACATCAAAATATTTAACATAGTTGAAGTAAAACAAAAGTTTATTTTAGGACTAAAACACATATTATAAAAATATTGCAATCACTTGACGTATTTTGTTAGTAGAATGTTTCTCTATTTTACTTTTATAAAAATTCAAGCGACATATTATTTAAAAAGAATTATATACTTAACTAATGAGGTAATTTTTCGGGTCAGGTCGGGTACCCGATAAGGAAAAACTTTCGGCCCGTGTCCCGAAAAAATTACCGGGTCAGGTAATTTTTTTATAAGATTACCTGCCTAATTTACTTCGGGTAATTGAGTCGAGTCAACCGGGTCGGGTAATTATGCCCACCCCCAAGGGCGGAGCCACCCTTTAAATTGGGGTGTCTCACGACACCCTAAAATTTTTGGGAAACCTATTTTTCCTATATAATTTGTAAATAAAAAATTAAAAATATGGACAAATGAAACCCTTTATGAATAAAATGACACCCCTTTATAAATAATTAATCCTCTTTAAATATCGTTGAAAAAATGACACCCCTTAAATATATTTCTAGCTCCGCCCCTGCCCACCCCTACCCATAAGTGAAGGTTTCAGTTATTCTTCATCTCGCCGATTCGAATACATACAATTTTTAGATATTCTCCACTCAATTTTCATTCCGTAACCATTCATCTTTCGGTACCCAAATTCAAGTTCCACCATGACTATCATTTGTGGGTTCTATTCTAAATTTATTTTTGTCTAAATTTTAAAATTATGTATGGGTTTGTCGGAGTATACACATAATAAAGGGACCTTTTGCATAATTTGAGCCAAAGTATAAGGAAAAGTAGGGACAAAAAGTGTCTGAGCCCGGGTTTGAACCGGGGACCTTTAACGTGTGAGACTAACGTGATAACCAACTACACCACCCAGACAATTAATCTAAAATGTTTGTGCAGTAGTATATTGGTACGTGTAGTTTTATTACAAGAGGTTTAAGGGAGCCTTAACCCCTAAAATTTGAAGAAAAAAGATAATGTGCACACGACAAACGAAAAAGAAAATCAAACAAGCAAGAACACAAGAGATTTAGCGAGGTTCAGCAGTGTGCTTACGTCCTCGGGAAGCAAAGAGCGGTTGTTTTCTTTTATTCAATCAATGGTCCTTAGGTTACAAATAACACATCTATTTATAGACCCGGTACAATTACAAAGATACCTCGTACCGTGCCGCGGGGACTTCACCCCCGCACTCCCAACCCACTTAATCCGAGCCCACCGAAAACTCGAGTACTCCTTTGATAGACAGATGCTCTCGTTCCGCAAAGCCTAAAGAACAATTAATGATGTGCCTAATGAGGTGGGGGTAAGCCTCTTTATTTAGCCCCCTACATCAAAGTCCTATTCTAACTAGGATAAGGAATACTACTCCCCGAAGGATTAGAACAATTGTAATCCTAGTTAAAGTATCCAACATATGTCCTTTTACAGTATATGAGTCATACTTAACAATTCTCCACATTGGCGAATATCATGCCCCTTATGAGATAGATCTAGAGTCTCTCACGCATCAAAGTGGGTTGGGCTACCATGCTTCTCTAGCATTTGCAAACATTCAACAAGTCCAAACAATGCTTGAACTTATATGTAGTAACAGACTTGGTCAACATATCAGTTGGATTGTCTGTAGTATGCACCTTTTGTAACAATATCTCACCAGATGCAATCAACTCTTTAATCTTGTGAAACCCCACATCAATATGTTTAGTTCTAGCATGATACACCTGATTCTTAGCCAAATGAATAGCACTTTGGCTATCACAATGCAACTGAACTCCACCTTGCCGAATACCCAATTCCTTCACTAGCCCGATAAGCCATAAGGCTTTTTTTGTAGCTTCAGCTACTGCCATGTACTTAGCTTCAGTTGTTGATAATGCCACAACAGACTGAACAATTAACTTCCAACATATAGGCCCTCCACCAAGGGTGAAAACATACCCCGTTGTAGACCTTCTATCATCCAAATCACATGCATAGTCTGAATCCACATATCCAACAATCAAAGGATCATGTCGCTGACTGTCGAAAACAATTCCATGTGCCACAGTACTCTTTAAATACCTGAAAATCCACTTGACTGATTCCCAATGTGATCTTTCTGGTTTAGACATGTATTTACAGACTTGACCAACAACATGATCATCTAAATCAGGACGACTACGTACCATCGCATACATCAGGCAGCCAACAGCACTGGCATAAGGGACCTTTGCCATCTCTTCAATTTCCTTGTCTGTCTTCGGGCACTGTTCTGTAGAAAGCTTAAAGTGATTCGCCAATGGAGTGCTCACGGACTTTGCTTTGCTCATCGCAAACCTGCCTAACACTTTCTCAACATAGCCTTCCTAAGATAACCACAGTTTTCTTGAGCCTCTATCTCTGTGAATCTCTATTCCAAGAATTTTCTTTGCAGCTCATAAGTCTTTCATATCAAATTCCTGACTCAATAAAGCTTTCAAACCGACAACATCATGCATATACTTTGTAGCCAGCAACATATCATCAACATACAGTAGCAAAAAAATAAAAGAACCATCATCAATGTTTTTAACATGGACACAACAATCATACTCACATCACTTGTAGTCATTCTGAATCATGTAGGAGTCGATTTGAAAATTTTACACTCAATTAGATTTTATACACGAGAATTTGAACCAATTAAGCTCTCAAATCGATAAATTGAATCAAATAAATTCTTTGACCATTTTTGACAATGTGAAGTGATAACACTGTGACACGACACATAACCAACTAATTCCAAATATCTCATTAGGTTTAATTGTCAATGTTGAAAAAAAAGTTAATTAATGAAATTTTGTAGTACATAAATTGAATTAAATAAAAAATTAAAGAGTTTAATTAGTTTCCCCCAAAGTTTAAGGGCTTAAAACATCTTTCAAACCATATAAAAAAAGGGTAAATTATACCGTTGACCACCATACTTTAGTTAATGTATTAAAATGACCACATTAAAAAAAATCGACTCAATTAAACCACCAAACTATTTAAATGGTATCAATGTGACCACCAGCTGTTAAAGGTTAACGGAAGGGTGACGTGGCAGTTAAAAAAATAAGGGTATAATTACACATTTGGTCCTTATTACTTGCACATTCTTTCAATTTGGTCCTAATTTTAATTTAATTAAATAAATTAATTATTTAATTAGATTGTGACACATGTCACTACCTTATTGTCAACATGAATGGCTTAAAGCATCCCCTGCCTCTGACTACAGTTTATCATCAACTGCATCCTATAAATGCTTCGCCCTATACGCTCCTTCAAGCTTTGTTTGGTCATGAATTTCCTGTGAGTTAAGAAAAAATGAATTTTTTTCCCCTTTGATTCTAAAATATAAAGATTGTGTTGCTTATTGATTGTAGTGTTGCATCATCTGTTATATGGACGTGCTCACCGGTATGAAAATTCGTGATTTCATCTGTTTTTAAGGTTGGTCTGCTTGATGAAGAGAAAATTCTTCCAGTGGGAAAGGAAACCAGCGCTGTTGGCATATGCGGTTTGAATAATGGAGTGCCTGAAATTAAGGCATGCAAGGACCTTCCCTTTTTTCTGTAAGTCGTCTAGAGACAGGTTGTTTAGCTTTTTAAGACTTGGGAATTTCATGCTTCCATGCTCATATTCTTAAATAGGAAAGCCATGTTTTGTCTCGAAGTTATTGCTTTTCTATTAGTACTTTCCTGATACTTTTAAGTTCTAGTAATTTAGTTTGCTGTTTTTCTTCAAGTTTCATGTCGCATTCTGTTATTTGCTTAGCAAGAATAAAAGAAAAAGAGTTGAAAATGGTCGTAGCCCAGATTAAATTCAAATGTGAATGTCTTTCTTCAAACATTTATCATACAAACCTCTTCTTGCTTGATGAGGAGAAGACGGTCTGCATTTATTCCATGTGGCCACATGGTTTGTTGCCAACATTGTGCTATATCAGTTGAAAGGGAATTGGTGCCAAAGTGTCCTGTTTGCCGCATGACAATCCGTAGTTCAGTGCGAATATATGCATCTTAGTAAGCAGATTACTGTACTGAATTTTGTAATTGTTGAACAAGATATTGACACCAGGATGTCATGAAAGAGCTTCAGGTACAGTTTCTATACCATTCCCTATAGTTGAAGCCATAACTGAATTAACCATAGTATCACTAACTGGCTTCCATAACATTGAAAGGGCTCGAGTCGGCTTAACTCTGTAGCTGGGTTTTGGTGATATGAATGGAATTATGTCAAACTAGAAATTCTTTTCCGTAATCCCTTTTTTGCTGGGAAAGACAAGTATTTTGTATATGCCTAGGAAAGAACTAAAGCAAATGGAAACTTTCCATTTTCATATATATAATTTTAGATCATTGAGATTGGTGCTAAATTTCTTCAGTTGATTTTGTAATTTTAGACAAGTAGTGACATGTGTCACAATCTAATTAAATAATTAATTTATTTAATTAAATTAAAATTAGGACCAAATTAAAAGAATGTGTAAGTAATAAGGACCAAATGTGTAATTATACTCTTATTTTTTCAACTGCCACGTCACCCTTCCGTTAACCTTTAACGGGTGGTGGTCACATTGATACCATTTAAATAGTTTGGTGGTTTAATTGAGTCGATTTTTTTAATGTGGTCATTTTAATACATTAACTAAAGTATGATGGTCAACGGTATAGTTTACCCTAAAAAAAACTACTCCATCTTGTAATTCCATGCAAAACGTTGTTGATTAGTATTTAAGAAAATAATATCATATTCACAAAAAAATAATAGCATATTTCTTTTTCTAGAAGGCTCGATATCATGAATTGACATAATTAAAGTAGAAAATTGACTTTTCAAATGTTTGTTTTTTGTACAAATTCAATGTCTAAATTAGACATAGCCTCAAATTTTTATTTAAAAATAATTTGAAATGTTATAACAGTAATATTGTCAATTAAATTAAAGTTAATCGATTACTTTTTTTTCAAATGGTAAGTAAAGACATGGAGTCTTTAATTGTAATTCCATTCCAGTTTTGTCTATGCTTCAATGATCATCTCTCGTTCCGGTGCTTATTTTTAAGCTGCCTAGGAGGCTTTGTTAGAAGGTTAATTGTAATCAGTTTTAGTCTTTGTTATTAAACTATAGTTAATTAGTTAGTGGGATCTTGTTAGACGTTTAATATTGGATTATAAATGCCCATGTCATTGTAATAGGCCTACCAGTTTTACTTCACCATTTTTTCTAAATAAAAGAATATTTCCATTATTCTATGTTTTGGAGTATACAGTTCCCAACCACCATTTATTTTCTTTGCACACAAAAGTACCACTGTTCATCACATCTCCGACCACCATGCCGACTTTCTCACATGCTTGTGCTTCCATGGAGAAAATGTGGGCAAAGCCAGTCAGATTCCAAGGCTCCTAATTGGCAAAACTAGAGAGTGACTATTCAATATAAATTCCAAACATTGAATCCAAGATTAAATTAAGCATAAAATTAGATATTGATGCAAGTTTTTTTTATCATTACACTAATAATTTAGTTGATACCGAAATCCACTAATTGGCCTAAAGGCTTAAGACGCTCATATTGTCTCATCTTATATGAGTTCAAATCTCAATATGAGAATGTAATGTCTCTCTATTTAATTAAAAAAATAATAATTTAATTGACACCAATCCAAATAAATTACCTTTAAAATGTAATGTTTCAGTGGTTTATGGTTTGAATTACAACATCTTACTTAAAAAGGTAAATTTCTGATACACGGGCTACTGTGTAAAATAAATTTAACACAAACCTGCATATTAACACTACAAAACTAAAATCCTATATTCATAACCCTTAAAATTAAACTCTAAATCATATACCTTAAATTCTAAAGTCTAAAACTTAAACCTCTAAGCTCTAAACCCTAACCCCTAAAGCTAAAAAACTTGTGTTTAGTTTACACAGTCTTTGTATCAATTATTTTTCTTATTTCAAAATTTTTAAAATTATATATATATATATATATATATATATATATATATATATTTTTAAAAAAATTTGTAAAACAACGAGGATCTTTGCGGATATTTTCTTGGTATCCCCACAGTTATTTATACGGTTATTGTTCGGTTATCCTCGCGGTTCAGATATAGCAATCCTTGTCCTCTTCCCCATTTGAGCTTCAGTGATAAAACTTGTATCGTCACCGCCCTTATAAGTAGGGGTGGGCATTGTCGGGTACCCAGGTTTCGGGTACCCGGTTCATCCGGGTACCTCATTGCTCCGCACGTGTCCCTGCCCATCACATTCGGGTACCCGAGACTCAAATACATAAGCCATCAGCATGGCACATATTTTGATCAGCGAACGTCGGTGGTCTTATATGGTTAGATGTCAATTTTTTAACAGTTTACAATGCATTAGTACTAGCAGTAGAGCATTTTATAAATTT
The DNA here is from genome assembly GCA_958450335.1 of Hibiscus tridactylites. Classification (NCBI taxonomy): domain Eukaryota; kingdom Viridiplantae; phylum Streptophyta; class Magnoliopsida; order Malvales; family Malvaceae; genus Hibiscus; species Hibiscus tridactylites. The sequence goes on along the minus strand of OY288267.1, from coordinate 28,346,873 downwards.
GATGTAGCCTTTAACTTTCTAGAGAAAATTATTTGGTGACCAAAACAGGAAAGAAGCAATAGATTGGTGACCAAAACATAAAAAAGTAACATTTGTGACTAAAATATGAAAAAAAAGCGTAATGTTGGTGGCAGTTTTGCCCAAAACAATAGTTTAGTGGCCAATATAAAAAAATAAGAATAATTTAGTGACTAACGATGTTGTTTACACTAAAAATACTAGGGGTGCATATAATACACTATCATATGTTTAAAAGGATAAGCCACATCAAAATATTTAACATAGTTGAAGTAAAACAAAAAGTTTATTTTAGGACTAAAACACACATTATAAAAATATTGCAATCACTTGACGTATTTTGTTAGTAGAATGTTTCTCTATTTTACTTTTATATAAATTCAAGCGACATATTATTTAGAAAGAATTATATACTTAACTAATGAGGTAATTTTTCGGGTCGGGTCGGGTACTCGATAAGGGAAAACTCCCAGCCCGTGTCCCGAAAAAATTATCGTGTCGGGTAATTTTTTTATAAGATTACCTGCCTAATTTACTTCGGGTCATCGGGTAATTGAGTCGGGTCAACCGGGTCGGGTAATTGTGCCCACCCAGCCACCTTTACCCATAAGTGAAGGTTTCAGTTATTCTTCATCTCGCCGATTCGAATACCTACAATTTTTAGATATTCCCCACTCAATTCTCGCTCCGTAATCATTCATCTTTCGGTACCCAAATTCAAGTTCCACCATGACTATCATTTGTGGGTTCTATTCTAAATTTATTTTTGTCTAAAATTTAAAATTATGTATGGGTTTGTCGGAGTATACACATAATAAAGGGACTTTTTGCATAATTTGAGCCAAAGTATAAGGAAAAGTAGGGACTAAAAGTGTCTGAGCCCAGGTTCGAACCGGGGACCTTTAGCGTGTGAGGCTAACGTGATAACCAACTACACCACCCAGACAATTGATCTAAAATGTTTGTGCAGTAGTATATCGGATTAGATTGAACATTGCTTTTTTTAGTAATTAAGGTAGTTTTCAATGAAGAAAGGCTAACAGTTGTTGGAGCACAAAGTTTTGAGCCTGGAAGAGTTTATGTGAAAGAAATTAAGTAAACTAATGTTCATTTACACCTGGACAGAACTCAGAAGAAGAAGATACAAAATTTGCAGTAGCAGAGCTAAGTTTTGTGAATTGAAGTTGCTAACTCAATGTAAAAGGCAATGGAACATTCCTTAGATGCTTAGAAATGTGGAGGAATTGAGAAATATACAGAAGAATCCTGGAATCACTGTCGTCGTATTCCTCGGCAGCTTCTTCGACAATGGTATCGAGAAGTGGAGAAGTGGAAGGCTTTTCCGGGTGAACAATGGGAGGCGGAGCTGTTTCCATCCATCTTTTCCCACTTTCCTTAGCCATTGAAGCCTGATTGGATTAACAATGAAGAAGACGAAAGATTATGTTGAGAATTAACAATGAAGAAGACGAAAGATTATGTTGAGAATTAGCATGGCGAAGAGAGGTTAAATAGACAAGGACGTGACTGAAAATATCCAAATTCACGGTGTATCTGCAATCCAAGTGTACACAGGGTTTCTGGAATGGGGAGCCTTCATTTATTGCAAAAACAGAGACACCAGCATGCTTTGGTCGGTCCAAATCTAAGATTACGTGTGGAAATGTTAGAGCTAATGCATTTACTTCAAATTCCAACGACGAGTTCCATGTTTTACACCCAAAAATGGCAAATTAACCAACTTCCGAGCATTGAAAATGACAACGTGTTCCATACGGCCACTATATGGTACAACTACATTAGTGGAATAATATCTCCATTTTTGTGGGTTTGAGTGCATTTAATCACACTAGTTTGTTAGAGACAGTTTAGGTATATTATAATTTCTTTTTGAAATAAAAAAAAAAAACTACCACGGTAGAATTATATTTTAGATCCCAAAAGTTTATATAACTTAATTATAACTCCTATTTTTTTCACCTTTGTCCCTAAATATGATATCAACAATCAATAACTTTAGCATTCCAACTATAGTCCAAATATCAAGTGTAGTCATACATATTCAATATGTATACTTTCAATTTTAAATAGAAAATGTTAAACTTATAGATTTATTTTGATTTACGACCAAATTGGTAGAATGTATAAGTTTTGGTACCAATTTGGGATAATGTGTCTACTTCAATGTGGGATAAGGCAGAAAAGATGGGTAGAACTGCTTAAAGACTACGATCTGATCATTGATTACCATCCGAGAAAAGCAAACGTGGTCGTTGATGCCCTTAGTCGGAGACCATACTCGTCTTCAAATGCTATAAATGCTCATCTCCGAGTCTATCAGAAGCGATGATTCATGTCCGAGCTTCAAATTCAATCTAGCTTAATCTCGAGAATTAAGGAATTACAACAAAGTGACACTAAACTTCAAGCTATCACTTTGAAGCTTAACTCAGAAGCCAATCATGATTTCTCAATTAATTCGAATATCATGCTTTATTTCTAGAATATAGTATGTGTTCCAAATAATGAAGAATTGAAAAATGAGATTTTACATGAAGCTCATCAAAGTCCCTTCTCGATTCATCCTGGATCTGTTAAAATGTTTAAAGACCTTCAATCTTTGTATTGGTGGCCAGGAATGAAATCAACCATCACTGATTTTGTATCTAGGTGTTTGAACTGTCAGAGAATCAAAGCCGAACACCAAGCTCCCACTGGATTGCTTCAACCTCTTGAATTTTCTCAATGGAAGTGGGACCGAATCACGATGAATTTTGTAACCGGTCTTCCTTGCACTCCAAGAAAATGTGATGCATTGTGGGTAATTATGGACTGATTCACTAAGTCGGATCACTTTATCCCTGTTTGAATGAACTATACCTTGGAAACCCTAGCCGATCTGTACATTCGTGAAGTGATTCGCTTACCTGGAGTTCCTACCTCAATTGTTTCAGATCAAAATCCTAGATTCACAGCTCGATTCTGGAAAACTTTGCAACGAGCTCTTGGAACCAAGTTAAATCTCAGTAAAACTTTCCATCCTCAAAGCGATGGTCAATCTGAAAGAGTAATACAAGTGCTCGAAGATATGCTTAAAGCATGTATTATCGATTTCAGAAGAAACTGGGAGAAATCCATACCACTCATCGAATTTGCTTACAACAATAGCTAACAAGCTTCGATTCAAATGCCTCTATTCGAAGCTCTATATGGACGAAGGTGTAGAACACCTTTATGTTGGTCTGAGTTAGGTGAAATTAAAGTTCTTGGTCATCAATTGCTTCGAAAAATTGAAGAACATGTTCAAGTCATTCACAGTAGATTGAAGCAAGCTTTTGACAGACACAAAGCTTTTGCTTATTTAAAACGAAGGGACATCCAGCACAATGTTGAAGACAAAGTGTTCCTTAAAGTTTCTCCCAGGAAGAAAGTCTTAGATTTTGCAAGAAAGGAAAACTTAGTCTTCGATTCATCGGACCCTTCGAAATTACTGAAAGGATTGGACCAATAGCTTATCGACTTGTGCTTCCTAGAGAGTTCGATAGAATCCATAATGTATTCCATGTTTCAATTCTTCGAAAGTATCGATCCGATCCATCTCATGTTTTGGAACCGGAAGAGGGGGAACTAAATCCCGACTTATCATATGAAGAAGAACCGATTCAAATTCTGGATAGAGAAATTAAAAGACTTCGGAACAAAAGTGTCCTTTTGGTTAAAGTGTTGTGGAGAAACCACAAAGTAGAGGAAGCGACATGGGAACCTGAAGATACGATGCGGAAACAATACCCACATATGTTTAGTTCAGGTAAGAATTCGAGGACAAATTCCTTCTTTTAAGGAAGGGAGGATTGTAACACCCTAAAACCTAGCTTAAATGTTAAAGGATAATTAAGTGAGATTTAATTCTAATTAAATTAGAATTATGAAGTGTCTTAGCTAATTAAATCGGTTAGTGACTAAATTGAGAATCAAAAAGAATTAAGAGACTTGATTGATGATTGACTAAACCGAGCAAGGGTGAAAATAAAGTCTTTGCATGTCAAATATTGAGATTCTTGGGCTGCCCTTAATTTAACTTAACATTAAGAGATAAAACAAGGGACAAAGTTGACAATTCCTACACTTAATTAAGACCACATTGTCAAACAGCATCATTCCTTTTCTTCTCTCCATAACCGGCACCTTAGTGTGTAAGGGAGAAATTAATGAAAATTGAGAGACAAATGGGAGAGTTTCGGCCATTGTTGTCAAAGGAAGAAGGAGAGCTTGCATGTTAGTGATTTGAGCTTGGAAACTCAAATTGTAAAGAACATGTAAGCTTAATTTCTTCTCTAGTGTTCGAAACTCACCTAAATTCTTTAGTGATTGTGTTTTGATTTTTGTTAGAAAACTCTCTAAGAAATGGATATGAAATTAGTGATGCATGTTGATAGAAAATCTGGAAAATTTTGAAAGAAATGGAGCAAAGGCCGGATCATGCAAGAATAAAGATGATGACCAATTGATAAAGGTTAAAAATTAGTTTGGTTCAAAGTATAGGGACTAAAGGTAAAATCGGTTAAATTGATGATGTTAGAAGCTTAATTAGAAAATCTTATGTAGGAAGGAATTTCTGGAAATGAGAATTAGTGTAGAATTGAAGTGTTGATTGAGTGAATTGAAGCTGAAAAATTAGTCAATAATTAGAAAAGTAGATCGAAACACTTAGACGGTTTAGATAAAACCATTAGATTGTTTTATCAAAATTAATGAAATTGAGGAATTGATTGAAAGATTTAATAGCTAAATTTAACATGAAAACATAAAGGAATAAAGTAGGTGAAGTAAGGATTACATGCTAAGGTAAATTAAGAGAAATTGAGAAGCTTAAAGCTTGAATTGGATAAACTGCCCAGGAAAAACATTGTTCTGGACAACAACTTCTAAAATCCACTAAAAATAATAGAGATGGAATTTAGACCTGAAATTTTGATAGAAAGTACTTGAGAATGCGAATTTTAATTAGAAACAAATAGCACTAAAATCCAAGTTGTGTAGAGAAATTTGGAATCAAAATTGTAAAGGTGGTACAAGTTGTTCGAATGTAGGAATGTCTCGGCTTTAAACAATAAACTGTATAACATGGCTGAAAATTAAAATGAAAACCTTATATGGTTTTAAAGATAATTTTAATAGCTTTAAAATGGTATAAGTTAATTGGAAATACGATCTACATATTGAGAGATATGGCCAAATTAGTAACTAGGACTGAATCTGTCCAGAACTAAAAATAAGTTAAGGGTTGTTATGGATTGTGTATAGTTGAATGATTAATTGTTGGAATGAATGCCGATTAGTTTTGTAATTGGTTGTGGATAATTTATTAGAGCCACGAGCTGAGGATATCGAGGAAAATCCGATAACTGGATCGACCAAGGATTGAAGGAAAAGCATGCGAATCCAAGACTAGCTGGACGTTTGTGAGTGAAACAAACTCTAGAGTTGAGATTAGTATCTCAACTAATAATTTGTTTAATTGTTATCTTAGATTTGCATGAAATTGGACCTAACAATGGTTTGGTAAATAAGTTACATGGGAAGAAGGATTAAAGAGAATTGGGTGATTTGATTATATGTATGTTCGAATTCTTGGATGCTATTGATTGAATTTCTGTGTTACTATGTTTTATTTATGTATGGTTGTGATAATATGATTGAAATTGAGTTGAGCATTATGTGATTTGGCTGCTGGAAATCTATATGAAGATCGAAAAATGTACATCTTCTATGTTACATATGTGAAATGTTGAGTAATTGATATAGCATGATCGATGATTGGAATGTTATGTCATATGATTGAAATTGTATGTTTGAGAATTGAAATATATGTATAGTGATATGAAACTATGTGTCATATGAATCAATTGATTAGGATTGAATAATTGATGGTGTAATTACTTGATAATTCCCGAATTTGAGATTGAATTACATGAGTAATAAGTCCTTGCTTATATGGTCAGTCTAGGTAGTATGGCGTGCCTAGAGTCTAGAGCTCGAAATTGGTACGTGAGTGTACCCCTCTAAAATTGGTACGCGATTGTACCCCTCTGATCAGTGTAATGTACACCTTGATAATATGTAACACGATACCATGAAATTGGTACTATGTACCCCTCTATTTGGTGATTATTCACCCCTCTGTCATATGTGACTCGAATACCTAACTCGCTATATATATCAAGGCAATCAAATTGATGAGAATTGAATTGAGAACAGTTATATGTGAAAATTTTGATAATGTTGAATGTTGGTATAATGATAATGCCTTGTAGATCAAATTATGATGCATGTGTTTAAATTAAATTCGAAATTGGTTCTCTGCTATAGTTTGTTGTTGTTTGTAATATGTTATTATCTTATTAAATGTGAATTTCTTCTTGAATATGGTTTGATTCGATTGTATATGCATGAAAGTGACATATTGGCCCTTGGTTGCTCCTTGTATTCGAATGATATGTTTGTTATGATGTATTACCTTTGATAATAATTTGGAAATTGTTATACGTTTAAATGATCAAAACTTTAAAAGACGTTAGTGTAGGAGTTTCCTCACTAAGTAATGTAAGTACTTGTCACTCCGTTTTCCTCTCTTCCCAACAATACAAGTTTTAGTGATCTTCGACCTTCCTATCCCGAACCTGTTAGATCTCCTGAAGTACTTATCACTTTTGCCCCTGTAGTAGTTCTAATTTATCAATTTTTCCCTTATGGTATTTTCGCATTAATTTTGTAACCCCCTCGTCCCATTCTAGCCGATAGGCCAGTCCGAACGGGTTACACGGGGAAAATTAGGGCGAAACCCACTAAGGCCTCACTCCGATTAGCAACCTTATTTTTTTCATTTAAGTATCTTATCTAAATATCACGTTTAACCCTATGTGCGAAGGCGACAACGGAAAACAATAGCGAAACAATCCAAGCAGATCATAAGGCAACTTAAATTTACCAAGTGACATGTTAGTCCAATTTCATGCGTACTAAACAAAACCATTTATAAGAGGTACATATGAGCTTAACAAGGAATCAAACAAACAATCGGGACTTAAAACGTAACATCCAAGAACCTTTGAAGATTCCAAAAAGCCAATTTACATGTCGGCGTTTCGAAACAGGCTTACACGTTCCGAAACGTGGGCTCCAGTTTAAAAAACAAGACCAGGTCGTTCTGATACGATCCACTTATCCGAAACAGGGGTCTACAGTGTCAAAACGTTTTAGAACTTGTTCCGAAACAGGGGTTCTCAGTGGCAAATTGTATCAAAACGCGTACCGAAACGGGAGCTCACAATGTCAAATCGTATCGAAACGGCACCACCCCCGTTTCGATATGAGTATCTCTGGAGCTACAACCGTTTCGAAACTACCTTGAGCGTTTTGAAACGCCTGCACACAGAGTGACCCAAAAACAAGTTTCTACATCCTCAAACATCCCCAAACTTGCCCCAAAACCTCAAAGATCACATAGCAACAAACATACAAACAAACTAGAGGCAACACATCCTACAAAAGAGCATAATTAAACATACAAGCATGCATAACGAGTCTATCTAGCCAGAAGAAACATGTAGCAACTTGAACATCACATAAAACAAGGTTTACATCCCTTCAACACAAAAACATGAACATCATCAACATAAAAGCCAATATAGGAGTCTAACAAACGCTCCTACAACACTTAGCATCCTCATTCCTGTCTATTATATTATTTAAGAAAATCATACTTGAGCAGCAACACACGCTCTTGGGTGTCTATTCCTTGCTCCTTGCTAAATTCTACACTAATGATCTGCATTATCGGAAATAAGAGCGTAAGCTTGAAAGCTTAGTGAGGGAGCTCTAAAACAATTATCGACAATGTAGGGTCCAAAGTATGGTATCCATAAATCAACAACAAGGCATGCATTAACACCAACATAACAACATAGCCAACCGCTACAAGAATGCATGAACATGGCATCTTACCTTATGTTATGCTTAGCATAGATGTACCAGAACATCTTACCACATCAACCACACATAGACAAGGTATATTTGCAACTATATAGCTTACTCGGATATGCGGATAGCTTCCGTTGGGGATTTTTGCCCCAACGTACTCAAACAACAACAATATTACCTTCTGGTGGGATTTCACTCATCGCTGTTTTCTTTTACGGATGGGATTCCACTCATCATCACACATATACTTTCCGGTGGAATGTTACTTCACTGTACTCCTCCTTGGTGACCACACATCACCAAGGTCACGCGCGAATTTGACTTTTACCGTGTGCACACTCATCCTAATGATCGATTATTTATATCCGGTAACATAACTAGTGCCAACATACTAAACAAGTACTCACCATGATTCCACAAATCATGCAACACAACATACAATTCACCATCATGCAACATAAATACCTCATAACATGCATAAACGGACACTTATCACACAAGACCGCAATTATGCACATTTAGCAAGAAATACAAAAAAGATGAACAAGGGATTAAGCTATCAACTTAACCCCACATTAGATTGGCCTACCAAGCACAATTTAATACATCAACAACGTACTTTGAACCAATTTAAAACCATTGAAAACAGTCCACCCACCAAACACCTTCAATACAAGCCAAGAATGTCGATCAAGCCTCCAAATTTCCCGGAATCGAGCCCGAGGCTTCTCCAACGGTTTCCCTTGTTTCTAATCAACCAAAAACAGCGTATTACACATCAAAACATCCACAAAATCACTGTCACAAATCAGATTACAATCTCAAGACCATTTCACTACATTTTCAAGCCAAGAACTAACCCAAAATCTTCATTTTCGGACTTGATCTCAACCCATCAATTGCCCATCAATTTCATCACCCAAATCATCACTAAACATGCTCAAAACAACCCCCAAGCATAACCATACCATCATCCCAACTTTCCCTCACAAAATTATCTCAAAAACTCAAGATTTCTACCCTTAAACACGCCCACAAATACCCATTTCGGGATTTCAGCAAAACCTCACAATTTTAAAATGTGTTACACTTAAAAGCAATACTATAACATATTTAGACTTTACAAATCAAAAGCTCAATAAAAACCCAACAAAATTTCCACCTTTTACTTAAAATTTGAACATTTGAAACATCTCAAAAATAAAGTTTATGAAAATTTAAAACCATAGAAACGTTAAGGATGAAGAGGAGAAGTCAAAAACATCATTACCTTGATAAAAACACTTGAAATCATTGAGGAAGATGATGGAATAGTGTTTGGGGTTGGAGGGAGGTTTTATGTCGTGAGTTTTATATTTCAAGAGGAAGAAGATGATGACTTTCAAAAAGGCTCTTTTACTTGTTTTATTTTTCTCATTAGAAAATCCTCATTTTACCCTTAATGAAAACACGTGGCCTTTTAAAATCAAAACCAAGCTCAAAGACCCCGAACCCAAATTAACTCTTCTAACACCCGACCCCTAAACCCGGGTGTTACAAATTTAGCCCTTGAAGTAGTCGCATTGCATCACTATTTGCCCCTTGACTGGCGGAAGCCAACGTTGACCGTTACGGTGTTGACGTGGTAGTTTACGATGCTAATGTGGCAGTCCATGTGTGAAGATGATGTGGCAGAGGGGCAAAATTGATTTTTCAAGCGAGTTCGAGGGCAAAATTGATGTTCATGTTGAGTACGATGACAAAATTGATTTTATGCAAAAAAAATGAGTAAAATACTAAAATATTAAAATAACATAAAAATTAATTAAAATATTTAAAAATACTTTATTAATATAAGACTAAAAATAAAATAAAATAAGTAAAAATAAGTAAAATTTATAAAATTAAAATATCATAAGCTAATAAATTATAAATTATTCAATAATTAAAATTTAAATTATTTATAAAGTATTAAAAATATAAAAACCTTCGTAAAAAATGGACGATTTTAGTTTTCTTTCCCTTCAAAGAATGTAAGGAAGAAAGGATCCTAAAATAGGGTTAATATGATTCTCTCAACCAAACAAAAATCATCTACCTTTTTGGTGCCCCTATCTCTCAATACTAAAAAATTAAACTCTACACTCTAAGTCTAATCTCCAAATCACAAACCTTAAACCCTTTACTTGTTTAAATTTATACACATATCTTTATGATTCATAATCACTTTATATTGATAAAAAATTTTAATTAAGGTTTAAGATTTAAGGTTTGTAATTTAGAGTTTGAGATTTTTAGGGTTTGTAATTTAGAGTGTTGAATCTATTTTTAACTTTTGATTTTTGAATAATTTATAATCTAATAGATTATGGTATTTTAATTTTATAATTTTTCCTTATTTTTAATTTTTTTAGTTTTTGTTATTTTTAGCCATATATTAATAAATTATTTTTAAATGTTTTATTAATTTTTACATCATTTTAGTATTTTAATATTTTCTTAAATTCGTATTTTTTACTTAAAAATCAATTTAGACCCCGTACTCAACCAAAAAATTAATTTTGCCCTCAAACTAGGTTAGAAAATCAATTTTGCCCCTCTTCCACGTCATCTTCACACGTGGACTGGCATGTCATCACACATGGATTGCAATGTCAGCACCGTTGACCTCCACGTCAGCACTATAACGGTTAGCAATGGCTTCCATCAATCAATGGGCAAACGGTGATGCAATTCGACTACTTCAAAGGCTAAATTGATTCGAAAATACCATAGTGGCGATATCGATAAATTGAGACTACTACAAGAGCAAAAGTGACTACTAATTCAAGGTCATTACATATAGTCATATACTAAGGGCCCGAAAATGTCCGGCTCGACTAATTACAAGCCTCGTAGGCAGCTTAGCATTAGTTGATAAAATAAGCACTGGAACAAGAGATGATCATTGAAGCATAGACAAAACTGGAATGGATTCCAATGGAGCAAGATAAAACAAAATGTTATTTTCCAAAACCAAACTTTCTGCTGTTAACCACCAAAACTTACAATTCACAACAGTCTATAACCACACAAAAAAATGGAAATTAGAATCCAAAAATTGACTAGTCTTCATCCAATTCCTCAGCTTCATCTTCTGTGATAGTCTCCAACACAGGAGAATTTGAAGTTCTTATTCTTTTAGGTGAAACGAGAAGCGCTGGTGCAACCTCAATCCATGAACTCAAATGCCTAATCTCCTTCGCCATCACTCGACAACAACAACAGAAGCCTTTTCTTTCACACTTGTTCTGTCCTAGAAACCAAGAACTTGTCTGCAAAGATTGTTATAGACTTTGGTGGATGTTAGAGTGGAAAGTTGTTTGATTTGATTGATGGTGAATGAATGGGCAGTGGGTGGTTTTTATAAGGAGATTAAAGGAAAGTGATTCATTGTTCTCCAAGAAAAAACACACATGGAAATGAGGGGGAAGTTGCCTTCCCTTTTTAAGTTAAAGCCACGTGAAAAAAAAATGGAAGATGAAAAGTAAAAGCATGGGACATGCAGCTGTGGAGAACACTTGTCAAAACCACATGCCATTACTACCTACCTTACGATTTGATTGGATGTTATTAAACCACGTTATGCATTTATTTGTCTCTAATAAAAAATATCTCACCATAAACATTTTTTCCCATCATTTTCTTACCTAAGTTATTGTGGAAACTTAGGTACGAAGATCCATCTAAAGTATGGTTTTAGCCTTGAATTATTCTCAGATTTAGGTTTAGTTTTTAGGGTTTAATTTATTATATTCTTATAGTTAATTTTTATAATATATTTAGTTAATGAGGTGTTTGCTTGTTTACTTCTTCTTTTTTGATTAATAGGTAGTGATACCAGTTTTGATGTTGATCGTCGATAGTCAATAATTTGTATTTTTTTTTCTTATATTTGAAATTTTTGTTTTGTTAAAATATATTTGTTTTTCTTTTTTATAGCTTTATTTCTAGTTTGTGTTTGTCAATGGTCTTGGAGTTTGATCTCATTTGAATTGTTGACCGATGTAATCAGAACTGTGTAGCGGATCGTCATCTTTGGGAATAGACATGGAAGGCGATTGTTGATTCTGGATATTTCATCTAGTTTGTGTTTTGAAAACTCTCCAGTAACCCTTCCTACAATAGATCGTAAAAATTTTTTTTGGTGAAAAGAAAAAGTGTCTATTATAACTGGTACAATATTTATTTAAAAATATTTTAAACTTAGATATGCTATGTTCTTATTTTACTTTTGTTTATCAACATAATTGTTCGGTTGATGTGTCAAAGAAATAATGGTTAACTAGGCATTTGTAGAACTAACACAACCTGACCTACTAAAATTTTAAGTATTCGCATAATAGAATCAGAGTTCAAAATTGGGGACAACATAGAATTTGAAAAGTGCAAAATAAGTTCAAAATTAATCCATTTAGAAAAACATATATACAAATAAAGGGTAATAATGATTTTGTGGGGGATAGGGCCCTTCTATTATTCACGTAGCTTCGTCCTTGAATACTCAATTTTGAATTTTACTATGTGTATTTTAGTTTTAGATTTATTATAGTTTACACAATTTGATCTAAAATTTGTCGGGGTCTAGATCAAATGATCATTTCTAGTTGTGTTCGCAAAGAATCATACATCCTTCAGTATTCAAATTCAAATTCCACTATGACTAACTATCATGCGTGAGTTCTATTTAGGGATGATCATTTTATCTAAACTTGATCCTATAGGATCGTTTTTTTATATAAAAAAATTATGCTCGGGTTTGATTCGGGTTTAGGGTGAAAATACCTACTTGAACCAAAATAATAGTCAATTTTATTCTAATTATTTAGGGATAATTGATATAATGTCCCTATCTTTATATATATTTTTCAAATCTTTCTATTTTGTCTAGTAAAAATAGAATAATTATTATAATGTCTCATCTCCATGTGTATTTTTTTCAATTAAATCCCTATTTTATTAAATAAAAAAATATTTATGTCGACTCGAGCTGTCGAGTTTGGATTTTTACTCAAAATTCAAATCGAGTTCAAGTTGGTCATCAAATGTCAAGTCTAATTTAGATGGATGTGTTAAATTTTTGAATCGGATGTAGGAAAGTTGAAAATCCATCTCGACCTATCTATGACCATCCCCAGTTCTATTCTAAATATATTTTGGGTCTAAATTTTAAAATTGTGTATGGGCTTTTGTCGGAGTATACAGGTAATAAAGGGACCTTATGCCTAATTTGACCAAAATCATACGGAAAATTACAGACCAAAAATGTCTAGGTCCGGGTTCGAACCGGAGACCATTAGCGTGTAAAGCTAACGTGATAACCGACTACACCACCCAAACACTTGATCTTCATCATCTGTGCTTACTATTGATTCGTGTGGTTTTATTACAAGAGCCACGTCATATGATGAAATTCCGAAGTAAAAAATGACGTGTCACGGAATGTATGTTCCGATCTGATCTATTAATAATTTTTTAGAAAGATAGAAAACGCTATTCTTATTAAAAAATATTCAAGATTATAAAAATTATTTACTATCGTCGTAAACTAAATATATAATTTAGATATTTTTCTATACCATTTACAAAAAAAATGCTAGTCACTTTAGATCATACAATGACTATACATGGAAAATGTTAAAAACTCAACCAAAAGACTCGAACAAAAATAGATACGAATAAATCTGATTACAACGGCAAACGAACCACAAATGTGGATTAAGCTATTGAAAGACCATTGAGAACCGCAAACTAGAGCCTTCGTAAGAAACTATCGACAAACGCAAATCGCGTATCCAAATTCAACTTGAAGCTCAACAGTAGAATTATAAGTAAGCGTCGCCATCTTGATCAGTCGTGGCGTTGTCAAATCCAACACTGAGAAAACTAAAATAAAAAAAGGGTTAAACGACCGAAAAAAAATGAAAAGCTTGCCAAGAGACAGAGATAAATGTGCCACAAAGGCAGAGAAAAACGTGCTACAAAGACAATTATTTTTTTATTAAAAACTAAAAAAACAAAGAAAAAAAGAAGAATAGGTGATCAGAGACCAACATCAAAACTGGTACCGCCATCGACTAAATAAAATTTAAAAAAATTTCGAGTCTCTATAAGGATAAACAGGGTGCGGTGAAAACCCAAAAAGCTCCAAATGCGCGCGCACTATATATATATATATTGAATTTTCAAAAAATATTGAATGTCTATATTTTTCTTGATCTATTAATAATTAAAAAATGAGAAATTTCTTAAATATTGCTCTTTTTTTCCATGAATATGGCACAAGTTAAAATATTTTCAGAAATATTATAATTTCTATAGTGATTTTGAAGACAAATTAATTAGAATCCATATGTAACCCCCCTAGACTCGCCTATGCGTTACAACGGATCCTAGGAAGTCACATTAGGGTCACAAGAGCGACCCACAATAAAAATACACATAGAAATATTTTTATTTCCTCAAAACACTTATTAAATTGTAAAATTAACTTATGTTTAAAATACTATTTCGGAAAATCATTTAAACACATAATAAGAATTTCATAAAGTGTTTTACAAACTCTATCATAAAACAATACGTGACATACATGCCCACTAACTATACAATACCGTACTCCAGAGGCAACGCCGATATATGGTAGGCATAACATTTTCATGATGTTCCAAGCAGTGACAGTCCTCTTTTCCTTTCTGTTATTTCAGGGTAACGTTATACTTGATATTAACGGTACTTGTTCTTTATTCAATCATCGAGTAACAAACGAGAATTATACAAGTTGATAGTTTACGAAGATAAAAACAACGAGTTTAAAGTCTAGTGTGTCTCAAATGGTGCATATCAAATAGGCATAAATGCATACCAATCATATCATGAGAACAGATGACAGTTCAATGCAAATGTTCAAGTACATACAAGGGTTTACTAGTAGCTACCCTCTAACCTTACACCAATATGCAGTCCCCCAGAACTGCATCCATAAGGACTTACCCTAGGCCCGATGGGCATAGGTGCCACCTAAGAAGCTGCCTTAGGTCCATAAGGATTTACCCGTGCTAAAGCATCGATACCTACTCAATGGGAGACCTTGAGTCCATAAGGATTTACCAGCTGGATCATGGCTATACTGACAGAGACTTCATAATATAACCCAACAGTATACCCAGATAGCAATCAATGTTCAGATTCCAGACATGAGTAACAGAATACATGTGACAAATATTCTATTCAGAGTATCAGAAACGGAAGATTCATGCTTTTGACAGATAAATGGACATACCATTGAGCAAAGCAGACATTTTCATCACTCATCATGCAAACAGATTGTACCATCATAGGTCAAGCTAACATATCATACTATCATGTTCATCAGACAATCATGCAATACCATCATAATTGTTCGGTTGATGTGTCAAAGAAATAATGGTTAACTAGGCATTTGTAGAACTAACACAACCTGACCTACTAAAATTTTAAGTATTCGCATGATAGAATCAGAGTTCAAAATTGGGGACAACATAGAATTTGAAAAGTGCAAAATAAGTTCAAAATTAATCCATTTAGAAAAACATATATACAAATAAAGGGTAATAATGATTTTGTGGGGGATAGGGCCCTTCTATTATTCACGTAGCTTCGTCCTTGAATACTCAATTTTGAATTTTACTATGTGTATTTTAGGTTTAGATTTATTATAGTTTACACAATCTGATCTAAAATTTGTCGGGGTCTAGATCAAATGATCATTTCTAGTTGTGTTCGCAAAGAATCATACATCCTTCAGTAATAAAATTCAAATTCCACTATGACTAACTATCATGCGTGAGTTCTATTTAGGGATGATCATTTTATCTAAACTTGATCCTATAGGATCGTTTTTTTATATAAAAAAATTATGCTCGGGTTTGATTCGGGTTTAGGGTGAAAATACTTACTCGAACCAAAATAATAGTCAATTTTATTCTAATTATTTAGGGATAATTGATATAATGTCCCTATCTTTATATATATTTTTCAAATCTTTCTATTTTGTCTAGTAAAAATAGAATAATTATTATAATGTCTCATCTCCATGTGTATTTTTTTTTCAATTAAATCCCTATTTTATTAAATAAAAAATATTATTTATGTCGAGTCGAGCTGTCGGGTTTGGATTTTTTTTTTTCAAAATTCAAATCGAGTTCAAGTTGGTCATCAAATGTCAAGTCTGATTCAGATGGATGTGTTAAATTTTTGAATCGAATGTAGGAAAGTTGAAAATCCAACTCGACCTATCTATGACCATCCCTAGTTCTATTCTAAATATATTTTGGGTCTAAATTTTAAAATTGTGTATGGGCTTTTGTCGGAGTATACAGGTAATAAAGGGACCTTATGCCTAATTTGACCAAAATCATACGGAAAATTACAGACCAAAAATGTCTAGGTCCGGGTTCGAACCGGAGACCTTCAGCGTGTAAAGCTAACGTGATAACCGACTACACCACCCAGACACTTGATCTTCATCATCTGTGGTTACTATTGATTCATGTGGTTTTATTACAAGAGCCACGTCATATGATGAAATTCCGAAGTAAAAAATGACGTGTCACGGAATGTATGTTCCGATCTGATCTATTAATAATTTTTTAGAAAGATAGGAAACGCTTTTCTTATTAAAAAAATATTCAAGATTATAAAAATTATTTACTATCGTCGTAAACTAAATATATAATTTAGATATTTTTCTATACCATTTACAAAAAAAAATAGTCACTTTAGATCATACAATGACCATACATGGAAAAGGTTAAAAACTCAACCAAAAGACTCGAACAAAAATAGATACGAATAAATCTGATTGCAACGGCAAACGAACCACAAATGGGGATTATAAGTTATTGAAAGACCATCGAGAACCGCAAACTAGAGCCTTCGTAAGAAACTATCCACGAACGCAAATCGCGTATCCAAATTCAACTCGAAGCTCCATAGTAGAATTATAAGTAAGCGCCGCCATCTTGATCAGTCGTGGCGTTGTCAAATCCAACACTGAGAAAAATAAAATAAAAAGAAAGGTTAAACGGCCGAAAAAAAGATGAAAAGCTTGCAAAAAGAGAGAGAAAAATGTGCCACAAAGGCAGAGAAAAATGTGCTACAAAGACAATTATTTTTTATTAAAAACTAAAAAAATAAGAAAAAAAGAAGAATTAGTGATCAGAGACCAACATCAAAACTGGTACCCGCCGTCGACTAAATAAAATTTAAAAAAATTCTGAGTCTCTATAAGGATAAACAGGGTGCGGTGAAAACTCTAAATACTCCAAATACGCGCGCACACACACACATATAATTAAAAAAAAGGAGAAATTTCTTAAATATTGCTTTTTTTCCCACGAATATGGCACAAGTTAAAATATTTTCAGAAATATTATAATTTCTATAGTGATTTTGAAGTCAAATTAATTAGAATCCATGTATGAACAGTAAATATATTTTTCAAATAAAAAAATTAATTGTATTAAAATTCGACTTCAAACAGTGCCAAATTAAAAGTGATAATGATATGTTTCGTCTTCAAACAAAGTGAGGCTACTTGCATTGCGTCCACGTGACATCCATGCAGGGTGGTCAATGTTCAAAGACGAAATACTCTCCTATTGTCTTTACCATAAATTAGCAGAGGGTGCATCTTTGCATGTATGAGGGTGCAGGTTGCAAGTATATTTATCTCATATATTGGTAATTAAAAATATCTGACCATAAACATTTTCACCCTCATTTTCTTACAAAAGTTATTGGGGGTAACTAAGTTACGAAGATCCATCTAAATTATGGTTTTAATTTTGAATTGTTTTCAGATTTAGGTTTAGTATTTAGGTTTTAATTTGTTATATTCTGATAGTTACATTTTTTTTATATAATTAATTAATTTAAATAATGGTTAACGAAGTATTTGTATAACCGATAAAACCTGACCTTTTAAAGTTTTAAGACTCGCAATATAGAATCAGAATTGAAGGTTATAACAATATAGAGTTTGAAAAGTGTAAGATAAATTTATAATGGCTTATATATCATATTAGTATTTAAAGTATACTAACTTTTTTCATTTTAGTACCTAAAGTATACTCTTTGGTCAAAATAGGTACCTAAAGTATACTCTTTGGTCAAAATAGGTACCTAAAGTATTTTTTCGTTAGAGTAAGTACCTAAAGTATATTTTTTAGTCAAAATAAGTAGCTAAAGTATATTTTTTCATTAAAATAGACACATAATGTATTTTTTAATTAGGGCAATTATTCTATACATAAGCGCTTGTGGAAACTTTTTTACATAAGCGCCTTAGTTTTAGGGGTTAGGGATTCAATTTAGGGTTTAAAGTTTAGGGTTAAAGTGTAGTAGTTTTAAATTTATGGGTTGTTGATAGAATTTTGGGTTTAGGGTTTATATGTTAAAACCTAAATCCCTACCTATATTACCCTAAAATCTAAACCCTGAATTATAACTATAAACCTTAAATTCTAAACTCCTACACTAAAACCTCTAAACTATAAACCCTATAATTGAGGCGCTTGTGGAAATAAAAAGTTTCCACCGCCAATTTATATGATAATAATCCTTTTAATTAATGTCACACGACAATTTTTAGGAACCTATATAAAAATATGTATACTTTAAGTACCTATTTTGACCTAAAAATACTTTAGATACCTATTTTGACCAAAAAAATGTACTTTAGATACTTACTTTGATGAAAAAAATACTTTAAGTACCTATTTTGACCAAAAATTATACTTCAGGTACCTAGTTTAACAAAAAAAGTATATTTTAGGTACTTATTTTGACCAAAAAATACTTTAGGTACCAAAATAAAAAATGGTATACTTTAGGTACTAATATGATATATAAGCCATTTATAATTAATCGATTTAAATAATATATGTACATATTATAGTTTTGTCTACATTCGTGGCACGAGTTTCATCTGTCTATGTAGTAGTTTGTCATGAGTGAAGCTATCAACTAAGGCTAAGTTGCCTAGGAGGCTTTGTTAGAATGTTAATTGTAATCGGTTTTAGTCTTTGTTATTAAATTGTATTTAATTAGTTAGTTGGATCTTGTTGGACGTTTAATATTGGATTATAAATGCCCATGTCATTGTAATAGGCCCTACCAGTTTTACTTCACCATTTTTCTAAATAAAAGAATATTTCCTTTATTCTTTGTTTTTGAGTATACAGTTCCCAACCACCATTTATTTTCTTCGCACACAAAACTATCATTGTTCATCACATCTCCGGCCACCATGCCGACTTTCTCACATGCTTGTGCTTCCATGGAGAAAATGTGGCAAAGCCAGTTAGATTTCAAGGCTCCTAATTGGCAAAACTAGAGAGTGACTATTCAATATAAATTCCAAACATTGAATCCAAGATTAAATTAAGCATAAAATTAGATATTGATGCAAGTTTTTTTATCATTACACTAATAATTTAGTTGATATCGAGATCCACTAATTGGCCTAATGGCTTAAGACGTTCATATTGTGTCATTTTATATGAGTTCAAATCTCAATATAAGAATGTAATGTCTCTCTATTTAATCAAAAAATAATAATTTAAATGACACCAGTCAATCCAAATAAATTACCTTTAAAATGTAATGTTTCAGTGGTTTATGGTTTGAATTACAACATCCTACTTAAAAAGGTAAAATTCTGATACACGGGCTACTGTGTAAAATAAATTTAACACAAACATGCATATTTACACTATAAAACTAAAATCCTATATTCATAACCCTTAAAATTAAACTCTAAATCATATACCTTAAATTCTAAAGTCTAAAACTTAAACATCTAAGCTCTAAACCCTAACCCCTAAAGCTAAAAAGCTTGTGTTTAGTTTACACAGTCTTTGTATCAATTTTTTTCTTATTTCAAAATTTTTAAAATTATATATATTTTTTAAAATTTTTGTAAAACAACGAGGATCTTTGCGGATATTTTCTTGGGATCCCCACAGTTATTTATAAGGTTATTGTTCGGTTATCCTCGCGGTTCAGATATAGCAATTCTTGTCCTCTTCCCCATTTGAGCTTCAGTGATAAAACTTGTATCGTCACCGCCCTTATAAGTAGGGGTGGGCATTGTCGGGTACCCAGGTTTCGGGTACCCGGTTCATCCGGGTACCTCATTGCTCCGCACGTGTCCCTGCCCATCACATTCGGGTACCCGAGACTCAAATACATAAGCCATCAGCATGGCACATATTTTGATCAGCGAACGTCGGTGGTCTTATATGGTTAGATGTCAATTTTTTAACATTTTACAATGCATTAGTACTAGCAGTAGAGCATTTTATAAATTTGATGTAGCCTTTAACTTTCTAGAGAAAATTATTTGGTGACCAAAACAGGAAAGAAGCAATAGATTGGTGACCAAAACATAAAAAAGTAACATTTGTGACTAAAATATGAAAAAAAAAGCGTAATGTTGGTGGCAGTTTTGCCCAAAACAATAGTTTAGTGGCTAATATAAAAAAATATGAATAATTTAGTGACTAACGGTGTCGTTTACACTAAAAATACTAAAGGTGCATATAATACACCATCGTACGTTTAAAAGGATAAGCCACATCAAAATATTTAACATAGTCGAAGTAAAACAAAAGTTTATTTTAGGACTAAAACACACATTATAAAAATATTGCAATCACTTGACGTATTTTGTTAGTAGAATGTTTCTCTATTTTACTTTTATATAAATTCAAGCGACATATTATTTAGAAAGAATTATATACTTAACTAATGAGGTAATTTTTCGGGTCGGGTCGGGTACTCGATAAGGGAAAACTCCCAGCCCGTGTCCCGAAAAAATTATCGTGTCGGGTAATTTTTTTATAAGATTACCTGCCTAATTTACTTCGGGTCATCGGGTAATTGAGTCGGGTCAACCGGGTCGGGTAATTGTGCCCACCCAGCCACCTTTACCCATAAGTGAAGGTTTCAGTTATTCTTCATCTCGCCGATTCGAATACCTACAATTTTTAGATATTCCCCACTCAATTCTCGCTCCGTAATCATTCATCTTTCGGTACCCAAATTCAAGTTCCACCATGACTATCATTTGTGGGTTCTATTCTAAATTTATTTTTGTCTAAAATTTAAAATTATGTATGGGTTTGTCGGAGTATACACATAATAAAGGGACTTTTTGCATAATTTGAGCCAAAGTATAAGGAAAAGTAGGGACTAAAAGTGTCTGAGCCCAGGTTCGAACCGGGGACCTTTAGCGTGTGAGGCTAACGTGATAACCAACTACACCACCCAGACAATTGATCTAAAATGTTTGTGCAGTAGTATATCGGATTAGATTGAACATTGCTTTTTTTAGTAATTAAGGTAGTTTTCAATGAAGAAAGGCTAACAGTTGTTGGAGCACAAAGTTTTGAGCCTGGAAGAGTTTATGTGAAAGAAATTAAGTAAACTAATGTTCATTTACACCTGGACAGAACTCAGAAGAAGAAGATACAAAATTTGCAGTAGCAGAGCTAAGTTTTGTGAATTGAAGTTGCTAACTCAATGTAAAAGGCAATGGAACATTCCTTAGATGCTTAGAAATGTGGAGGAATTGAGAAATATACAGAAGAATCCTGGAATCACTGTCGTCGTATTCCTCGGCAGCTTCTTCGACAATGGTATCGAGAAGTGGAGAAGTGGAAGGCTTTTCCGGGTGAACAATGGGAGGCGGAGCTGTTTCCATCCATCTTTTCCCACTTTCCTTAGCCATTGAAGCCTGATTGGATTAACAATGAAGAAGACGAAAGATTATGTTGAGAATTAACAATGAAGAAGACGAAAGATTATGTTGAGAATTAGCATGGCGAAGAGAGGTTAAATAGACAAGGACGTGACTGAAAATATCCAAATTCACGGTGTATCTGCAATCCAAGTGTACACAGGGTTTCTGGAATGGGGAGCCTTCATTTATTGCAAAAACAGAGACACCAGCATGCTTTGGTCGGTCCAAATCTAAGATTACGTGTGGAAATGTTAGAGCTAATGCATTTACTTCAAATTCCAACGACGAGTTCCATGTTTTACACCCAAAAATGGCAAATTAACCAACTTCCGAGCATTGAAAATGACAACGTGTTCCATACGGCCACTATATGGTACAACTACATTAGTGGAATAATATCTCCATTTTTGTGGGTTTGAGTGCATTTAATCACACTAGTTTGTTAGAGACAGTTTAGGTATATTATAATTTCTTTTTGAAATAAAAAAAAAAACTACCACGGTAGAATTATATTTTAGATCCCAAAAGTTTATATAACTTAATTATAACTCCTATTTTTTTCACCTTTGTCCCTAAATATGATATCAACAATCAATAACTTTAGCATTCCAACTATAGTCCAAATATCAAGTGTAGTCATACATATTCAATATGTATACTTTCAATTTTAAATAGAAAATGTTAAACTTATAGATTTATTTTGAATTACGACCAAATTGGTAGAATGTATAAGTTTTGGTACCAATTTGAGATAATGTGTCTACTTCAATGTGGGATAAGGCAGAAAAGATGGGTAGAACTGCTTAAAGACTACGATCTGATCATTGATTATCATCCGAGAAAAGCAAACGTGGTCGTTGATGCCCTTAGTCGGAGACCATACTCGTCTTCAAATGCTATAAATGCTCATCTCCGAGTCTATCAGAAGCGATGATTCATGTCCGAGCTTCAAATTCAATCTAGCTTAATCTCGAGAATTAAGGAATTACAACAAAGTGACATTGAACTTCAAGCTATCACTTCGAAGCTTAACTCAGAAGCCAATCACGATTTCTCAATTCATTCGAATATCATCATACGGGCACTGTTAAGTTAAATGTGAGAGAAAATAAAAGAATACGTCATTTGTATTTCATTAAGATTAAAATTACATTAAGTTGTCTTTATATACATGGCTAATTTCCAACTAACTAGAAAATAACAAACTATCTAATTAGTTAACTAAGTAACTACTTTCAGCACTCACCTCAAGTTGGTGGTTGAAAAATGTTCTTCATCCCCAACTTGGACATTAAGAACTCATGTTGTATTCCCAGGGATTTAGTCAACAAATCTGCCAGTTGATCAGCTGATTTAACATGTTCTGTTCGGATCAGTCTTTCTTGAATTTTCTCCCTAATGAAATGACAATCAATTTTTATAAGCTTTGTTCTTTTATAAAAAAAAAGAGTTTGTTGCTATTTGTAAAGCAGCTTTGCTGTCGTTGTACAACAAAGCAAGTTGTGTTAGATTCATTCCAAGCTCCTGCAATAAACCATTCAACCAAACAATTTCTGTAGTTGTATTTGCCATGCTCATATATTCAGCTTCTGCTGAAGATCTAGCAATTGTTGCTTGTTATTTAGACTTCCAAGAAACCAGTGAATCTCCAATCTTCACACAAAATTCAGTGATTGACTTTCTAGACATTGGACATGTTGCCCAATCCGAGTCACAATATGCTACAATTTGACATTTGTTAGTAGCTTTCAACAAAATTCCTTGTCATGGATTCAACTTCAAATATCGAATTACTCTCATTGCTGCCTCAAAATGAGTTTTCTTTAGTTACTGCATGAATTGGCTGAGATGTTGTACAACATAAGTGATATCTGGTATGGTGTGTGTTAGGTACAAAAGTTGACCAATCAACCTTTGATACAAGGTTTTCTCCTCAATCAATGTATCATCCTCTTGATTATAACTTGCATTTGCATCATATTTTACTGATGTAAGCTTCAGATTCTGCTCTAAAGGGGTCAATGCTACTTTTACACCTGTTAAACCAGTATCCTTAATTAGCTCCAGAGTATATTTTCTTCAGTTTAATAAAATTCCCTCCTCATATCTCAAGACCAAAGAAATACTTAAGTTCACCTAGGTCTTTCATCTTGAAACTATGATTCAGGATCCCTTTCAACTCTTGTACCAATTCTAAATCATTTCCTGACAATAGCAGATCATCCACATAAATGAGCATGACCATTAACTTGCTTCCTTGCCTTTTCGTGAAAAGAGAGTAATCAAATTTACTCTGCTTGTAGTCTACTGCCAGAAGTGCTTCAGTAAGTTTCAGATTTCATTGCCTTGAAGCTTGCTTCAGACCATACAGGGACTTTTGCAGTCTGTGGACCATGTTCTTCCCCTGACTACAAACACCCTCAAGGATTTGCATGTACACTTCCTCAAAGAGATCTCTTTGAAGGAATGCATTGTGCACATCCATTTGGAACAAGGGCCAATTATACATAGCAGCAAGGGAAAGAATGACTCGAACAATGACCATTTTTGTCGCATGGAAAAAAGGTATCCAAATAGTCAATCCCTTCTTTTTGGTTATAACCCTTGGGAACCAAGCGAGCCTTGAAGCGTTCAACATAACCATCAGCATTGTACTTGATTCTGTAGACTCATTTGCAACCAATGGGACGCTTTCCTTGAGGCAGAGGTACAATGGACCAAGTAGCATTGGATTCCAAGGCCTGAATTTCCTATTTCATTGCTTTAACCCACAAAGGATTGATTATAGCCTCAGAATAAGAAAAAGGCTCATAAAGAGTAATGGAAGAAAGAAAAGCTTGAGTTTTACAAGGTAAATAAGAATAAGATATTGGAGGAAAAATAAATGTGACCAGTGGTGGAAGAAGAGGACTTGGTAGAGCAATCATAGTATTGTAACCAAGATGGTGGTTTAGAAACACGTGAGGAATGTCTTAGGGGTGGTGGAGGGTCAACAAAAGGTAGTACAATTGGTAAAGTATCAGTGAGAAGAGGTGGGGAAGGAGGAACAAGGGGTGAAGGATGAGTATGAGGTGAAGGATGAACAAGAGGGGAATTACGAGAATCTGATGCAGCATGAGGAAGAATGAGAAATTCAAAATTTGGAATGTAAGTCTGAGAAGGAAAAAATGAAGCTGAAGAAGAATGTTGAAAATGAAAGGGAAAAACAGATTCATGAAATATAATATCTCTATTGACAAAAAAGGATTTAGTTTCAAGGTTAAACAGAATATAACCTTTCTGAGTGAGAGAATACCCCAAAAAGATTAAGGTTTGGCAATTGGGAAAAATTTTATCATAGTAATTTGGAGTGGTTGCATAGGCAAGACAACCGAAAACCTTGAGATGGGATAAAGAAGTTTTATTATAAAGCTTTTGAAATGGAGAAATCTAATTTAAAACAAGAGTAGACAACCTATTTATCAAATAACAGGTAGTAGCAATGCACTCTCCCCAAAACTTAAGAGGAACTTGAGAGTGAAATTTGAGAGCTCTAGATACTTCAAGCAAATGTTTGTGCTTACGCTCAGCCAATCCATTTTGCAAACAAATTGGTAGAAAATGTTAAACTTATAGATTTATTTTGAATTACGACCAAATTGGTAGAATGTATAAGTTTTGGTACCAATTTGGGACAATGTGTCTACTTCAATGTGGGATAAGGCAGACAAGATGGGTAGAACTACTTAAAGACTACGATCTAATCATTGATTACCATCCGATAAAAGCAAACGTGGTCGTTGATGCCCTTAGTCGGAGACCATACTCGTCTTCAAATTCTATAAATGCTCATCTCCGAGTCTATCAGAAGCGATGATTCATGTCCGAGCTTCAAATTCAATCTAGCTTAATCTCGAGAATTAAGGAATTACAACAAAGTGACACTGAACTTCAAGCTATCACTTCGAAGCTTAACTCAGAAGCCAATCACGATTTCTCAATTCATTCAAATATCATGATTTATTTCTATAATATAGTATGTGTTCCGAATAATGAAGAATTGAAAAATGAGATTTTACATGAAGCTCATCAAAGTCCCTTCTCGATTCATCCTGGATCTGTAAAGATGTTTAAAGACCTTCAATCTTTGTATTGGTGGCCAGGAATGAAATCAACCATCACTGATTTTGTATCTAGGTGTTTGAACTGTCAGAGAATCAAAGCCTAACACAAGCTCCCACTGGATTGCTTCAACCTCTTGAATTTTCTCAATGGAAGTGGGACCGAATCACGATGGATTTTGTAATCGGTCTTCCTTGCACTCCAAGAAAATGTGATGCAAATTAACCAACTTCCGAGACTACCAAACAGAGCATTGAAAATGACAACGTGTTCCATACGGGCACTATATGGTACAACTACATTAGTGGAATAATATCTCGATTTTTTTGGGTTTGAGTGCAATATTTAATCACAATAGTTTGTTAGAGACAGTTTAGGTATATTATAATTTCTTTTTGAAATAAAAAACTACCACAATAGAATTATATTTTAGATTCCAATAGTTTATAAATTAATTATGACTCCTATTTTTTTCACCTTTGTCCCTAAATATGATATCAACAATCAATAACTTTAGCATTCCAACTATAGTCCAAATATCAAGTGTAGTGATACATATTCAATATGTATACTTTCAATTATTTTCTACTTGAGGGAACAAACAACATTAAAATCTCTAGTAAAAGATGATAAATCAGTTTTCGTAGTCACACTCCACTGAGAGGACTGGTTTTGTGAGTCAAATTGGTTAATGAGACATGCATTGCTCGATTCTGTAACGCCCTGGTTTTGGGCCTATGTGTTTTAGATGTTGAATCGGGTCGGTCGAGAACGGTTCGAACCCTTAAGGTTGGTTTAGGCAACACCTAGTTCGGGATGCTTTAAAAATATGGAAAAATATCTAAAAAATCCTCATTTATTATATAAATGATTATCATGAAAACAATTTTACAAAAATGTGATTTACAAATATTGCATTTTGGTGTAGTGACCAAAATGCAG
This sequence comes from Hibiscus tridactylites, assembly GCA_958450335.1. Lineage (NCBI taxonomy): Eukaryota > Viridiplantae > Streptophyta > Magnoliopsida > Malvales > Malvaceae > Hibiscus > Hibiscus tridactylites. The sequence goes on along the minus strand of OY288267.1, from coordinate 28,320,031 downwards.
TTTTTGCAAAATTTGACTAGTGACTGTTTTGTAAAGGATTGGAACTTTGAATCTTTAAGGAGCTAATTTTACCAATTGTTTTTCATCAGATTTCACTTTAATTTGGGAGTTTTTAATAATGATTTAATCAAAGGAATTAAGAGAAAAATCAAAGGTTGACTTTTCATAACTACTTTACGATAGTTTTCTCTCTTTTCATTTTCTCTCAACTTCCACTCAGCCAAACATTATTCCCTCACCAAAGAACCTCTGGTTTTCATCTCATTTGCTGAGATTTCATCTTCCTATGGATTTCCTATCTTGACTTCATCAAATTCTTTTGTTTTCACTTTGGATTTTCAAGAAATCTTGCCCAAATTAAGGAGAAATCAGACATTAGAGGTAAGCTTCGTCCTTCTCCTCTAATGATCAGTTCTTTACTGAAATCCCCAAGTTATCAATCCTTTTTAATGGTTTTAAAGTTGTTTTAATGTTATAAACAAGAAATAGTTGCTAAATTCAAGGTTCTTGATGTGATTTTGATGATTTTCGTATTTCTGAGTTAAACTCTGTTTTGAGGTTGATTTCCAACATGTTTTGGATGATATTTGATGTTGAGATTGATGTTTTAACAAGTAAATCCCGAATAGGCTTGGGTTTATAAGTTTTAGATGTTAGATTTGTGGTTTTTGAGGTGTTTTTGGTGATCTGCTATTGCTGGAGATATAAGGTCGTGTTTGTGATGATTTTTTATGTTGATTGAGGTTTAGAAAGGATTAGGATTGATAGATCTTGGCTGGGCTTTGATTTGAGAAAGTTTGGAGGTGATTTTGGTTGTTTCGGATAGCCGAAATGTTGGTTTTGAGTAGTGCAGCGAGATAGAATGAGTAGATGGTGATTTTAATGCATGGTGATGCATTAATCCTCTGATCTTATGTGTAATGAACAGGGGAGACCTCATCGGACGCTTTTGGTGTTGATCCGGAAGTGTCGGAAGTCTAGAAATCGTTTCGGCAAGCAAGCGAAACGTAATCAGTGAGTGCAAATGGTTTTAGAAGTCCTTGAGGGACAAGGAAACGAGGTTTGGGGATTTAGAACTGGTTTGAAACACCATCCTACATCCGGAAGTAAGTATGTTTAGAATTTGCTCTCGAAAAGTGGTTGATGCCCCTAAATGCTTTTGACATGCTCTTGTTTTGAGATAGACAAATTCCTACTATTTTATGCATGATTTATAACATGAAATGGTGTTATGTGTTGATCCCAAGCGATAGCATGACTTTGTAAAGAGTTTTGAGATTTTGATTAAATGCTATGCATGAATTGTGGTTTTGAAATGGGATGAGATAGATTTGAGAAATGTTGCATCAAAATAGTAGGTGAGAGGATGCTTTTAATGTAATATATTGGCATAAATGATGAGATGATTAGCGGATATAATTGGTCGACCAATAGGATAAAAGTGCACTATAAACTAAAAATTTGTTCTTGCTCTTTGGAGTCGGGCAATGGGGGTAGTGTCATCCCGATCCAAAGTGAGAATCCAATGATGAGAGATACCATCGGGGTAGGTCTTGGTGAAACACCCAAGCTTTGTGGTGAAGAGAGATACCGCCATGAGAGTCCGGTGATGTGAGATTCCACCGGGGTAGGACTTGGCTTTATGTCAAGCTAATCTGTATATTCGAGTAAAGATATATATGAAATGCCAATATATGAGATTGTATTTGATTCACATGTACCAATGTTGAAATGATGTTTATGCTATGAGAAATGCATATGAGATTTTGAGATTTACGAAATGCTTTTGAATGTCAAGCATGTATGGCTTTGCCATGAGATTTGCATTGGTTGAATACATGAGATAGATAGATAGATGGTACATGTGATTTTCAAATGGAGTTTTGCTTTAAGATGGTTTTCAAGCATGAGATAGAAAGAGCATGTTGTAGAAAATGGTTTTTGAGAAAGAGATTTAAAAGCTTGCATTGTTGTATTGGTGTTTTTAGAGCATGCCTCACTAAGCTATCGTGCTTACGCTCTCTTTTACCAACAGTAAAGATAATTGAGACACTTTGGGCAGCAATGAGGCTTAGAAGATCCAAGGAATAGTAAATCTCAAGTATAGTGATGTTTTGCATTTACTTTAGTAATGATATTTGGAAATGGGAACTAGTGGTTTGCTTTGGGAGATGTAATTTGGACTCCCTATGGTTGATGTAAGTTTTGTATGGGTTATATGCTTTGTAAGAGGTCTTTATTTTGGTTTTGGTACTTATTCTTGATATTTGGTGTGATTATGGTTTGAGTCTTAAGCATGCTTAATCATTTGCCTTGCTATGCTTGAGTTAATCAACTAAATGTCGCTATGTGCTTGGAAATACATGTTTATATGTTTGAGTGGATGTTATAAGCATGTAGTTATGATTTGGGGGTGATTAGATGAAGTTGGAAAGGATTTCAAGGCTGAAAATGGGACAGTTCTGGGATGCGTATCGATACACAGGCCTGCGTATCGATACGCATAAGCCAAATGTGTGCTCTCTGCACAGACGTTTTGGTACGATTGAGAAGTGTTTCGGTACGAGCTTGAAGGGCGTACCGATACGCGGGGAAGCGTACCAATACGCTATTTGTGACTTTGGTCACTACCATCCCGCGTATTGATACGGTCTCAAGCGTATCGATACGCGATCGTTAAATCTGTTAATGGCATCTTTGTATGTTTGAAATTGTTGCATTTTAGTCCCTGATTTTCATGTATGCAGTTGGATGAGTTTGGTTAGTCGGTTTTTGATGAAAATTTGCATAGAAGCATGAAACATGACTAATTAAGTAATGGTAAAATTAAAATCAGTAAAGCCCTTGTAATTTGTAAAAATTACACTTTGGTCCCTAAATGTCTAGTTTGTACAATTAAACCCCTAATCGAGATTCGATCGTTGTGTCATTTCTTCCTATACTCTTTGGTGAACACATAGGACTAATATTGCATCTAGAAAAGATAAAAAGAAAAAAAAGTCTTCAATCGGAGTCGGCTTTAACGAGTTGGCTTCGGTTTTCCCCGTGTAATCACCTCGGTTCGGGTCAACTGTCTAGACCGGGCTAAGGGGGTTACATATTCCAAAATAAATTTGGTCCATCCTTGACGTAAGGCCACAACCACTATGAAGACTCATATTGTATCGGTACGCCACTCGAAGAAATCAGATGAACTGAGTGTAGCGTACCTGCACGGGCTTCAACCAGTATCAGTACGCCACTTAAGTGAGTATCGGTACGGGACAACTCGTACTGGTACTCGTGGATTTGTCGAATTCTAGTGACCATTTTCGGTATCGCTACGATGAGGAGCGTACCGGTACTCAAGCCCGTGTATCGGTACAGTCGACCTATTACCGATACGGGCAGGCTTTCCTCATATTCCAGTAACGAGTTTTTATATCGGTATGGGGAACCGAGTACCGATACTAGTGGGCTGAGTATCAATACGTACTGGATCGTATTGGTACCCATAGTAGCTACTACCCAAATACGATAGACTTTTGTAATGGCTTCTATGTGGCTAAATCAAATGTAGTAAAATGTAATATCCAACCTTTGGTTGAACTAAGACTTTGGATGCCCTTTTTAGTGGTCTTTCCTTGACTTGTATTGTATATGGACCTTGTGAGCCTTAAATTGATTTAATGATTAGATTGATGGGATCTGAATACCTAAGATTCGTACTGCAGTACATGTTCTCTTCTTCGCGTGCACTCCATGTCTAGGCGATCTCGAGTGGCACTTGCTACTCGATGTTTAGGTGATTTCGAGTATGCATTATTTTTTCCTATTTGATGTCTAAGTGATCCCGGGTAGATGACCCCGCTCATACATGATGGCTATGTGATTTCAGGTATATAGTGATGGTAGGTACTCAATGTCTAGGTGATCCCGAGTACACCATGGCTAGCATGATTTCTAGGATTTGGTTTCATGGTGTTGGAAATAAATGATTGAACTGTTTACTCATGCCATATACTCATTGCTTATGTTACATGCTTATTTTTATGAACGTCATGAATTATTGTAGAGTAGATATGTACTACTGAACTTTGTTAGATCTACGTGTAGATGTGTTGTTTTTCGGTGCGTAGGTTGACATGTTACTCGCTTGGGGGAGCACAACGCCGAGGATTTTCTAGCATTGATTCAACTCGAGTACAATACCTTGATTTTAGTTGTAGGGTTGTGTATCCATAAAAACTTATTGTAGTTGGTCTGCAACTTTATTTTACATTTAATTCGTATGAAGCTCCATTTATATTTTGGATTTAAAATTATTTTATAAAAATTATATTTGAAGACTTGGTGTAATTGTGTTTTATGGCTAAACTTGGATTTTATATTTAACAAAATGTTTACAGGTTGAGTTAGAGGTAGCTCGAATGTAGCATTTCAAATTCGGTGGGATATGGGTGTTACAGATTCAGGGCTCAATTTTTAGGTTCGCCCAAGACCACCAAAAACCCAAGGTCGGCCCTGCACATGTCAAGGCTTCCGTTAAAAAATTAAGCCATTGACCATTAAAAAATTAACGAAGAGCTAAGATGACAGTTAAAAGAATGAGTACAATTATAAATTTTATGTTGGATTAAAATCCGTAATTGTGGGCACATATGTAAAATGTATGTTGCTATTATAAAGTATGGCACAAAAATAAAGTGACCAATTAAGTTAAGCGTGTCATAGGTATTAAAATGTCATGGAAATAAAAGTGTAGATACCATAAGATATATTTATAATTCAATGAGGGGCAGAGTTATAAATATTTAATAGTTTGATTTAATAATCAACTATATAAAGAGGTAGTGGTCCCTAAGAAATAGGTTAACTTGTTTTTCTCTCCTTCCCCGTCAGAGAGTTTTACTTTAAGAGATAACCTATCTTTTTGGAAGATCAATACCAAAGTTTTGGGATTTCCACGTCAAGATTCAAGGCTTTCAATCTATCGATTAATTCAGGTACGCTTCCGCTTTCGGTTTATTGTTCTTGATGATTTGACATGATAGATCTTGGGTTTTAGATTTCATATTAATTTATGATTTAATTCTAACAAGTGGCATCAGAGCCTCGTCATGTTGAATCGTTGAGAATTATTTGTGAATTCGATGCTAAATTTTTATGGGTTTTAATTTTGATCTGATTTTTTTATTATAAATCTATGTTGAATGGATTCGTGGTTTGCGCATATAGATTCAATTTTTTATATAGCTTTGGGCTATTACTTATGATTTTACGCACAACATATTTCAATATTATAGCAGAATTTTGTCAGAATACTTGTTTATTGCATGCCCCCAATTCAATATGAATTACTAAGTTATTCAAAATGTTAAAGAATTCAGTGCTTCAAGATTCTATTGTTTATCAAAAATTGAGTTTTAATTTTAGCAAAACTTGATATTTGAAATCAATTAAGAATATTATATTTCCTTTATCAAGTTTTAAGGTTTATGACGTATGAGATTAAAATTCTCATATACAATTTTGGTATAATTCGGATATATTTTATATCGATTATAAATTTTTTTTTAATAACTCATGCCTACCTATACCAATGCCAAAAGTTCTAATCACAGTTTACAAATAAAATTGGTTATTACATAATTAATTTGATTGATATATATATATGTCCATGTTTAACTCTTTTGGGAGTTTGATTGGCATGCAGAATATTTTGCTTTTAACACAGTGGAAGGCTTGGTTTCATGCCGAGCCATCGATTAGGTCAAACAGCTAGAAAACTGGAACAATAATGGTCTTTGATTCCATGTTTCGATTTCATTCAAATTAATCGTTATGCCATAAGACTTTAATTTTCGTTATGTTTTGCTTAATACATCTATGGATTGGATTGATATATATTTGGTATAATGACATAAAGTTATAATAAGCCTTTTGATTATGTATTTGATTTTGATCTTCGGCAAAACATATAGTAATATTAAAGTTTTTATGTGATTATTATATGAATTACTCATTTGTATAATACTTTTGATTTTAGCTTTTAGTTAAAGATTGAATGTTTTGAATTCGACTTCGTTTTTGGGAAACGCATGCTTAAAGAATTTTTTTTTTAAGAAACAGTCAAAGATTTCAATATTCAATTTCTGATAGCCCCATTTAGACAACCTTATTTTGGGTTATTTCGGAAACTTAAGTGTTATCAGAAATTTCAGTTTTGACTGTTACAAAATTTTAAATTTGGATATCGGTATATTTATTGTATATATTTTGAGATAAATTAATTGAAGCATTAAGTCACCAAAGTGACCTCTATTGTGAAAATTATTTTATTTTAAAATATAGAAGGTTTTGTGCATGTAAGTCGGATTATGTTAGTATTAATCGGCCCAAAGGAAGGTTAATAATTAACATTATTACATGTGCAACTGTGGTAATAAACATGTGATAATTATTCAGTTTTATATGTGAGCAATAAATCGGCCCAAAGGAAGATTTCTGTTTGACATGTTCTTATTATCAATGTTTGATTACTGTACCAAGATATCACTTGCAAGTTAATGTTTTGTCCAAAGATGAAATATTAATGGAGTGTCCGATATCTTGATATGATGTTTACCTTTATTCAAATTTATTATTATTTTGGTTATCTTTTAATTTGATTGAAAGATAAAATTAAGACAAACATTTTGAAACAATTAAATTCATATTTTGGCTTCGGATGTCTAATATTTTAATGGATTAATTGAAACATAATGTCACCAAAGTGACCGCTTTTGTGTAGATTAGTTTATTTAAAATATTAAGATGATTATGAGTTTTTGTAATTCATGCATTTATTAATTGGCCCAAAGGAAAGTTAATATTTGGCAGAATTACAACGACAACTGTGGTGATAAATGTGTGACAATTATAAGGTATTTTATGTGAGCAATACGTTAGTCCAAAGATTAGCCTATTGTTTGACATAGTTTATTGTCAATGTTTGATTGCTACAACAAGAGTACCGCTTACAATTAATATTATTGTCCAAAGACTTGATATTAATGTTGTGCTTGGTATCTTGAGGGGAACTAGTCATTATTTTGAATTTATTTGTTTACTTAAGAATATTTATGTGAGCTTGTTTCTATTTTATTTACTTATTTTTGTTCTATATTTAGGTAATTTATTTTTGTTGTCACAATATCTGTTAAATACATTCTACACTCGTGTTTAGTGAAACTAATTTCAAGGAATAGAAAAGACACTTACATATAGTAATTTGATTTATGAACATAGACTTTGCACTAAGGAATGAACAACTTGCACCTCTCACTGCGGTAAGCACCCATAAAAGGTATTTTGAGAGGTGAGATCGTTCAAATCGCATGAGTCTAATGATCATAAAACACAACATTCTAGATGTCTTTAGGAGCACAAATCTAAAGAGATTATTCATACTAAGGGTTTCCTTGACGAAATTAAGAAATGTTTTACCGAAAACATTAAAGTTAAGAGGACATCACTTATGCTTTCTTTGATGTCTATGAAGTATAAGGGTCAAGGAAATGTGAGAGAGTAGATTATAAAAATTCTTTATATTGCTTCAAAATTTAAGGCACATAAGATCGAACTTTCTAACAATTGTTTGTTCTTATGGTTTTGATATTGCTTCCTATACAATTTAACCAATTCAAGTTACAACTGTCAAAGGGAGAAATATACTCTATTTGGGTTCATTTCTCAGCGTGTTCAAGAGGAAGAAAGGTTGAAGCATTATAAGTGTAAAAATAATTATTTTGTTAGTGCTCATTTAGTTAGTGTCTTTAAGAATAAGGGCAATAAAGAAAATATTTAAATAAAGTTGCTAAGGGTTCTAGCCAAAAGAAACGACAATAAGTTTTTCAGTGTTGATTCTTTTGTATAAGTTAGGACACATGTAAAGAAATTAAACTTTAAAAGCGAGCAACTACTTCGGTTATTTTGAGTGATCCATGGACTGTAAATTTTATGATCCCACAATTAAGATTATTTTAAGGAGAGATTTATAATTTTTTTTAAGATGTTGAGTTTGGAGGGAGAAATAAGGTTAGATACATTGTTATTGAGGAGGAATTGAATTATAATTTAATTCCTACTATCACTTTTGACAATGTTTAGATTTTTAACCTATCATTAATCAAGAAGTGAATCAAGTACCTCAACAAAACAATGTTGAACAACTCCCATTCAAGATAAGGTAATTGTTTCAGAAGAACAAACTCAACAACCTTAAAAAAAACAAGTGTCATTAAAGAGGTCCACGAGAGGAAGATGAAATACTATTCCAGATTATTATATTGTATTTCTTCAAGAAAATAAGGTAACAATGGAATGATAGAAAATGTTCAATCATTTTTTTTATCAGACCATAAAAGTTCTAACTCTCAAAAGTGGATTGATGTCATTCAAGAAGAGTATAATTTTATGCAAGACAATAAAGTTTAGAAACTTGTCTCATTACCTTAAGGTGCAAACCAATTGATTGTAAATGGATATTTAAAACCAAGAGGGATGCAAATGATAATGTGGATAAGTATAAAGCACGTCTTGTATCTAAAGGATATACTCTAAAAGAAGACATTGATTTTGCAGAGACTTTCTCTCAAGTTTTATTGAAAGACTCTTTCAGGATAATCACGACGCTTGTTGCTTATTTTAATCTTGAGCTACATAAGATGAATGTTAAGCTTGTGTTTTTTTTTCAATGGCAACATTGAAGAAATTATTTATATGGTACAATCATAGAGTTGTGTCTTATGATACAATATCAATGATATGTAAATTAAAGAAATTCATCTATGATCTTAAGTAAAACTCTCATTAATGAAAATATAAATTTCATTTTGATTATCTCATTTGGTTTTGAGATAAATTTGGTTGGCAATTGTATATACTACAAGTTCAGTGGGAGTAAAACCAAGTGATACTCATATTACTAAAGAAGACAAATTTAGTCTTACTCAATGCCCTAAAAGTAACCTTGAAATTTAAAAAATCCAAAAGATTCTCTATGCATAAGCTATAGAGAATTTAATTTATGCTTAAGTATGTACGCGTTCGAAAATTGTGTACATTGTTGGAATGTTAAACAGATATTTGAGGAATCATATTATGGACCATTGGATAGCAGCCAATGGGGTTATGAGATATCTTCAGAGAACAAAAAAATTACTTGCTCACATGTCGGAGTTCTGGTAAGTTAGAGATCATCAGGTTTACAGACTTCGATTCTAATAGAATATTGATGCAAAAGAATTTTGTCACTTGAGCTGCTAATTGTAGATTGAATAGAAAGACCACTTTAGTTATTTTGTGACAATAAATATGCATTCATTTATTCTATACACAATATGAACACTTCAAAATTGAAGCACATAAATATTATGTTCCTAGTTGTTAAAGAAAATTCAGAGTGTTTGTGTGTTTAAAGAGCATGTTGGTACAAACTCCATAATTGCGCGCATATTAAGAAACTGTCACCCTAGGTCTTTCATGAGCACACTACTCATGTGGGTGTAATGTTATTTAAGGATATTCGGTTTTAGTGAGAGTTTGTAATTTTGAAAAATGCTCATTCGGTTTAGACACAATTTCAGTTTCTTCAGTTTAAAGTTATTTAAGATTATTTTCTGCTGAAATAAAGTTCTTTTGGTTTATGCACACTCTGAATTCAGTAAAGTTGATCTCACTAAGGTTTAGAAGGACCAGTTGGAAATAGACATGTATGGTTCACATTTCATGTAATTTTCCATGCTACACATCCATGATTGATCTATGTCATTTGACTATATTTGTATACGTGACCATTGATGGGTCCAGTCATGATTGATATGACGAAGACCGCTTTGATCCTATGTGGATATAGTTGATGGACGAGATTGTTATAGAATACCTATTATATAATAGCAAAATTTTGAGCTCATAAGGTTGTACATTTATCAGGAAACATATGTTGCCCAAGTGGGAGATTGTTGGATTAAAATCCGTAATTGTGGGCGCATATGTAAAATGTATGTTGCTATTATAAAGTATGGCACAAAAATAAAGTGACCAATTAAGTTAAGCGTGTCATAGGTATTAAAATGTCATGGAAATAAAAGTGTAGATACCATAAGATATATTTATAATTCAATGAGGGGCAGAGTTATAAATATTTAATAGTTTGATTTAATAATCAACTATATAAAGAGGTAGTGGTCCCCAAGAAATAGGTTAACTTGTTTTTCTCTCCTTCCCCGTCAGAGAGTTTTACTTTAAGAGATAACCTATCTTCTTGGAAGATCAATACCAAAGTTTTGGGATTTCCACGTCAAGATTCAAGGCTTTCAATCTATCGATTAATTCAGGTACGCTTCCGCTTTCGGTTTATTGTTCTTGATGATTTGACATGATAGATCTTGGGTTTTAGATTTCATATTAATTTATGATTTAATTCTAACATTTTATTCTTATTACTTACACATTTAATCAATTTGATCTTAATTATGTCACCATTTAATCGGATAAAAACAAATAAATACAGAAGAATAAGTGTGGAGAGAACTTGACAAAAACAAGAAGAAGCATGTGTATCCTGATCACGTGCTTATATAAAAATTAATTTGAACCCAAATCATAAGAACCCGGAGAACTTGAATCAGTTAATATATTAACACGTTTGAGTTTGAGTTCAAAGTTTCAAACTAAGAACTAGTGTGCGAGACCGGCATGAAAACCAATGTAAATATTTTTTTGATTCTCCACTTGGTTCTCAGGGTTTTACTCTGATTAATTTAAATTGATTCGTGTCGCGCACCTAATTTTAGTGGGTGAGTCTCCCAACAGATCTGCCTACACACAGAGACAGAACTACATGGGGTTCGGGAGGGGCAATCGCCCCCCACCCCCGAAGAATTTTTTTTCACATTTGTCTCATGTAATCACTAAATTTGTCTGGGTTAACCTCATTTTATTTCATTTTATAATAATGGGCTTTATTACTCTTATATATATGTGTCGAATAATTAAAAAATAATAAGAACACAAAATAAAATCTAAAAAAAAAGAAAAAACAGTGTATATATATTTTTGGGTAAACTACATAAATGACCACCATACTATTGAAAAAGTCGCGATTTGACCACCTTACTTTTTTTTGAAGCAATTAAACCACCATACTATTAAATTGGGTGCAATGTGACCACACGCCGTTAGAGGTTAACGGTAGGGTGACGTGGCAGTTAAAAAATTAAGGGTATAATTACACATTTGGTCCTTATTAATTACACATTCTTTCAATTTAGTCATAATTTTAAACTAATAAAATAAATTAATTAGGTGATGACACGTGTCAACACCTTATTGGAGGAATTTAATTATTTATATTTAATATAATAAATTATTTTTCTCCTCTAATCAGGTGGTGACACGTGTCACCACCTATTTAGAGGAGAAAAACAAAATCCCAAACTTGCACTAAGAGGGAATCGAACCTGGGTAAGTCTAGGGATAAAAGCAAGGCCTTAACCACTAAACTAAGCACTTATTTGTGTTAAAATTCACCCCTTATATTATATGTCTTATTGTTTGTAACCATTCAAACTCATCTTCTTCCTTGTTGTTCCCTCTGCGTTTAAAACAGAGATCAAAGGGCATCTTCTTCCTCTCACATTTGTAAGGTGGTCAAATCGGGATTAATCTAATCTGTTCATCCTATCATCTTTAAGATATGATAAATATCATGTATAGAATCGAATTCCAACATTTAAGATCTTCCCGTCGTTCTAATAAACTTTGAAATCATAAAATATTTCGCTAAGCCAACTTCGCAATCAGTAAAAAAAAGTGGTGTTCAACTCGGGATTAATTCGATTGGTTCAACTTATCTTCTTTACGAGATAGTATATATTATGTATGGAACTGAATCTCATCACGTGCCTCAACTCTATAGCTTCCATTCATTGCAGTAAGGTAGTGGCAGAACCATAGGATGAATGCTAAAATCCAATTTATGAATCCATTGCCTTTATAAGAAATGCAGTCTCCATACCTGACTCTTTGCATTAAATATATTTATTTTCCTCTACTATATCTGTCATTAGATTCAGTAGTATGGGGTGTTTAGGGTCATAGCTAGTTTGCTCCCGAACTCGAGCGACCCATTTTACCGCTTCCCATACCCCAAATCTGAAGAAAAAAAAGTTAAACAGAAAGGCATCAATGCCTACTTCCATTACAAGGGAAAAAGATAACACCAACTAGAAGACGGAATGCAGTATGAATTGTCGATGCCCTTTAATCTCTGTTTTAAACGCAGAGGGAACAACAAGGAAGAAGATGAGTTTGAATGGTTACAAACAATAAGACATATAATATAAGGGGTGAATTTTAACACAAATAAGTGCTTAGTTCAGTGGTTAAGGCCTTGCTTTTATCCCCAGACTTACCCAGGTTTGATTCCCTCTTAGTGCAAGTTTGGGATTTTGTTTTTCTACTTCCTCCAATAAGGTGTTGACACGTGTCATCACCTAATTAATTTATTTTATTAGTTTAAAATTATGACTAAATTGAAAGAATGTGTAATTAATAAGGACCAAATGTGTAATTATACCCTTAATTTTTTAACTGCCACGTCACCCTACCGTTAACCTCTAACGGCGTGTGGTCACATTGCACCCAATTTAATAGTATGGTGGTTTAATTGCTTCAAAAAAAAGTAAGGTGATCAAATCGCGACTTTTTCAATAGTATGGTGGTCATTTATGTAGTTTACCCTATATTTTTTTGACTGAAAACATGCCAGCTAGCTTTTATTGGAAACTCAACCGAAATAAAGAAAGCAAAACGGGCGGTGGAAAAACCCAACCGACACCATAAACAAAAGTAAAGACAACACACCAATTAAAACGAAAAAAAAACTCAAAGAAACGCTAAAAGAAAACCAGCTAGTCCAGCAACCTCCATACTCCACCCCTTCCGGCGAGAAACGAAGCTTTGCATGTGAGCACAATGGAGGGGAAAAGGGCCGGTGATGAAACCGCAGCGACCAAGCCCTTCAAAAAACAAAATTCAAAGAACGAAACCCTCACGGTGGTTCAATCCACCGCCTGTCTTCAGCCGCGAGCCGTTCGACTGAATCTGGGGCCTCCTCCACCCAGACTCTCTCCGAGGAGAAGGTAAGCCCTACCCGTGCCATTGCATGTGCGGGTTTATTCCCATTTCTTGAAATAAAAGAGAAATCACAGATCTGAAACTTTTTCCCCAACTTCTTTGCATTGCTGATTAAACAACTAATATCCGATCTGTCTTCTTCGTTTGTTTGCAACTTTCTGACGGTGGTGAGCGAGTCGCTTTCAAGCGTGATTCGGCTAAAACCCAGCTCATAAGCGAATTGAAGCCCCTGGATCACCGCCGACGCCTCTGCTGCAAAGCTCGTGGAGGTAAAATCAACTCTACCACATTTTGCGCCCAGCACAAAACCTTCATTATCTCGAATTACAACTCCGATATGTGCTAAGTTAGGGCCTTTTTGAAAACAGGCATCCACATTAACTTTTACCCTCGAGGGAAGCGGCGGATGCCATCGGACGGGAGTAAGACATTTCACTGACTCCAAACGTGTCCGCAAGACCGACATGTCCAGGCAGTAGCCCTGAACGTAAGTGATAATTTCCTCCGGTTTCGTATCTAAACCCTCAAAAACAAATTTGTTACGGGCATGCCAGAGAGCATATAGTGTAATGATAATCTCCTGGTTTTTTTTGTTATCATTTAAGTTAAACATTGCATCTAGCCACTCTGTAAAACATAAATGATCTGCATTAGCCGGCTCCTTTAGTGATAGAATAGCCCATACCTGCTTTGCATAGAGACAATCACATAACACATGAATAACGTCTTCATCAGCTTGATTACACCTGCGGCACAAAGAGTCAGTAGCAACTTTCTTAATGCATAGATTCGTCTTCGTAGGAACAAAATTTCGTAGGAACTTCCAGCACTGTATGTTCATTTTAGCTGGGCATTTTGAACTCCAAATTTTCCGAAACAGAGAGCTATCATTAGGTGTACTTTGAATTGGATCCAGTAGCATTCTATAGCCGCTACGAGTAGAATAGTTTCCAGTGTGTTCACCACTCCACACTAACGAATCCAACTGGTACTCAGTAAGAAGAGGAATACTTAGGATCTCCTTTGCTTCCCCATCTGAAAAAACAGTCTGAACTTTCCCTATATCCCAGAAACCAGCTTAAGTATCCATTAAGTCTGCAACCCGATTTATACCATCCACTTTCGGAGAGGACACTAACCTTCGGATAACAGTATATATATATATATATATTAATAGTGTCGTGTACATATTATTTATATTATTATCATATTATTAGTTATTATCTACTATCTCTATCATCTTTATTATTACTATTTATTATTATTACCAGTATTTAAAATACTATATATTATCAATATTACTCCTATTATTGTTACTATCTATTGTCATTATTTATGTTATATTATCTTCTATTATTATCATTAATATTTATTATATATTACTTATACTATTATTAATAATATTATCTGCCGCTATTATTTTTGTTATCTATTATTATTAATATCACTGTTTTTATTATTACCATATTATTATTATCTTTAATACTATTATTATTGTTAAAGTAAAGTCTGAAAACCGAAAAGAGAAAAAAATGCTATATATGATAATATGCCCAATAGAATAACATAAAGCCCAATAGTTTATTAAAAGTCCATTACAGATTAAAAACCCCAAAAAATATTACAAGGCATGTCGGCCCAATCCATACAGTAAGCCCTAATCAGATCTGAGAAAAAACCATAATGCCTCTCTTCTATTGTTGCGCAGCCGCATCTGGACCGTCGGATCAAGGGCATCTGATCGAACGATCCAGATGGCCCTTGATACGAGAAACCCTAGCAGAGGCCTCTCCCGAGCCCTAGCGCCGCACCATATCCACCGTCAGATCGAGATCAACGGTCAGGATCGAAGCTTGGGAGCTTCCAGAGCCCCCACGCGCCCATGCGTTCGCGTCTCTTCAGCTCCCACGCGCGCGTGTAATTCACCGCGCGCCCTTTTGAGTCTCCTCGCGACCATCCAGATTTTCCCGACGGTCAGGATCGCTCCACAACGTCGATCTGTCAAGCTGTGCCTCTCTGGTCCCTTTCTCAGCCGTCACATGCACACCAAAAACAACAAAAAGTCATAGAAAAAATGCACAACAAATTTAGAGGCTAACAAACAAAATCGAAACGGCTATGCGAATACAAACAAGAAACAAAATAGGCATCCAATAGCGATTTATAGGATTTTCTTTTCTATTTTTCTAAATCCATGTAATTACGTCTATAAAAGCCCGAAGCAATCCATTTTAATCCCAAGCATTATCGGGGGAAAGTTTCAGATATCAATACAAAAGGCAACCATTTTCAGAGGTATCATTTTCTTTTTTTACATTTCGAAACAAAAAAAAGAATTAGGGTTTGTTTTATTTACCTTCGCGATTGGCGTTTCTCCTCTCAGTTGTTTCCGTTCGCCCGCCGGTGATAATCCCTTGGTCTTCTGGATCGCACGGGTGAACCGACGACGATCAGAGATGTGTACAAACGAAGGGTTTTCAAAAGGTTAGGGTTTTGACTCTGTTTCTTTGGGGTTTTAAAAGAAATGGTCGTTTTTGGAATCGAAGGTAAGGTCGGAGTTAGGTCAGAGTGGGTTTCTGTTTTTCTTTGGGTTTTTAGGGTTCACCGGCCGTTGATTAGTGACATCCGGCATTTAGGGTCGACGTCGTGGTCGAGAGAAAAAGGGGGAGTCTGAGGGCGGCTAGTATTTTCCGAAGGAGAAAAAGGGTATCTGGATCATTTTAGGAGGGTATTTATAGGGCTTTTGGGTTTTGTTTTTGGGTGATTCGCGTTTTAGGTCCCTCCGTGTCGGGCTTTTAGCAGTTTAAGGGTTTTTGTCTTTGTAAATAGTGTCCTGGGTCCCTGGTTTGTTTCGTCCGTTTTCAATCTCGTCCCGAATCGAGTCACCCCTAGTCTAATCGTCTGTCTCGTCCCCTGTGTTTTGTTCCCTTTCCAATTCAGTCATGTTTTACATTTTAATCAGTTTTTTTTTGCAGTGGTATTATTACAATTATGGCCCCTGACAGTTTGCTTTCTTTTTTATTTTTCTTTGCTTTTTTATATATATTATGATATATTTTGTTGCTCATGCATTTGCCCTTTTTTATATTGAATATATGTTTTTGCATTTTTGTTCATATTTGTTAAGTATGACATGTGTATTTATTTATTAAATGTGTGATTGTTTGCCTTTCTTAAAATCTTGTTAAAGTATGTGTAATTTATGGTTTTTATAATGTCATGTATAGTTTTAATATGTTGCATGCTCGTTTTTTATCGTGTATATAGCATGCTTGTTTTTTTATGTCATTCGAATATGATTTTCGTGGCACGCATCTTACACTTGTCATTCATAAGGCCGGTAATTATTCAGCATGCTAATCGGACTTTAAATATACCCAAAGAGAGGTATTAATTAACTCCGGTATTCGTGACGTAATAGTCCAACCTTAATGGATGTCGATCGAATATTTGGGTTAATTTTCACCATCTCTAGGTAAGCGGAAGCGTAAAAATGGAAATACCATGCATCATCCTTTACTTGTTTGCACCATGCATAAATGTGGCGTACGGGATCCGAAACCTAAACTAACACAGCAGTCAGTCTTATATGGTGTCGGTTTAGTCTAGGGTCCGGTGTACCGTCATCCTTTCTAATTAAATGTTTAATTAATTCCAAGGCCACAATTAGATACAACCAGTCTTCTTTAGGCCACATTTTCATTTAAGAACGTTCTTAATAAATTCACTTTGAATCTTAAATAATTTATATTACTTAAAGGCAACAAGTTATTTGGTACCGATTTCCGGGCGTGATGGGGGTTCTAACCCTTCCCCACACGTAACCAACTCTCGAACCCGTTTTAAATTGTATCTCTGGTTTTGTGGTGTCCGGCCTACCTCAGTAGCCGGTGGAGACTCCAAAATTTTACTTTTTTCCAAAATCTGGATTTCCCCTCTTTTTGATATAAATCTCTTTTCCTTTCAAAAAGTGATAAGACCTAGTCGTTTTTCAAAAAACCTTACCACCGTTTGGCGACTCTGCTGGGGATAATTTTTGTTTTACAAAACAAAAAAAGAAGAGTTAAGCCAATAAAACGCTTGTTACCTTTATTTGATAGAAACTATTTAAAATTTAAAGTGAATTTAATAAGTTTTTTCTTCCTTAAAAATATGATTTAAATTAAACAGGCTTTGAAAATTTGTGGCCTTCGTATTAATTCCTCATTTAATTTCAAAGGAGTCACCGACATGTGTTGCACCATGTTCATTAAGCTCTATACCCGAGCTACCCTTTTTAAGTGAAAGTGAAACGCCCATACCCACGTGAGCATCCCTCCACGGGTCGGTAATTCACTTTCGGAATCCACGCCTTTTGACATGTGAGCAGCCATCCACGTCATTAGGTCATGCTTTCCCTCGAACCGAAACCAATTCGCAAGCCTGTAATGGGCCAGAATTGGGGTTCTTATTGCCTTAGTAGGTGATGAGATAGGTTCGGGAACCCTTTGTTAGAACCTAACTCATGCGTGAGAATATAAGAAGCCTACCCCATTAGAGCCATGCGGATAACCGTAGAGTTTAGAGTGTCTAGGTTTTTCTCGCTAATTGCTTGTTGCTACACTTCCTTTTCCATTAATGCTTGAATTTCCTTACTTGCCTTATGATTTATGTTTATCATATGACTAACGCCTTTTCTTTTCTTCCCCTTTTCCCCTTATTTTTCATATTGCATAAAGGGCACATTGAGTTGGAAATAGTTCGAAATTAAAAACTTGATCAGTGGGAAATCTAGCCCGCGACAATAGTGAGAAGGACCTCGACGAAAATATAGCCATTAGGAGAGCAACTACACGGTTGGGGTTCCGAGACAAGAAAGGCTTTCATAAACAAAAAAGGCCACCTCACATATTTGTTAGACGTTCCAGGCAAGTGACCAGTACTCCAAATCTTGGAGTTCAACCTATATTTGTTCTACGATTGCTATCTTTGATTTGACTACAACAGTTGGGAAATACCAAGTCTTGAAAGGAAGTTAGCGAGAACCACACCAAATGAGAACTAAGCTTTCCGGGGAAAGATCGAAAGTCTCGGGCACTTTGCCATCTTGGGCCAACAATCAAGTCTCAACCTAGGACAAGAAAAATATTTCAAGTCAGAGGGAATTCCGACCTCACCCTCGACGCGCCTTGAAGGTTGGGTACAGTGCAACCCTTTCAAAGAGCAAGTCAAGAGTACCAAACATCGACAGTGGATCAATCATAATTCATCGCCTACACCACTTGGGGGCAGGGCCGAGAGTTGGCATATTTGTTAACGTAGTCCTCCCAAGAAAGAAGAAGGGATTGTGTGAGTCTTGAAGAAAATCGTCGGCCTAGACGCCATCTTAAGAACTGCATGTAGTGGGTTCATCTGATCATTGTAACAGACCAAGGTTCCCATTGATATGAGTTGTTTAACGAGGATATTTATCGAACTCAGTGTTGCTCTTTGCATTTCAATTATGCATTTTGTTTGATTACCTTTAGTCATGTGTTTATGTTGTACATATGACACATTGCATTCATGAAATTACTGTTCAATGCACCTTTGCATTCAATTATACATTTTGTTTGATTACATTTAATCATATGTTGTACATACGACACATTGCATTTATAAAATTAATGTTCACTGCACCTTTGCATTCAATTATACATTTTGATTGATTACCTTTAATCATATGTTTCTGTTGTACATACGACACATTCATTCATTCATTCATTAAACAAATAAAATTAATCAAATTAATGCATCTTTGCATTCAATTGTACATGTCTGTTTGATTACCTTTAATCACTTATCCTTGTTGTGCATACAACACATTACATGCATTCATTCTTAAAATGAAAAAATGGACGAAAGAATGTTGTTGAGAATCTTGCTCAAGGTTCAGGAGACCACTCGGCAACCCCGATCTTTAAGAATCCTGTTATTATCGGTCCATCGTCCAACCCACCCCAAGGGGCATCTTCTGCCCGTCAAGACGGAGCCTTTGCTCAAAGCTCAACCCGGCATGACCTTCGGAGACACGACCTTTAGGGTTTTGGTTCTCGGTTTTTGTCTTTGGGAATCAGTGTGTTTAAGTCGTGCATGATGCATTTTCTCTTAAAGTAATGCATGGAACAAACATCGGTATTATTTTCTTGAAGATAGTAATGATCTTTTTAAGGGAACTTGTTATGTTTGCGGATTTTCTTTCTAATGAAAATGCATGTTTCTTAACATACAATGACCTTGAAATCATATATATGTATATATATATATATATATATATATATATATATATATATATATATATATATATATATATATATATATATATATATATATATATATATATATATATATATATATATATCCCTTCTTACCTTCATAGGTCCTCGGATATCACATGCTTGATGTGGCATTGATTCTTATAAAAGAGATCGACTGAATGTTGTGATAACGATGAAGTGAGATTTCCCGCTCTATCCGCTCTGGTCGGTAAAACGAGAGAAGCAAGATTACTATTCCTTCGATGATGTTTGATGATAAGTAAATCTCCTAAGAGAGCTCAAATAAAGTTGCTTAAATGTGCCTAGAAAAGAAAGAAAAATAAAAAAGAAGAAAAAAAGAGAAAAATAGACTATTTCAAAATAAAATGTTTTTAACCTCAGAGCTTGGTAATAAGCATTAACAAAAAGCACTCCAATGTTCGAAACCTGGTAATAGGAATTTTCGGATACGAGTGTGGAATTTTAGGGGCACACCGCTGAAGCTTGAAACTCTTCGCTTAATGAGTGATGGTAATATTTTCAAATTGTGACTATGCCGAGTAGCTCAGGGTATCGTTGTATGCTCCATCTTTATTCTCGAGCCAAAGGACTGTGAATAGTTGAATTCCCCTAAGAAAAAGAAATGAATGAACAAATTGAATAAGTCCCGGAAGGGAATCCTTGAGGACACCAACATGAAATCAATGGTAATCATAAACCCACATGTCCCATGTGCTAAGCAAAATTTGAAATTTTAAAACATGATGAGAACTAGAAGGAATGGTAATCGAGCTGATCCAGCAAGTACCATAATCATGAGGATGAACCGAGCGATTAGGGAGGAGTTTCATAACTTCAAATATCGCCGCAACATTTAAAGTATTCATAGACGCAAGTGATCACCGGAAAGTTGAATCTAAGACGCTTTTGCATTTGATATCCGGGGCATCCTATTATGTTTTTCTTTCAATTAGAATTTGGTTTCAAGGTTCTGTATGTTAATTTGAAAATCCATTCTTCATTAGAATGACGACCAGCGAATTGACATATTTTAAAACAAATAGATTTCCTTGTATTACTTCAGAGATAAATGCATCGCCGTCAGTGGAGACCAAAATTGAGAGGCACTACATGATGTATGACGATGAAGGACCATTGGGGCATCTTTGTTCGTGGGACAATGAGGATTTTTGCACATTAGATTCTGAATCAAAATAGAGATGGCATACGGTTTGAAAGTGCTTGATCTTGATTACGATTAAGGCTATAGGACTCGGGGAACGAACAACTTAAAGACAAACTAAATTCATGCATCTTTGCATCATGAAATATGCTCATGCATCATTGATAGTTAGACATCCCTACGTTAGGAGCATGCTAACTCATACCACCATAGCATTTTGTTTACTTTAAACAAGTATTTGAAGATTGATAAAGGGGTGGATCTACGTCTCTACAAGAAGAGAAATAGATCTCAAGAATCCTTTGACTGGTATCAAGGTTCTTAATCCCTGATTTTTTTTATCCTTTCTAAAGGATGTTTTTCTCAAAGCTCCATTTCTCAATTTCATTTCTTCCTAAAGGATATTTTTTTCTTAAAATTCCAATTTCTCAATTTTATCCTTTCTAAAGGATGTTTTTCTTAAAACTAAATTTCTCAATTTTATCCATCCTAAAGGATGTTTTTCTTAAAATTCCAATTTCTCAATTTTATTCTTTATAAAGGATGTTTTTCTTAAAACAAAATTTTCAATTTTATTCTTTCTAAATGATGTTTTTCTTAAAACTAAATTTCTCAATTTTATCCTTCCTAAAGGATGTTTTTCTTAAAATTCCAATTCCTCAATTTTATCCTTTCTCAATGATGTTTTTTTCTCAAAACTCCATTTCTCAATTTCATTCCTTCCTAAAGGATATTTTTTTCTTAAAATTCCAATTTCTCAATTTTATCGTTCCTAAAGGATGTTTTTTTTTAAATTCCAATTTCTCAATTTTATCCTTTCTAAAGGATGTTTTTCTTAAAACTAAATTTCTCAATTTTATCCTTTCTAAAGGATGTTCTTCTTAAAACTAAATTTCTCAATTTTATCCTTCCTAAAGGATGTTTTTTCTTAAAACTCAATTTCTCAATTTTATCCTTACTAAAGGATGTTTTTCTTAAAATTCCAATTTCTCAATTTTATCCTTTCTAAAGGATGTTTTTCTTAAAACTCAATTTCTCAATTTCATTCCTTCCTAAAGGATAATTTTTCTTAAAATTCCAATTTCTCAATTTTATCCTTTCTAAATGATATTTTTCATAAAACTCAATTTCTCAACTTTATCCTTCCTAAAGGATGTCTTTCCTAAAAATTCCAATTTTCTCGATGTTATCCTTCTTTAAGGATGTTTTTCTCAAAACGCCATTTCTCAATGTGTTCCTTCAAAAATGATGTTTTTCTCAAAAATTTAAATTTCTCAATTTGGTCCTTTCCAAAAGGACGCGTTCTTCATAATTCAAAATTCTCAACTTTATCCCCTTTGGAATGTTTTAAAAAAAATAGTTTTCTTGGTTTTTAAATTAAAAGAAAGAGAGAAGAGAGAAAAAGTGAGAGAAAGGGGAATAAGAGAAAAGAAAAGAAAGAAGAAAAAAGAAAGTAAATGAGAGAAAATAAAAAGAAAAAAGAAGAAGAAAGAAGGAAAAAGAGATCCAAAAAAAGAGAAAAAAAAAAGAATAAAGGGAAAAGAGAAGTAAAAGAAAAGGAAAAAGAAAAGGAGAGAAAATAGAAAAGAAAAAGAACGAGATGAAAGAAGAAGAAAAAAGAAAAGAAGAAAAAAGAACAAGAAGAAAAAAAAGAAGAAAAAGAAAATAAGAAAATAAGAAAGAAGAAAAAAAGAAGAAAAAAGAAAGAAAGAGAAAGAAGAAGAGAAAAGAGACCCACAACTTCAGAATTTCAGAGCAAGAGAGGCAGATACTCGCTGCTCGAGGAGAAGGATTTCAAACTCGTCGCATCAGGATCTAAGAGCAAAAGAGCTCAAGGATTTTCGTGCAGAAAAATCGGAAGGCCTGCTCAATTTTTTTTTGCCGCTTCAGGAAAACAAGTTATTTGGGTTTGTTCTTTGCCACTTCGGAAGAATGAATCAATTATGTCCCTTTCCGTTCCGGAAGGACATGCCAACGCTACCCACTTTGTTCCTGCCGCTTCGGAGGAGCAAACGTAGCTCAAGGCGAAGGATTTCAAACTCGCCGCATCAGGATCTAAGAGCAAAAGAGCTCAAAGATTTTCCTGTAGAAAAACTGAAAGGCCTGCTCAGTTTGTTTTTGCCGCTTCGGGAAAACAAGTTATTTGGGTTTGTTCTTTGCCGCTTCAGAAGAATGAATCAATTATGTCCCTCTCCGTTCCGGAAAGACATGTCAACACTACCCACTTTGTTTCCTGCCGCTTCGGAGGAGCAAACGTAGCTCAAGGCGAAGGATTTCAAACTCGCCGCATCAGGATCTAAGAGCAAAAGAGCTCAAGGATTTTCGGGCAGAAAAACTGGAAGCCCTGCTCAGTTTGTTTTTGCCGCTTCGGGAAAACAAGTTATTTGGGTTTGTTCTTTGCCGCTTCGGAAGAATCAATCAATTATGTCCCTTGCCGTTCTGGAAGGGCATGCCAACGCTACCCACTTTGTTCCTGCCGCTTCGGAGGAGCAAACGTAGCTCAAGGCGAAAGATTTCAAACTCGCCGCATCAGGATCTAAGATCAAAAGAGCTCAAGGATTTTCGGGCGAAAAAACTGGAAGCCCTGCTCAGTTTGTTTTTGCCGCTTCGGGAAAACAAGTTATTTGGGTTTGTTCTTTGCCGCTTCGAAAGAATGAATCAATTATGTCCCTTGCCGTTCCGGAAGGACATGTCAACGCTACCCACTTTGTTCTTGCCGCTTCGGAGGAGCAAACGTAGCTCAAGGCGAAGGATTTCAAACTCGCCGCATCAGGATCTAAGAGCAAAATAGCTCAAGGATTTTCGTGCAGAAAAACCGGAAGGCCTGCTCAGTTTGTTTTTGCCGCTTCGGGAAAACAAGTTATTTGGGTTTGTTCTTTTCCGCTTCGGAAGAATGAATCAATTATGTCCCTTGTCGTTCTGGAAGAACATGCCAATGCTACCCACTTTGTTTCTGCCGCTTCGGAGGAGCAAATCACCCAAACAGGGAAGTTGGACAAAATTAGTGCTTATGGTCTTTGCTTTATTCTTGTTTCACAAGTACAAGCAAAGAGGGGCAACTGTAATCACTAATTTTTTCCGGGTTAACCTCATTTTATTTCATTTTATAATAATGGGCTTTATTACTCTTATTTATATATATGTCGAATAATTAAAAAATAATAAGAACACAAAATAAAAGCTAAAAAAAGAAGAAGAAAAAACATTGTATATATATATTTATTAATAGTGTTGTGTACATATTATTTATATTATTATCATATTATTAGTTATTATCTACTATCTCTATTATCTTTATTATTACTATTTATTATTATTACCAGTATTTAAAATACTATATATTATCAATATTACTCTTATTATGTTACTATCTATTGTCATTATTTATGTTATATTATCTTCTATTATTATCATTAATATTTATTATCTATTACTTATATTATTATTAATATTATCTGCCGCTATTATTTTTGTTATCTATTATTATTAATATCAATGTTATTATTATTACCATATTATTATTATTATCTTTAATACTATTATTATTGTTAAAGTAAAGCCTGAAAACCGAAAAGAGAAAAAATGTTATATATGATAATATGCCCAATAGAATAAAATAAAGCACAATAGTTTATTAAAAGTCCATTACAGATTAAAAACCCCAAAAAAATTACAAGGCATGTCAGCCCAATTCATACAGTAAGCCCTAATCAGATCTGAGAAAAAACCCTAATGCCTCTCTTCTGTTGTTGCGCAACCGCATCTGAACCGTCGAATCAAGGGCATCTGATCGAACGATCTAGATGGCCCCTGATACGAAAAACCCTAGCATAGGCCTCTCCCGATCCCTAGCACCGCACCATATCCACCATCAGATCCGGATCGTGATCAACGGTCAGGATCGAAGCTTGGAAGCTTCCAGAGCCCCCACGCGCCCGCGCGTCCACGTCTCTTCAGCTCCCACGCGCGCGTGTAATTCACCGCGCACCCTTTTGAGTCTCCTCGTGACCGTCCAGATTTTTTTGACGGCTAGGATCGCTCCACGACGTCGATCCGTCAAGTCGTGCCTCTCTGGTCCCCTCCTCAGCCGTCACATGCACACCAAAACAACAGAATGTCAGAGAAAAAAATGCACAAAAAATTCAGAGGCTAACAAACAAAATCGAAACGTCCATGCGAATACAAACAAGAAACAACAGAGGCATCCAATAGCGATTTACAAGATTTTCTTTTCTATTTTTCTAAATCCATGTAATTACGGCTATAGAAGCCCGAAGCAATCCATTGTAATCCCAAGCATTATCGAGGGAAAGTTTCAGATATCAATACAGAAGGCAACCATTTTCAGAGGTATCATCTTCTTTTTTTACATTTCGAAACAAAAAATGAATTAGGGTTTGTTTTATTTACCTTCGCAATTGGCGTTTCTCCTCTCGGTTGTTTCCGTTCGCCCGCCGGTGATAATCCCTTGGTCTTCTGGATCGCACGGGTGAACCGACGGCGATCGGAGATGTGTACAAACAAAGGGTTTTCAAAAGGTTAGGGTTTTGACTCTATTTCTTTGTGGTTTTAAAAGAAAAGGTTGTTTTTGGAATCGAAGGTAAGGTCGGGGTTAGGTCAGAGTGGGTTTCTGTTTTTCTTTGGGTGTTTAGGGTTCGCCGGCCGTTGATTAGTGATGACCGGCGTTTAGGGTCGATGCCGTGGTCGAGAGAAAAAGGGGGAGTCTGAGGGCGGCTAGGGTTTTCTGAAGGAGAAAAAGGGTATGCAGATCATTTTAGGAAGGTATTTATAGGGCTTTTGGGTTTTGTTTTTGGGTGATTCGCATTTTAGGTCCCTCCGTGTCGGGCTTTTAGCAGTTTAAGGGTTTCCGTCTTTCTAAATAGTGTCCCGGGTCCCTGGTTTGTTTCGTCCGTTATCAATCTCGTCCCGAATCGAGTCACCCCTGGTCTAATCGTCTGTTCAGTCCCCTGTGTTTTGTTTCGTTTCCAATTCAGTCTTGTTTTACATTTTAATCAGTTTTTTTGCAGTGGTATTATTACAATTATGGCCCCTGACAGTTTGCTTTCTTTTTTATATATATTATGATATATTTTGTTGCTCATGCATTTGCCCTTTTTTATATCGAATATATATTTTTGCATTTTTGTTCATATTTGTTAAGTATGGCAAGTGTATTTATTTATTAAATGTGTGATTGTTTCCTTTCTTAAAATCTTGTTAAAGTATGTGTAATTTATGGTTTTTATAATGTCATGTATAGTTTTAATATGTTGCATGCTCGTTTTTTTATCGTGTATATAGCCTGCTTGTTTTTTTTATGTCATTCGAATATGCTTTTCGTGGCATGCATCTTACACTTGTCATTCATAAGGTCGATAGTTATTCAGCATGCTAATCGGGCTTTAAATATACCCAAAGAGAGGTATTAATTAACTCCGATATTCGTGACATAACAATCCAAGCTTAATGGATGTCGATCGAATATTTGGGTTAATTTTCACTGTCTCTAGGTAAGCGGGAGCGTAAAAATGGAAATACCAAGCATCATCCTTTACTTGTTTGCACCATGCATAAATGTGACGTACGGGATCCGAACCCTAAACTAACACGTCAGTCAATCTTATATGATGTCGGTTTAGTCTAGGGTTCGGTGTACCGTCATCCTTTCTAATTAAATGTTTAATTAATTCCAGGGCCATAATTCGATACAGCCCGTCTTATTTAAGCCACATTTTCATTTAAGAACGTTCTTATTAAATTCACTTTGAATCTTAAATAATTTCTATCACTTAAAGGCAACAAGTTATTTGGTATCGATTTCCGAGCGTGATAGGGGTGCTAACCCTTCCCCACACGTAACCAACTCCCAAACCTGTTTTAAAACGAATCTATGGTTTTGTGGTGTCCGACCTACCTCGGTAGCCGGTGGCGACTCCAAAATTTTACTGTTTTCCAAAATCTGGATTTCCCCTCTTTTTGATATAAATCTCTTTTCCTTTCAAAAAGTGATAAGACCTAGTCGTTTTTCAAAAAACCTTATCACATCCTCCTATTTAATTTTTTTTATAAATTGGATTATTTTTGAATTCCCCCCACACTTTCAAACATTTATAGTTTGCCCCCTCAACCCCGAATCCTGGCTCCGTCCCTGTCTACACAAAGTCTTGCTTAAGCGATACTAAACTGTTTACCACTTGAACTTACTACCGTTAGTTATATGTGTAAATATTATATGTAGTTATACATATAAATTCTACTTAAATTCTTTTATCAAATCACATGTTTTCATTGATAAGGATTATACCTAAAAAACATTTTCATGTGTTTTACTAAAAACTCTTTTTTTTGCTCAGTAAAGTATGATTTTATTAATAAATAATCATACAAGACAAACACCACAGGGAGCCTCGTTAAAAACCTCCCTAAGCCTATATGGAGGAAAAGAGTGCCCACGGAGATGTGGAAAGGATCAAACACCAAAGAAAACAAATCAACCACATAATCGAACCCAAGACGGACGGCCAACACCAGTTATTGCTAACGCGTCAGCCATACTATTCGCTTCTCGGAATACATGATGGAAACAAACATCCTCCAAGACCCGACAAGCTACATCAATTCGATGAAACCAGTGCGATAACATCCATGGTCGTTTCTCCCTATGTAGCACCCACGCAATAGCAACTGCGGAATCGGACTCAATCACAATCGCACGCGACTCACGCCACACCGATCCGCAAAGCAATTCCAAAGCATAACAAATGGCCTGAAGCTCGGCCTCATTCGAATCCACCACCCCAATCGGACCAGAGAACATAGCTAGGATCCGCCCACACTCATCGCGCAAAACACCCCCACAACCAGCCTTGCCCGGCTTACCCCTCGATGAACCGTCAACATTAAATTTGATCGAACCCAATACCGGCTTTTCCCAAACAACATTCGCCCGGCTACTCATCAGAACGGGTCGAACCTCACAGAGCCATGGACAGTCCCACCACAACTATTCCGAAATAATCTCGGAAGAACTAATCTGAGCCCAATACATCGAGCGTAGCTTAATAAGAAATAGTATCTCACTCACCCGCATTTTCCTCTCATAGAAAATGATCTCATTTCGAGCAAGCCACATCGACCACAACACCGCCGCACATCCCGCTAGCCACCATTCGCGTACAACACTGGTAAAAAAGCTACTAAACGCAATCCTCAAAAAATCCAACAACGACCGCGACTATACAATATCCACCCTCCACCATTGGAAGAACTGCAGCCACACTTCCCACACGATCGGGCACTCAAAAAGAACGTGGTTCGCTGTCTCTTCCACCTCACGACACCAACAACAGCCCAACCTTGTGACTTCCATCGGGACGTCGCGCTTGCGCAATTGGTCCATCGTTGGCAACCTTCCCAGCATCAAAAACCAAACAAAATATTGGATCTTTGGGGGCACTTGCAACCTCCAAACCGCACCTAACTCCGACATAGTCTCTAAGCCAAATGTAACCATCAAACCATACAAAGAACTCACCGAGAAATCCCTCTTGCGCGCTGGTTTCCAAATGAGACGGTCCACCCCAGCAACTTGGAGATTAAAACATAACACACATATCTTTAAATTTAGCAAATGGTGTACCTCAAACTCACGCGGAGAACGGGAAAAAAACGCATCCCACTCCTTATGCTCGAAACTGCCATGTCTCGCATAGTCACAAACCAATGCATCCTTATTCGATGCAACTCGAAACAGCCGCGAAAATACAAATTGTAGTGGCTCCTCCATGCACCAGCAATCACGCCAAAATAGGACCTTAGAACCATCCCCCACTTGCAAAAGAAAGTCAGAAAACCCCATAAATCATTGAACTGTTTCATACCGCTGCACATCCACCAATTGACGCCATACAATCAACATATTTCTCTTCTCTACTTCATTCAGACGCCACAAAAAAGTATATTTACCATACTTCACCTCTATAAGCGAACGCCATAGGGAATTCTCATTCATTGCAAATTTCCAACTCCATTTTGCCAAGAGTGCCAAATTGCGAGCTCGCAAATTAACAACTCATAAACCAACATACTCTTTTGGACGGCACGCCACCTCCCAACGTACTCTACTCATCTTATATTTATCCTCCGATCCCCCCATAAGAATCATTGTCGAATTCGGTCCAATTTCACAATGATGCCTCGCGGAACCAAAAACACTCTCATATAATATAGCGGCAAAGCTGATAAAACAGAGTTTACCAAAAGAAGTCTCCCTGCAAACGACAAAGAACCACTCTTCCAGCCCGACAATTTCTTCTGAAAACGATGAATCAAAGGCTCCCATAATTGCATGCCTCGAGGGTTAACCCCCAGGGGGAGACCCAAATACATGATCGGCATTACACCACACCTACATCCTAGCACCACCGCAATTTCATGAACCAAAGCATCCTCTATCCCAATCCCGTAAATACTAGATATATCATAATTAATTTGTAGCCCCGATGTATACTCAAAGCACGTCAATACTCTATTTAAAGTCACGACATACTGTAGATTAGCTTTAAAAAACAAAATCGTGTTGTCTGCAAACTGTAGATGCATCATCACAAAGCCATCTGCAACCGGCACACCCTCAATCAATCCCAAATTAGCCGCATTACGAAGATATTGATGCAACACTTTCGCTACAATTACAAACAACAGGGGAGACAACGGGTCCCCCTACCGAAGCCCCCGTTTCATATCAAATTCATTCGTCAGGCAGCCATTTACTAGTATCGACAGTCGAGCCGTGCTCACACAAGCCATTATCCATTGTCGCCACAAAGAGCCAAATCACATTCGATGCATTACTTGATCTAAACACTCTCATTTGATACAATCATAAGCCTTCGCGAAATTCAATTTCAAGATAACGCCCCCTCACTAAAGCGGCTCTTTTGTAAGAAATGTATCGTCTCATTAGCAAGCATAATGGCATCTAAAATCTTCCTTCCATGCACAAAAGCGGATTGAACATCGCTTATTAAATTTGGCAACACCGTTTGTAGCCGTTTCGCTAGAATTTTATACAAAGAATTCAGCAAACATATCGGAAGGTCCTTCTTGGGAATTAGCACGACAAAGGTGGCATTCACCCCACTCGGCAACCTATATGAGCTACAAAATTCTTGCACAAACGCCACTACATCCCCTTTGAGAAACTCCCAGCACTTCCTATAAAATTCAAACGTAAAAACATCTGATCCCGGTGCTTTCGATCCCTCGCAATTCCAAATGGCATCCTTCACTTCCTCCTCGGTGAACACTACTTCTAAACTCGCTGCTTGCAACTCAGACAAACAACTAAAGTCGACAACCGCATCCAACGACCCCAATGTCTTTTGCCTTGCAAAATGTTGCCGAAATTCTTGGAAAATAAAGGCCTGCAAACGATGTTGTTCTTGTACCCACTCACCCCGAATCCACAACCCATGAATAGTATTCTTCAAAGCTTGCAGCTTCGCAGCACAATGAAAAAATGTAGTATTTCGGTCTCCCTTCTTAAGCCACACGACACCCGACTTTTATCGCCAGATAGATTCCCGCATCTGAGTTAACCGCCAAAGCTCAGACGTTAGGCGACCCCTCTCCTCTATATCCATACTCGGCTCACTAGCCTCCACCATTTGAATATCAATACGGACAATCTTCTTTGTTACACGGGCTATATTCTCATCAACATTACCAAACTGTGTACGATTCCACCCCTTCAAAAAACGCTTCATTCCTCGCAATTTCGCAACCAAACCCACCTCGGAACCTGTATTAGACAATCGAGACCATTCCCCCTTCATGTCAAGAATCCTTTACTAGACAATCATGCATTAATGAATCGAAAAGGGCGCGGACCGCCATCCATATCATCTGCCATTAACAATAGAGGAGTATGATCGGATAATCCCCTTGGTAGAGAAACAACACGCAAATTACTAAATTCACTTAACCATTCCGATGAAACAAAGAAACGGTCGATACGACTACATCTCGTACCCGGTCCAAACCACGTAAAGGATTTCCCCTGCAAAGGCACGTCGATCAATGCATTATGCTCAACAAACTCATTAAACATTGCCATTCCTCGAGATAGCTTCAAACAATTCTTTCTCTCGCGCGGATGAAGCACCATATTGAAGTCGTCGCCAATACACCATGGTGACTTTCGATTCCCAATCATCTCACTTAATTCATTCCATAAGAGAGCATGTTCCTCAAGCATACATGACGCATAAACCCCTAAAATTGCATAATTCTAATTTTCCACAATCCAACACCCCTCAACCAGCACAAATCGTGAGCCCAAAAATGAATTAAGCAATCGAAACCGTGATTTATCCCACACCATTAATATCCCACTCGATTTGCCAACTGACGGAACATAAGCAAATTCAAAATCATCTGAAACCCATAAACTACTCACCAGCATGCTCGTGATTTCCTCCAATTTTGTTTCTTGTAAAATCACCATCCCACATCGATGTTGCCGTACAAGGGATTGTACTGCTCTCCACTTTCCTGCCGAACCCAACCCTCGGACATTCTACAACAACATCCTTATATCTCGTTGCTATTGTTTAGACACTCGCGCTTCAATCAGTCGCGTGATATCTCGAACAATTTCCTTCTCGTTTCCCACCGTCTCAGCCCCAATATACTTGCCCAATTCCAAAGTTTCCCTAGCCTCGTACAAAATAGATCGTTTCTGATTTTCAAAGTCCGAATTATACAATGACCCGTTAACAATCTTCAGAGGCAATGGTGCGATTTTCCTTGGTTTCCCTCGGTCGCATTTTTTGATTTTAGTTTCTACTTCTTTTCGTTTCTCAGGGGAAAGGAAACTCAAATTAATTTCCGAAATATTACGTACCCGTCGTTGTTCACCATTTGCTTCCACCAAAGTAGCTATTCCAACCCTTGGAATTTCGGACCTCGACCCAGTAATGTCCACGAAATCCTCGTTATTATTCTTGCACATATCCGGCCAGGCGACTCCCTCGCCAATCAACACCCCGTTATTTCCTTTCTCTAATGTCTCAACGAAAGACTCGGACCCAACCACCTGCTCAATAGACCTCAACCCCATCCCAACATCCTCATCTGCCATCCATTCTGTCCCCCTAGATGTAACCTCTATCACCCGTAAATCCTCCCTTTTATTTTCCTCCCACAGACGATCGATTTCCACTCGCGGTACATCAGATACAAACGAATTTGGAGCCACCGTATTATGTGATACCTCTTGCAAGTTACCAAGTCTACCACTATCCATCACTGCCTTTGTACCCTCAACGTTCAAATCCTCGCTCGCAGATTCATCCACATTAGTATCCAGATTCACTCCACAACAACATTCACATTTGGGACCAATTGCTTCCTCCATTTCCACCACCCGAATTCGAAATGTATGATCACCTATTCGCAGGTCCAACGCCTCGTCAATTGTCATTGACTAATCAGTTTCGATTTGAACTCTGCATCTCTCAAATGTCGAAGGTGCTAAGGTTTCCGTATCAATTTGAACCAGGTCCCCCCATACCGACGCAATATTCTTGAATGTTCCCTCCGACCAAGCATGGGTCGGTAAATCACTGATCGATAGCCAGAGATGGCGATTCGGCATGCCCACGGAAGGATCCCATGCCATCACATTTTCCAGCCATGGATCAAAACAATTTCCATCCACCATCCTCTTTCGGATTGTCGTATCCTCAAACAGCAAGAGCACCGTCGAGCCCGCTGCTCGCATGAAGGAAAAACCCTCAAGCTTCGCTTTCTGAAATTCAATAGCCAAATCCCTAATTTTGAAAGGTTGTTTATAGAATCCCAACGCACAATTCTGAAGGATATTCAATTTGTCCGCATCAATTTCACCTTCAACGACCCGTACGGTGCGATCACGACAATCCGATTCAACCTGTTGCACTCGATCCCTACCTTGCTTTTCTCGTACAATGTGATCCTTATACTGATCGTTACGGTGCAATACCCCACTTTCCTTAGGCCCGGTCGTCTCATTCTGCTTCTTTCTCCAAAACCGATCGCGCAAATCGCATCTTGCAAACTCCACCCTTAACCGCGATCCATAAAGACGAAAACCATCAAAACGTTCTATTACCCGGTTAGCATCTTCCTTGGATTTCATCCTTACAAACCCGAAACGAGATCCATCCTATGCTTTCTTCAAAGGAACAAACACGTCCACTATCACGCTATGCCAATCAAACACCTGCCAGATCCCTTTCCAATGTAATTGCAGTGGTAGATTGGATATGAACCGCGTCCAACATCTTCGCCCTTGTGGAGACCGCTCACTCATCTCGTTTTTAGTTCTCTACCACATCGAAGAAAACATAATACTAACCACATAGATATACGTTGATATTTTCGGCAACCTTATAAATATATATACATTGATATTTTCTGCAATTGAATAATTTGTACGCACATTTCAAAAAGGGAAAATTGAGAAAATGAATATTTGTGAAACTTAAAAAAATACTACGGTGCATATATCACGCCATCATATATTTTAGCTCATCCCCTTGTGTCCTGGTGGCAAAGATAGATGTTTATCATCTCTTAGGACTCGGGTTCGAGCACCAGTAATGCCATGTTGTGTGTGCCGCCTTTGAAAAGACCGAGAAAATTAAACAAATGCTACCCTTGCATCACACCAGCATATTCAAAAAAAAAGTTTATTTTAGAACTGAAAACACGCTTTACAAAAAATATTAAAAAAAATGTTGCAATTTACTAGACGTGCTTTGTGCCTTGGTCTGATGTTTCGTTTTTAATTTTTATTAATTTCCCTTTATTTTATTATTTTTCTGTTACCTTATTATTTCGTTTAGAATATTTCTCTATTTAGATTTCTAATAAATCAAGTTGATATATTACTCAAAAAAAATTATCTACTTAACTAATGAGGTATTGATTATGTTGGCAAGGTTAAAAACCTAGGTCCATGATTATTCAGATTTGAGTTCACATGTGTAATTATTTTGTGTGCATTTTCTCAAGATTTATTATGTATTTAATGTTAGAACCAAATCATAAAATAATATGAAACCTAAAACTCATGATCTATCATGTCAAACCATCAAGAACAATAAACCGAATAAATTGAATGTGGAAGCGTACATGAATTAATCGATAAACTAAAAAACCTTGAATCTTGATGTTGAAATCTCAAATCTTTGGTATTGATCTTCCAAGAAAATAGGTCATCTCTTGACGTTTCTCTTGACTTGGGCAACATATGTTTCCTGATAAATGTACAACCTTATGAGCTAAAAAATTTACTATTATATAATAGGTATTCTATAACAATCTCGTCCATCAACTATATCCATATAGGATCAAAGCAGTCTTCGCCATATCAATCATGATTGGACCCATCAATGGTCACGTATACAAACATAATCAGATGACATAGATCAATCATGGATGCGTAGCATGAAAAATTACATGAAATGTGAACCGAACATGTCTATTTCCAACTAGTCCTCCTAAACCTTAGTGAGATCAACTTTACTGAATTCAAAGTGTGCATAAACCAAAAGAACTTTATTTCTGCAGAAAATAATCTTAAATAACTTTAAACTGAAGTAACTAAAATTGTGTCTAAAACGGATGGGCATTCTTCAAAATTACAAACTCCCGCTAAAACTGAATATCCTGAAATAACATCACACCCACATGAGTAGTGTGCTCATGAAAGACCTAGGGTGACAGTTTCTTAATATGTGCGCAATTATGAAAAATTACAAACTCCCGCTAAAACTGAATATCCTTAAATAACATCACACCCACATGAGTAGTGTGCTCATGAAAGACCTAGGGTGACAATTTCTTAATATGTGCGCAATTATGGAAAATGTACCAACGTGCTCTATAGATGCACAACTACTCTGAATTTTCTTTAACATATAGGAACTTAATATTTATGTGCTTCAAATTTGAAGTGTTCCTATTGTTAATAGAACAAATGAATGCATATTTATTGTCACAAAATAACTGAAGTGGTCTTTCTATTCAATCTACAACTAGCAGCCCATGTGACAAAATTCTTTTGCATCAATATTCTAATAGAATCGAAGTATGTAAACTTGACGATCTCTAATTTACCAAAACTCCGTTATGTGAGCATGAAATTCTTGTTCTCTAAAGATATCTCATAACCCTACTAGTTGTTATCCAATGGTCCATATTATATTTGCTTAAATAACTGTCTAACATTCTAACAATGTACACAATATCCGAACGCATATATTAAATTCTCAATAGCTTATGCATATGGAATCATGTGTGTGTGTGTACTAAATTTCAAGATTACCTTTAGGGCATTGAGTAAGACAATATTTGTCTTCTTTAGTAATATGAGTATCACTTGGTTTACTTTCACTGAACTAATAGTATATACAATTGTCAACC
Source organism: Hibiscus tridactylites (assembly GCA_958450335.1). Taxonomy (NCBI): domain Eukaryota; kingdom Viridiplantae; phylum Streptophyta; class Magnoliopsida; order Malvales; family Malvaceae; genus Hibiscus; species Hibiscus tridactylites. The sequence goes on along the minus strand of OY288267.1, from coordinate 28,284,940 downwards.
AAATTTATCTCAAAACCGAATGAGATAATCAATATAAAATTTATAATTTCATTAATGAGAGTCTTACTTAAGCTCATAGATGAATTTCTTTATTTTACATATCATTGATTTGTATCATCAGACACAAATTCATGATCGTACCATATAAATATTTTCTTCAATGTCACCATTGAAAAAACACAAGCTTAAAATCCATCTTATGTAGCTCAAGATTAAAATAAGCAACAAGAGTCGTGATTATCTTGAAAGAGTCTTTCAATGAAACTTGAGAGAAAGTCTCGACAAAATCGATGTCTTATTTTAGAGTATATCCTTTAGATACAAGACGTACCTTATACTTATCTGCATTATCATTTGCATCCTTCTTGGTTTTAAATATCCATTTACAACCAATTGGTTTGCACCTTCAAGTAATGGGATAAGTTCTTAAACTTTATTGTCTTGCATAAAATGTTACTGTTCTTCTATGACATCAATCCACTTTTGAGAGTTATAACTTTTATGGCCTGATAAAAAAATTGACTTATTTTTACACTTATAATGCTTCAACCTTTCTTCCTCTTGAACACAATGAGAAATGAGCCCAAATAGAGTCTATTTCTCCATTTGACAATTGTAACTTGAATTGGTTATACTATAGAAGAAGTGGTGCTAAAACCATACGAACAAAAAATTGTTAGAAAGTTCGAACTTATATGCCTTAAATTTTGAAGCAATATTAAACATTTTCTAATGTACTCCCTCACATTTCCTTGACCCTTATACTTCATAAACATGAAGGCATAAGTGATGTCATCTTAACCTTAATGTTTTGGGTAAAACATTTCTTAATTTCGTCAAGGAAACCCTTAGTATGAGTAATCTCTTGTACTTCTAAAGACATATATAATGTTGTGCTTTATGATCATTAGACTCATTCTATTCGAACGATCCACCTCTCAAAATACCTTTTATGGGTGCTTACCGTAGTGAGAGGTGCAAAATGTTCTTTCATTAGTGTAAAGTCTTTGTTCATACAACCAAATACTATATGTAAGTAGGGATGGGCATTTCACCCGGGCCCGACGGGGTCCGACCCGGCCCGATCGGGTCGGATATTTTTATGAAAAAATTGGGTTCGGGTCGAGTTGGGTCAGGTTTTTGTGTATGGCGAGGTCGGGTCGGGTTCGGATTTTAGGGTGAAAAAATCCGACCCGACCCGACCCGGGACTAATAGTGTAATTTTCCCCAAAATTTTTTTAGGGATATTTGTAATAATACGCCTTCTTTATTTATATTTTTTATAATTTGGTCTTTAAAATTAGTTTTTTATTTACAATTTAGTCCTTAAATTTATTAATTTTTATAATTATGTCTCTTAAAATTAATTTTTTACAATTAGGTCCCTAAAATTAAAATTTTCTCTATAGGTCGAGGTCGGGTTTAGAATATTTATTTTCGGGTCGGGTCGGTTTTTTAAGGAATGAGATCGGGTTGGGTCGGGTTCGGTTTTAGGATTATTAGTTTCGGGTCGGGTCCGGGTGGGCCAAAAACCCGACACGTGCCCATCCCTATATGTAAGTGTCTTTTCTATTCCTTGAAATTAGTTTCACTAAACATGAGTGTAGAATGTATTTAACAGATATTGTGACAACAAAAATAAATTACCTAAATATAGAACAAAAATAAGTAAATAAAATAAAAACAAGTTCATATAAATATTCATAAGTAAACAAATAAATTCAAAATAATTGTTAGTTCCCCTCAAGATACCAAGCACAACATTAATATCAAGTCTTTAGACAATAATATTAATTGTAAGCGGTACTCTTGTTGTAGCAATCAAACATTGACAGTAAACTATGTCAAACAATAGATTAATCTTTGGACTAACGTATTGCTCACATAAAATACCTTATAATTGTCACACATTTATCACCACAGTTGTCGTTATAATTCTGCCAAATATTAACTTTCCTTTGGGTCAATTAATAAACGCATGAATTACAAAAACTCATAATCATCTTGATATTTTAGATAAATTAATCTACACAAAAGCGATCACTTTGGTGACATTATGTTTCAACTAATCCATTAAAATATTAGACATCCGAAGCCAAACTATGAATTTATTTGTTTCAAAAAAAATCCTTAATTTTATCTTTCAATTAAATTAAAAGATAACCAAAATAATAATAAATTTGAATAAAGGTAAACCTCATATCAAGATATCGGACACTCCATTAATATTTCATCTTTGGACAAAACAATTTTTGATAAAGAAGGGTGTTATTAATCCAAGAAAATAATAAATAAAATACTATATTTATTATTTTAACGAACTTGAAATAAATACAAGAAAATTGTAGAACATTCAAACGATTAAATCGCATATTCGGATCATCTTTTCCACTACGGCTATACTCGAATCCATGTTACTTCTTCCATTGATCCTCGTAATATCAACACGACCTTCTCTTATATTTCCTTTAGTGCAAGTAATTAGAAATTGCCAAGGAAATTAAAATAAGATAATCGAAACGAATAAAAGAATGAAATAACCGAAATTAATTGTTGAGGCCTGCAGGGAACGCAATTTCCTTAAGACAGATTTGACCGCTCTTTGGTGCTAGAGATCGACGGTCGTCGATCTCCCAGGATACAACAGCGAATGATTATCTTCAGCAGCACCACTAAGTAATCACGAACGTATCGGGCCTTCGACTATCACCAGAAATTACTATGCAGTTTTGAAGAGAGAAAAAACAATGTTTGGTTGTGTTTTAAAACTAAAAACTGCTCATGTATTTATAGGGTAAAATTAGGGCAAATATGAGAAAATATTATACCGATCATGCCCCTAATCGGATAACATGAGTGGGATGCAAACATTTAATTCGAATTCAAATTAATCTAAATTTATCCCTTAATTTTCGAGATAATCTGCAATCCAAAAGGAAAAAATTAATTCGAACGTGGTAAAGTATCTGCATGCCCAAGCAGGGCCCGACCGGTCTGGACATTCACGTCGCCCACGTCGTGCGGATGCGCCCCAACCCGAATGGGATTGGATCGCACCCCTCATGCGCGTGACACACAATTTCATTTCAAGTTATTTAATGACCACAAGTAGGGTAAGTATATATAAACACTTCCCAATCCATTTATCCCATCAATGTGGGATTGGGGGTTTCCATTTTCTTTTCTTGCTTTGCAACCTCCTTACTTTGACCATCAATTTCTCATTCATTACTCAACCATTTTGAACATATGAGATACCGTTGTAAAGATATCGTGGAGTAGAATAAGTTTTCGTTGAAACTTTATTCGAATCTCCATCTTTACTTATTCGAAATATGGCTCAAAGTTTCCATTTTCTCATATTTTTCCAACAGTCCCCCACATGAATGAAATTGATGCATTTATCAAAACCATTTTGACTCGATGTGGTGATAGTTTCTACGATTGATAGTTGAATAGGATAGGTGGGTGTCTACCCTTGAACCTTCCCTTGTGAAAGTATATTTACTTTACTAGCTGTCCAGTAGACACGATGTCCTTGAACTATCCTGCCGTTTGTGTAAACGATGATATACTCCACACAACTACCTTTCTAGCACGAGTTTAGTTCTCATGGTTATGTCCATATAGTCGTGGACATCGCCTGGTTCTGCAAGAGTTTGAGAGAACTATGCCCCAATAGTCTCTTTGAAGCGGGTTCTACTTCACTCTTACATAGGTGACTTATGTTGCTCGGCCTCACCGATGCACACAATGGCCATTAAAAGCAATGCTTAGCATGTTCCGTTTTTAGTCACTATTTACATCATAAGAATGGACTTGGGAGAGTAACCCCCCACAGTGACCGCACAAGGTCTATGTGATTAGGTTGTCCCTCTGAACCTAGATCTTGGGATCTCTAGTCAACTAGGTTAGGTTTTCCATCTTATAGCGCCTTAAATTTTCATGGGCTTTAGTCTCATTCGTTTCGATGTTTTCTCAACTTGATCTCGTTTTAACCCTTTGGTCAGCAGATCTGCAACGTTATCCTTTGATTTTACAAGATCAACAGAGATAACCCATTTGAGATCAATTGTTTAATTGATTCCTGGTTATACCAGAATCATCCTTGTCAAATTCCTCAAGAATTTTTCCACATGGTATGACTTAATTAATATGAGACATGTAGTTGATCGTTTTATTTGGATGCCCAAAATCAATTACGTCATTCTCATATTTTGTCACACTTTTCTTTTTCATTATGACAATGTTTTCGTTTTAACCTTTTGTTGAACGAATGAACTATTTCCCATTGATGGTCTCCAAAGTTCCATTGAACTTGGACCTACTTCCCTAACCATTTAGGAAATCTATTCCAAAAAATGAGACATTCTTTGTTTTTCATTATCATATTCTTGTGAATCTATTTGTCCACAAGAGTTTTACACATTCAATGAAAATATAGTCCATTTTTTAATTTACTTCGGTAATAGAAATATTACCTTTGCAAGACACCCCTCGTATTTTTATGTAGTTGTAGGAAAGTTTAATTTCCTTCCATACCTCAAATGGTGTCTAAATTAGTTGATAGAACAACTCCCCCACATGTTAGGCATATTTTGAAGTTTCAATTCTTATCTTCAAAATTATTGTACCCTTTGATGGTGTGACGTTACTCACATAGAGTTTCCCCAAATTAATCAATTTATTAATTTTGGGTTTCGACATCTTACTCATAGAGAACAATTTCTCTATAGTATACTTTGCTCTTAAGCAAGTTCAGTTTGTTCTATCGTGAAGATAACACATCACATGGTTTTAATAGAAAGAGCAATAATGAACAGTGCACCAAGTAGGTAAGTTATGAAAGAGAGGTTGTGCACTAGGCACGTTTAAATACGAAGTCTTTCAAAGAACCAATCTTAGACATGCATTTTCATATTGTTTTTCCAATCACCGTTTATGGTCCAATGATCCTCACAATTCTTTGGCCATTTTTAAACATTGTTCACTCCATAACATGCATTAGAATAGGCTTTAAGAATTTAATTTGACATAGAGAACCAAGTTCTTCTATGTTTTGATTTGAGACCTTAGTCGGAATCAACGCTTTGAATTTAATAACCAATGTTACTTCCCGAAATAAATTCACCGATTCATAAAATCATCCTTGATTCTTTAAGAAATAATAACTTTAAGTTATTTCTCTTTCCAAAATAAATTCACTAATTTATTCCAAGATTAAATCTTTCTAGATTCCTTTGAAATTAAGTCCAACGACTTATTTCCCTTAAAGAATTAGAATCAATAAAACTCTCTTGAAAATAAATTCAATATTTTTTTCTTTTCCAAAATTAGAATCATACTTGATTCCTTAGAAATAAATTTCATGATTTATTTCCCCGCAACGTTAGAATCAACACAAGATTCTAATAAAGAAATAAATTTAGTAATTTATTTTCATCATATATTCTGTTAAACATTGGGATTAGTAGCACTAAAAACTCAAACAAATATATCACGGTCAACTGGATCAATATCTCTGTTTCTAGAACAAATCACAAAATTTTCTCATGGTTATCCTACATTTTCTCAAGGAATATTATTGGTTAAATAATAATCTGAAGTGTTTCCAAACACAAATAATAATTATATCAATAATAATTATTTCCCATAAAAAAGATATTCTTTTCCCATGTCATATTGGCTCGTTAGTTTCCACCAATAGATAACCTTGCCATAAACTTTTTACTCTCATGGTAAAAGTTTTACAATATATGCAACCATGTATTTTTCATATGATTTTAATCCTTGCTAAAAGAGAAGGTATTAAATCAAACATGTATCCTCATGATACATACCAATAAATCGATATTTAATTTTGTTTATTTCTGGTTTTGGTTTTTCCCAAAATTCGTAACCGCGGTTACTCTCAACGACAATTTCTATAACATAGATTTGTCCCAACTATTTTTGAGATCTAAGCAAACCCGTTAAAACGGCAGGATAAATCCCGAAACAAATTTGTTTGCTTGACTCACACTTATCTTTGAGAATTCCTTTCTGTTCGAATGCAACAGTTTGTCCACGCCTCATGCATGGTCAATTTATTTTGTTCGAATGTATCGTCGTGGTGAACCACCACTTTTGATACGGTAATCTGTTCGTCTTGGATTCATCTCGAAAGAATGTGTCTTAAGATTGTTGATAAAGAAGGGTGATATTAATCCAAGAAAATAATAAATAAAATACTATATTTATTATTTTAACGAACTTGAAATAAATACAAGAAAAAAAATGTAGAACATTCAAACGATTAAACCACATATTCGGATCATCTCTTCCTCTACGACTATACTCGAATCTATGTGACTTCTTCCATGTGATCCTCGTAATATCAACACGCCCCTTCTCTTATATTTCCTTTACTGCAAGTAATTAGAAATTACCAAGAAAATTAAAATAAAATAATCGAAATGAATAAAAGAAAGAAATAACTGAAATTAATTGTTGAGGCCCATAGGGAACGCAATTTCCTTAAAATAGATTTGGTGCTAGAGATTGATGGTCGTCAGTCTCCCAGGATACAACAACAGATGATTATCTTCAGCAGCACCACTGAGTAATCATGAACGTACTGGGCCTTCGACTTCACCGAAAACTACTATGCAGTTTTGAAGAGAGAAAAAACAATTTTTGGTTGTGTTTTAAAACTGAAAACTGCTCATGTATTTATAGGAGAAATTATGGCAAACATGAGAAAATATTATACCGATCATGCCCCTAATCGGATAACAAGGAGAAAATACTATATTTATTATTTTAACGAACTTGAAATAAATACAAGAAAAAATGTAAAACATTCAAACGATTAAACCACATATTCGGATCATCTCTTCCGTTACGGCTATACTCGAATCCATGTGACTTCTTCCATGTGATCCTCATAATATCAACACACCCCTTCTCTTATATTTCCTTTACTGCAAGTAATTAGAAATATACCGATATTCAAATAAAATAATTTGGTGACTTAATGTTTCAATTAATTTATCTCAAAATATATAATATAAATAAATATCAAATAAAATTTTCTATATTTTAAAATAAAATAATTTAAAATAAAATATATCGATATTCAAATAAAGTAATATCAAACGATTTACATGCACAAAATTTTCTATATTTTAAAATAAAATAATTTTCACAATAGAGGTCATTTTGGTGACTTAATGTTTCAATTAATTTATCTTAAAATATATAATATAAATATACCGATATTCAAATTTAAAATTTTGTAACAGGCAAAATTGATTTTTTTTATAACACTTAAGTTTCCAAAATAACCCAAAATAAGGTTGTTTAAATGGGGCTATCATAAATCGAAAAAATCAAAATCTTTGATTGTTTCTTTAAAAATTTCTTAGACATGCATTACCAAAATTTTACTATAAACTTAATGACAATTTATAAATCATTAAACTAAATGCATTCAATCCTTGGCTTCATAAATCACAAAATTTGAATTTAAAATAAACAATACTTTATCTAAAAGGTCAAATTCAAAGTACTAGTGATTCAAATAATGATCACACACAAAATAAATTTCATAATAATCTAACGATGAAAATTAAAATTCTTGATATGTGATCAAAATCAAATACTAAAAGAAACAAAATAATGATAATGATAATGATAATCAATACCAAATACATGTTCTATAATTTATAATGATAATGATATGTGATCAAAATCAAATACTAAAAGAAACAAAATAATGGTTCAAACCCAAATAACTTACTGTTACGTCAATTATGAAACTAGAATTTTTATTTGGCATATTGTATAACATAAGTAACTGAATATTAAGTTCAAATTCATCTCATGATACAAAGAATACTAAATCGGTTATTAATGAATATTTATAATGAAAAGAACAAAAAATGTCCAACATTAATCTTTAAACCAAAAACCTTAAATTGCACCAATGTGATTTTTTTAATCATAATTTATTTATTTAATCGAGTTAATAAATACCAGTACAAAACGTAATTAAGGTTTCACTGCCATGCCAAAACAAAATTATCAACCATATCGATTTAGAACATCAAACAAAACCTCACATAATTTCCCCAGAGCATTGGGTTCTATTAGTAATATTATGTTATACGCAGAAACGGAAAAGACCTAATTTTTTTTAATCTATATAATTATAAAATTTGACTTTTTTGAAAAAAAAAATGAAAACAGAAAATTTCAACATAATTCCTTAACCGAAACAGGAGATCAAGATATCAAAATCATTACACCATATAAATGAATCAATCCAAAAAAAATAATAATAGACTAATTTATTCTCAATGATTTAACATGACAAGGCAATGATGCTACTTGTTAGAACCAAATCATAAAATAATATAAAATTTAAAACTCATGATCTATCCTGTGAAATCTCAAATATTTGGTATTGATCTTCCAAAAAAATAGGTTATCTCTTGACGTGGAGGGGAATGAGAGAAAAAACAAGTTAACATGTTTCTTGGGACCAATACCTCTGTATCTTTATACAATTGATTATTAGATCAACTATTAAATATTTATAACTATGCCCCTCATTTAATTATAAATATATCTTACGGTATCTACACTTTTATTTCCATGACACTTTAATACCTATAACACGCCTAACATAATTGGTCATTTGATTTTGTGTCATATTTTATAATAGTAACATACATTTTACATATGTGCCCACATTTGTGGATTTTAATCCAACATTTAAGTCCCACTATATCTGGAACATGTCTGTATATTTTTTAGTTATGTACATAGTCGTCTCGGATATTTTCGGGGTCCTGAAAAAAAAGAGACATTATATAACGAAAGCATATTTCATTACTTTGAACAATTAATTTAATATTTTGATAACAAACTATTGTTTTGTTTAGAAAACACCTCAAATACAACTAAAACAATAAGGAACAACTACTAACTTACAAAATTATCACTTGAAAAATTATTGAAGTTGTAGAAGTAGAAGGTGGGGTCATAAGCGGGCACTCATGTTGCTCCCTCATCCTAGAAGACTATGGCTATATAATCTGTACTACAAAATAAAGAGATTAAAAATATCAAATTAGTAAATTAGGTATTGGTTGTGTTCGCAAAATTAAAACCATACATTGTTCCAGTGGTGGATTTGTTAAGCCCCAATGAGAGTGAATGCATCCCCATTTCTTGCAAAAACAAATATAGTTTATTGTGTATTTTAAAAAATAGTTTAGTGCGAGGAAAATAAATAAATTTGCATATTTATTTTGAGAAAAAAAAATATTTTGGACTCCACTTTTTAATTTTGGATCCGCACTACATCCTTTAGTACCCAAATTCAAATTCCACCATGACTAACTATATAATGTGTGGGTTCTGAAGCTATTCGATTAAGTCTCCTTTTTGCTTCAGATGTGGGTTTCAATAAGCTGATTGTGGAATCTGATAATGAGAGCCTCATCCATTTGGGTCTACCCTGTTGACTGGCCGACCCATCTTCCCTTGAGTTTGTCTTGTTTGTTGTAATTTCTTTAGTGAAATGTAGAGGTGGCAATCGGGTCATTCGGTTCGGGTTCGGTTCGGGTCGTTTCGGTTCGGGTCAATCTAGAATCGGTTTAGATTCGGTTCGGGTCGGTTCGGGTTCGGGTCTAATCCGGGTCTATGATGAGTCGGATTCGGTTCGGGTATTGGATCGGGTCAAAATCGGATCGGTTGTTTTCGGGTCGGGTCAATATCGGATCGGTCGCTTTCGGTTCGGGTCAAAATCGGGTCGTTCGGGTCGCTTTCGGTTCGGGTTAAAATCGAGTCAATTTCGGGTCGGGTCAACATTTAAATTTTCGGGTCAATTTAATTTGAGTTGGGTTAAAGGTTTGAGGTTTAGTATTTATGGTTTAGTTTAGAGTTATTGGTGTATGAGATTAATTCTAATTCAACTTGTCAATCTATGCATTTGAATTTGATTAAATATTTAAATCAAAGCTTCATGTATCCATATAATTATTTTTGTATAATTATATTGAATCAAAGTTTATAATAATAATAATAATAATAATAATAATAATAATAATAATAATAATAATAATAATAATAATAATAATAATAATGTCTGAAATGAATTAATTTTATTAAACTTAGGATCTAATTGAATTAACTAAAATCTAAAAGCATAAATTACGGACATAATTAAAATAATTTTAAAACTAAATGTGAAATTTCAATTAAATTAATCTAAATTGAAACTCAATTAAATCAAGAAAAATAGAAAGACAATTGGTAAAAATAGAGAGGGAAAAATAAAATTTTGGAGGGAAATAAGCCACCAATTTTTTAAGCTAGATTGAAAAAAAGAAAAAGACAATTGGAAAAAATAGAGAGAGAAAAGACAAAATTTTGGAGGGAAATAAGCCACCAATTTTTTAAACTAGAGATTAATTACTTTTTAGGTCATGTTGCATTTAAAATGTTACATTTTAGTCAACTTTAAGTTTTAGTTTAATTTAATTTAGTCACAAGTATTCCCACGGTTTAGACTTCAGATATAAAAATCTCCTCCCTGTAGTAATATTTAGTCTCTAAAAGTTTACTTTTAGTTGAAATTGACTAATTTTTGTAATTTAATGTATTAATTTAATATATTAATATTTTCGTTCATTTTAATTTCAAAGATTTAATTTTTAGCCAAAATTGACCCCTATTTATTTATATGGTATAATTACAAAATTGATCATTGGACTCTCAAATTTCTCCACTTCTAAATTGTCAATTTAGTCTACAATTTCAATTTTATGCTATATTTTATGATGAAATTATAAAATTGGTCACCAAGATCTCAAATTTCTATACTTTATTTTATTATTTATTATATTGTTAACAATAGATATTCGGGTTAAAATCGGGTCAAAATCGGGTTAAAATCGGGTCAATATTCGGTTCAGCTTTCGGTTCAGCTTTCGGTTCGGGTAGCATTCGGTTCGGGTCCATTCAGTTCGGGTCTATTCGGTTCAGGTCTATTTCGGTTCGGGTTCATTTCGGTTCAACAAAAAATTTCGGTTCGGTTCGGTTCGGTTCGGGTTTTGGGTAACTTCGAATCATCATGTTCGGGTCAAAATCGAGTTTCGGTTCAGGTAATTCGGTTCGGGTTTCGGGTCTCGGGTCAAGTTTGCCAGGTCTAGTGAAATGAATGTGTTATTTATGTTCAAAAAAATGTGTGGGTTCTATTCTAAATCTATTTGGGTCTAGGCTTAAATAAACATTTGGTACTCGAGCTATGAAACTTCCTCTAAATTGGTACCTAAAGAATTTTCTTTCTCAAGTTAGTATTTCGACTAGGCACATTTTCTTAAGTTGGTACTTAAATTTTTGCTTTTAAGTTGGTATTCAGGCTTCAATTTCATTAATTGTTTTGGTACTTTTATTAATAATTTTAGTCCTAAAATTTATACATTCTATCAATTTGATTCTAATTTAAAAAATGTAACCCATTATATTTAAAAATTACATTAATTTAGTCATTTTTACTATACTTTCAAACCAAACGAGCCTATCGGATCAAAGAAACAGTTGGATAACTGCATTCTACAATAAAACAACAAGTTATTGTTAAACTTCTATTATACCATGAAAGTAATATAACATTTTTGGAGAAAAACACACGATTTAGAAGAATAACAAAGAGTAATTTGATAGAATTTTAAATAGAAAATGTTAAATTTATAGATTTATTTTGAATTACGGCCAAACTGGTAGAATGTATAAGTTTTGGTACCAATTTGGGAGAATGTGTCTATTTCAAGTACTAACTTAGCAGCAAAAGTTCTTTAGGTACCGACTTGAGAGAAGTTGATAGAATTTTTAAATATAAAATGTTAAATTTGCTTATATATTTCGAATTATGACTAAATAGATAGAATGTATAAGTTTTGGTACCAATTTAAGAGAATGTGTCTACTTCAAGTACTAACTTGAAAGTAAAAGTTCTTTAGGTACTGACTTGAGAAAAATTGTCTAATTTAAGTACCAAATGTATATTTAAATCATAATATTATTATGGGTTAACTATTGGAATAGTCACTTATGTTTTCTTCTAGTACAGAGTTGGTCACCGATTTTGAAAAACGACCAATAAGGCCACTTACGTTTTCGGGGCGTAAACTTTTGGTCAGTCAGCCGTTTGTTGCCGTTAAATACTGACGGATTGCTGACCTGACAACGAAAAAATAAGGGTAAATTACTGCAATGGCCATTAAAGTTTATCTCATGTACATTTTTGCTCCACAATTTTAAAAAATAAACATTATAGTCACTAATGAAAATGTTTCTTTATAATTTCACCCTTGAATTTTTAAAAATTAATTTTCAACCCTAAAACTTTACGACCAATTAGTATAATAATATTATAAAGGCTTAAATGAAAAATAGGTGCCCAAAGTATACCCTTTTTAAATTTAGGTGCTCAAAGTGATCCTATTTAATAACTAAACTTTCAAATTGCTCCTATTTTTTTCACTATGGATTGTTTTTAATATTATTGTAACATGACATGTCATTTTTATTATTATTAAATTAAAAATAATTTTAAAATAAAATTAATCATTTTTATTATTATTAAATTTAAAATATATTTTTAAAAAATATTACTTCTTAAAATAATTTAGGTGTTTAAAGTATTTTTTGTAAAAATAGGTGCCCAAATTTACTATAGTTACAGTTTTAGGTGTCTGGCTGTTAAATGAATGTTAAAAAAATTGTCAACCAATCGATACTTGACACGTGACATTAATTTTATTAATTTTTAATAAAAAATACTTAGAACTTTCAAATTATTATAAAATCTCAAAATTTGACAAACTTCACAAAACAGTCTTTAAATCCTTAAAAATGACGTGTCAGGAATGTACGTTCTGATATATTAATAAGTGGGCCCCAAAGCATCGGTCTTGAGTTCTCCAAGTCTACTGAAAGCGTGTTTAACAACAGCCAACGATTTTTTCTAGTGATAACTGACAAATGGGGCAGTGTGATTGGTCCACACTTCACACGGTCGGTTCAGTTAGATAAATTCTCTGTTTGCCTTCATTAATCTTACGTGTAATTTCGTGCGCTCAAATTTGGTGGTAGTACATTTTATCTGTTCCAGTTTGAATTAGTGTTCATTTAACGTGTTGTCGCACATTATCCAATGCTTTTCACTTGCCTTCTATTAAATTGAGTATATTTTCTATAGGAAAAAAAAACCCGAAATAAATGTGAACCGAAAATTTAATAATATATGTATTATTTTATTCATTTGATGAACTAGTTTGAAATTTATTTATCTTCTAGAGTTCAATTTTAGTAATAATTTTACTACTTATTTATTTAAACTTAAAATAATAAATATTCTGATGACTGAGAATGCATGCATCTCATTGATGAAACACGTTCACACGCACTTGATGACCCGTGGATAGCTCGTGAGGATGCATGCATGATAGATTTTCCCTCTTTTGTACTGTAGTTGCAAAACAGAGAACTTATCCACTACGTCACTATAAAAATTCAAAGATATAGACCATGATTACAAACAAAACAATCTCTTCTTCTTCTTTTTGTAAAGAAACCCCTATCCAGCCATGGCGTCAAGGAAGATCTTTTTTGGGTCAAAACCAAGTTATATATACCCAGCCAAGGAATTCGACGACGGAGATTACGTCGTCATCAACGACGGCGTTTTCGAGTTCGATGAAGCGGATGTATGGAGTTATAACTCCAACGAAGCAATAACGAGTGCACATCAAGATGGAAAGAAGCCATTGCCGAGTTCTCGAGCTCCGTCTAGCAAACTTCCAAGAAAGATGGAGTTTATAAGTGCTAATCATAAGACCCAAAAGGTGGCTTCGTCTTCAGTTCCGGTCAACGTCCCAGACTGGTCCAAGATTCTTAAAGCGGATAACAGGGTACATGGTGACAGCAGCGCCAGCGACGGCGGTGAGGGTGACGGAAGGGTCCCTCCTCATGAATATTTGGCGAGGAGAAGAGGAGCTTCGTTTTCTGTTCATCAAGGAATCGGAAGGACGTTGAAAGGTAGAGACTTGCGTTGTGTAAGAAATGCTGTCTGGAAAAAAACAGGTTTTGAAGATTAACCCAATCAGGAGAGCTATGAATCTTAACCATTCAAACTTTGAAACTATTTATGTCACACAATCTCTATGTGAATTTCTTTTCTTTTCTTTTCTTTGATATTATTTTTGTTGTTTATACCAACATTGTTTCCTTGCAAATTCGACAGTGTTAATAAGGTGATGAGAGTTTTTGTTGATTAGAAAATGAAATCAAGTATGATTGTTTTTTTCAAATTTTTTTAGTTGTTCATCCTTCTGTCCTTTTTCTGAAAATCCACCGTCTATCCCCCTCCTAGTCAGATGTTCAACAACCCAAACATTTTCTTTAAATAGTATTAAATTGCTGCTACAACGCAGTGTTACGACTATGACGACATCGTAACAGTTTTAGAAGTCCTTGCGACATTGCAAATCGCAATCACATCTAAAATTATAATTATATTTTCTAAAATAAATCACATCACAATAATCGCGACATTACAAGACCGCAACCGCAATTTAATACTATAGTGAACCCCTTTATCAATTGAGGATCACCGATCGCGGTCTTCGACGATGGAATTTCAGAATGAAAATACGCTTTGGTCGGTCAGTTTATTGGCTCAGCCCCTAATTTCAATTCAATGCAGAGAATTATCACTTTGTTATGGGGGAAGACCTCTTCTGTCAATGTTAGCTTAGCAGGATCAAATCTCTATGTGTTTTACGAGTGCAAAATGATAGAGATTGGGTTTTGGAGCATTCAAAACAAACCCCTAATCCTTCGCAAATGGACACCGAATATGAAAAAACTAGATTTTGATCTGTCCCGAAATATGCCAGTGTGGTTGCAGCTGTATAACGTGCCCCTTGAATTGTATTCCAGAAAGGGCTTAAGTTACATCTCTAGTGCAATAGGTACTCCCCTTTACATGGAAACTAGAATTAGGCAGCACAATATGGATTTTACTACTGCTAGACTATCTTCTGATTGGACATGGTACACAAACTATAGTTCAATTGCCAATGGAAGACTGTGGATATTGTGCAAAAATTATTTGCAGGTCACGGAGGTGCAACAATCTGACCAAACCATCACTGTTCCCGGAACAACAAAGGGCACAAATTTCTTCCTCGCTGTTGTTTATGGCAGCAACAATGGTAATGAAAGAAGGGCTTTATGGACTCAATTGCAAGACTTACAACAGTTTGTTGGTTCTGATTCCTGGATCATAGGGGGAGACTTCAACATAATTGCTCACTACACAGAAAGTTCAGATCATGAACCGGTTGGCCCTCACACTTCGGCGGATATGGAAGATTTTCAGAACTGTTTAGCAGCTTTCAACCTCATGGATCACCCTTACTCAGGTCCACTGTATACCTGGTCGAATAAACATGACATGTCTTTCCTGGCTTGGAAATTGGACAGAGTCTTGATCAATGGGAGTTTAGTGGGGTACTTCAAAGGAGAAAAAGGGGTGATGGCCATGAATGTACACTCGGAACTACTAAAGCTATCCGCCAACAATGGAGTCTTTAAATACCACCCTAAGTGCAAAAGAATCTCGCTCACGCACTTAGCATTTGCAGACGACCTCCCCATCTTCAGTCATGGCTCTACTGATTCAATCATAGGAATTTTAAGCACCTTGGACCAATTCTACGAGTTATCAGGATTACGACTCAATGCTGCAAAAACTGAGCTCTTCACAAGTGGAATGAGTCTTGACCAAATAGAAGAAGTACAAGCACTTACCGGTTTCAAGCTCGGCCATTTACCAGTGTGTTATCTTGGAGATCCATTGGTGACAAGGAAACTCAGTGAGAAAGATTGTGATGCGCTCTTGGGGAAGCTAAAAGCAAAGCTTCATCAATGGTCCACTAAAAAGCTCAGTTATGGTGGACGTTTACAACTAATAAAAGTTGTCCTCTTTAGCATCTTCAATTATTGGAGCAGGCAACTAGTGCTCCCTAAGTCAATTATTATCAAGATCGAGCAGATTTGCGCACGCTTCTTTTGGAAGAGACCGAACACCAGCAAGAGGAGCACGCGTGAGCTGGCAGAAGATCTGTACGCTTAAATCAGAAGGTGGCCTAGGCCTCAAAAGCTTGCAGACCTGGAGTAAAACCTGCCACTTATCTCTCCTGAAAAAAATTCTAGCTGGAGAGGGTTCTCTTTGGGTGGCTTGGCTAAAAGAATATGTACTCAATAATGGAGATTATTGGCAGACCGAAAGCAAGAGTCACTTCAGTTGGATAGTTAAAAAGCTACTCAAGATGAAACATGAAGCTGCAACACTGAATAACAAAGTTTTCGACTGGTTCACTGTGAAGAATTCTTGGATTTGGGACAACATCCGAGAAGATAAGCCTAAGGTGCAATGACATAAGCTAATCTGGTACCCCTTTCATATCCCCAAGCATTCTATAATAACTTGGATGGCCATATTGGATAGATTGCCTACCAAAGATCGATTAATCTGCATGGGATGGCTACTGACACTACTTGCAAGCTATGTGACAGTAGCCAAGAATCGAGAGATCATTTATTTTTTGGCTGACATTTCTCTGGCCTCTGTTTGGAAACAAATCTTACAAACCTGCAGGCTACAAAAGCAGGTTAGTGATTGGGAAAATGAAAATGCATGGGCCTTAGAAAACTTGAGAGGAAAATCTCTCATTGTGCTGATTCTGAAGATAGCATGGAGTGCTTACATCTACCATATTTGAGAGGAGCGAAATCATATGCAGTTTAGGGAAGTTGACCATTCTATAGACGCTATTGTTAGATGCATTATTGATATTGTTCGCTCTCGTATACACGGGAAAAGTATAGATGGAACATATAGTGTTAATGTACAGTTGATTATAGATTGAGCGATTTGAGGATTCCCTCAAACCGATTGTAAATGTTCTTCTGCAGCATCTTGCTGCTACCTGAATAATAAAACACATTTTATCCAAAAAAAAATAAAATCTCAGACCGACCATGCTTTTGGATGATTTTTTTTAACCTTTTTCTTGTATGATGCTTGTATGATCTCAAGTGACTAGTCTGCTATAAGTGATTATAAAAAAAATCTAAATTGTGTTTTTAATTTACTATTATAATTGTAAAACATCGTTGTAATATTGAATATTTTGAAAAGTCATTCATATTTGTTTACCCAATCCATTTTAACAACTAACAAAAAGGTTAATTTCTTTCAGGCCATATATATATTTTTTAACATCTTATGCTATTTATATCTCTTTCACATTCCATACAAACAATGTTGCTTGATTTGGTGTCATTGAAGGAAATTAAATAACCGTACGACAGTGGGACCAATTTTTTTTTTGTATAGTCACCTATATCCAACATAATACATATTGGATGATTAATTGAGATCTAATACGATAAAGAATTATTATGAGACAATTCTTCAAACTCAATTACTTCATTCACAATATCGGAATTCATATTACCGTTCTTTGAATTTAGGCCAAATGAAATTTAATTACACGGAGAAAGCAAGTAGTGGATGGAAATGATATAGCTTGTACAACTATTAATTACCATTATTCTTAGAGATTTTAATGCTAGGGTAACTAAAATAAATAATTTTTCTAACGATAATAATTAAATTACAAGTTTTTTCGGTGACTAAAATAATAATATTCGAAAAATGAACTTCCAAAAGTTTTATTCCTACCCAATAATAAAGAGCTAAGTGGGGAGATTCTAGCGAATGACAGTTAAATGAAGGCTGACCGGGTAATCGGGTAAAATTTTGTACACAAATTCTTACGAGCCTTGTACATAATTCCTTACAAAAATTGTAAGAAAAACGGTATATACATAAAACGTTATATCGTAAGAATTTGTGTACAAACACAATTTCCTACGAAAAAAAAAACATAATTTGCTACACAATATGTAAGAATTTGTGTATGTACACAAATTACTGATAAATGTACACAAATCCTTACAAAAGTAGTAGGAAAAATTGTATGTACCGAATTTCTTACAAAATTTCATCAAGGTCCAAAGGGGCTCAACTTAGTGTAAGAATTTGTGTACATACACAATTTCCTGCGAGAAAACATAATTTGCTACACAATACGCAAAGATTTGTGTATGTACACAAATTACTACAAAATGTACACAAATCCTTACAAATGTAGTAGAAAAACGGTATATACCGAATTTCTTACAAAATTTCACCAAGGGCCAAAGGGGCTCAACTTAGTGTAAGAATTTGTGTACATACACAATTTCCTACGAGAAAACATAATTTGCTACACAATACGTAAGGATTTGTGTATGTACACAAATTACTACAAAATGTACAGAAATCATGTAATCACTAATTTTGTCCGGGCCTTAAACTCACTCTAGTTTATGTTTATCCTGGGCTTAGTAATATGGGCTTCACAAAAAAAGAAAAAGGGAAAATGAGAAAAAAAAAGAAATTATATATATATATATATATATATATATATTATCATTAGTACCATTATTATCCTTATTATTATCATGCTGTAAATATCATATTATTATCTTTATATCAGTGTATTCATATTATTTACTTATTTGTTATTATTATTTATATTATTATTAGTATTATGATGACTATTATTTATTAGTATTATATAACTAATTAAAAACCCCGATTAACAGATAAAGACAACCCACTTTAATTAATCCCATTTACATAACAAGAGCCCAAAATAAATAAATGTTCAGCCCAAATAATTTGAGCCCGTAAAACATTACACAAAAAAAAACCCTAACGTTGACTCTTTCTCTTTGCGCAGCCGGCTCCCAACCGTCAGATCTTTTTCAGATCTGACGGTCCAGATCGAGCTCCAAGTCGAAACCCTATGGAGCCCTTCTTTCAGCTCGCGCCGCGCCTCACTCCCGACCGTTGGATCATCCACCATCCAAGGGCCCAAATCACTCCTAAGCAAAACCCTAGAGAAGCCTATCACTCGTCTCGCGCTGCACATGCCTCGATCGTTCGATCCGAAATGCATCGTACGGCTCAGATGGATCTAGAGACCCCACGCCCCTACGCGCGACTCTCCATTTCATCTACGCGCGCGTGCCATCCTTTCGACACCAACATCGCCCGACCAGCTCCCAACGTGTCTGCCATCTTCACGCCATCTGCCACATGCACGCCGATGTCTCCTCGCCATTTTGGGAAATTTTGACATGCAACAGCCAAAAGTAAAGCAAGTCAGACCCAAAAATGCAATCGAAACAAAATGAACGCAGAAGGTCAACCAGACAAAAAAAGAGGCAACGATCAGAGAGAAAAAGATATGTAATTTCTTTGTTTTTGTTTTTACTTCGAAGTAACCTCGGTATAAAAGGAAACCGAGAAATCGATTGTAAACCATAGAGAGAAAGGGGATTTTGAACTCATGCAATAGAAGCAAAAGAGATTTCAGAGATAACTTACCCTTCTTTTTAGAGATTGCATGCATAAGAACAAAAAAATGGGCCAAAGGTTTCATTTTACCTTCTTCGGCGCCTCGTCTTCACTGGAGTCGTTTCACATGCCTCTCATTCCACCGTCGTTCCTCTCGTCGATGATAAACCTCGGACCGTATAAGAGTTGTGTGTGGTGAGTCGGCGAAGGGAAGGCACACGAACAACCAAAAAACAACAAAGAAAAAGGGTTTTTGTTTCGGGTTTTGAAAAGGAGAAATCTCGCTTTTTTGAGGTTTAGACAGATCTGAAGGATTGTTTTGATGTTTTTTTTAGTCCGTCTTTTCGGATTCGGCGTTGAAGCATTGCCGACACAGGTGAATGGCGTCTGGCGAAAGGAAAAGACAAAAAATAGTTTTTTTGGGGGGTGGTCGATTCGGAAGAGAAAGTTTTTCTCTCTGATTTTGTAAAAAAATAAAACTTTGCCAAAGGAGGCAAATTTTAGGTCGAAAGGCCATTTTCTATTGTTTTGACGTTTTAAAATAGGGTTATGCCATTCTACGTTTTTGAAATCACTCAAAAGGGGTTTCCACCCTTTTAAAACATGCCCCAGGTCCCTAAAGTCTTCTTAAAGTTTTCAATTTAACCCCTTTGATAGTGTTAGTTTTTCTAATCAGCCCCTCAATGCATTCATATTTAAATTCCAGTATCGAATTTATTTCCCATTTAATTTTCAAACCCTTATTTATGTGTATCTTCCTCGCCATGTTGATATGTGTGATGAAGTGGTTACCTTACTTCAATAGTGTAGGTCGTACACATTTAGCAATGAAGATTCTTGTCTCTTATTGTTTCCATGGACCGTATAATATATTTTGGTGGATAATATGTGTAATTATACTTGTTTTATTAATGTCGTGATCATCTCGTTTATTTGACTCACGATGCCTCCCATCTTGTTGTCACGTTGTCTTTTATTCATGTTAGCATGTTTATTCCTTCATTATCATATTTGTCTTTCATTTTTATCATCATGCTTGTCATTTTTTTATGCCACTATTTACTGTGTTAATATGTATATTCCCTTATTCATGCATTTAAATACCATGTGCACTTGTTTTTATGCTTTGTTTGTTTCTTTTTTGTTTGCTTATTCGTTTTGGATCATGTATCATGTATTTATTCTCGCACGCTATGTTAAGCTGCATTTGGAATATAAAATGTCATGCGATGTCCTTTTATTCGGAAATGAACGAGGCCAATACCAGTCGTAGTGGTGGTGGTTCAGACGTTCATTTCCGAATATTAGGGCTTTTTAAATTCACTCACTTATATAACCAAATTTGGATCTAATTTGTCACTTTAATTCTCAAAGTTTTATAATAATTAAGAGGTAAGGATCTTGGTACCAATTTTGGGCATGACGGGGGTGCTCACCCTTCTCCGCATGTAACCGACTCCCGAATCCGTTCGAATCTCTGGTGTTGTTTTCTAGTATCCGATCTACCTTTAAAATGGCCGGTGGCGACTCCAATTTTAATCGATTTTCTTTAAAACTCATTTTAAACTAAAACTCGGTTCTTCTAAGTGACACCGGAGGAGGAGGGGTAGCAATACCTCGATGTTTAAAAAAAACGTCGCTACAGCATGGCGACTCCGCTGGGGACAAAATTTTTGTTTTCAAAAAACAAAAAAAAGAGTCAAGCCAAAAAAACCTTACCGCTTAACTAATATCGGAAGTTGCGAATTAAAGTGATAGATTCAATCGATATTTGTTTATAAAATTGAGTTTATTTCAAACGCATTTAAAATTGGACATATAAACACGTTTGTCTAAGTGGGGGGACGCTAGTACTTTCTTGGGGATATTGTTCCCCCGTATGGGCCTAGTAAGTACCTTCGGGGCTTGAATACCCTATATCTTCGTGGGAATATCGTTTCTCCGTACAGATATAGCTAAAGGGTCCCCTCAAATTGAACTCGATTAAGATAAGCCTATAATGGGTGATGATCGGGGGCCTTGCTACCCTAGTAGGGGACAACAAGGACAATTCGAGTACCTCCTTGAACCAGAACTGCATGTAGTGAACATAGAATACCCACCCTTTTAGAGCCATGCGGATAACCTAGGTGTTAGACTGGATAAATAGGATTGCTTGTTTCGTGCTTGATTTGTTTCTCTTATTATATTAACCATGTTTATCCGGCACTAACACATTTCTTTTGTGACCTTTTGCATTTTTTTGCATGTATTTCATGACCTAAAGGTGTTGAGTCAATGTGGTTTTACCCAATTTAAGGGCTATCATTATGGACAAGAGGTTGCTAAAAAAGAGGATGTCAATTCGCAAGTCCGACATTGAATCAGAAAGGTTAAAGGGACAGTCTACCGAGTGAACGCATAGTGCCATGTTATACTTATAGAAGATATAATGCCCACCATTAAAGAATACACAGTCTTTCTCCATCCCAAGGAAGTCAAGCAAGATTGGATCTACTCCAAACATCTGAAGTCATAAAATTTAAGAGTTGAACCGCCTATCGGACCAACATCTTTTGTTCGCTAGCGGAGACGTATCTGTAGGACTTTTTTATGACTATCTTGTAACAAGGAACCTTCTTTACGTTCAAATGAAAGTTGACCTAAGGGGAATCACCTATAGGACCAACACCTTTTATTCGCATACATATGTGCACATATTTTATTGCATCATCTGTTTCATACATCATTTCATAACATAATTATTCACCAAATTAAAATTGTTAATCATACATTCATTATGTCACACTCATTGCTAATTGGGCATTAAATTTTTGTTTAAATTCATAATCCATTCATTGCATCATGCTCATGGCTAATCAGGGAAAGCTTTTGCCTCAGAAGGTAGAAGTGAAAAGAGAATGACCTCAAGCCAGTACAACCTTAAAAGCATGAACGACCTAGTGGCTAGGATGGATAAGCTCGAACAACTTCTAGAACATTTGGTTTAGAATCAAAGTGAGATAGTATCATATGGGAGGAAAATAAATCCTTTGCAAAAATCCAATTTTCATGATTGGTGAAAACTGATTGTACCCAGGGGAATGGTACAACAAGCCCGGAGCAAACGACTACTGGTAAAGGCAATTCAAATCCGTTAATCTCTCTGCATTTGGGAAAAATGCAAGTCTCGATTCAAGAAAAGAGAATTGTAGACAGTACATCGCTTCAAGAAAGAAGAAGCGATGTTTGGCAAGTCTGACATAAATGTTGGCACAACGTGCTTAAATACAGTAAAATTTAAGACAATGGATAATTCAAATGTCCATAAAAAATCCATTTTTATGAATGGTCAAAGTGAAATAAATCCTTTGGAAAAAACCAACGTCATAATTGGTACAAATTGATTGTACCCAGGGGAATGGTACAACTAGCCCGGAGCAAACGACTACCGGTAAAGGCAATTCAAAACCGTTGATCTATGTGCATTTGGGAAAAATGCAAAAGAAATAAGCTAAGCTGTACATTTTTTTATCATAACGAAAGTTTCATTTTGTTATTTAGAAAATATTTATGCATTCTTTGATTCTTTAAACATTTCATTTATTGTTTATTATTATAAGCTTACTCTTGTTTTCCAATTACACATATATATATTTTTTGTAAGATTAACTTTAATTCAATTAAAAAAAAATTCGAAAAACCGGATGTTGTGTGGATACTAAATATGAAAACCCTATGTTCTACTTAGGTCAAGGGAGGAATGACAATGAGTGTTCAAGAATAATGGGCCACTCCCATTGAGTGAGTTTTCCTCTCAGGCATTGTTCTTCAAGGTCCTTGAATGAAGTGATAACCCCAAAACAACTACCACCTGAGGACTACTTTTGATATCCATGTATGGGAGGACATTTGACATTCCTTCATTTTCCTTCACATAGAAAGAAAATAAGAAAAATATCAATTGTGTCCCCGTTTGAGCATGTTAATTTTTTCTTCCGATTGAACCCAAACCAAGGATCACCCCTACACCGGGGGCAAAGGAGGTAGAAGTTTGTGGATAAGTAAATGACATTGGATTCTAATTATGCTGTGAAGATGATGCTTTGTGAATTAGAGGGCAATAAAGGAGAATAGATGCATTGAATACAATTTTCAGTTTAAGCAACAAAAACATCAAAAGGAAACGATAAAAGGAAAGTTGGTGCTCAAAGAGCTACCCTAATCAAATTGAAAGTTACCAACATAAAAGTTGAAGAAATCAAAAGTGAAGGCACTAAATCGAAAAGTGCAGTTTTGAGATAGAGAATGAAAGGTAAATAAAGAAAAGGGCTACATGATTTCCCTAGCCAAATCAATATCTATCTAGAAGGGCCATGAAAGATAGATCGCCTTTGAATGGAGATATGCATCAATACAATACGAAGGTGCAAATTGATCCGAAACTACACTTGATGAAAGGAAATGAACGCTAGGGTGAAAACCCGAAAATTGGCAATCTAGAGCGATCCGAAAAATAAAAGGGAAATGTTTTTCGTCCGAGCATACTCAAATCAGATGGTATGTGATAAAGATTTTCAGTTGGAAGAATTGATCCTTGGTTTCACCACCCTTAAACACTTGTTTGGGCCTATTTACCCTTTCTTTCGTAGCTGTGAGCCTTAACCTACATTAAAAGTCTCAAAAGACCATTTGGACCATACACGGATGGATGAATTTGTCTTCAGATCACATCCCGCCTATTGGGGTTAACCTTTCTTCAAGGATTGCCACACTTCTAGTGCCTGATTGAGATCAGAACAGAGGGAAAGATGGGGCACGATGAGTTTGTGAGTTAAAGAGAGCCACCTTAAAATTGGGTAGAAATTAGGTTTGGGAGTTGTTCCTCTCGGAAGCTTAATAGCCCAGTGAGGTTTTCACATGAATATCCCCGCAACATTCAAAAAATGTCACTCAGGTTGACCTTTTTTTCAAAGACCCAAAACTTGATTTTCTTAAATATCACTTGTTAAGATTCTTTAAAATGTATATTTATACATAATAAAATTATTTTTACCATATCATTTTCATAAGTCTCCTACATTGGAATGAACAAGCGAACTGAAAGTGACTCGAGGTAAAGCCAGTAGTACCTGGAGGGGCACCCTCGGAGGTTCAAACATTACTACTAGACGACGAATATCACCAGTTGAAATGTCAAGACTGTCTTCGGTGAAATATCAAGTTGTGAAGTCGACCTTCGCTAAGAAGTGTTGTTCAAGTCAAAATAGAACATGAGGAAAGAAAAATTGATGTAAAGAATCAAGGAACATAAGTTAACCTCGGGCCTAAGCGTCTTGATGGAAGGAATGTCCTGAGAAGGACCGTGTGCGCTGCATTATGAGCACGCGTTGAAATGAGATAGTAAGTGCCATTTGAAACCAACTCGACAAAAAGGCGACGAAGATATAAGTATGCCTAAGAAAAGAAAAGAAAATAGAGAAGAAGAAGAGAAGAAGAGGCATGGCGAAAACCCAAAAGGCACTTTAGGGCAACTGAGCAAAATTCAGAAGAGACGCTTTGACCACAAATTTAGAGGACCGAAGGCCAAAAAGTTGTGGCATCTTTGGATAGAAGAAATCATTTAAACCGACTGACATTTAATCGGAGGTCAGTCAGAAGGTACATAAGCCTGAGTTAAGTGGAGGTAATGAAATTTTGACCGATGTAATTTGAAGAAACGAAGGAGGAAGATCTGGTAAAAAATTGAAGATTAGACCTTGTGGAAATAATAGGGGTTCAGAAGATTTAGGGGGCTCGTCATGAAGGGCCAATGAGAAAAGATAATGCCTAAGCCCGGGTTGAATGGGGCAATGAAAGAGAACTTCATGAGGTGACATATTTTAGTCTATCCGGTATAGGCCAATCATGTTCTTTCAAGATAAGATAGAAATGCTGACCTAACGATGACGAAAAGCCCGTAGAAGTTAAGGGTGATCAACAACAAAGCGAGGGTTTCCCCAGTAGTGCTAAAAATGACTTCATTCATGCATCATGTTTAGTTAGGCATCCCTAAGTTAGGAGCATGCTAACACATACCATCATAGTATTTTATCTCTTTTCATAGATATTTGAAAGACAAATCGGGTACCTCCCGGGATGAGGAGTAAACAATAAAGCGAGGACCAAAAAGGATTTCAAGCGAAGCCTTTCAAGCCGCCGCTCAAGGATTCCAAGTGAAGACTTTCATGATCACCGCTCAAGGATTTCAGGTGAAGCCATTCATGTTCACCGCTCTCATATTCCAAGATGAAGGATCCTACAGAGAAAGGGTCCAAAAATGCTCTATATTAGAGGAACTTACGACTTCAAGATCTCGAAAGCGGAGGGTCCTATGGAGAGGGGACTTGTGGATCCTTGATTTCAGATATTCGAAAATGGGAGTTCTTTAGAGGAAGAACTACTACTCGAAGAGTACGCCAAGGAAGAAAAGTTCTACGGGGAAAAGAACTCAAAATTACAAGGCTTCAGGATCTCGAAAGCGGAGGGTCCAACAGAGAGAGGACTTGTAGATCCTTGATTTCAGATATGCGAAGAGGGGAGTTCTATAGAAGAAGACTACTACTCGAAGAGTACGTCAAGGAAGAAGAGTTCTATGGGGAAAAGAACTCAAAATTCCAAGGCTTCAGTATCTCGAAAGCGGAGGATCCTATAGAGAGAGGACTTGTAGATCCTTGATTTTATATATGCAAAGAGGGGAGTTCTGTAGAAGAGGAACTACTACTTGAAGAGTACGCCAAGGAAGAATAGTTCTATAGGGAAAAGAACTCAAAATTCCAAGGCTTCGGGATCTCGAAAGCGGAGGGTCCTATAGAGAGAGGACATGTAGATCCTTGATTTCATATATGAGGAGAGGGGAGTTCCGTATAGGATGACCTACTACTCGAAGAATACATCAAGGAAACGAGTTCTATGGAGAAAGAAATCATGTTCTTAAGGCTTCGGAGTGAAAGTTACTCGGACTAGCGCGTTGCCGCCTTGGGAGAAACCGCTCGACATGGAAGTAGGACAAAATGAGTGTTTATGGTCTTTGCTTTATTCTTGTTCCACAAGTATAAGCAAAGAGGGACAACTGTAATCACTAATTTTGTCTGGGCCTTAAACCCACTCTAGTTTGTGTTTATCTTGGGCTTAGTAATGTGGGCTTGACAAAAAAAAGGGAAAAAGAGAAAAAAAAAGAAAAAATATATATTATTCATAAATATATATATATATTATCATTAGTACCATTATTATCCTTATTATTATCATATTGTAAATATCATATTATTATCTTTATATCATTGTATTTATATTATTTACTTATTTGTTATTATTATTTATATTATTATTAGTATTATGATGACTATTATTTATTAGTATTATATAACTAATAAAAAAACCAAATGAACAAATAAAGACAACCCACTTTAATTAAGTCCATTTACATAACAAGAGCCCAAAATAAATAAATGTTCAGCCCAAATAATTTGAGCCCGTAAAACATTACACAAAAAAACCCTAACGTTAACTCTTTCTCTCTTCGCAGCCAACTCCCAACCGTCAAATATTTTTTAGATCAGATCTGACGGTCCAGATCGAGCCCAAGGTTGAAACCCTAGGGAACCCTTCTTTCAGCTCGCGCCACGCCTCACTCCCGACCGTTGGATCGTCCACCATCCAAGGGCTCAGATCGCTTCTAGGCGAAACTCTAGAGAAGCCTATCACTCCTCTCGCAGTGCACGTGCCTCGACCGTTCGATCCGAAATTCATCATATGGATCCAGAGACCCCACGCCCCCACGCGCGACTCTCCATTTCATCTAAGCGCGCGTGACATCCTTTCGGCACCGAAATCGCCCGACCAGCTCCCAACGCGCCTGCCATCTCCACACCATCTGTCACATATGCATCGATGTCTCCTCGCCATTTTGGAAAATTTTGACATGCAATAGCCAAAAGTAAAGCAAGTCAGACCCAAAAACGCAATCGAAACAAAATGAACGCAAAAGGTCAACCAGACAAATAAAGAGGCAACGATCAGAGAGAAAAGGATATGTAATTTCTTTGTTTTTGTTTTTACTTCGATGTAACCTCGGTATAAAAGGAAACTGAGAAACTGATTGTAAACCCTAGAGAGAAAGGGGATTTCGAACTCAGGCAATAGAAGCAAAAGAGATTTCAGAGATAACTTACTTTTCTTTTTAGAGATTGCATGCATAAGAACAAAAAAGGCCAAAGGTTTCATTTTACCTTCTTCAGCACCTCGTCTTCACTGGAGCCGTTTCTCTTGCCTCTCATTCCACCGTCGTTCCTCTCTTCGATGATAAGCCTCCAGCCGTATAAGGGTCGCGTGTGGTGAGTCAGCAAAGGGAAGGCACGCGAACAACCAAAAAACAACAAAGAAAAGGGGTTTTGTTTCGGGTTTTGAAAAGGAGAAAGCTCGTTTTTTTAGGTTTAGATAGATTTAAAGGGTTGTTCTGATGTTTTTTTTTCTGTCTTTTCGGATTCGACGTTGAAGCATTGGTGACGCCGGTGAATGGCGTCTGGCGAAAGGAAAAGACAAAAAATAATTTTTTTTAGGGGGGGGGGAGGTTGGACGATTTGGAAAAGAGAGTTTTTCTCTTCTCTCCGATTTTGTAAAGAAAACTTTGCCAAATGAGGCAAATTTTAGGTCGAAAGGCCATTTTATATTGTTTTGACGTTTTAAAATAGGGTCAATCCCTCTTATGCCATTCCACGTTTCTGAAATCACTCAAAAGGGGTTCCCACCCTTTCAAAACATGGCCCAGGTCCCTAAAGTCTTCTTAAAGTTTTCAATTTAACCCCTTTGACAGTGTTAATTTTCCTAATCAGCCCTTCAATGCATTCATATTTAAATTCCAGTATCAAATTGATTTCCCTTTTTAATTTTCAGACCCTTATTTATGTATATCTTCCTCGCCATGTTGATATGTGTGAGGAAGTGGTTACCTTACTTCAATAGTGTAGGTCGTACATATTTAGCAATGAAGATTCTTGTCTCTTATTGTTTCCATGGACCGTATAATATATGTTGGTGGATAATATGTGTAATTATGCTTGTTTTATTAATGTCGTGATCATCTCATTTATTTGACTCATGATACCTCCCATCTTGTCGTCACAGTGTCTTTTATTCATGTTAGCATGTTTATTCCTTCATTATCATATTGGTCTTTCATTTTTATCATCATGCTTGTCATTTGTTTATGCCACTATTTATCGTGTTAATATGTATATTCCCTTATTCATTCATTTAAATACCATGTGTACTTATTTTTATGCTTTGTTTATTTCGTTTTTGTTTGCTTATTTGTTTTGGATCATGTATCATGTATTTATTCTCGTGCGCTATGTTAAGTTGCATTTGGAATAGAAAATGTCATGTGATGTCCTTTTATTCGAAAATGAACACGGCAAGTACCAATCATAGTGGTGGTGGTTCGGACGTTCCTCTTCGAATATTAGGGCTTTTAAAATTCACTCACTTGTATAACCAAATTTTGATCTAATTTGTCACTTTAATTCACAAAGTTTGATATTAATTAAGCGGTAAGGATCTTGGTACCAATTTTGGGCATGACGGGGTGCTCACCCCTTCCCGCATGTAACCGACTCCCAAATATGTTCGAATCTCTGACATTGTTTTCTTATATCCGGTCTACCTTTTAAAATGGTCGGTGGCGACTCCAATTTCAATCGATTTTCTTTAAAAACTCATTTTAAACTAAAACTCGGTTCTTCTAAATGACACTAGAGGAGGATGGGTAGCGATACCTCGATGTTTTAAAAAAAACGTCGTTACAAATCCTTACAATAGTAGTAGGAAAACGGTATGTACCGAATTTCTTACAAAATTTCACCAAGGGCCAAAGAGGCTCAACTTAGTGTAAGGATTTGTCACTACAAAAAAAATGCCCTATACCGACGGACACAAATTCGTCAGTAAAACACCAAAAATCCGTCGGTATAGGGTCTAAATTTTTTTACCGACGGACAAAAAGGAAATTCCGACAGACAAAGTGTCGTCGGTAATATGCTTGTCGGTATAAAGTTATACCGACAGACGAAACCGTTGGTATAGATATTCTGACCCTATACCGACGGACAGAACCGTAGGCATAGGTATTGGCTACCCCGACAAATTAGGGTATATATTCCGACGGATTTTATACGTCGGTATATATTACAGCTTTTACTAACGGTTTGTCCGTCGGTATAGGTTCTATCTGTACTGACGGTACGTCCGTCGGTATAGATTCTATCCGTATCTTTACTGACGCTTGTGTCCGTCGGTATAGGTATCATGTAAGATCTCTATAAAATATTTATACCGACAGTTATTCCGTCAGTATAGGTGTAATTGGTATTTATTTGTTTTTTTAAATATTAATAATTATTAATACATTCCATTATTTTTATTTAATATTTTTTTATTTTAAATATTAAAATTAATAAAACTATTAAAACAAAAATCATTTCATTTTTTAAAGAGAAAATATTCAATTTAATGTTCAAATAAAAAAGTATGTAATACATAATAAGCAAAACATGTACGTACATATTTCGAAATATATATATTTTTGAACCTATACCGAGATAGAGGTACTTGTTGCCGAACACTCTCCAATGCGAGCTTCCCATCTCCCATTATGATGATGTCTGCTGGTTCGAAATATATATTGTAGCTGAATTCCATAGACTGATGATCAAGTCATTAATCTCACCTTCTTAATGATCCAATATATTCTTCTCTAGACTGATTCTCCATTTCTTTCAATTCCGTCTGGTATGTTGAAACATGCAAATTGTTCATATTGCAAATATTCAGGTTTCTTCCCCCCGATCTTCTTACAGCAAACTCATTAAATTAAATACTACAATGTACCGGGAAGTTAAAAATGGTGTCTTGACCCCAGTATTTGAGTGCTGCTAAATCATAAGCATGTGCTGCAGATTCTTCATCATCGTAAGCACCTGAAAAAAAAAACAAGAAGTAAATTTCCCGAACTTGAGTAAAAAGAAATTAGTTCCTTAAAAAAGAAAACGTATATACCAAGATTATCTCAATAGGTTTTCAATAGGTTTTCTGGCACAAAACTTCATCAAGATTATCTCATTATGCAATCTTAGAGAGAAAAAAATTCAAATGCCAACTTAGAAATTGAACAAAATAAAGTGGGATAAGTTCATCAACCAGGTGTTGATTCGATGTGTAACTGATTATAAGAGAAAGTTTGGAAAACAACAGAAGCATGTACAATTAGAACAGCACACAAACTTATTATAAGCTTTAATAGTAGTATATATATATTTTTCTCCTATGAGTGGATTCCTATGCTCTGATGATCTATCCACGATCAACGTGATAAAATGCAACTTCATTTGCAGCAAACATATACCTATAAATTTGCAACAACAAAAAAAAGCCAATACTGCTAGATAGGAAATAAAGCTAATTTTAACCGTAATGCCCTACAAGGAAGGTTCAGATACCGGCAAATCGAATGCATATAACAAAAGTTCCATTGCTACTTATATTGGGTTATTAGTTATCTAATGATGCAGTCTTTACACAAGTTATAAGTAATGAATCTTTTGATCATTCACATTATCAAACAGGCTCTCGAAACTAAACAGAATTTATAAAGGAGACCGGCCTAAATCCTAATGGATATAGGGAGCTGAAGTGGTGCAATTTGAAATAAACTATGAACAAAAGCTAGCGAATATCATTTGAATTTGTCTACAGTCTACACGAATGCTGAAAAAGTAGAATAAGAAGATGAGAGAAAAACTTACAATCTAACATTGTAGTATGAATATGGAGTACATAACAGGGACATGACCCAATGCCCTGTTAATAGATAGAATAGACATAAAAATCCTTGCAGGAAGAATTCCGGCAAGACAACTTTGTTTATCCGCGATGAAGAGTCATAAGGATTGATAAAATCAAACTCTAAATCAGCCAAGCATGTGAGCTGCAGCAAAATTACCAAGCTGTTAAATTTCATTCTCGGTTCTCATATACCCAAAAAAAATCTGCGGAGGAACATGGATTCCTTTTCATGTTTAAAACCCAAAAGAAATCCCCAAATGGTTCTCCAAATCAAAGAAATCAACAACAAATCAATCCCACAAAAAATTTACAACAAAATTCAACAGACCCAGAGAAATGCTATGTCTTCTCTTCTTTTCTCAAAGAAAGCACACAAATTTGCATTTATTAAGTGATTTTCATGCAAAGAAGCAAAGAAGCAATCATCACCGACCAAGCTGAATAGAGAATGCATATAACAATCAGACCCAGGAAAGAAAAAAACAAAGATTCTAGGGTTTAGGAAGGAACTGACCTGATAAATGAGGAGAACAACAAGGGCAATGAGGATGAAGAAAGAAATAAGCCATACGAAAATATCCCCCATCACTGTCTTCCTATATCTTCTTCTCCCTTGGAAGACTGAGATTCCGAGAACCACCCAGAAACAACAGTTGAATGGCATTTTGCCTCGAGCTCAGGGGCTGAAGCCCTGGCCTTCAAGCAACAAGAAAAGAGACTGACCTTCGTTGCTTGCTTGTTGGTGGGACCGAGCGGCCTGAGGGACGACCGGCGACGACAAGGAGAACAGCGAGGAGAAGCACGAGGAGGAGGAGCACGACCAGGGGATTTAAGGATTTTTTAACTTTCACGATTTTTTAAGGATTTAAGGATTTAAGGATTTTTTAACTTTCACGATTGATTTGGGGATTTTAACTTTTAGAGGAATCTTAAACCTCAGAAACAATTAAATCACGTGTAAAAATTTTAATCCTGTATATCGACGGTCACAAATAACCGTTGGTCTAAACTAAACCTATACCGACACACACAAAACACCGTTAGTATATGGATTACCTATACCGACACACACATAAAATCATCAGTATATGGTTTACCTATACCGACGGTCTCAGTATATCGTCAGTAAATATTACAGCTATACCGACACATTTTTGTTTTCCGTCGGTATATATTACATCTATACCGACAAATTTTGTATCCGTCGGTATACATCAGAACTTTTACCGACAGTGTTGTTTTCCGTTGGTATATAGTATCTATAGCAACGACTTGTGTCCGTCGGTATAACCGAGCGTCGGTATATGTACAATTTTTTGTAGTGTGTGTACATACACAATTTCCTGCGAGAAAACATAATTTGCTACACAACACGTAAGGATTTGTGTATGTACACAAATTACTACAAAACGTAAACAAATCCTTACAAAAGTAGTAGGAAAATGGTATTGTAACCCCCTAAACCCGACCTAAAAGAAAAGACTGAATTTAGGAGGTCACTTTTAAAAATTTAACCCTCAAGAAAACCAATTTTAAAAATTATACTTTAATTCAAATTAAATATATACATATAATGATAATTTAATAAATATCTTATAATAAATAAATAAATATTAAAAAAGATAATAAATATTTGAATGCTTACAAAAAATCTTTGAAATAAAATCATAGTAAAAGAATGCTAAAATCATCCAAAAATCATAAATAATCCCAAGTATAAAATTACATCAATGCCCTAAAATATTAAATAATAATCTAAATAACTAAAAATAGTTTCGTACTGAATAATAAAATAACTCGATAAAATATGAGATCCTCCAAGTACCACGTCGCCTAAAGTCCAAAGATTTTGTAAGAGGAACTATGGGGAGTAAGCTAAAGAGCTTAGTGTGTCTCTAAAGTGCAAGCAACACAAAAATAAAACAATGTTTATTTATCAGATAAAGTATTTTGAAAACACAGTAAATCCGATAAATCTAATCATAATTAAATGATGTCCGATGCATGACTCAATACCCGACTATCCGATATCATATAGAGTGGAGGATGCCCTTGCCATAGTGGAAGTTTCCCTCGTCAGAGTGGAGGTTTCCCTCGCTTTTTCCGAACATAGTTCTAATCCCATGACACAATGTTATGATTTGAAAAACATAAATCTGAACTCTTACGAGAGTTAAATTTTCCGAGAATCTGATGCTTGATTTAAAAACATAATTTAGTATGCCATTATGATGTTTCCAAAATCATTCTCAATCACAATAAATCAAATAATAAATCAAGCAGAGTATAAAACATAAGTACACAAATATATAACAAAGTAAGAAACACACCTTAGATAAACTATACTCAACTTTATTGAATGATTCGCTTCTCATGGTCAAAAGTATTGGGTCGAACTGTGTCGTTACCTATGAGAATAATTTCTATATTATTACTATTATCACTATGCCACCAAACTAAGTCTAAAACACTTAATTGAATATTTAAAGATTTATCTGACGTAATGTTGATCTCCAAAACAATTGATGATACGGTTGGACTAAACAATTCGGTTTAGAACAGTTCAGATAAGACGAATCAACAGCTCGAACGTGTTTACGAAATATAAGTTGGATTGGATACGGATTGTATCGATTTAAAAAAGAACAAATTAGATCTATACAAGGCTTGAAGCCAACCATGCTGTCGTTTCATATTTTAAAAAAAAATAGGAGGCTTGGCAACCGACCAAGCTTTTGTCCCACAAGCGATTTGAATTGGTTGACTAAAACCAATTAACCAAGAAGAGAATGTGCTGATGGTTTGATTCGGTGAAGAAAATAAAGGTGCGCGGTTTCTTTGGTTTTAGACGAATGGCATGGATTCCAGAGATCGATATACAAGGATTTTGGTTAGCGGTAATTGAAAATTTAAGGAGAAGTTGTATGAGTTTTTAGGGTAATATATATATATATATATATATATATATATATATATATATATATATAATTACGTTTAGGATTTCAATCGGGGAATATATATAGATATATATATATATAATTAAAAAATAGAGGAAGAGACCGGTGGGCAGAAACCAAAGGTAATTAGAATTCAAATTGATAAAAAGGGTTAATCACAAGAAAAACCATTGAATTAAATGAGGTTTGCAAATGAACACCTAAGCTTTTCATGATATACAAATTGACTCCAAATTTCAATATTAAAAATCATAAATCTAAATTTTTCTCAACTTAACCCTCAAACTCAAATAGGGTTTTTGAATTAAATTTCCAAATTATTAGGGTTTCAAGAATTAGGGATTTTAAAATTAGGTTTCTAAATTAGGGATTTTACGAATCTAGAGTTTATAATTTGGGCAAAAAATTTTGGGGTGTTACAGGTATCTACCGAATTTCTTACAAAATTTCACCAAGGGCAAAAGGGGCTCAACTTAGTGTAAGGATTTGTGTACATACACAATTTTCTACGAGAGAACATAATTTGCTACACAATACGTAAGGATTTGTGTATGTACACAAATTACTACAAACACAAATCCTTACAAAATTAGTACGAAAAACGCTATGTACCGAATTTCTTACAAAATTTCACCAAGGGCCAAAGGGGCTCAACTTAGTGTAAGGATTTGTGTACATACACAATTCTCTACGAGAAAACATAATTTGTTGCACAAAACATAAGGATTTGTGTATGTACACAAATTACTACAAAATGTACACAAATCCTTACAAAAGTAGTAGGAAAAACGGTATGTACCAAATTTCTTACAAAATTTCACCAAGGGCCAAAGGGGCTCAACTTAAAGTAAGGATTTATGTACATACACAATTTCCTACGAGAAAACATAATTTGCTACACAATATGTAAGAATTTGTGTATGTACATAAATTACTACAAAATGTACACAAATCCTTACAAAAGTAGTAGGAAAAATGGTATGTACCGAATTTCTTACAAAATTTCACCAAGGGCGAAAGGGGCTCAACTTAGTGTAAGAATTTGTGTACATACACAATTTCCTACGAGAAAACATAATTTGCTACACAAAATGTAAGGATTTTTGTATGTACACAAATTACTACAAAATGTACACAAATTCTTACAATAGTAGTAGGAAAAACGGTATGTACCGAAATTCTTACATAATTTCACCAAAGGCCAAGAGGGTTTAACTTAGTGTAAGAGTTTGTGTAAATACACAACTTTTTATCCGAAAACCTTTTCTACTACAAGTGTTGTAGGGGTGGTTTTGAAACTACAATTAGTATTTTCGATACCTCTTGGGTAGACATAGATTTAATGGCATACTACCAAAGTGGTTCCGAAACCAAAATGTCAGTTTTGTATGTTTGTATGTATATAATATATAATATATGTATGATTGTATGTATATGTAATATATTGATGCATGTATGTAGTAGGGGTGGGCAAAATTACCCGACCTGATTGACCTGGCCCAAATACCTGATCACCCGAATCAAATTAGCCAGGTAATTACCCAATTTTTTTATTTTTTAGGTCAGGTACCCGGCCCGGTATTTATCCCGGGTACTAGGGTTGGGCCTGGGCCGAAAAAATAAGTCCTAGTCAGGAACCCGACGACCCAATTATATATATATATATATGTTATAATTTTAATTATAATATATATATATATATATTATTTTTTACTAAAAAAAATAAATGGGTAAAGTTAAAGTAAAGTCTGAAACTTTCACTGACTTTTTCAATTTTCCTCCAAATCTTAATTCGAAATCCCTAAAAATTAAAGATCATCTCCTCCATCCAATATTCATCGCGACAGTCCTCTCCGACTCCACCTCCCTCTCGTCGTCAGCCGTCTCATCGACGTCACAAGCCATAGTTTTTCAGCCTGCAACTAAAATAGTATTACTTGGCCCTATTAGAGACCCTGCAATTAAAATTTAATTTCTCAAACTAGATTATTCAGCCTCACTCTCAGAACCATGGTTTTTCATGAGGCGGAAGAGTCTGGTCCCATCTCTTCTGAAGCTGAGAAGCTATTGTTGACTCATTGTTTGGTCTCCCATTCACCTTTCTCTATTGCAGACTCGGATAGTTTCTATGCTTCGACCTCGAGCTTTCGCTTGTGTTCTGTAACCGTTGTTGAAACAAACTATTGAACATTCAAATGTTAATAGTGGCGGGTACTCGGTATCCGGGTTTCGGGTACTCGGTACCCGGGTTTCGGGTACTCGGTACCCGGGTTTCAGGTACCCGGGTTTCGGGTACCCGAGTCTCGGGTACCCGGATAAGATGGGCCGGGACACATGCCGTTATTTGAGGTACCCGGATGAATCGGGTATCCGAAACCTGGGTACCGGACAATTCTCACCCCTAGTATGTAGTATGTACGTATGATATACAAAATTTATACTTTATAGTTACATACATACATGGTACTTTATATACATAAAATAAAGCCTAATTCCCGACATAGGTAATTCCGTTAAAATTTGCGTCAATGTAAAAGCCTGAGTACCGACGTAGGTAACCTCTGCTATTTCTGGAAAATTAGGAAACCAAAGCTTATGGTTATATAAGTCTTCAGGCTTCCTCTCTTTGTATATATATCGCTGATAGAGTTTGGGGTAATGAGATTAGCTTAAAGATTTGAGGTTTATTTTTGTTCATACTAGTCCCTCATTAACTAACTTACACCGACGTAAAACAATGTTCCTAACCCTAACCCCAAACACTTAAACTAGTCTCATAAGTCATAACCCAAACTTTAAATTTTATTTTTATTTTTAATTAAATGTATTATAATTAAAATTACAAAAATTTGAAAATTATATTAAATAATAATATTAATATACTAAAATTATTATTATTATTATTATATTAATTAAATATTGGATGGTGAGTCCGAGTTTTAAAACTTTTTTATTTTAGGGTTTAGTATTTAGAGTTTAGTAATTAGGGTTTAGGGTTTTAGTTGAAATTGAAAATTAATATATATATATATATTATGGTTTAGGGTTTAAAGTTTAGGGTTTAGGGTTTAGGTTGAAATTGAAAATTAATAAACTTTTAAGGTTGAAACTAAAAAATAACAAACATAAACCCTAAAATAAAATATAAATATGTTAATTTCCAATTTTAACCAAAACCCTAAACCATAAACTATAAAATAAAAAATTTTAAAACTCAAACTCACCATCCAATATTTGATTAATAATAATATAATAATAATAATAATTTTAGTATATTAAAATTACTATTTAATTTAATTTTCAAAATTTGAAATTTTAATTATAATACATTTAATTTAAAAAAAAATAAAAATTATAGTTTGGCTTATGACTTATGAGACTAGTTTAAGGGTTTGGGGTTAGGAACACCTTCTTATACCGGTGTAAGTCAGTTCTTTAATTTACTAAACTATCAACATTGTTTTACACCGGTGTAAGTTAGTTATTTCCTACAGTCAACATTGAATGTACACATTTTACTACGGAATGTACCGGATTTACTACAGGATTTTTGTAAGAAAAAGATATGTACCGAATTTCTTACAGGGCTACACCAAAGGCAAGGGAGCTGAACCTTGGCTAAGGATTTGTGTAGGGGTGGGCAAAACTCAAATCGACTCAAAAAACCGAATTATTCGATTCAACACGAGGTAAAAAAACCGACTCATTTTGACTCGACTCGAAATTTCATAAACTCGACTCGACTCGAAAAAATTTGAAATAAAATTTGAGTTAAGAAATAGAAATTTGAACAACTCGAATAACTCAAAAAAATTTAGTAATTAGTTTATCAATTTTCATATTCGAGTCGGCTTTGTCAATTGTGCATGATATATTATGTATGTCACACGTGAAAATATGAAGAAAAAAATATGTAAACTATATATGCATATAAAAAGCTGTTAAAATTGGAATCAATATGTGCACAACCCAGCCCTAAGTATGTGTATATAGAAATATATATGTACAATTACATTTTTACAGCAACTCAAAAACTCGAATCGATTCGTCTCGACTCAAATTTCATAAAGTCAACACTATTCGGAAAAAAAATCAAATAAAGTTTGAATCGTAAAATAGGACTTGCAAACTCGAATTTTTATTTACTCGACTCGACCCGATTGGACGCCCAGCCCTAGATTTGTGTATATACATAACTTGTAACACCCCCTTCCCGGTCTGGTAGAGAACCGGGTCGGAGCGTGTTACCGGTGGACGATACAGTGATCGGTGCGATAAAATTTTCATCTTAACAACATCACTTAATTAATATTAGACATACAAAATGTTACCAATGTACTTATTAGTCCAATTTTGTCATATGAGGACCACAAATAACAATTTAGGGCAATTTTGCCACTTTTATAAGTTTAGGGACTAATCTATAAAAGGGGTCAATAACAGGTCTCTTAAAGCAACAGACGGTAAAACCAAATAATTCAATGCATGAATATATAGCCTATAAATTATCATAAAATTTGGAGATCATTAACACAATCAATTTATCTTTACAAAATTTAGTGACTAAACTGTAACATTAGCAATATGTCCAATGAGCCTTTAACTAACTTACCTAACGCCGTATCGAAACACCCTAGGCTGTTTCAAAACAGGTGTACAAGAGTCAAATCTTGTTGACCTTCCCTTTAGACCGTTTCGATACATGCTTGAGCCGTATCAGAACGGATTGACCACCTTTGACTTTGACTCGTTTCGGTACGCTATGAACTCGTACCAAAACGTTGGTCTCCAATGACAAAATGTTCTGAAACGGCATTATTCCGTTTCGGTACACCCATACTCTTAGGTTCAATATTGTACACTCGTACTGAAACGTCATCACCCGTTTCGATACAGTATGGCATGTAATGACAGATTTTTGCTGGTTTTTATTCGATTTACCATATCGAACGATATCCAAATGCAACAAAACTTCACGCACAATATTTCAATGGTATAAACTACTAGCATGCCAAGTTTCATGGACATACGAATACGATTATTATGTTTTTACCTTTTTTAAGCTAAGCATATATATTAAGGCTATTTCAAAAGAACTAAAAAGGCCATTTACGGTCGATGACCATATTACAAGTTAGACAATGCACCAACACAACAAAATAGGCATGTATGACTAGTTAAACTACTTTGCCACCTTCCTAGGAGTTCAAAAGTCATAATTATATTACTTGTAGCTTGGTAGTGACTTGTCTTGATTGTGGATCCGATCTTCTGACACACAAACCTTCTTAACCTGAAACTTCATGAGATGAGACACGTTAGGCATACTTTGCCTAGTGAGGTAGTCAAAAACAATGTAAGTAACAATAATGTCATGGTTAAACTTAATCATAATCTCATGCCAACAATGTCGATGCTATGCAATAATATACAATGTATAAACATATTTCAATTCATTCATAGCGATTGTATTGAATCAAGATCATGGATACACGAATTCATATGCCTCGCCAAATCAATAAATGGTCTAGTCCCTCCACCTCGCCAATATGACCAATAGCAATACACATCCCTCCGCCTCACCAAATCAATATAGGTCGTAGCCTTAGGACCGTAGTCCACCCGTACACTAAGCTCATGAATTCTATGGCATGCCAATTGTATCCAAAGTCCATTACAATCCAAGGTTGCAATATTCATATTTATTTCAATAATCAATGATATACCAATGTCCGGTGAATTCAATATCGTCGATGACCAATATATGTATCTCATCATCAATAACTCATAGTTTGATATCAATGTTCGATGGTTTATATGCAATAATCCAATGACAATGCCTATATCAATGACAATACACAATGACAATACACAATGACAATATCAATGACAATAACCAATGTTCAATGACAACTTACAGACACTTACCAAAGTGTCCGATTAACCATCCAATGCAATTTCTTCAACAAAAATGTTAGGAATGTAATCTAAAATATCAAATAATGATCCGGGAAGGCCTTTCGCCTAAACCCGAGACTCCAACTACATTCACCTTAACAATCCGAAGCTTTAAGGCTCTCGGATAGCAATCCCTTTGTTCCTAGTTTGTGATGGAGATGGTGAAACCTCTTTCTCCACTTCTTGAGCTAGAAAATCAATAGAAAACTATTAAGATCGATATTTCGATATCAAAATCAATATAACGATATCAAAATCGATATACGACTTCAATATAACCACTAACGATGAGATATCCATGGATGGTCAAAACCCTAGCTTAAGTTTAAGCTCGATATATCCATGGAATCCAATGATTGTTTGAGGATTATTGCTTACTCGATTGATAGCAATGATTATATATCTATGGAACGAAGAAAAACCAAGTTTAAGATTATCTCCAATGGAGATGCTTGCTTAGTTGAAGAAGATGAGAAAGATGAAAAGATGGAGAGGTGTGTGCTTTCAATATTTTTGGGTAAGTTTTTCCTCAATCTTATTTTACCATGCTTTTGAAGTAAAAGCTTTCCTTTAGGTGAAGTAATCTCACCAGATTTTCCCACGTTGGGATTTTTAGATATTGAGGAGGGGCTAATCGCAAGGTTAGTCCCTTAACTCTCACTACACTATAGTTTTTCCCTCCAACTTACACTTTCTTCAATTTAGTCACAATATAGGTTCAATATTATCCAATAGAGTCCAATGATGATGTTTTAAGCCCATTTAGGGTTTGGTATCAATAATTAACTAGTCGATACAATATTTAGGCTTCATCAATGTAGGATTTCCGATCATCGGGACTTAATTCCAACTATACCATATTTCGGGGTTTTACAACTCTCCCCCTTAAGAAAAAATCGTCCTCAAATTTTTACTTAGACTAAAGAGATGCGGATATAGTTGTCTCATAGTCTCTTCAGGCTCCTAAGTAGCTTCCTCAACAATGTGGCTCTTCCAGAACACTTTAACTAACGATATAGTTTTGTTGTGAAGCCTCTTGACTTCCCTAGTAAGAATCTGAACCGGTTCTTCCTCGTAGGATAGATTTGGTAGAAGTTCTACAGATTCGGGTTCCACAATGTGTGAGGGGTCAGATCGAGTATCGATACATGAAAGACATCATGGATTTACTCAATTCTGAGGGTAGCAATAGCAGATATGCCACTAGGCTAACCTTTTCAATGATTTCAAAGGGTCCAATGAATCGGGGACTCAATTTTCCTTTCTTGCCAAATCTCAGGACTTTCTTCCATGGTGACACTTTAAGAAAGGCTTTTTCACCAACTTCATACTCAAGGTCTCTTCTTTTAAGATCAGCGTAAGCCTTTTGTCGATCAAAGGCAACCTTTAAACGATCATGAATAATGGTAACTCGTTCTTCAGTTTCACGAAGCAAGTCGGGGCCTAACATCTTGCCCTCACCAAGCTCCGACCAACACAATGGAGTTCTGCATCGCCTACCATATAATGCCGCATACGGGGCCATTTGAATGGATGCTTGGTAATTGTTGTTGTAGGCAAACTCGACCATAGGTAGAGATTTCTGCTAAGTTCCACCAAAATCGATAATACATGCCCAAAGCATGTCTTCCAATATATGTATAGGGGGATTCAATAACAATGCAATTTTTTAGGATTTCAATAGACAAATTGTTCGATGATTTACCTGAATTACCCTTTCTAACTGACCGTTAGATTGAGGTTGAAAAGTTATGTTAAGATTAACTCTGGTGCCCATAGCTCCCTGTAAGGTTCTCCAAAACCGAGATGCAAACCGAGGATCTCGATCGAAGATGATAGACTTAGGTACTCCGTGGAGTCGAATTACTTTCTTGATGTACAAGTCAGCTAGCTTAGAAAGACCGTAGTTCATTCTAACTGGTATAAAATGAGCTGGCTTTGTGAAACGATCTACAATAACCCATATAGCATCATGCCTTGTAGGGGTTAACGATAGACCACTAACAAAGTCCATGGTTATCTTTTCCCATTTCCATTTCAGTGGATCGGTAGGCTGTAATAGTCCAGCAGGAGCACAATGTTCTGCCTTAACATGTTGGCACGTGAGGCATTTGGAAATGTAATCAATTATGGCCTGCTTCATGCCTGGCCACCAATAGAGCTCACGTAGGTCTTTATACATTTTCACAGACCCGGGGTGAACAGAAAAAGAACTCGAATAAGCTTCGAAAAGGATGTTAGTGCGAAGAGTTTCATCATTAGGTATACAAACTCGATCATGGAAACATAAGAGTCCTTCAAAATTAATTCTGAAGTCCGGATTATCCGATAGCTTAAAGACAATGGCTTGGAGCTCGAGATCTTACTCTTGCAAATCCTTGATTCGCGTAACGATGGTAGACTAAACTTGAAGTTCAGCTACAAGACAATGATGCTTCCGAAGTCGAAAGTGAGCGTTAATTGCTCGAAGGGCTACAATATAGCAATATTACGATGAGTTAATGTGCTTCACAATACCTATAACTTCAAGTTTATTATCAATGCTTACCAGGAAAAGGTTTGCGGCTGAGTGCATCCTCTACAACATTGGCCTTGCCCAGATGGTAATCAATGACCAGATCATAATCTTTAAGAAGTTTCATCCACCTCCGTTGACGAAGATTTAACTCCTTTTGATTCAACAAATATTTGAGGCTTTTATTGTCGGTGAAAAGATAGCATTTCTCCCCGTAGAGATAATGCCTCCAAATTTTCAATGCAAAGACAACTGCAGCCAATTCAAGGTCATGGGTGGGATGATTCATCTCGTGTGGCTTAAGTTGCCTCGAAGCATAAGTAATAACCTTGTCTTCTTGCATCAATTCGCATCATAACCTGAGATGTGATGCATCACTGTAAACTTTATAGTCTTTTCCAGACTTGGGCTGGGTCATGACAGGTGCATGGGTCAGAACTTGTTTCAACTGATCAAAACTTTG
This sequence comes from Hibiscus tridactylites, assembly GCA_958450335.1. NCBI lineage: Eukaryota > Viridiplantae > Streptophyta > Magnoliopsida > Malvales > Malvaceae > Hibiscus > Hibiscus tridactylites. The sequence continues at coordinate 28,241,657 of OY288267.1, read as the reverse complement.
TTGTTAAACCTCGGTCCAAACAAAAGGAGCTTCCTTCCTCAATAATTTGGTTAAAGGAGCGGCTAATATAGAAAATCCCTTCACGAATCTACGATAATAGCCAGCAAGCCCAAGGAAGCTTCTGACTTCACCAATGTTCTTCGGTGGATGCCAATCTACAATAGCTTGGATTTTCTTCGGGTCCACCTGAATGCCTGAAGCCGATACGATATGCCCGAGAAAGGCAACTTCGGTGAGCCAAAACTCACACTTGGAAAGCTTCGCATACAATTGTTTCTCTCTAAGAGCCTGAAGTACAATACGAAGATGATCTCGATGCTCCGTTTCATTCTTGGAATAGATCAAGATGTCATCTATAAACACCACTACGAATTTATCAAGATAGGGTCTAAATACCCGATTCATTAAGTTCATAAACGTTTTCGGTGCATTAGTTAGCCCAAAAGGTATCACCAAGAATTCGTAGTGTCCATATCTTGTACGGAAGGCAATCTTGGGCACATCACACTCCTCGACTCTCATTTGATAATAGCCCGACCTCAAGTCGATCTTGGAAAACACTGAGGCATTTTTTTAATTGGTCGAACAGATCGTCTATTCTAGGCAATGGATATTTATTCTTGATGGTTACTTTATTTAGTTGTCTATAGTCAATGCACACTCGCATAGAACCGTCCTTCTTCTTGACAAAGAGAACTGGTGCTCCCCAAGGTGAAGAGCTCAGTTGAATGAAACCCTTGTTCATAAGGTCCTGAATTTGAGATTTTAATTCTTTCAACTCCACAGCTTCCATCTGATATGGTGCAATGGAAATTGGAGCAGTCCCAGGTTACACCTCGATGCCAAATTCCACTTCACGGGTTGGGGGCAATTCTGGAAGTTCATCAGGGAATACATCAGGAAATTCACATATGGTGTCAATTTTATGTAGTTGCGGCTCGCCTTTGGTTTCCAATGACAAGGCATACAATGATGGATTCCTCGCATTCATCAGAACAACACTTTCATTAACCAAACCCCTAAGATACAACTTTCTCTTACAACAATCTACCTAGGCTTGATGTTCACTAAGCCAATCTAAGCCTAGAATAGCGTCGAATACATGGATCAGTAAAGCCAACAAATTGGCCGGAAAAGGAATCCCTTGAATCATTAAGGGACAATTCTTGCATACTACCCTTACGGTGACACAATCTCCTAGGGGATTGGTTACAGAGATTCTCGATATCATTGGTTCAGAAGACATGTTATACTTTTTAACTAAAATGGTGCTTATGAATGAATGAGTTGAACCAGGGTCAATCAATGCATATAAAGGATGCAAATATAACTCAATGGTACCTGCAATGACATCATGTTCATCTTCTTCTTCCATGCTCCTGCCCAAATGTATCATGTGAGGAGCAGGAGCCTTTGAATCTTGTTTTTTAAAGGGCTTCCCTGGTCCACTCGATCGTCTAAAAGTCCCAAAAGAACCCTGCTTCGATCCTTTACCTTGGAAGGATTGAGCAGGAGAAGCAGAAGTAGTCGGTGTGGCCACAGATTTAGTTGTATTCATAGGACAGTCACGTATAAAGTGACCTTGCTCACCACAATAATAACAAGCTCTAGTTTGCTGACGACACTGTCCAGCTGGATGCTTGTTTTGACAATAATTACACAGTGGATATTGGTTGCCTCGGTTCGATCCTCCAATGCTATAAACAGACGCTGCTTTGGCAAAAGACTGCATCACAGACTGAGGTCTCTCAATGTTCCTAGAACGGGAAGGTTGTGGGTAAACATTCTACTTGGGGACTTGATATCTCCTCTTTTTATTCCATCTTGGAGGTCGAGAATCATCTCTAAACCACTTCTCAAACTTCTCAGACCCACCAGCTTGTTGAGCTTTCTGGGCAGCTTCAGTGGCCTTGACTCGGTTCACCAAATCCTGGAAGTTGGTGACTTCAAGGGTTGTAAACATAGGTTGCAATTCATCGCTAAGGCCAGCTATGAACATTCTACACTTGTCTTCTTCCTTTTTTATAAACTCAACTCCATATCGGCAATATTTACAGAAATCATGAATATACTGTTTGATAGGTTGTCCTCCTTGCCTCAGGTGGAAGAAGGTGTTTTGTCTTTCTGCGATATAGTATTCACTGATATATTTATTTCGGAATTCTCGAAGAAAGAACTCCCAGGTAACTGATTCTTCGAGAGCTATGAGAATAGCGGTTTCCCACCACATAAGAGCTTCATCCGCCAGCAATGCAACAGCACATTCCAACTTGTGCTCATCCGAACACTGCAGTTGTTTATTCAAGATACAAAGTGTGTTGTCCAGCCAATATTCAGCTTGTCCGGTGAAAGAATAGGCTCATATGAACTGATGGTGTTGCTTGCATCGCAGTCATAAACTACTTGAACATGTTAGCCATGTTCTGATAGCATTCAGCCTGAGCGGTAGGTGTTGCAGGCTCAGTACCCTGAACATGAGGGTCTTATGGTTGCGATGGGTTCGGAGGATTCCCTCCTCTAATCTCCTCACCATGTGTCGAGGAGCCGGTAGCAAGCTCGTCAATATGAACTTCATTTGTCTCAGACATATCTATATGAAATACCGGATTAGTCGACAAGTCACAATATACACAATATAAAACTACTAGATGGCAAAGTAACACAATAACAATGTAATAGACTTCGGTTTAGTCCTAGAATCGACTAAACTCTAGCTCTGATACCACAAATGTAACACCTTCTTCCCGGTCTGGTAGAGAACCGGGTTAGAGCGTGTTACCAGTAGAGGATACGGTGATCAGTGCGATAAAATTTTCATCTTAACAACATCACTTAATTAATATTAGACATACAAAACGTTGCCAATGTACTTATTAGTCCAATTTTGTCATGTGAGGACCACAAATAACAATTTAGGGCCATTTTGCAACTTTTATAAGTTTAGGATCTAATTTGTAAAAAGGGTCAATAACAAGTCTTTTAAAGCAACAGACGGTAAAACCAGATAATTCAATGCATGAATATCTAGCCTATAAATTCTCATACAATTTGGAGATCATTAACACAATCAATTTATCTTTACAAAATTCAGTGACTAAACTGTAACATTAGCAATTAGTCCAATGAGCCTTTAACTAACTTACCTAACCCCGTATCGAAACACCCTAGGTTGTTTCGAAATAGGTGTACAAGAGTCAACTCCTGTTGACCTTCCCTTTAGACCGTTTCGATATAGGCTTAAGCCGTATCGGAACGGATTGACCACCTTTGACTTTGACTCATTTCGGTACACTATAAACTCATATCGAAACGTTGGTCTCCAGTGACAAAATGTTTCGAAATGGCATTATTCTGTTTCGGTACACCCGTACCGAAACGTCATCACCCATTTCGATACGGCCTGGCCTGTAATGATAGATTTTTATTGGTTTTTATTCGATTTACCCTATCGAACGATGTCCAAATGTAACAAAACTTCACGCACAATATTTCAATGGTAAAAATTACTATCATGCCAAGTTTCATGGACATACGAATACGATTACTATGTTTTTACCTTTTTAAGCTAAGCATGCATATTAAGACTATTTCCAAAGAACTAAAAAGGCCATTTAGGGTCGATGACCATATTACAAGTTAGACAATGCACCAACACAACAAAATAGGCATGTATGACTAGTTCAACTACTTTGCCGCCTTCCTAGAAGTTCAAAAGGCATAATTACATTACTTGTAGCTTGGTAATGACTTGTCTTGATTGTCGATCCGATCTTCCGACACACAAACCTTCTTAACTTGAAAATGCATGAGATGAGACACGTTAGGCAAACTTTGCCTAGTGAGATAGTCACAAACAATGTAAGTAACAATAATGTCATGGTTAAACTTAAATATAATCTCATGCCAACGATGTCGATGCTATGCAATAATATACAATGTATAAACATATTTCAATTCGTTCTTAGTCCTTGGATTGAATCAAGATCATGGATACACGAATTCCTACGCCTCGCCAAATCAATAAATGGTCTAGTCCCTCCGTCTCGCTAATATGAACAATAGCAATACACATCCCTCTGCCTCACCAAATCAATATAGACTGTAGTCCACTCGTACACTAAGCTCATGAATTCTATGGCATGCCAATTGTATCCAAAGTCCATTCCAATCCAAGGTTGCAATATTCATATTTATTTAAATAATCAATGATATACTAATGTCCGGTGAATTCAATATCGTTGATGACCAATATATGTATCTCATCATCAATAACTCATAGTTTGATATCAATATCAATGTATGATGGTTTCTATGCAATAATCCAATGACAATGCATATATCAATTACAATACACAATGACAATATCAATGACAATAACCAATGTTCAATGACAACTTACCGAAATATACCAAAGTGTGCGATTAACCATCCAATGCAATTTCTTCAACAACAATGTTAGCAATATAATCTAAAATATCAAATAATGATCCGGGAAGGCCTTTCGCCTAAACCCGAGACTCCAACTACACTCACCTTAACAATCTGAAGCTTCAAGGCTCTCGGATAGCAATCCATTTGTTCCTAGCTTGTGATGGAGATGGTGAAACCTCTTTCTCCACTTCTTGAGCTAGAAAATCAATAGAAAACTATTAAGACTGATATTTCGATATCAAAATCAATATAACAATATCAAAAATGATATATGACTTCAATATAACCACTAACGATGAGATATCCATGGATGGTCAAAACCCTAGCTTAAGTTTAAGCTCGATATATCCATGGAATCCAACGATTGTTTGAGGATTATTGCTTACCCGATCAATAGCAACGATTCGATATCTATGAAACGAAGAAAAACCAAGTTTAAGATTATCTTCATTGGAGGTGCTTGCTTAGTTGAAGAAGATAAGTGAGATGAAAAGATGGAGAGGTGTGTGCTTTCAATATTTCCGGGTAAGTTTTTCCTCAATCTTATTTTACCATGCTTTTGAAGTAAAAGCTTTCCTTTAGGTGAAGTAATCTCACCAGATTATCCCACGTTGGGATTTTTAGATATTGAGAAGGGGCTAATCGCAAGGTTAGTCCCTCAACTCTCACTACACTATGGTTTTGCCCTCCAACTTACACTTTCTTCAATTTAGTCAAAAATATAGGTTCAATATTATCCAATAGAGTTCAATGACGATGTTTTAAGCCTATTTAGGGTTTGATATCATTAATTAACTAGTTAATACAATATTTAGGCTTCATCAATGTAGGATTTCCGATCATCGTGACTTAATTCTGATTAGACCGGATTCAGGGGTGTTATACAACTTCCTACCCGAAAACCTTTTCTACTACAAGTGTTGTAGGGGTGGTTTCGAAACCGCAATTGTTGGTTTCAATACCTCTTGGGTAGACATGGATTTAATGACATACTGTCAAAGTGGTTCCGAAACCACAATGGTGGTTTTGAAACCCCTACTTTGACGTGTATGTACACATTTTACTACGAAATGTACTGGATTTACTACAGGTTTTGTTAGAAAAATGGTATGTACCGAATTTCTTACTAGGCTACACCAAAGGCAAGGGAGCTGAACCTTAGCTAAGGATTTGTGTATATACACAACTTCCTACCCGAAAATCTTTTCTACTACAAAGTATACACAAATCCTTATAGAAGTTGTTAGAAAACGGTATATACCGAATTTCTTACACCTACTCACCATGGACCAAAGGAGCTCAACTTATTGTAAGAATTTGCGGACATACATAATTTCCTACGAGAAAACATAATATGATACAAGAAGTGTAAGGATTTGTGTATGTACACAAATTACTACAAAGTATACACAAATCCTTACAAAAGTTGCAAGAAAAACGGTTTATACCGAATTTCTTACACCTACTCACCATGGACCAAATGAGCTTAACTTAGTGTAAGGATTTGTGTACATACATAATTTCCTACGAGAAAACATAATATGGTACAATAAATGTAAGAATTTGTGTGTGTACACAAATTACTACAAAGTATACAAAAATCCTTACAAAAGTTGTAAGAAAAACGGTATATACCGAATTTCATACACCTACTCACCATGGACCAAATGAGCTCAACTTAGTGTAAGAATTTGTGTACATACATAATTTCCTACGAGAAAACATAATATGGTACAAGAAGTGTAAGGATTTGTGTATGTACACAAATTACTACAAAGTATATACAAATCCTTACAAAAGTTGTAAGAAAACCGGTATATACCAAATTTATTACACCTACTCAAATGTGGGTTTTCATTTTTAACTCAAAACAAATGTTATCGGTTCACCAGGTAACCGTTTTATTTTTTTCCCAATCTTATGGTTGTTATTTAACCGGCTTGATCTAACGGGTGAGATTTAGGGGCCAGTTTTTAATTGGTATTTAAGCCGTCGGTATTTAGAATTTCCCAGCTAAGTGGGTAAGAAATGTAAGATGTTATCTCAAGCAAGGGTGAACATCTGATCTAGTCGGGTCGAATCAAGTCAAAAAAAATCGAATTAGTCGAGTTGATGAATTTTATTGTATAACTCAAAATTTATTTGAATCTTTTAAGTCGAATTTATGAAATCCGAGTCAAGTCAAACTGTTCGAGTTTCTGTTCAAATTTAATTGTAAAGATACATAATGTTACGATACTGATTAATTCTAATGTAACAACAAAGATTTTTTACATTTGATTGAGAGAAGTAAAACTGAATTACATTGAATGGAAAGAAGAAGTGTTTATATACATGAAATGAAGATCACTTAACAAACTAAACTAACCCTAATCCAGCTAAGCTAGAATTGTAACTAACTAACGATAATACGTAATATCCCCCCTCAAGATGGAACTTGGTAAATGTCCATAAGACCCATCTTGGCAATGAAAGATTTGAACAGAGGACCATGGAGAGATTTTGTTAAAATATCTGCAAGTTGGTTTGCAGAATTAACATGAAAGAGCTTCAAGAATCCTTCTCGTATTTTGTCACGAATGAAGTGACAATCCACTTCTATGTGTTTAGTACATTCATGAAAAACTTGATTGGAAGCTAGGTGAATTGCAGATTGATTGTCGCAGTAAAGAGATGCATGCGTGACCGAGACTTGAAAAGAAGAAAGAAGAGATGCAAGCCAGACAAGCTCACATGTTGCAGTAGCCATCGCGCGATATTCTGATTCACAAGAGGAACGACTCACTGTGGCCTGCTTCTTGGATTTCCAGGATACAATGATGTTACCAATGTACATACAATAACCAGAAATGGATCGCCTTGTGTCAGGAAAAGAACTATAATCAGAATCGACAAAACCATGTAACTAGAAGCTAGACTCAGAAGGGAAAAACAATCCAAGAGCTGGTGTTTTCTTGATGTAAGATAAAAGGTGGTAAATAGCCATAAGATGAGGATGTCGAGGTGAAGAGATGAACTGACTGAGAAGATGTACAACATACGTGATATCCGGTCGTGTATGAGTAAAATACAGTAGTCGTCCAACCAAACGTCGATACAGTTGAGGGTCTGGTAAAAGCTCACCATCTTGAATACTAAGTTTGTGAGATGCACTGATTGGGGTATCAACAGGTTTTGAAGCTAAAGTGCCAGTGTCTTCTAACAAGTTCAAAGCATACTTGCATTGTGAAAGGGATATCCCAGAGGAATTGCGAGCAACCTCAAAACCCAAGAAGTACTTTAATGTACCCAGATCTTTAAGCTTAAAATTCTGATGAAGAAAAGATTGAACCATTGAAAGCTGCTCTTTATTACTACCAGCCAGTATTATGTCATCGACATATACGAGCAAAACCACCATATTATCACCTGAGCCATGAACAAAAAAGGAATGATCTACATGAGACTGTTGAAAACCAAAAGCAAGGACAACTTCAGAAAAGGCATTAAACCACTACCGCGAAGCTTGCTTGAGCCCATAAATTGATTTCTGTAGCTTGCATACCAAGTTAGAACTGGAAGACTCGGGAAGATAACCTTGTGCCAGCTTCATGTAGACTTCTTCATCAAGGTAGCCGTTCAAAAAGGCATTGTTAACATCTAGTTGTAACAAGTGCCAGTTCTTAGAAGCAGCAAGGGCAAGAAGGACTTTGAACGATGTCATCTTTGCCACTGGTGAAAAAGTATCAGTGTAATCAATTCCTTCTACATGGGTGAAACCCTTAGCTACTAATCGTGCTTTGAGCCGATCGAGAGAACCATCTACCTTGTACTTCACTCGATAAACCCATTTAGAATCAATTGCTTTCTTGCCTTCTGGAAGAGGAACAGTGATCCAAGTTTTGTTATCTTTCATTGCCTTTAACTCTTCATTCATGGCAGTTTGCCAAGCAGGAATCTTAGCAGCTTGATGATAAAACGTAGGCTCATAGATGGAAGAAACATTAGCAACAAAGTGCTCATATGAAGAAGAAAGTTTTGAGGTGGACAAAGAATCTTCAATTGGATAAAGAACATTGGAATTGATATATGCTGAAATATTGTTACAATGATACTTTTGCAAGTAAGAAGGTTTATGAACCCGCATGGTTGACCGTCGAACAACTGGTGGAAGAACTTCAGTATTTGCATTCTGTTTAATAGGTGCAATTGTAGTCGTGTGCCCAACAGGTGCAGGTGTATTTGAAACAACAGGTGTAGGGAAATTAACAACTGGAAGATTCTAAGCAAAAATCCTTGATACAAGACCTCTTGGTGCAACATTGGTTTCAGCTACATTTATGTCAGCTGAGTTGTTTCAGCTACATTGGTTCTAGCTGCATTTATGTCAGCTGCGGTTGTTTCAGCTGCATGTGTGTCAGCTGCATTTGTTCCAGCTGGGAAAGATACATCATTGTAAGAAATTTGTGGTAATGAAAAATTAGGAAAGGGATCAACAACATCATGCTCAGAAGAAATTGTATGAAATGGAAAAAATATTTTCATGGAAAACAACATCTCGTGACAAAACAATGGATTGAGTTTGTAACACATATATTTTATAGCCTTTAACCCCAGGAGAATAACCAATAAAAATGTCTGGTAATGCTCTTTCTGAAAATTTGTCCCTGTGACCACGAAGGGTAGAAACAAAAACAAGACAACCAAAAGTTTTGAAAATTGAATAATCAGGGCATTTAGAGTGCAAAAATTCAAAAGGATATTTGTTATCTAAAAGATGAGAAGGAATCATGTTGATGATGTAAGTTGCTGTTAACAAGCAATCTCCCCCATAAACGAGCTGGAACCCTTGACTGAAAAAACAAGGCTCGAGTCACAGCTAAGAGGTGTTGATGTTTTCGTTCAACAATTGCATTCTACTCAGGTGTTTCAACACAAGAAAACTGATGCACGATCCCCAACTCAGAGAACAACCCTGTAAACTTCAGCTCAGGAGCATTATCAGATCGAAATACCTTCACATCAAAACCAAACTGTCGTTTAGCCATGGAAATAAACTGAGGTATAATTTGAGCAACATCAGATTTATGTTGAAGCAAAAAAGTCCACGTAGACCTTGTAAAATCATCAACAATAGTTAAGAAGAAACGCTGGGAGTTATAAGTTGGTACTTTGAATGGTCCCCATATATCACAGTGAATTAAAGCAAAAGGAAAAGATGCACGAGTATGAGATATGGTGAAAGGGATACGCTTCTGTTTTGCACGATGACAGATGGAGCAAGGAACATCTTTATTAACAGTAAAACTAGACAAAGAATTCTTCAAAATATCCAAAACACTTAAGCTTGGGTGACCAAGACGATTGTGCCAAGAAAAGGAAATTTTATTAATCTGATTCAAACATGATGCGGATTTATCTACAATACAATCTTCATTTACAATAGATGTGGGAATAGCATTCCTGTTTTCAGAAGACATCAAATACAAGCCACGATGCATCTCACCCTTCCCAATCAGCTGGCAAGGATCTTGTATCAAGCATTTATCATGTTGAAAAAGAACTGTTAATCAGAATTATGTTTAAGTAAACAACTGACAGATAAAAGATTAAAATTAAATTCAGGAACATACAAAACATCATGTAAAATAAGTTTGGGAGAAATCTTAACCGTGCCAGAAAAATGCACAGGCACGACTGATTTATTAGGAAGAATGATCGTTCCATTCTCAATAGGATTCAAAGATTCAAAGAAAACCTTGGAGTAACAAACATGCTTGGAAGCTCCAGAGTCAAGAATCCATGAATTCTGAGAATGTAAAGAACTAAAAAAATTATGAACGATAAAACCTTACCATGCATGGCCATGTTTACAAAAGTGGTATTCGAGTGATATGTAGAAGCAGCCGCATAAAGTTGACTTGTAAGCATAGCAATTAACTGCTTACACTGCTGAGAAGACAAAGAATCTGAAGCAAATTCTGATAAACGATATGTAGAAAATTCATGAGAAGCAGCATTAATGTGATTAGCATTAGCAATAGTATGCCTCCCCTTTGAATGATAACCAGGAGGAAAACCATGTAATTTGTAACACTTGTCCTTGATGTGGCCCATCAAACCACAATGGCTACACCGAGGACGAGATTTCTTATGAACAATATTGGATTTGATAGCAAAAGAAGCATCAGTGACTGGATTATCAAGCTTGATAAAGCGTTGACTTTCTTCTTGAGAGACCAACGAGAAGACTTTGGTGATATTTGGTAGAGGATCCATTAAAAAAATTTGCCCTCGTACATGAGAGAAAGAATCGTTCAGTCCCATCAAGAACTGCATCGTTTGCTCTTTCTGTTGCTCTTCAAGCATATTTCGAACACCATCACAAGTGCAAGCTAAACAAGAACAGAAAGGCTTTAATGGTACCAATTCATCCCAAATAATCTTGAGGTTGGTGTAATAGGTAGAAACAGAATTGGATCCTTGAACGAGATCACTTAATTTCTTGCGTAAAGAAAAAATTCTTGGGCCATTGTTCTGCTGAAATCGATCTTGTAAATCTTTCCAAACTGAAGATGCAGTGGAATGATACAGAAGACTTGCAGCAATCTCTATGGAAACATAATTGAGCAACCAAGAGTTAACCAAATCGTTTCCCCTGGTCCAAGCATTAAAACGATCAGCAGGAATTCGAGCTGGAGCTGGAATAGAACCATCCACAAAACCCAGTTTGTTCTTGGCAGAAAGAGCCATCATCATCGCGCGACGCCAGCTATGGTAGTTATCGCTGCAGAGAGGCTGAGTAACAAGAACCATGCCAGGATTGTCAGATTGATGCATGTAATATGGATTCGCACCATTGTTGAAAGCATCACTGAGATTAACTTCTCCCATGATCAAAGAAGGAAAAAAAAGAAAAAAAAAGAGAATAACAGACGCGGAAGCAAGAAATCAGAAGATTTTTACAACTGATATCATGTAACAACAAAGATTGTTTACATTTGATTGAGAGAAGTAAAAATGAATTACATTGAATGGAAAGAAGAAGTGTTTATATACATGAAATGAAGATCACTTAACAAACTAAACTAATCCTAATCCAGCTAAGCTGGAATTGTAACTAACTAATGATAATACGTAATATCTAATTAAACAACTTTTATAACCATATACAATACATACATACAAATATCATGCAGAATTGAAGTACTTAACTCAAACATAAAACCTAATCGGTTAATTAGTAAAACAAATTAAAATTATTCAATTTTTTATTTTATAACTCAAATATTATTTTAAAAAATTTTAATCATGTTTACAAAATTAGGAATCAAATAAAAAATACGAGTATTTCGAGTAGCATTTTGCTGCCTCCGTCATCCAAACCGACGTCTCAACTCCTCTTTGTCCCCCCCGAACCAAACAACCACTTGGAAGGTGAGAAGAGAAACGTAAAATTCTGCTAAAACCGAATACAAAAGGTAAATAAAACAGTTGAGGAAGGAAAAGAAAAAGGAAATGGTGAGAAGAGGGAGAAGCAGAATATTGGTGGGATTTGCGGTGGCCATGTTTTTAGGGGTAGCTGTTTATTTCAGGCTTTGGGCTATTCAATACTCTCTCTTTTCCGATGACGCTGAGTTGATAAGGTCAGTTTATATGTGTATATAAATCTTGGGTTTTGATTAAAATTAGGTTGAATTGAATTCTGGGTTTTCAATTCTCTGCTTAAATCGTTAATTAAATTGTTTTTTGTTAATTTCTTGGAGAGAAGGAGACAGTTTGATCTTGCAAACAAGGAGGCAATGGATGAATCTGCGGAGTGGAGGCTGAGATTTGATAAAGAGGCAGAAAAGGCTTCCAAGTGCGCCAAGGAATTAGAAGAGGTATGCTCCTCTCTTGTCGCCATTTTCATTTTCTTATTAAATTTGGATCAATTGCTTATCCTGGTTTTACTCAATTTTGAAGATGCAATATTTATTTCAATTGCATAGTCTTTTTGGGAAACATTAGGATTAAAAGAGAACTATTCAAATAGTGTCAAGAAGAAAAGATAGTTAACCACGAGGCTTATGTGAGATAGAAAATGTCCCTCATACCTTAACCCGTGGTTGAAGGTTCGATCCTCGCCCTGGGTATAGAGCAGTTTTAAAACTTGTGGCCAGCTTTTGCCTCTCCTATATGGGCCAACCGAACGCGAAAGAACTAGTCATTGGACTCGCTATAGTGAGTGGTGGATCCAGAAATATTTTTCAGGTGAACACAAGTCACAAAAATTTAAAATATTTAAGGACTAATTCATAAAATTTTAAAATATTGAAGCCAAATGTATGAACTTTAAAATGTCTAGGTGGGCACGAGCCCACCCAAGCTTACACTTGCATCTACCGCAGGCTATAGTGGACACCTTGGGAAACAAAAAAGAAGAAGAAAAGATAGTTGATCTTGCAAATCAGATCACATAAATAGTTCAAACTTGGAGCTAATTAAACTGTTTTAATTCATATATGAAGCTTCAAGTCTTTATCGTTGCTTCCTTTGAGCTGAAACTCTCAAATTCCTGCTTAAAAAGCTGAAATATGGAACTTATTACTGGAGAATTCCTTATTTGCCTGGTGTTTGTAAGGATTTATAAAGCCACTTCTAGTGACATTCTGCAGATTTCTACTTTTTTAAAAAAGCTATAATCGGGCTGTCGTTTCTTTCCACGGTTCCTGCTTTCAATAGAAATTTCATGCAACAGCAACTCATACTAATAATATGTTAGTTATAAAGAATAATCGCGCGCTAATTTGCTGGGATAATTTATTTGATCTTGTATATCTTCTTTTAAGCATCCTTGTATTATCATGTTGTTCATGGTGAGGGTATTATTCTGCACTGAGATTAGGGAAAAACTAATATGCTTTTTGGGCAAGCATATTTTAGAGGTTACACCACTTCTGCTTAGTAAATTTCTTATAGAGGTGAGTTTAAAGTATAAATTACATGCTGGAAGGAAGAAACTTCTTTCATTACTATCTTTTCAATCCTTAATCCGTGCTTCCCGACTCTTGTGACGGATAGAGTATGTGTCCTTTTCACAGATCAAGGAGTCTTTTGAAAAGAAGGAAGATTCCACTAGCTCTGATAAAAGACTGAAGATGCTGCAAAAGGTAACTTCTTTATTACTCTCTTTCTTTCTTGTTACATTGTTCTTATGATCACTGATCCTGTATGTTCTACTTGGCATTCTTGAAAACCTTCTTCAATGGAAATGCTAGAACTAAGACACTCTAAATTATTCATTTTACTGGAAAGGCCATTTATCAGGACTTTCTGGTTGTACACTAAAGTGAGTGTGAAACAGCAATTGCTATTGATACTTAAAAATGGTTTTGCAGAAGAAAATTAAGAATGCCCAAGATATTGCTTCCTATTTTATTGACTAATTCCAATTTTACCAGGAAAATGTAGCTTTACTCGAGCAGATGGAAACGATAAAAAATGAGCTTGAAGCCGAGAAACGGAGGTGTCGTTCATAGAAGAGAAACACCAAAAAGATTTGCTGATATTTGGGTTGAGCACAACTTCACTCGGCTACATTGCTTGCAACTAATCAGTTAGGAATCTGCAGCTTCCCGAGTAATTCAGTATGGTGATGGACTTCGAATTTGTTCTCTCCCTAAGCATAATCAAGGCCTCCAATTTTCTTGTAATAGGCGTTTAAGGACTAGAAATTCTCCTTTCCTTAGATGGCGGTCGGTTGGGACCGGGATTGGTTTCTTGTAGGGGATTGGACTGGGAGAAGTCCTCTGCCATCTTACTTGTAGTTCATGAAATATTGAGCTTGATTCAGATAATCATTTTTCTTGGGAAAGTTAGGTACGAAATAATAGCTCGGAGATAAAAGTGGTTGTAAGTGCTGGGTTTCGAAATTCTAACATACTAAGTTTTATAATGTAAATATTGTGTTCTCTAAAAGATACAAGTATTTTGTATTAAAAACTACTCAGGAACCCTAGCAAAAAATATATATACACTGTTGGTTTAATCAACAACACAACATATCGAAAAGTCAGAACAACACAATCATCGCCGGGAAGCCAATGACCAGAAATTCAACAGAAAGGATGGCGACATGGCGAACCAGCTGATGAAGGCCATTGCTGTAGCAGTTTCAAACTGAGTGCAATGGTTCAGACCACATTTGTCAAGATCATTGCCGATCAGGACTGTTATACCAGCTGATGCAGAAGCAGCAGCAAATGTAAGGGTCGAAGTGATCTGCAACGAAATATCATTTTAAGCAATTCGGATACAGACTACATACCTCGGAATCGGATTTGGACATATTAGACAAATTTCCTCATACATACAATTCCAATTTCACATGCTTGACAATTACTTAAGGTACTACTAACTAAACATCCCCACAGTCCACTGTGTGCAATGGCATTCTAGAACTTAACATGGAGAAACATAAGTGTGGTAAACAATGTCTGATTATCCATTTTTAATACTCTATATTGACCAAAGCTTGGGAAAAATTTTCGGAGATAGCTGCAAAGTTCATTCCCAAAATCAGAATAGCCAGTGATTACTGGAATGTAGATCAGCAAAGCCTAAATTAACACAACACGAGCCATACAAGTTTCTTATAGTTGAATCAGTAAACACAACGACAAACGAAAAATGATATAAAATAAACCTTGCTGCATACTTTTAATGCTAGATCAAGAGTCTCTTACCCCATCACCAATTGTGAACAAACGTATTGCTACATAGTTTCGCAGACTTCGTTTGACCAAAAGGGCATATATGTCAACAAATGCCAGGGATAGGCTCCATAAACTTTGCAGGCCAACAGCAAGAACAAGGTAGCTGATGTAATAAAAGCAATCAAAGATTCATGTTAGTGTTAAGATGAAAACCCTGAAAGCATCATATATCTAAAAGACAAAAACACTGTTGAAACTTGAAACTGTTTCCTCGTCTCAGCCTATAAAACAAAACCCTGCATAGTTCCGTTGCACGCTTACACTTACGCATTGACTTTACTAACTTTATACAACTGGTAACTGAAACTGAATATACACTCATGAATGCAAATAACTGATTGATATGGCACTACAAATTCAGAGTCCGTACTACCAAAGAGAAGCTATTCAACTTTGTTGGAGAGAAACAAATGCATGATAGTTTCACCCACCATCAAAGAAAATGATGAACCACTTTGAGGAAGTTTGTCAAACAGATAAAAATGTGAAACCCTAAGTTGATTTGAATCTTCATTTTATTCAAGTATCCTTGTCTAGCAATAGTTGGACATGATATGGGGAGATGACCCTCCAAGAGCCTCAAAAAATATGAAACAAAAAACTTTGAATATCCCCATGTTGGACAAGCAGGCATTATTCGACACTCTCGGTTGAGTCCAAGTAACATAGATTGCTACCTCACTCAAGCTCAACATATTACATAAACATTATGTGCTCAGAGTCAGAACAGTTAAATTCAATTTAAAATAAAAAGGCATTCCTTTTCCCATAACTACATTCATCATCCAAGTCCTGCCATATCTCAAATGCATTACAGTACAAAATGTGATAAAAACATGGATACTATTCCAAGCAAACAACTTCCTCATGTCTGGTTGAAAGATCAGAATTCTATAGAAAAAGTAGAAAGAAGCTAGATTTTGATTTTAAAACTAGAATAACAATTATAATAGTTTGGCGAATGGTTATGAACTTATGATCAAGACCAACAAATCGAATGTCAATTCAATAGCTCAACTATACAATCCATTGCGTGCTAGTACAAAAAATATAAACATAAAAGGAAACCACGCCAAAAAAAATGGAAGATTGAAACATCAGATTAAATAAATAAACGAAAAGAAAAAAAGGGTACTCGCCAAAAAGCTGTGGCGGAGCGGAAATCACTGGTGGTGGCCATGACGGAGACAGAAATGATGGAGAAAATGAACTGAGAAAGACGAAGAAAGAGGCCACCTTTAGTCCCAGGCATGCCTTGGATGTCCTTCATCCTAACTCTAGGACGGTGCACGGCGGCCTCCGTCATCGGTGGTGCCTCCACCGGGTGAACCGCCGGACGGCTCACGTTCATTGTTTCTCCCTTTTCTCTTATTAACGGGAACAAAAAGTTGGGATTTTTATTGAATTGAAAACGGGAAAAAGATCTAATTTTTCATTTTGTTTCCTTACAAAGTGAAATGGAATTTGGAAGGGGAAAGTGTGGGCTGGAGTTCCCCGTGTGTGTTGAGCTTCCGACCTCTCATTGACCGACTTTACTTGCAAAGTAAATGGTGGTTAGTATAAATGTTGAATCTGAACCGTTAGTTTCAAGAGACGAGTGGGGCCCAATCTTAATGTACGATCAAGATGAAACCGGCATTGATTTGATCTCTTACAAAAAGGGAAATAAAAAAAGGTCAAAATTCAAAGGGCATATATGCTTTCTTTTTAGACCCGCAAATTTTATTGCAAAGGTGAAAAGACAACCTAGGACTCCCTTAATTTCAAGATTGGACAAATTGGTCCCTTTCAGAAGAAAAAAAAAGAGCAATATAGTTCTTGTCGATTTGGAACGTGGCGCAATTTAAGATAATTAATTATGATGTTAATGTTTCTTGTCAATTCGACATAATTTTGATTTAATAACAAGTTTAGTTATTAAAGTCTATACTATGTTATGTTAATTTGATCTCAATTTTAAAGTTTTTATAATAAAAATTTAACTATCAATGATTTTAAGACTACATTGTAAAAAATGGAGGCTTACGGAGGAGGCGAGTGGTCTACCAAGCAACGGCGGACGGCGACGACGCAGGAAGCAGCAAGTTTGGAACATGGTCCGAGAGGAGGGGTTTATTCTGTTGGAGGGCGCAGCTTTCATGGTGGAAATATATCAAATACAACGGCCAACAAGACCGGTGGGAAATCTTGGAGGAGTACAAGGAGGTACAGGGAAAAGGAATCGAGAAGTCGGGCGGTCATGCCGGGAACGACGGTCTTCGTCAATCATGTTAGCAAAAGAATCCACTGGAAGACTTTGAGGGCAGCATTCTCAGATTATGGTCTCGTCATCAAAACGTACATTGCTTATAACAGTCCGTCGAGGCGAGGAAGAGCGGACACTTTTGCTTTCATTAGCTTCTCGTCGAAGGAGGAGGCTTTAACGGCAGTGAAGAAAGGCAGCAATCGTATGATGGACGGTCACAGAATTAAAATATTCATGGGCAAGGAAAAAGAAGAACGTCATCAAACGAAGGACAGCAGAGGGTTCAATGGGAAATCTAAACCACGTTCAACGTCATGTAACTTCACTGATGGGAGATCTTTTAAAGAAGCTTTAATGGGAGCGGAACATAAGGTGGAAAATGAGTCGGGAAGTAAAGGAGCCAATCGGGGTTCTCAAAACAACCTGTTCGAACCTTTCCATTACATGATACCGGAGAAGGAGATGCGTTGGTTAAACTCAAGTCTGATTGGTGTGATCAATGCCATGTATGACGCCAACTTTGTTCAAGAAATACTAAGGTCGGAAGGTTTTAAGGTCAAAGTTAGTCCAATATCGGGCTTCAATGTTCTAGTCTGTTTTGAAGAAATAGAACAAATACAAATATTTTGGGACCTTCGCTCTACTCTGTTGAAAGGATGGTTCAAGGAGATTGAAACTATTGAAAATTTTACCAACAACAGAATGATGAAAGTCTGGATCAACATCGAAAATTTTCCCATAACAACATGGAATGAAGGTGTCTTTCGAGCCATGGCCGGAAAATGGGGTTCAGTTCTACGTATTGATGATGATACCCTGATGAGGAACAGAATGGATCGAGCTAGAATTTTAATTGGGGTCAGGCACATATCTGATATACCTCTGACCGTCAACACCTTTATTAACGGGGTCAACTACGTCTTGAAAATATTTGTTGAAGACTACAATGACGACCACTGCTGGATAGATGAAGAAAAACCAGACAGTAATGGCGGTGGCGTTTGGCCGGGGCCACCGAAAAACATGGCACATGAAAAAGGTATCTCAGGCAGGAGCACCGGTGATGACACTGAAGGGTCGCTTGAGGAGTTTTGCTGCGATGACATGGACAGCTGTAGAGTTGAAGATTTTCAGCACGTGGTTAATGCGTTGGCGGCTAGTAACCAGCTTTCCAAGGATGGTGGAACCGAATCGCCTCTGACAACACCTGGCTCGGCTCTCAATATGGCCCTCAAACCGTTATGGAATCTACTGTTGTGGATAAGGAAGTGTGGCATGCAGAGAAATTCAATGGGTCAGAACAGCTGTTCGAAGTCAACATTGAGGTTAAAGAGGCCTCTTCTCTATCGGTTTCGTCCTTGGGCCCTACCACCCCAACAATTGATAAAAAAACTGGGTTATTCTCCATCCGGCCCAGATACACAAGATCTTTGAGGAACCCGTCCCTAGCCCTTAGGGATCAGTTGGGTCTGGTTATGATGTCACATAAAACCCATACTTCGGGCATATCGCCCTCACCAGAACCATCCCCAAAAATTACAGATGGGACCAAAGATGAAGCTTCTGCAACTTTATCCCTTGCCGACGAATTAGGAGTTGATTTCACGGTTAACAAAGAGCTGGTGTTGGAACGCTTCGAAGACATAATCCGGAGTACATGTCAGTAGATGGTTGTTTTGGGTTCTCAGCTTTGCTTCGTTCTAGTCGAGTGTTTTGCCTGGTTTAGCTATGAATTTTTTGTAATTACCTGGAATGTGAGGGGTCTGGGAAGACTGGAGAAAGTACGGCCGGTGTCGAGGGTGCTGAGAGAACGCAGAGCTTGGGTTGTCCTTATTCAGGAATCCAAGCTTCGACAGTTGAAGCCAATGATGGCGAGGAGACTGCTGGGGTCTAATGACTCTGAAATCGAGTTTGCACCTTCAAATGGTGCAGCGGGAGGACTAATAACAATCTGGAACAAGATGAGTTTCGAAGTTGATAGTAAAGATGTGGGGGATCGATGGATTATACTTCAAGGTGCTCTAGGGAAATTCAGGAAAAAATATGCGTTTATCAATTGCTACGCCCCAAATAATCCAGTTGAAAGAAGAAGCTTCTTTGATGGATTGTCGGAGAAAATTGAGTCACTGCCCATGCCGATAATATTGGGGGTGATTTCAATGTGGTATTGTCGACAGAGGAAAAATTGGGTTCAGCCTTTAGTCAAGCCGCAAGCAGTGCTTTCGCTGAATTCATTAATCGCAACAAGCTTATAGATTTTCCAATGGATGGTAGTGTTTATACATGGTTTAGGGGAGGTGAAAAAACAGAGGCAAGCAAGTTAGATAGATTCCTTGTAACAACGGAGATTCTGTCTTGGTTTCCTTCTTTATCTCAAACAGCAATTGACAGAGGCTTATCGGATCACAGAGCGGTGCTACTGCAAGCAAAGAACACTCATAATAGGAAGAAAACTTTCAAATGGTTCTCTCACTGGGTTTCAGAACCATATTACGCAAAGCTCGTGGCGTCGACAATTGAGAAAGATCATCATTCTGGAATGGGTGAACTGCTGAGAGTAATTAAAGGAGTATCTAAGTCTTGGGTATACAAGTTTCGGGAAGAAGAAAATGAGGTGCTAAAGGGTATCGAGAACCGTATGGAGGCCTTAGAGAATGACATCCTGCTCAAGGGTGGTGATAAAGCTAAAAGCGAAGAACTCATATCCTTGAAAAATCTAATTTGGGCAAAGTTAAGAAGAGAAGAGAGGGAGTGGGCTCAAAAATCTAGAGTTCGATGGCTTCAGGAAGGCGATTCCAATACCAAATTCTTTCACACAACCGCCACTATAAGGAGGAGCAAAAATTTCCTAAGTTCGCTGGAATTTGACGGCAAAAGTGTGTTTGAGCAACATCAAATAGAGAAGCATGTCGTAGAACATTTCAAGAATCACTTGAACGCCAGCAACTCCATGCCTTTCAAAGAACTTGGATGTTTCTTAAAAAAAATAAGAAGAACGTCAGCTGAGTCCTTGGAAGCATGCTTCACCAGCAATGAAATTTGGGAAGCTATTAAATCGGCTGATGGCAATAGAGCCCCGGGGCCAGACGATTTTAACTTGGATTTTTACAAGATCTTCTGGTCATCGCTGAAAGATAAGGTGATGGCGTTCTTTGAAGATTTTCACAATGGCCATCTCTCGGATAAGTCCCTAAACCACTCTTACATAACACTCATACCCAAGAAAGCAAATCCAATCTCGATGGAAGATTTTAGACCCATTTCACTGATTAACAGCTTGTACAAGATATTGGCTCAAGTCTTAGCACGAAGACTGTCCAAATGCATGAATGAGGTGGTGGGGGAGACTCAATTTGCGTTTACACCGGGTAAACAAATTTTAGACTGTAGTCTAGTTGCAAACGAAGTAATCGACGAGATGAGAAAAAGGAAGAAGGAAGCGATAATCTTCAAGGCTGACTTCAAAAAAGCCTATGACACTGTAGAATGGGGGTTTTTAGACTTCGTGCTTCGGAGAATGGGCTTTGGGATGAAATGGAGAAAATGGATTTCTATGTGTGTATCCACTGCATCGATCTCGGTTCTAGTTAATGGCTCACCTACCGGAAGGTTTACGATCAGCAGGGGACTCCGGCAAGGCTGCCCTCTATCGCCACTGCTTTTTAATCTGATTGGGGAAGCCTTGAGCTCAATGATAACTAAAGCGGTGAATATGGGGATATTATCGGGAGTAACAGTGGGTAAAGATAACTATCCTATATCGCACTTGCAGTTTGCCGACGACCTAATACTCTTTTTAAAAGCAAAGATGGAAAATGTCAAGTATGTTACCAGATTGTTAAGGATCTTTGAGGTGTTATCCGGGCTACAACTAAACCTCAAGAAAACTACCTTGTATGGTGTAAATGTTGAGAGCTCCATAATTGCTAGATGGGCAGCTGAAATGAAGTGTCGATCTGAGCCCCTACCCACTACCTATTTGGGGCTGCCGATGGGATGTGATCGCAATGCAATCTCAATATGGAATCCAGTAGAAAAGAAAGTTCAGGCCAAACTGGCCGGCTGGAAGGGCTCTTTGTTGTCTATGGCCGGTCGTATTACGTTGATCAATTATGTCCTCAGCAGCATGCTGGTTTATTTCATGTCTCTTTTTAAAATGCCGGTAACAGTTGCAAACAAGCTCAACAGTTTAATGGCTAAATTCCTATGGGGAACAAACAGCGGGAAAGACATTCATTGGGTAAAATGGAATTCATTATGCCTCCCAAAAGAATATGGGGGAATCGGTCTCTCTGATATCAAACTAAAAAACCGGGCATTACTCAATAAATGGATGTGGAGATTTTGTAGCGAGGGCGAGTCCCTATGGAAAAGAGTGATCATAGAAAAATATGGGCTACCGGAGAACCAATTGCTCCCGACGAGAAGCATATCGACAAAGGCTTCTTGGCTTTGGGAAAACATTAGAGGCCCTGCAATCAATGCCAGTGATCCTTTCATGACTAACATCAGGTTCGTGCTAGGTGATGGAAAATTCATAATTTTTTGGGTGGACTACTGGACCGAAAAATCAAGCTTAAAAGAGGCGTTTCCAAGAGTATATGCAGTGTCAACAGCAAAACGGGGAAAATATGTGATTTTGGGGCAAAAGAAAACGTCATGTGGCATTGGAGTGTACCTTTAAGAAGGGACTTCTTCAATTGGCAGTTATCTCAATGGGAAGATTTTCAGCAAGTGCTAAAGAACGCGGCAAAAATGAACCTAGAAACGGATGGAGTTCGATGGGTTGGTGCTTCAAAAGGCCTATACAAGCCTAAAGATTTCTATGCGATGATAAAAGCTGAAGGGCAGAGGAAAGATCATTTATGGGAGCTGATATGGGTCAAGCTAGCTCCACCGAAGGTGGAATTGCTTGTGTGGAGAGCTGCCATTGGAAGATTGTCGACACATGATGAATTATCCAAAAGAGGTATCACTATCCCCCCTAACACACTTTGCAAATTTTGCAATTCTTCTGCAGAATCAGTTAATCACATATTATGCCACTGCCCACTTGTTTGGAAAATTTGGCAACGCTGGGTAAAAAACCGGGGTTACCACATTATTGTTCCAGGAACTTTTAATGAATTTGTGCTAATATGGAATTGCCAGCCGATATGCAAAAAGACTACTCCCATATGGTCAATGGCTTTTTTCGCCTTTGTTTGGACTTTGTGGTGTTGCAGGAACGATATGATCTTCAACAACACAAGGTGCTCGGAAAACCAAATTTATGAATTGGCCATTGTGAGATTATGGCAGTGGATCAAAGCCAAATGGTCTCATGCTCACTTTCAAGTCTACGACCTTGTGACCAACCCCCATTTGTGCCGAATTGATAATGAAAATGTGGGGAGTTCACTGTATCAGAACTGGAAACCTCCACCAAATGGTACTGTTAAGTTCAACGTTGACGCATCCACGCATGGAGGATTCGGGGCTGCCGATATTGGTGGGGTTTTGAGGAACGCGGAAGACATCACTATTGCATCTTTCTCTAAGTCGATTGGGCGTTCGGATCCTATGGGAGCTGAGATTATAGCATTACTCGAAGCCTGCAAGATTTTTCGCTCTATTACTTGGTTGAAAGAAACACCCTTGATTATCGAATCTGATTGTGAACTAGCACTAAAGTGGGTAGTGGAACCTTCATCGTGCCCTGCTGTTTTTGCAGAGAGTATTTCTCACGTGTTGCAGGAAGCTTCAGCTATCAAGTGCACCTTTTCCTTTGCAAACAGAAAATGTAATGAGATGGCACACGCTTTTGCTGTGAAGGGGGTTAATAGAAAGGTGAATTGGCTGTGGTTACGCGAGCATGAACTACCCAGGCATAAGGGTGGGAATTGACCAATAATTATCAGTTTGGAGGTTCAAATTAATTGATGTCACACCTTGAAAAGGTAGGCTAGGATAAAATTCAAGATCCCAGCAGTGTTTGGTTGAATGCCTTAGTGCAAAGCAGTTTGGATGGATGGTTGTGGATGTGAAACTAGGCTTACGTTTTGAAGGCGCACAACAGTGTGGCTTTGAGTCAAACCATGAGTGTTGCAGCGTATGGTGAACCAGAGACAAAAGGCACTTGCCGTTTCAAAATTGCTGCTGTTTATTGGGGTCGCAACACTAGGGTCATGAAGGCTTCGAGATCTTGTTGTAAACATGTCTTTGGACCATAAGAGCATTTGGTAGCCTTCCTCCGTTAGTGAGGTTATGTATCTTTTCGTCACTAGTGTGCAATCACAGATTCATTGCACTCTTTTTCCTCTACCTAGGATTAGAGAGGTTTTTTAACGAGGCATGAATCCGTGAAATTTCATTCGACTCATCAATAAAGCTTACCTTTCAAAAAAAAATTAACTATCAACATTTACGATAGGTATAAATTATATGTTGACTTTTTAGAATTAATATAAGTTTGACATAATAGAAAAACATTAATGGTTAAATTTTTAGGGTAAACTACATAAATAAGTCCTTCGACTATAGGGTATTTTTTGTTGAGTCTTCTAATTATGAAAAGTTACAAATGGTCCCCAACTTTAAAAAGTAACAAATTAGTTCGTTGTCATTAAAAACCGTTGGAGATGTGGATGTTAATAAAATCAGTATAATAACAAATTTAACCATCACTCTTTATTCTTTATTATAATTTGGTCCTAATTTAAAAAACATAACCCCCAACTATTAAATATTATTTCAATTTGGTTATAACACTTTGATTTCATTAGCTCCACTATGAATCTACGCCTCCACCCACAAGTCGGGCTACTTCTCCGACAACTTCTCCGGTGATGGGTTTTATCTCCACCTAAATTTTCTCTAACTACCCTTTTCAACGGGAGATTACTTATTCATTTTTTTGTTAATTTAAAAAAATAAACTAAAAATAAAATTCTTTCAATTTCATTAGCTCAAATCATTTTGAGTTTCATTGAACATTGGGAGGCAAAAGAAATTTTAGAATTACATGAAGTCTGTTGAGTGTGTAAAAGTTCTATTATTTACACCCTTTTTAACCCATATTTCTGCTGCATTCAAGCATCATTACATTGCATTTAGGTCAGTTTACAGTAAAACATCACAAAAACACTAAAGGCGCGGATTCTACTAAAAGATGGCTGATTTTGAAAGTTGCTGCCATAGTTGACGAGGAAGACAGGCGCAGGGCAAAGAAGCAGAAAAGCTGAACTGGACAAGCAGACGACGAGGATGAAGCTGCCATGGAGCTGTCGTGACAGCATGGTGACAGCAACCTTATGAAGAGGAAAAGTAAAGTGGACCTCGATAGATAGAGAAAAATCTGCTCGTCTGTCGTGTGAAAGCCAAATATTTTTCCAAGCCCCGGATCAAAAGATATGACAAGCCAAAGCTCAAGGAGAGGAAATCCCTAGAAACAAGGATGGCGGCTGCAAAGTAGGAACTTTAGAGATTAAGTCTTTATTAGAATCTTACTTTTAATTAAAGTTGTAATCCTTGTTAACTTAGAATACTTGAGCCCAAAGCTTATATAAGGGCATAGATTTAACCTAGGAGGTATCATACCCCATAACCGATAACTTAAACCCCTCCGCCGTTTACCCGTCGTCGTCATGTTCTAAAAACCCCTAGGGCCACGGGTTGTTTTGTAAAGTAGTTGCAAGGGTTGTTTTGTTTTAGGATTTTCCAAGTTCAATAAAATAAACTTCAAGTTCTCTTATTTTGGTTTTAATATCTTGCAAGAGCATCGGGAGAGCATTGTGAGGTTATCTATTTACTTAGCATCGGGAGAGTTAAGTATACGAAAGAGATAAGAGCGCGTTCTCTAGTTTATAGTTGAACCATCTCGTGCCTAGGGATAGGGCGAGGTTAAGTGGCTAAGAAAGAATTCATACACATCGGTGTTCATCCTTCGATTCACGCCGGGAGGTATCATCAAAGACGTGATCATCGACAGACTTGGACCTAGGGATAGGCCAAGGCAGATCTGGGATTCTTGCCAAACTTGGAGTACGGAGTTGGAGTGTTCGCTGCCGCGACAGCTAACGGACAGCCGCCGCGACAGGTGCTGTCGGCGACGGGCGCGACGACAGAACTGGAGTTCCTAAGCATCGCAATACCTGCACTACTGAGCAATTCAATACCAGCCCATTCTCTCTATCTTAATATTTCAATTCTTTTATTTACGTTTTCTTCAATATTTTCGTGACAACTTTCTAAAATATCTCTTTTACTTCGTGCAGTAAATTTAGGTGAAGCTATTAGCCCAATCCCTGTGGAGACGATATCCGATACTTCGTATCACTTTACTACTTGCGTCGTGTATACTTGCACTACAATTGCGATAGACTCTTTTACACGCAACAAGTTTTTGGCGCCGTTGCCGGGGATTGGCAACATAACTACACCTTTCTTTTATTGCACTTTTCGTTTTTATTTTTGTTTTTATTTTTGTTTTAATTTTTCTTTTCTTTTTCGTTAGTACTTTCAACTCTTGCTTTTCACAAGGTTTTCTTATTTATGCGCAGATCTAAAAGAGGCGAAGATCCTGAGTATAAATTAGATCCGGAAGTTGAACGTTCCTTCAATCTCAAGAAACAACTTCGCCACCTTTTAGACCGGAACGAGTACCTTGAGGAACAGCTAGAGCAGATGGCCCGTAATCCGCCCGCTGGTGGAGGTATACCGCCTGTCGGCGACCCGCCCGCGGTAGATGGACGACGGTCTTGTCGTGACTACATGCTGAATGATCATGTAGAACTGGAGACCACGCTGCCGGATATTGATGTTGATAACTTCGAGCTTAAACCTGTCATGTTTAGTATGATCAACAATGCCGGACAGTTTGGTGGTTCTGTGACAGAAGATGCCAGGGAGCATCTCAAAACGTTCCAGGAGATCTGTGGTTCGTTTAGACTGCCAGGAGTTAGTCCGGAGATACTGAGGCTTCGGTTATTCCCCCATTCATTGAGGGACAGAGCTAAAACTTGGTGGAATAAACTTACGCCGGGTTCAATTATGACTTGGGCAGATTTATCTCGTGAATTTTTATCTCGTTTTAATCTTTCGCATTTATCTGAGCGATTACGTAACGAAATTGCTACTTTTCAACAGGAAGATGACGAGCCGATGCACGAGGCCTGGGACAGATTTACTACTCTTCTTCGAAACTGCCCAATGCATGGATTCCCCGTCTGGAATCAGGTAACTAAGTTTTATAATGCTGCCAACTTACAAACTCGCATTCGAATTGACTCTGCAGCAAATGGACTATTATTGGATAAAGATCCAGACGAGGCACTACAAGTTTTGAAAAATCTGGCCAAGAATGAGGAGCAGTTTCCGACAGCTAGAAGAGGGGGTAAACGGGTACTTGCTGTCAAGGATTATGAAGCCGACAGCACTATGAAATCACAGGTAGCATTCCTTACTAAAGCAATGAAAAGGTTATTGAATGATGATGGTTTACAAGGATTTACTGTTGAGGAAGTATGTGATATCTGTGAGGGAAATCATAGTCGGGATGAGTGCCCAATAAATGTAGAAGAGGGAAAATATGTTGGAAACTACAAGCCAAATTACAATTCCAACAACTATAATCCCAACTGGAGGAAGGATCCTAAGTTTTCATGGAGTAATCCCAACAATGCCCTGAATCCGCAAGCACATAATCAGAATCAGGGAGGACCTAGATTGCTGACGCGACAGCAACTGCCGCCGCAACTGCCGTCGCACCTGCCGCCGACGCAGCAACAACAGCCACCACCTGCCACGAGCAGTATTTTGGAACAGACTCTGGCCACTTTTATGTCTCAAACCGGTACTTATATTGAGAATATGAATCAGTTTGTCAAGAAGACAGAGAATTTCATGGATAAAACGGAGATGAGGATGACAAATCATGAAGCTACTTTGAAATCTCTGGAGACACAAATGGGTCAGGTGTCGCAACATATTAAGCCGAGGCAGAATGGAGGATTCTCTAGCAATACTGAAAATGCTAGACCGCCCCCACATGAGCAATGTAAGGCAATTACTACTAGGAGTGGGAAGAAACTACCAGGGCCGGAAAAAGAAGCTGAAACAGTAAAGGATCCAGCCATAGACAAACCTGCCGAGGAAGCTGCCCCGACAGGTGATAAATAGACTGCTGCCGATGAGCCTGTAACGACAGTAGAAGCGACAGAGGAGAAAAAAGATGATTACCGTCCTCAGATTCGCATGCAGTGGGAAGGACGCATTGCTGATTACCATCCCCCACCACCCTTCCCTCAACGGATACAACAAGCTAAGCATGAATCTCAACTGAAAAAGATTTATGATATTTTTAAGCAGGTTCATATTAATATTTCGTTGTTAGATGTCGTTAGGGAGATGCCCGGTTATGCTAAATTTCTCAAGGATGTTATGTCGAAAAAATATAAACTTGGGGAGTTTGAAACGGTAAAAATGACAGAAGGTTGCATTAGTATTCTCCATAGGCAGCCACCCCAGAAAAAGAAGGATCCGGGGAGCTTCATCATACCTTGCGTAATCAGAAATAAATTCGTGGGTAAGGCACTTTGTGATCTTGGTGCTAGTGTTAATCTAATGCCCAAATCTGTTTTTCAGAAATTAGGTATTGGGAAGGCGCGGCCCACGACAGTAACTCTGCAGCTGGCAGACCGCTCTTACGTTCACCCAGAAGGAAAAATTGAAGATATTCTGGTAAGAGTGGATAAGTTTATTTTTCCTGCTGACTTTCTTGTCTTAGATTGTGAGGCAGACGAAAACGCACCAGTCATCCTTGGGTGACCCTTCTTAGCCACGGGAAGATCATTGATTGATGTGGAGAAAGGAGAACTCACCATGCGAGTGAACGATCAAGAGATTAAGTTGAATGTTCTCCAAGCAATGAAACATGCTGATGTGGACGAGGAATGCAAGGCTATCACTGACGTTACCCTTGATCAACCCTGCATCAGGTCGGGCTGTCACGATATTAAATTTGGGCACTACCGCGGCAGCCACCTACAGGCCTGTCACGACAGAAACGACGACAGCACCGACGACAGCAACTCCTCTGATTCCGATACATCTGATACTGAAGGTCAAGAGGAGGTAAACTGGATAGGCAATCGTCCAGGTAAGTTATTCGAACCTTTAAATTATACTTCGAATAACCATTTAATACAAAAGCCCTTTACTGTTGAACCACCTGCCTTAGAATTAAAGCCCCTGCCAGGGCAGCTTAAATATGCTTTTCTTGGTTCAAATGATACGTTGCCCGTAATCATCTCTTCTAAGCTGCCGCAGGAACAGGAACGACAGCTAATCGACATGCTAAGACAGCACAAGAAGGCGATTAGATGGACGATTGCTGATATACAAGTCATTAGTCCGGCGTTATGCATGCACAAAATCCTTCTAGAGGAAGATCATAAGCCGACTATTGATGCCCAAAGGCGGCTAAACCATGCGATGAAGGAGGTAGTGCGTAAGGAGATAATTAAGTGGTTAGATGCTGGTATTATTTACGCCATCTCCGACAGCAAATGGGTGAGCCCGGTGCAATGTATTCCCAAGAAAGGAGGAATGACCGTGGTGACCAATAAAAACAATGAGTTAATCCCAACCAGGACTGTGACCGGTTGGAGGGTTTGTATGGACTATCGGAAGCTTAACAAAGCTACCCGAAAGGACCACTTTCCTTTACCCTTTATTGATCAAATGCTTGATAGATTAGCGGGTAAACCTTACTATTGTTTTCTTGATGGTTATTCAGGTTATAACCAAATTGCTATTGCACCAGAGGATCAAGAGAAAACGACTTTCACATGCCCCTACGGAACATACGCGTTTAGGAGGATGCCGTTTGGACTCTGTAATGCACCTGCCACCTTCCAACGGTGCATGATGGCCATATTCTCCGACATGGTAGAGGACTTCCTTGAGATTTTCATGGATGATTTTTTCGTCTTTGGAGACGATTTTGAGAGCTGCCTCGGCAATCTTCAAAAGGTACTTGAAAGATGTGAAAAAGCTAATCTTGTTCTAAATTGGGAAAAATGTCACTTTATGGTGGATGAAGGGATAGTCCTTGGCCATAAGATTAGCTGCCGTGGGATAGAAGTCGACAGGGCTAAGATAGAGGTAATTGAGAAGCTGCCGCCGCCAACTACAGTCAAGGGCATTAGGAGTTTTTTAGGGCATGCTGGTTTTTATCGGAGATTTATTGCAAATTTCTCAAAAATCACGAAGCCCCTATGCCATCTCTTAGAGCAGAACCGACCCTTTGACTTTAATGAAGAATGTACTGAAGCATTCAAGGTTCTGAAGGAAAAACTAGTGACAGCCCCCATAGTACAGCCACCAGACTGGACACAGCCGTTTGAGATTATGTGTGATGCTAGTGACTATGCTGTCGGGGCAGCACTTGGGCAGCGCAGAGACAAGTTGTTTCATGTCATATACTACGCCAGCAAAACATTGAATGGTGCCCAAGTGAACTACACCACCACAGAAAAGGAGCTATTAGCTGTGGTGTTCTCCATTGACAAGTTTCGTTCTTACATACTTGGGACGAAAGTAATAATACACACCGACCATTCTGCC
Source organism: Hibiscus tridactylites (assembly GCA_958450335.1). Taxonomy (NCBI): domain Eukaryota; kingdom Viridiplantae; phylum Streptophyta; class Magnoliopsida; order Malvales; family Malvaceae; genus Hibiscus; species Hibiscus tridactylites. Next base: position 28,211,639 of record OY288267.1, on the reverse strand, counting down.
CTAAAGTATTTGTTCGCAAAGAAGGATGCAAAGCCTAGATTGATACGGTGGATCTTGCTACTACAAGAATTCGACCTTGAGATCAAGGACAAGAAGGGGACAGAAAATCAGGTAGCTGACCACTTGTCAAGGTTGGAGAAGGGACAGAGTCTACCAATCGACGAGACAAACATACTAGAGACCTTCCCAGATGAGCAGCTCTTTGCTGCCGCAATCGCTGCCGCGACAGCCATGGCGGCAGGTAAGTCTTCTAAACTTCCCTGGTATGTTGATTTCGTTAATTTTATAGTTAGCGGAATACTTCCTTCTGATCTTAATTATCAAGCCAGGAAGAGGTTCCAAAATGATGTTAAGCATTATTATTGGGACGAACCTCTTCTTTTCAAACTATGTGCAGATCAGGTTATAAGGAGGTGTGTACCACAAGAAGAGCAAGAAGACATTCTCCATCACTGCCATGCTTCACAATATGGAGGTCACTTAGGAGGCAACAAAACTGCTGCCAAGGTGCTGCAGTCAGGGTTCTACTGGCCGACACTGTATAAGGATGCACAGGACTTTTACAAGAACTGTGACAGGTGTCAGCGGACAGGTAACATCTCAAGGAGAAATGAGATGCCACTGCAGAACATTCTAGAAGTCGAGATCTTCGACGTTTGGGGGATCGATTTTATGAGACCTTTTCCATCTTCATGTGGAAATCTATACATCCTCCTAGCAGTGGATTATGTCTCCAAGTGGGTTGAAGCTATCGCCACTCAAAAGAATGATGCCAAGACGGTCCAAAAGTTTTTACACAAAAACATTTTTTTCTAGATTTGGCATCCCTAAGGCGATTATCAGTGATGAAGGAAGACATTTTGACAATAGGGTAATTGTTGCCGCCTTGAGGAAATATGGTGTCAAGCACAGGATCGCGACAGCATACCACCCACAGACCAATGGACAGGCTGAGATATCCAATAGAGAAGTGAAGAACATTCTTGAGAAGATGGTTAAGCCAACTAGGAAAGATTGGTCTTTACTCCTTAATGATTCATTATGGGCATATAGGACAGCTTTTAAGACTCCATTGGGCATGTCTCCATACCGTTTGATTTATGGGAAAACATGTCATCTGCCTGTCAAGATAGAGCACAGGGCATACTGGGCAATCAAGGAAGTGAACATGGACTTGGACAAGGCAGGCCAGAAAAGGCTATTAGATTTGAATGAAATCGAAGAAATACGGACAATGGCCTACGATAATGCAAGAATATACAAGGAGAAAACAAAGAAGTGGCATGACAAGAAGTTGCTGCCACGACAGTTCTGCCCAGGGCAGCTTGTATTGTTGTTCAATTCTAGATTGAAACTCTTCCCAGGGAAGTTAAAATCTAGATGGTCTGGCCCGTTCCAAGTAGTACAAGTTTTTCCCCATGGTGCCATCACAATCCAATCATTAAAAGACGGGCACCAATTCAAAGTCAATGGACAGCGCCTCAAGCACTATCAGGGGACTGAAGCCCCAGGAATACAGGAAGTGGTTACTTTAGGAGATGCCCCACAAGGCATCCCTAATTTAACCTAAGTTTTATTTTTATTTATTTTTATTATTTATTATTTATTAGGTAATAAGGTTTATTTTAATTTGAATAATGTTTTTCTATTTTCTGTTTTTAGGAAATAAAGGAGTCAAGAAGAAAAGAAGAAGTGGCCCAAGACCACCATCCATCCATCAGCCCAAAAGAGCCCCTATATTGAAGTATGTCGTTTCGGCTGCCGCCGCAGACGGATAAGACAGGCTGTCAACAGACTGACACGGCAGACGCGTAACAGACGCATAATTACGTGTCAGACGCGTCAGACACGCTAAAACGCAACAGTCACCCCGTTATTCACGCCTGCCGTTACAGCATTAAATGGGCAGCAACTCGACCGCTATAAAACCCCGTTTTCACTTTCATTTTTCATCACTTCTGCTTATTCTTACTTGCTTTCTCCTCTCGTTTTTTCTTTGCTTTCTTTACTTTCAAACCCTTGCAACTAATATGTCTTCTAGACAGACCCGCCGCGGTGCTGCCTCCGCCTCTTCCTCCGCAGCCCAGTCGCCCTTCGAAACCAAGGAATTATGGGAGGAAAGGGGCTTCATCTACATCCGCAAGGCACCAAACATGGGGCTCCGACCATTCATTGCGAAGGCGATAAGGAATTTGCTATGGGAGCAGTTCGCCGAATAACCGGCAGAACTAAACGACACGTTGGTGAGGGAGTTTTATGCTGCCATCAACAGCAAAACGGCAACCTCCGTCACCGTCCGAGGGGTCGAAGTGCCATTTACAACTGACAGCATCAATCACATGTATGGCCTATATTTTGGCCCCGACGATGACGCCCACTAGAAATTTTTAGAGACCCTCGATGCTACCGCCTACGGTGCTATCATGGCGGAGGTGACAGAGGAAGGAACAACATGGACCACATGCAAAAAGAATCCCAACTCTGTCAAAAGGGGGCAGCTGCTCCCAGAAGCTAAACTATGGAACGCTTTCATCAAGAAGCGTATTCTGCCGTCCTCCCATCACACGACAGTGAATCAGCAGCGGTTGGCTCTCATCCACTCGATCATGCACGACCGGCCTATCAACGTGGGCCGCTATATGAGGGAGAGCATCTTGGACTGCACTTTCTGCTCCTTTTCCCGTCTTTGTCTACCGTTCACGATCACCCTCCTTTGCCGCTGCGCTGCCGTCCCTGAGGCCACCACCGACAAGCTCATCAAGGGCAAAGGCTGGACAGACAACAACATCAACAGCCTCATGGAGCTGATAGTCGCCACACTTGTCAACTCCTTCAACCCTGCCGCAGGCCCAGCAGACTCAGATGAAGAACCTGCTCCTGAACCTGCCGATGAACCTGCCACGGCAGCCGCTCTGACGAACCAAGCTGCCCAGATCCTTGCCGCCATTCAGAGGGTGGAAGAAAGACAAATGGGGCTGATGACATTCATCCGGGACTTCACCAACTCAACGGTAAATTTTATTACCAACACTTTAAATTATCCCGATATTATTTTCCCCACGTTTCCTGCCCACTACTTCCACATCCCCTCCCCTGTCCACACACCTACACCACCTGCTTCCCCCCATGCCCACTCTGCCGCCTCCACCCCTTCACCTGCCCCGACGGCAGCGGGCAATCCTCTGGCCGACACTTCCGCCAGAGGAACGAAGCGACAGCCCTCGGACGACCTCGAAGCATACGTGGCTGGTTTCTCCCCTTCTTCTGTCTGGGCTGACAGCGAAGCAAACCCTCCCATTCGGAGGAACTTGGAGAAGGAATTCACGCCTGTCAAGAGGCAGAAACACATGGCAGACAGAAAATTGATGCCCAAGGCCAGCGCCACCACCAGCAGCACTTGGGACAGCGGTAGCAGCTCCGATATCCAGGTTGTGGAGCAACCTGCCCAGCCCCCTCCACAGCCCAGACGCCGCCGCCAGATCTGTGTCAGCAGCAGCAGCGAGGACAGCGATTAAAATTTAAATCTTTTATTTTTCTTTTCTTGCTGCCTGCTTTATTTTCATTTTGTGATGTACCTGCCATCATTTTATCTGTCATTTTGCATTGAGGGCAATGCAACCCTCGAGTTTGGGGGTGGCAACCCTCCATTTTAATGGAGTCGTAGTACATCTTAATTTAATTGTTGTGTCTTTTATTTAATTAAAGTTCTACTAAAAAAAACTAAAATTGTTGGCTTAAAACTGTGAAGTTAACTTACCTGTCATGACAGCTCTGTCGTGGCAGCATCTTTAGGACAGTTTAAGGAGAAGTTTAGAGCCTTTCTATAGTTCTGAAAAACTTAAACACCTTTGTGACTGTTATATTGCTTAGATTTCTTTTAGCCAAACTAGAATAGGATGCTTAGTACTTGAATAGCCCCTAGAGGTGCCTAACACTGGCTCTAAGAAAGAAGTTTAGCAAAAGAAACTCAAAAACCTAGAGGTGCCCGAAACCGGCTCTAGGAAGTTACCTAGAGGTGCCTAAAACTGGCTCTAGTTAAACTTAGCTTGAAAAATAGAAAAGAAGCATGAAAATGTGTCTTCAAGAAAATAAACTTTGGCATAAAAATTCAAGTTAAAAAGTTGAATATTCTAGTGAAACTAAGAGAGTCTTAGCATATAACTGTTCACAAGCATGCACACACTGCGCGAGGACTATAGTGAGATTCCGGACAGATCCTAATCTTTCCGACAGGTTGCTGCCACCACAGAGAATGAGCGACGGGTAAGGGACAGTTCACTGTTTGAAAGCCAACGCAAAAATATTCTTTTTCTTTTAGGTTTTGATTGCTTGAGGACAAGCAAAAACTTGAGTTTAGGGGTGTGTTGAGTGTGTAAAAGTTCTATTATTTACACCCTTTTTAACCCATATTTCTGATGCATTCAAGCATCATTACATTGCATTTAGGTCAGTTTACAGTAAAACATCACAAAAACACTAAAGGCACGGATTCTACTAAAAGATGGCTGATTTTGCAGGTTGCTACCATAGTTGACGAGGAAGGCAGACGTAGGGCAAAGAAGCAGAAAAGCTGAACTGGACAAGCAGACGACGAGGATGAAGCTGCCATGGAGCTGTCGTGACAGCATGGTGACATCAACCTTATGAAGAGGAAAAGTAAAGTGGACCTCGATAGATAGAGAAAAATCTGCTCGTCTGTCGTGTGAAAGCCAAATATTTTTCCAAGCCCCGGATCAAAAGATATGACAAGCCAAAGCTCAAGGAGAGGAAATCCCTAGAAACAAGGATGACGGCTGCAAAGTAGGAACTTTAGAGATTAAGTCTTTATTAGAATCTTACTTTTAATTAAAGTTGTAATCCTTGTTAACTTAGAATACTTGAGCCCAAAGCTTATATAAGGGCATAGATTTAACCTAGGAGGTATCATACCCCATAACCGATAACTTAAACCCCTCCGCCGTTTACCCGTCGTCGTCATGTTCTAAAAAAACCCTAGGGCCACGGGTTGTTTTGTAAAGTAGTTGCAAGGGTTGTTTTGTTTTAGGATTTTCCAAGTTCAATAAAATAAACTTCAAGTTCTCTTATTTTGGTTTTAATATCTTGCAAGAGCATCGGGAGAGCATTGTGAGGTTATCTATTTACTTAGCATCGGGAGAGTTCAGTATACGAAATAGATAAGAGCGCGTTCTCTAGTTTATAGTTGAACCATCTCGTGCCTAGGGATAGGGCGAGGTTAAGTGGCTAAGGAAGAATTCATACACATCGGTGTTCATCCTTCGATTCACGCCGGGAGGTATCATCAAAGACGTGATCATCGATAGACTTGGACCTAGGGATAGGCCAAGGCAGATCTGGGATTCTTGCCAAACTTGGAGTACGGAGTTGGAGTGTTCGCTGCCGCGACAGCTAACGGACAGCCGCCGCGACAGGTGCTGTCGGCGACGGGCGCGACGACAGAACTGGAGTTCCTAAGCATCGCAATACCTGCACTACTGAGCAATTCAATACCAGCCCATTCTCTCTATCTTGATATTTCAATTCTTTTATTTACGTTTTCTTCAATATTTTCGTGACAACTTTCTAAAATATCTCTTTTACTTCGTGCAGTAAATTTAGGTGAAGCTATTAGCCCAATCCCTGTGGAGACGATATCCGATACTTCGTATCATTTTACCACTTGCGTCGTGTATACTTGCACTACAATTGCGATAGACTCTTTTACACGCAACAAAGTCGATGTTGTTAACGCAATCTTTATCATTAGAAATTGAAAATGAGAAACATAAACGATGATGTCGAGACTGCCAGCACTACTATCTCAACCACTGTCTCTACTGATTCGAAAATGAAATCTAAAAATCTCAATAAAGTTAAACCCAGAAAATAATCAAATCACATAAACAATCCAGAACAATTTCAAAAGTTGATGGTAGTGGGATTGGGTGATTGTGGATTGAGGGATACATACCCATCCATGGAATTTTGTTGGATTTGCAAAGATTTTGAGTGATTCTTCGGGTTGGTTTGCCGATTTTCCATGAGTTTTTGATCAATGTAGCCACCTGCCGTTAAAAAAAATGAAAAAATTAAAATAAATTAATTATTCAATTGAATATAAATAGTTAAAGTCCTCCAATTAGGTGGTGACCTAATTGAATAATTAATTTATTTTATTAGATTAAAATTAGGACTAAATTGAATGATTGTATAAATAAAGGGGACTAAATGTGTAATTATACCAATTATTTTAACAGTCCCGTTAACTTTTTTGCTTTTTTTAACGGCAGGTGGCTACATTGGAACCAATTAAATAGGGGTAATCTTCACCAGTGGTCACTTTCGTTTAGGGTGTGTTCTATTTTGGTCACCAAAATTCAAAAATGATTATTCTGGTCACTAACGTTTAGAATCGTTTCTATTTTGGTCCTTTGACCGTTAGTCTCCGTTACTTAAAAAAATTAGTTTCTAATTTAACCCCCAAACTTTCAAAATTTTAATTTTCACCATCTTCCCCAAAATTATAAAAATAAAACCTAAAAAATTAATTCAAAACCCTAACCTCTGCCTCCCTTCCCCTTAAAACACTTTATGAGCCTTATCAACAATCTCTTTATCATGCTCAAAACTTTTAGGGCAGGCGTTTTGCTCCCTGGCCATTTGCTTCTCTGCCACGCCAGATCAACTTCGCTTCATCATTTTATAATTATTATTTCTTATCTGAATCCACTGCTTTTTCTATTATCTGTCTGTTGGTAAAAGTCTGAAACGACTACAGCCTTTTATTTAACACAAAAAAAAAATTCTTTAGGAGAGAATCCAAATGCCATTTCCCTTTGTTAACGTTTTGTTTGGATAATTTCGAAATTCAAATATCTTCTCTCTCAAATCATTGATTCTTTCTTTTTTGATTTTGAGATCTTAATATAGACATGCAGCAACGAATACAAGGAAATCAAGTGAAGTCTCAAATCCTCTTTTTACAATGCATGGTGATCTCAAAGATCGGTATTGTGAAAACTTTCTTGCCCTGTGCCGCCTGCAGGAGTTGCAGAGACAGAGAAAATCCCGGCAACTTGAGGGTTATAATCGAGAGGTTGCTCTTCACCAACCACTTTGGGCCATTGAAGAGCTTGTCAATCATGTATCTGTTGCATGCCAACGCCACTTTACAAAGTGGATTGATAAACCAGAATTCATTTTTGCTCTGGTATATAAAATTACACAGGATTATGTTGATTCAATGGACGAGTTATTGCAACCATTGGTATACCCCCTGCAGATCTCTCTAATTCTATTGATTATAAATCCCCTGCAGTTTCCAGCATCACTTTTAAGTGTTTATCATCTTTGATTGATCGATGTCGATCATTGCCTACAGTTTCTTTGAGATCAAGGTTTTTGAGATTAACTGGTATACCAGTCGTAAAAATTATTTTGGATTGCTTACTTCTCATATGCTAAGAAGCTAAAGGATTGACTGCCTTAACAGAGGATGATGCTCTAATCAAAGTTTTGAATTTCGTTAATGCGGCTCACTATTTTAAATCTGTTTTAAAAGAATGGTGTGAGGATGTCTTTTTCCTTGAGATGGGATTGGATCAAGGTGATCATCATGGAGAGTCTGTTGTCGAACGTGGTGGTAGTGAGGTTCCAATTGAAGAGTATGGAAATGGTATTTTCTATAAAGAGATTGTTTCATTCGAAGATTTCAGAACACAGTGGGTTGAGAAGCAAATGGCCAGGGAGCAAAACGCCTGCCCTAAAGGTTTTGAGCCTGATAAAGAGACTGTTGATAAGGCTCAGAAAGTGTTTTAAGGGGAGGGGAGGCAAAGGTTAGGGTTTTGAATTAATTTTTTAAGGTTTTAGTTTTATAATTTTTGGGGAAGATGGTGAAAATTAAAATTTTGAAAGTTTGGGGGTTAAATTAGAAGATTAATTTTTAAAGTAACAGAGACTAACGGCCAAGGGACCAAAATAGAAACGATTCTAAACGTTAGTGACCAGAATAATCATTTTTGAATTTTGGTGACCAAAATAGAACACACCCTAAACGAAAGGGACCACTGGTGAAGATTACCCATTAAATAGTTATGTGGTATATTTAACACAATTGAAAATATAGTGGTCAAATCGACACCAACCCCATAGTTCGGTGGTCATTAGTATAGTTTACCCAAAAAAAATGTTTTTACAATAGTTCCATTTTAAGAGCTTAGTGTAAGGTTTAAGTTGTAGGGTTTAAAATTTTAAATTTATGGTTAAAATTTAGACTCAAGGTTTAGGAGTTAAGGTTTTAGAGTTAGGGATTTAGATTTTAGTTTTTAAAGTTAAATTAGGCATGATTGTAGAAAAAAGTTTTCGGTGTCTATATTAACTATTATGGTGAATCTAGAACGGGCGACACACACCGCGACCATTAAAACTTATACCCATAATCAGTAAACTATTGCCTTGATTCTACTTTGATCACCGATCTTTTAATTTTGTCAATTAAACCACTTAACTATTTAAATTATATCAATCAAGCTGCTAACTATTAAAACTTAGGGTGAACTATTAAAATGATCACTTAACTATAAGATTGGTGTCGATTTAATCATTATACTTCCAATTTTGTCATTATGGCCACTTAACTATTTAAATGGTATTAATCAAACCACATACCGTTAAAACCTAACGGAGTGTATGAGGCGGTAGTTAACAAAAAATTGTATAATTACACATTTGGTCTATGCTATTTACATATTCTATCAATTTGGTTCTAATTTTAATTTAATAAAATAAATTAATTATTCAAACATGTCACCACCTAATTGGAGGACTTTAACTATTTATATTTAATTTAATAAATTTATTTATCTCCTCCAATCAGGTTGTGGCATGTGTCACCTGATTGGAGAAAGAAAATAAATGCAAGTAAATTTTTGTATAATTGCACATTTGGTCTATGCTATTTACACATTCTATCAATTTAGTCCTAATTTTAATTTAATAAAATAAATTAATTATTCAAATAAGTGGCAAAACATGTCACCGCCTTATTGAAGGACTTTAGCTATTTGTATTTAATTTAACAAATTTATTTACTCCTCCAATTAAATTGTGACACGTTTTACCTGATTGGAGAAAGAAAATAAATGCATGCAACTTTGCTTTGGAGGGAACCAAACTCGAGTATGCTTGATATAAGTGGCATGCCTCTACCATTGGGCTAGGAGCAATTTTGAGATAAGGATTAGAAAATTTAATATATGTGTTAGTTGGTTGTTAATGCCAGGAAAAAAGAAATAAATGTGGATTAAAGGGACTCGAAGATGACACTTTTAGGATGCATGAAAGCATCTAAACCAATTAAATAAATCTAATAATTAAATTAAAGTTAACAACATTTGTATATATTTTAAATTATAGTTAGTGCACGATTTAAAATAAAAAATGATTTTAAGATTTTTGTATTTCTAAACAAAATTTAATATATATTTTTACACATTTATTTTTATAATTTCACATATATAATCGTTGAAATGATTTTTAACTTAATTAATAATTTTAATATTTATTAAAAAATTAATATATATATATATATATATATGAAATTATATTAAAATTTTAAAATTATATTAAATTCATTTAATGAATTCAAACGCACGAACATAATTCAAATGAATTGATATAATCTTAAATTATAAGTTCACATAATTCAAATGAAAATATATTAGAAAATTCACAATTTTAAATATATCAATTCATTTTAATTATATTCATAAGTTTTGATTCGCTAAATGAATTTAATATAATCTAAAAACATCCTTTATGTTGTACATGATAATTAAAATCACATATACACGTTGTACTAGTAAAATATTCAAATTAGAGAAAAAATATTCATGCTACACAACCTTTTTATTTTAGGAGTAATATATTTAGTTTATGAGTTGGGATTTTTAGAGTGTAGCTTACATGGTTAGGGTTTAGGTTTTGTATAGATATAAAAAATTTAATGTTTGATTGAATTGTCACTTTAATCCATATTTTTTGAAACAATTTAACCATCAATGTTTTATTTTAGGTCAAAATGACTCCTATGCAGATGAAAGCTGTTAGTCAACTAATGGTAAATAGATTGAAATAACTTGAAAGAATGACACATCAGTAGGAAAAAATTATTTTATAAAATTATTTTTTGACTGATATAACATTCATTCAAGTTAACACCTTTGTCTATATGACATTGTCATGTCAGCGTGCATTACCACGTAGGTTTGCCACATTATTTTAAGTCATTTACCGTTAGTTGACTAACAATTTTAATACGTGGAGGGACTATTTTGACGCAAAAAATAAAATATTGCGGGTTAAATTGCTTAAAAAAAAAGAATAAGGACTATAGTGGCTATTCAATCAAACGTTAGGGCATTTTTGACGCTATGCCTTTAGCTTTCATGATTTTAGGTCGGAAATTTAAATCTATTTTTTAAAGAATAACATACTTGTATAATTTTTTTCGCACAACATACATATAAAAAAATTACCCTTAATGAACCTGTTGAGTGGTCTCAGTGATAAATGATGGTGTGTTTCATTCAAGTGACCCGAATTCGAGTACCATGTGTACACGGTGTGTGTGCGTCATTAAAGAGCTAAAAAATTGAACATATACTACCATGTAATCACACCAGCATATGCAAAAAAATTACTCTTAACTCCAAAGTCTCCCGACTGTAGTTCCCGAATTTATCACATACAAAATTTAGGGTTCATGTTTAGAATTTAGGGTTTAGAAGTTGTGGTTTTGTTTTTAGGATAATATGGTTATAATTTAGGTTTTAACTTATAAATCTTAAATTATAACCCTAAACTCTAAATTCTTACCACTATCTCTAAATTCTAAGCCCATACATATAATTCCCTAATTCCTACCCCTAAACTACGACCATAAACCCTAAAACTAAGACGCTTGTGAAAACTTTTTAATTTTCACCCCTACATAAAACAATCCTAATTTAATCTTTAGAAGTCAGATTGACATTTCAAAATACATTAGAAAACTAAGAAATAATCCTACCAATTATAAAATGATAACTCAACCTTTATATACTCAGATCTTATCCTATAAAATGATAAATCTGTTGTAATTTGGTTGACGTTTTGGACTTAAACAATGACTTTATTGAGTTTATGTGCAACAAATGTTTTCGCCCTTCCTAATTCCTATGCATGTTTCGGATTATTTAAGACTATTTGTTTCATTGTCATGTTTGGTGAAGAGTAGTACTTAACATTCAATTGAGTCGAGTGGAGTCGAATTAAATTTAAAATTTTGAGTTTATCGAGTTGACGAGTCCTATTTTATAACTTAAACTTTATTTAAAAATATTCGATTCAAATTATGTTTATGAAATTCGAGTCAAGTCGAGTTGTTCGAGTTTCTGTTCAAATTTAATTGTAAACATTTATCATGTTATGATACTAATTGATTCAAATTTAAGCGACTTTCTTCATATCAAGCAGAGTTGAGAGACTCGATTCGAACTTGAAAACTGATCCACTAATTATTAAAAAAATTCAATTATTCGAAGTTCTATTTTATAAGTCAAATTTTATTTCATTTTTTTTTTCAAGTCAATTTAAGTTTATGAAATTACTATTCGAGTTGACTTTTTTGCTCAAGGCAAGGGTGAAGGAAGGGGACTCAAGCGACATTTGCTCTCCAAAATTTTGAACATTTATTTATTTTTAGTTTGTTAAAATATCTATTAGAATTTAGAGCGAGTCCAATGATTAATTTTTTGCGTTATGTTGGTCTATATAAGGGTAGACGCTGGCCATAAATTTTAAAATTACTATATGTCCAAGGCGAGAATCGAATCCTCAACACAAGTTTTAAAATTACTATTTGTCTAGGACAAAAATCGAACCCTCAATCACTGATTAAGGTAGGAGAGACCCTTACCAATACAATCCCACTTAAAATCAATTCATAAAAGTATAATAATTTGAATAATTTCCTTTTATAAATTTTGTAAATTTGTATTATAAATTTGATAGCTTTTTAGTTTAAATCTATTTAGTTTTATTAGTTTAATATCTTTATTACATTTTCAATCAATTAAGTGGATTTATTTACATCAATTATGATCAATATTTTTTTTCATTATATTTAGAAAAAAGTTAACCATTCCGATACACAAATTTTGCATTTTATTTTCTAATGCAATTAATTTTATATTTTTCTTTAGTAATATAAAATAGTTGCATATCTATTTTAATCATTTTACTTTAAACCAATTTTTTAATAATAATTTTTTATAACTATTTGTATCTAACTCATTGACTAACTAATCTAGATCGGGTAATACAAATGTCCATTTATAGGATGAGCCTCCAACCTAATTTACTTCATTCACAACACCAAAATTCGAACTCCTACCTTGCTTAAGGGATCTAGTGTTTATCCCACTAGACCAACCGATTGTTAGTTTTAAATTAATATAATTTTTAATTCTTCTAAAAGTTTTAGTATATTATTTTTTATATATTTTTCTTTAAAGTTTTAATTTTATTCACATGCATAAGACATTCACTTGAAACCATATACCTAAATAACAAGGATTGATATATGAAAGAAGGGTTTGTGAGGAGAAGAAAAAAGAGGAATTATAGACCTCATCAGGGATGTTACCAAGCAGGAGAACAAACCAGAGGGGTAGATGATAGAACATGTTGGGAAAGATTGGAGCCAATTCAAAACATCATAAACCTTGGGAAGTGACAGTCCAACAACCATATTCACAATTCACTAAGCTTTTTGACATGAATGTGAAACTGGGACCTAACTTAATAAGTGAATCATATTGTCTAATGTCCACAGTACATGGTCCTCCCCTTCCTCTCCTTGTGTTTCACTAATAATCTATCTGTCCCACGTTTTACAAATGTCTTCTACTCTCCTGAACCACTCAAAGCTCTCTTCTCTTCCATTGAACCACCTGGGTCTGTTTTAGGGGTACTGGGGGTCCCTTGGCTCAACACCCTTTGCTGCAAAACAAAAACTTGAAAACAATGAAAGGAGGATGTTCTGAGTGAGTCTAGGGTGTGGTGCTTTAATTTAAGGCTAAAAAGCAACACAACCTAAAATGTTATCGAAAAGTGTAACGTTTTAGGTTGTGTAATAACATTTTAGATTCCGTGTTTTCTAGCATTACGGTTAATGTCTTTTTTTATCCTTAGGCTGTTGTACCCTAAACTCACTCAAGATGTTCTATGAATCTATGTACATAGTATGAACTTTCATTTCTCAGTTAGTTGATGACACACCAGTCTTTTGTTTTGGTGTTTGTGTTATCATTGTGTTTAGTTCATTTAATTGCCACATGTCCTTGTCCAAGCCTCTCTTTTTTGTTGTTAAACTGATTGGCTCATGTCACCCAAATAGGAAACAGCATTAAAGGAACTCAGTTTGATTAAGATAACAAAACAAAGGCACTGTTCATAAGCATCAATTAGTACTTACAAATTACAATGTAAAAAGAGAATCAAATTTCCAGTAAAAGAGAAGGCTGTTGAAGACTTGAAGTTCATAGGTTGATGTCAATAACAGTGATTTACAAAAAAACAGGAGTTTTCCCATTGAAGGAAATTTGAAGTCTTTTTTCTTTCTTTTAATTAGAGCCTTCCAAATTCCATCTACCTTCTCCTTCATGCAGTCCAAGCATCACCTAGATATATCATATGTTTTAGAGTAGCCAAGCTGCTCCATCTCCCAACTCATTCTTGAAGCAACTCTTTCATGGCAGGGGACATATTCCTGTTTACAGTAAGCAGACATGAAAAACAAGCCATTACTTTTAGGGAAATTTTTATTCATATTACGAGATTATGGTTAAGGAAATAATACACCATTTGTACACTTTCACATGTGACATGACATAAACAAATCCTCTTGAATTAATAATATATATAAACATACAAATTTTACTTTATAATTCCATGGAACACTGATGACTTCTTGGTAAAGAATCACATGATAAAGTTTCTTTAATTTATATACCTCCAATTTCTTTACCAACTCTTTTGCTGTGGGTGCAGATACAATGATTTGGCGTGCATTAGGACTAATAAATCCTTCTTCCACAGCTTTATCGATAAACGAAAGCAATGAGTTATAGTATCCATCAACATTCAGCAACCCTACCTGAAAGAATGTGGAGAAATTATGCATCAGCAATCAGTTTGTTGAGTGATAAATCGATATTTACGAAAAAAGAAGAAGAAGCAAGGACTTTACTGGTTTATCATGTATTCCGAGCTGCGCCCAGGTAATCACTTCAAGCAGTTCTTCAAGAGTTCCATAACCACCTGCATGAAGTTTATATGAGTCTTATCCAAACCATATTACAGTTTTTGCAACCAAATCATGTGATGCTGCAAAAGAGATAAACTTGGTACTTTATTACTGCTGGAAATGATCATGTCACTCTTTATTACAACATTTGATTGGTGTTTTAACATGATTGGCGAAACAGGAACGGACAAAGTGTATTCAAAAGCAATGACATCTATGATTCTACTTATCCAGTCAAATTCAAAAGGGAAAAGTTGAAGGGGGGGGGGGGGGGGGGGGGCATTAGAAGGTTTTAAATAACTAGATTTAAGGTTGGAATTAATTATGAACTTCAAAACTGTGAAAATATAAAGCAACAGATAGTGTTTTTTTAACTGTCTGTTATTTGATGTGCTGTGGTTTTAACATTTAAGGCATGCATAACAAAGAGGTTTCTAGATGATGATATTAATACCCACTTTCTCCACATTTCAAAGACAAGGTATTTATTGCTACCATCCTTTGTGAAAGTTAAGGCACAATCCTCTGCCTACCCATTCTTGTCATAATGGCTCTCATTCTACCTCATTAATCATCATCACCTTACAATGCTTTTTCCATTTTGATTTTTTTTAACTTCTGGTAGGTAACATGGAATGGACAATTCCTCTTAAGAACAAAATGACAGATTTGCCATTGTATATCCTCCAACTTTCAATTTTCAGGATAAAAATAGAAGTCAAAGTTCAGCTAAAAAAACCAAAAAGGGTAGCCTTTTGGGAGAAGCAAATAGGAACACTTTTTAGTGAAAGTATTAAGGATCCCATAGACCATAGCCTTAGTACCTTTTCTAAAACTATAACATGGAAACAGTAGTTACATCAAATGAGCAATGTAAAGATATTTGCATTTCTTATATTACTTTTTTTCCTGAACTGAAAAAATAAAATAAGACAGGAAATCAGCAAGGCTCAAGTGAATCAAATCATGGGATATGGTCAAATCTGGTGAACTAAAATTGGTGGAGTGAAAAGCACCTGATAGGTTCAAGTTTCCTTCGATTTTGCCTTGATATTTTGGTGTAAAAACTGCTTATACTAACCTGGTAAGGCAATAAAAGCATCTGAATGCTTGGCCATCTCTGCCTTCCTTTGATGCATATCTGCAACAGCCTTCACTTCCCCTACTGTTTCACCAGTTAACTACAAAGTGTTGCACAGAAAAACAAATAAGAACAGTGAAATATGGTGAGAGAGAAAGAGAGTGATTTTGAGTTTTGTGCAGTGAAGCAATGATGAGAGTAACAGGTATAGTGGACTTCAGTTCATACTGCGCACTCTCCCTAGCCAATGAATATTTTAGCTACATAAATGCAAAATTTTAAAATAAAAATAAATCCCAAATTTTAGAAAAAGCCAACAAAGAAGAAACCAATATTATGATCCAAAAATATTGAAAAAGCAGCAATTGTGGATAAGGCTATCAAGTATCAAGTCCTTGTAGAACAGTGGAGAAAATTTTAGGCACTCAAAGTGGTAAACCAGAAGCAAAAGCAAAGACCCAAAACAAGATCTGAAAAGAAATAAACAAAAAGCTAGCACCCTGCTGCACCATGGATGGTGAAAAGAAAGACAAAGCAAAAACAATGGAAAGTTGTATTGTATGTAGGCTAAAGATTCATTTTTTTTCTTCTTTTTTTGGCTTTTCAATATAAATAATAAAAAAGTTTGAGGACTTTTCTTTCCCTGGGTGTAACAGTAACAGACATACCTCTCGAGGCATGAGCGTCTTGGGAATAACTCTGCGGAGAGACAATAACATGACAAAAAAGTTCAGCTGTAATGGAAACCAAAACTAGGAATTGTTTTGTAATGAGGATGACAAATCATCAAAACAACAACAAAGCCAGTTCACTGAGTTTGTTTCTTGAACTGGTTGGGATGGCTTAAAAAAGTGAGGTTTTTACCCAATGACATGGCGACCACCATTATGAACAGCTTGTGAAACCAAACCCATTAAACCTATGCTACCTCCTCCATAGACCAGATCAATGTTCCTTGATACCTACAAAAAGAACACAAACAAATCAGCTCACTGCAAAAAGAGACTAAAAAGTCTTTCAAAGTTCAAGCATGTTTCTACAATGAACTCGTTTGATAAAACCAAGGTTTCTTCAGAGTACATTCCTTGTTCCTACATTGAAATTTCCGAACTTTTAATAACTTTACTGATGGGATTTCATGGAAAAACAGTGCCCTTCTTTTCTACCTCTACAGTACGCATTGAGAAACATTGAAACACCAATGGAGTTCCCCAACCAAAAGCAGACAGCTAAAAAGCTTGAGGAATTATGAAAATGGTAGATAACTTAGACCAATTCACAAACATGTGACAAACATTGAAAAAATGAAGTATATACAAAAATATGGAAACAAAAGTTTAAGGCTTTAAGCAAGTTTCAAATTTTTTCTTGAAGAACCCATTTCCTCCATGTTACCAAAACAAGTTTCTAACAAAGACCATAACCAAAAACAAGTATCATTTTGTGTAAAAAAACCACAAGCAACATAGAAAAAAAAACAGAGCTTTTTGCTATATACCAATTCTCTGCCAAGTTCAATAGCAGCATCCTGATAGCTACCCTTCTTGCCTTGGCTACTTCCACAAAACACACAAATCCTCCTAAATTTTGACTGCTGTGTTTCACTCTCCATCTCCATTAACTATATCTCTTTCTTTATCACAAGCTTTCTTTTAGGGTATGTTTTGGCTTCTTACAGAACCAAAAAAGGGGGATAATTTATGAAAGAATAAATCTTTCTAGACCTGTCTCTTTGCTTCCTAAGGTATACACATATGAAATGTGAAAAGAATGCAAAGTAGCAAAAGCTTGGAAGCTTAAATTATTTTGGTTGATTACCACTACTCGGATACTCCTCTATTCAGTGCAGTATCTTCATGCGCATATATAAAACGTTGCCACACGTGAGTGTCTCATAGCACGCTTCTTCACACATACACAGCTAATCTTGGCACGCGTGGACCACTTATTCTTTTAGTATTCATTTTATTTATTTATTTGTTTATATTTTCCAAACTCTCTTCTTCCATTTTCATTTTTCTTTTTCCATAGCATTTTTTTTTGTAATTGAAATAAAACAACATAGCCATGCCCCCTAATGAAATGCAGCTTCCCTTTGTCTTTCTGTTCTTACTATAATACCTTGTCCATGTTCTTTGTAAAAAGAGTAAATCGCATAAATGGTCACTGAACTTTAAGAACATTTTTATTTTGATCACTCTACTTTTAAAATTTGCATTATAGTCACCAAACATTTAGTTCGCTCTCAATATGATATCTCTTGTTAGATGTTGCTGATGTGATAGGTTAGTTTTCATTTTCTTTAATAAAATAATGGGTAAATTACATTGTTCATCATTCAACTTTCTTCTCATTTTTATTTTAGTCACTAAAGTTTAAAAATTTTCAATTTAATAACTCAACTTTCAAATTATTCATATTTTATCACTCCTGAATAAAATATGCCATGTCATATGAAAAAACTAATAAAAAAAGCCATGTCATTTCTGAATGACCAATATGAGCAATTCAAAAGTTAAGTTATTAAATTAAAATTTTAAACTTCATTAACCAAAATAGGAGTAAGAAGAAGTTTGAGTGGTGAACTGTGTAGTTTACCCATTATTTTATTCAAGAAAAAAATAATGGGTGGAAATCCTTGCCCCTTTTCGGTGCCCTATATATACCCAATACTCAAAATTAGATTTAGGGTGTAGAGTTTAAGGTTTATGGTTATGGTTTAGGGAATTTATGGTAGGGTGTATTTTTAGGGTATAAGGTGTAGGGTTTAGGATTTAGAATTTAGGGTTAGGGCTTGCAATTTAATTTTTTAGTGTTGGGGCATATATAGGGGCACCGAAAAGGGGCAGAGGGTTTTTATCTAAAATTAATATGTCACATCAGCAATTTTTAACAAAGATAACGAGAGGGACCATACTGAAAGGGAATTAAAAATTTTGCGCAAATTTTAAAAGTCTGAAACCAAAATGAAAGCGTTCTAAAAGTTTGGTGACTATTTATGTAGTTTAGTCTTGTGAAAATTAACATTGGAAAAATGGGTGACTACTTGGATTTGACTAGAGTAGCAAACACGGATATATTAAAGTTATATATATATATATATATATATATATATATATATTTGAAGGGCCTTGAATCGTACATTGTAATTACATTTAGACACAAAATTATACTTTAATATAAAAAATAAAAATAAAAATTTGAAGCAAACACAATTGAATTATGCTATAACTATGGATTTAAAAGAAACTTTATTTTAGGTGAAAAATCATGGAGATATCCAGTCTCTTCTTAATTAATCTTTAATCACCTTGGTTGTCTTTGTTCAATATATCCTTTAGAGACAAACAATTCCACACTTTATGACTCCAAGAAAAGGCAAGACATGGACAATCTGAGATGGTAAATAAATTCTTTAATCTCAGTGAAATGGTCAAAAGAATAATTTTTCCCCACATAGATATTACAAATATTTTGTTTTTGGTAACACCAGATAAAAATTAAAATAATTTTCTGAGCAAGTTATGGGTAAAAATGCAGAGGGTTTCAGATGGTGGTGTTATAGAGCATTATGCATTTATGATTGAATAAAAACATTTAGTGGGTGATGGCCAAATGCACCCTTTGTACCCTCATCCACCCTCCATTGCTAGACAAACCTGTTGTTCTCAAAGGAAACATTTGGGGGTTTCATATGTATTTCCCATCCCCCAAGCATGCTGTTCCCATCTTCTCTTTCATTTTAACCTAATCCCATCTCTTCATTGTTTTGTTAGTTTCTTCATCTTTCTATATTTAAATTGCCAAGATTGCAGGAACTAAACCCTATGGTCTTTTAAACTAATGCGAGTCTTATTATTTTAACATCCCAATCCCCAAAACTTGGCCTTTTTAACTCTATAATTGTAGCCTAAACTAAAGTTTAGTACTAAAATAATATCAATTTTATTTCAGTGGTATAATCGATACTTATATTAAAGTTTAGTGGTATTTGGTATAGTTTTTTTTTGTCTGTCTCTAATCGCTGCCCACACCCTTGTATAAGAACAAAAATTACATGTCTCTTTTCAGTGTCCCTTTTCACAACACTAAAAAAATAAATTCTAAGCCCTAAACTTAAATTCTAAATCATAAACCTTTAACCCTAAAAATACACTATGCTCCCAATTTTCTAAATTCTAACTCTAAACCTTAACATTAAATTCTAAACCTATTTTTTTTAGTATGAGGGCATAAATAGGAGTACCAAAAAGGGGCGGGTGATTTCTATTTTATGTTTAGACACTAAAATTGACCTAATAGGGGTAGAAATTGTCTGTCATTTTTTTAGCGCCTCTAATTATGCCCTATCTTTAAAAAATAGATTTAAGGTTTAGGATTAAAGTTTAAGATTGGATTTAAAGTTTAGAGTATTGAGTGTAAGGTCTATTTTGTAGGGTGTTAAATGTATGATTTAAGATTAAAATTTACTTACGACTTATGATTTTTTTAGTTTTGGGGTAAAAAAAAAGTACCAATAATGTAGAAGATTTTTGTCCCTTAATATGGTTTGGGTCCATTAAGTTTACATGTATAAGTTTGTGCATGCTCATTTAACCCAGCCACTTATTGTTAGTAAAAATAAGCTAATGTGGATTCATAATCGAAACAAAAACAAATCTGTAGATGATGAATGACAATGACGTTCCATTAACCTATAATTCAGAGTCTTAGAAACCGACATTATTAATCTCATAAGGAACAGATGTTGAATTGATTGAGATTGGAAAGCAAACGAGAAGAAGAAGAAGAAAAAGGTGCATGGTAGACAGAAAAACCTGTATCCCCACCAACACGCCAAATTAGCTACTTCTGAAATTAGTTTGTTTTCTGGCAGTGTTTATCCCATCTCTCTTATCAGCCAGCTAATAATAACTTAACTCCCATTGTTCATCCAATTAATGCTTCAAAAAGAGATTTAAGACAAGAGTACAAGACCCACCATCAAGGTTTCGGTCTATAAAACACGAGTACTTTAATCTAAAGTTATACTCCCTCCGTCCTATAAAAAATTCTCTTATTGACTTTTTAAAAGTCAAAATTTTTAAACTTTAACTATTGTTATATTGAATATTTAAATAATTATTTTTTATAAAATATATATTTGAAAACTACTCGATTAGAGGTTTTTAAAATATATTTTTTTTCATATTTTTATCAATGATACATTTTAAATAATTATGAGTCAAAGTTAAAAAAATTGACAAAAAAAAATCAATAAGAGACAAAAATTGTGAGACGGAGGGACTACCAAGTACGCGATACTTTCCCGTATTCACAAATTTTTTATTTTTTTATTTTTTCTTCTTCTTATATTATTTCATCATTTTTCTTATTTTTTCTCGATTTTTTTCTCATACGATTCAATTATAAGTAAAAAAGTATGTGTGATATCATGCTCACAAGATTTTTGTATAACTTTTTATTTTACATTTTTAAAATATAAAATTTATTTTATATTAGTTATACCTCTATTGTACCCATACCCTACAATTTTAAAAATTACCGTTTTGCGTCCCGTCCTTATATCCCTATCTGTATCTGTGGAACATAAGTTTCAGTTAGCAGAAACTGAATATATGTATATGTATATGTCTGTCTGTGTGTTTGTTTGCAGTGGTGCAGGAAGGTGGTGGTGAGCCATGGAGTGAAGGGTCACCGCAATCCAGTCGTGCCAGCAGCCGACCTCATCTGCTGTTACTCTTCCGTTGGCATTTCCCAATGTGTAAATTTTGCATCTTTGTCACAGACAGTCCCATAACTAGCAAATATTTTTATGCCCTAGAAAATCATGGTCTCACAACTCGCAGCAATCCATTATGGACGGTGTAATTTGGCAGACCCCTTTGTCTAAACTTTGAACCTGTGTTCTCCGGAATTCTTTTATCCATATTCCCAAATAATGCAACCATTTGTTACATATTAACTCAAATTATAATTACTAATCAACTTATATTTTATTATTATAATTTTAGTGGTTAAAGATAGTTTCTTAGTATTTTCCTCTGGTTTCTGCCAGTTTCACTTTTCTCTGGTTTCTGCCAGTTTCATTGACTTCTTTTTTCAGCCTGGGTGCATAGCCTCTTTTGGCTCTTTTTTTGACTTCTTCGCTTTCTCTTGTTTCAATGGCAACGATCTCTGATGGGTTTGCGGACCTCTCACTGGATGAGGAGGAGGAGATTGTTGTAGAAGTTGACCCGGCTCCGGATGATAGTCGGATCTCCTTTGATTTTTGCTTTGTGGGTTCTTTCTTGACATCGAGCATGATTAATTTTCAGGCGATGAGGATCACTCTCGCGAATCTCTGGCATCCGATTGGAGGTATTGCAATATCAGATCTGGGCTCTAGTCGTTTTCTGTTCCGACTATTCAATGCGGTCGATGTTGAGAGGATTGAGATGGATGGTCCGTGGTATTTTAACTCCCACCTCTTGGTTCTTCACAAGCTGCAGGTTGGTGAGGAACCGCTGAATGTAACGCTTCAGTTTGTTAATTTTTATGTTCTAGTACATGATCTGCCCCCTGGCTATATTAAAGAATCAGTAGCGAAGCAATTGGGTAATTGTCTGGGTGTTTTTCTTGAATACGATGCTAGAGCAGTTTCGCTAGGTATTCGGGGTACGATGAGGATTCGTGTAAGGATGGATGTGCTTATTCCACTCAAACGCCGAAAGAAGATGTTGCTTCCTAATGGGCAAAGTGGTTATGTAACCTTCCAGTATGAAAAACTCAAGCTTTTTTGTTATCGCTGCGGAAGATTGGGACACGGTGAAGGCTATTGTCCGCTTCGGGTCCTTCAGGATCAGCAGGAAGTTGTGTTTCAGTGGGATGCTTCGCTGAAAGCACCACCATTTCGTCGAATTCAACAGACTAGCCCGTGGCTCCGGGACGAAGATGGTGGCCGACGTTTGGAAGATGGGATCCGTTTTGGAGTTACTGCAGGGGCGGAAAATCTGCCTCCAATTGATCCTAACATTAGGCCACAATCCAATCCACGATTTAACACAGCGGTTACAAATGTCAGAAGTGGATTTTCTGTGGGACATGGGCCTGTAGCTATGAGGCCGTTTGGTGTGATACAATCAGCTGTAACTTCTATGGATTTGAGTGAGGAGGGTATTGCTTTAGCTAATTCTGATGGGCTTAAACGACTTCGACAAGACTCTACAGTTTCTGGGGTTCGGGATTCTCATGAGTCATCACCTTCACAAGCGGCAGGCCTGGGAGCCCAGGCTGGCCGAGCCCAATGAAACTCCTGGGATGGAATGTCCGAGGCTTAGGGAAGCCTCGGGCGCGTAGGCGTCTCCATGCAACTTTAAGAGATGTCAAACCTTCAGTTCTTTTTCTTATGGAAACTAAATTGCAATCAAATGTAATGGAACACGCCCGTCGGCGTTGGGGTTTTTTATCAGGTATTGATGTGAGCTCTAGAGGTAGTAGTGGTGGTCTTTGTCTTGCTTGGAAGGATGGATGTGATGTTGTGTTACGTTCTTTCTCGAATAATCATATTGATGTTTTGATTTCGAAAGATATTGATGGTCATTGTTGGCGATTTACGGGATTTTACGGAGCTCCTGAAGAAAGTTTACGCGCAGATTCATGGAATTTACTCCGTTCGTTAGACAACTGTCCTAATGTCCCTTGGGTTGTTCTTGGAGACTTTAACGAGATTCTGCTTTCAACAGAAAAGGTGGGTGGTCGTTTGCGTAACCCACGGCAAATGAATGCATTCCAGGATGCTTTGAATGATTGTTTGCTCTCGGATTTGGGATATAAAGGGAGATGGTATACGTGGGAGAAAGGGAAGTTCTCGGTTACAAATATTAGGGAACGTTTAGATAGGGGAGTGGGTAACTCTCTTTGGTGGTCCACGTTTCCTAATTACCAACTTTTTCATTGCGTTGATTCCCTCTCTGATCATTGTCCGTTACTTCTGGACACGGGTGCCACTTCGATTGGTTATAGGCATTCCCATTTCAAATTCGAAGCATCTTGGTTGGCTGAAGATAGCTGTGAGATTGAGGTCCGAAAGTTGTGGTCTGATTCGTCTGGCTCCCTACTTGAACGTCTAGCTGATGTCAGTAAAGGTTTGGAATGTTGGTTTCGAAGACTCCAGTGTTCGAGAAGGGTTTCCACAAAGGCCCTTAAAAACGGCTTGAAGAATTGGCCGATCAAACACCAACTGATGACGTTTTGGAGCAGATTATAGAGGCTCGTCTTGCTCTGAATTTGGAAATCGATAAATCTGAAGTATACTGGGAGCAAAGAGCCCGTGCTAATTGGTTGAGACATGGAGATCAAAACAATTCTTTCTTCCATCGATTTGCATCCCAACGCAAGCGAATGAATAAAATTTCAGCTTTACACACAAGTACTGGTGTGCGGATGGAGGAAATTGGGGATATGCATACTGTTGCGAATGATTATTTTCATGATATTTTCACCTCCAGTAACCCTGTCTTTAACAGTCAGATTTTGGAAGGGATACGACCCTGTATATCGGATGAGATCAATGCTTCCTTGGCTGCTCCTTTTTCCAAGGATGAGGTGTATTTTGCGCTTCAATCCATGGGGCCACTCAAAGCAGCTGGTGCGGATGGCCTGGGGGCAATATTTTATCAGCGATTTTGGCATGTTGTAGGGGATTCGGTAGCTGATTTCTGCATTGGTCTCTTGACTGGAGTCTATGATATGGAGTCGGTTAATCGTACACATATTGTACTTATTCCAAAAATCAGTGATCCGAGTAATATGACTCATTATAGACCAATCAGTCTCTGCAATGTTATCTACAAGATTGCATCCAAAATGCTGGCTAACCGTCTCCAAATATATTTAGATGTTTGTATTGACGAATGTCAGAGCGCGTTCATTCCGGGCCGGGCAATCACGGACAATATTATGGTTGCCTATGAGGTCTTACATTCGTTCCAGAATAACCGAGTAGGAAGAGATGGTCATTTTGCTTTAAAACTCGATATGAGTAAAGCATATGACCGAGTTGAATGGGGATTTGTTTTGGCAGTTATGAAGAGGATGGGGTTCGCGGATTCATGGATTTCTTTGATAGAACGGTGTATGTCATCAGTCTCATATTCTGTGGTGATCAATGACATGGTTGGTAGTCCTTTATATCCATCAAGAGGGTTGAGGCAAGGGGATCCTCTAAGCCCCTATCTCTTTCTGTTTTGTACGGAGGGTTTGTCTTCATTGTTGCGCCAAGCTTTGAACACTGGAGAATTGAGTGGCTTTAGGCTGAACAGGTATGCCCCGACTGTATCACATTTACTCTTTGCGGACGATTGCCTAGTTTTTGGTAAAGCTTCGGTGAATAGTGCAACCCATCTAAAGAATATTTTGAATACGTATGCTGCGAATTCTGGTCAGATTGTTAATTTCGACAAGTCTGGATT
The DNA here is from genome assembly GCA_958450335.1 of Hibiscus tridactylites. Classification (NCBI taxonomy): domain Eukaryota; kingdom Viridiplantae; phylum Streptophyta; class Magnoliopsida; order Malvales; family Malvaceae; genus Hibiscus; species Hibiscus tridactylites. The sequence continues at coordinate 28,186,762 of OY288267.1, read as the reverse complement.
ATTTTTTTCTACAAATGTCAGGGATGAGACTCGGTCTAGTGTTGTACAAATTTTTGGGGTATGTCAAACTTCCAGTGTGGAAAAGTATTTGGGCTTGCCCTCGGTGGTTGGGAGGAATAAGCGTCAGGCTTTTATTGGATTGGGAGAACGAATGTCTTCCAAGATTAATAATTGGGCTGTACGGCCTTTGTCACAAGGAGGAAAAGAAGTGTTTATTAAAGCTGTTTTACAGGCTGTACCAGTCTATACTATGAGTGTGTTTCTTCTGCCTAAAACTCTATGTAAGCATCTTGAATCAATTTTGGCTAAATATTGGTGGCAGAAAGGGCATAATAGACAGGGGATTCATTGGTGTACTTGGGCGGACTTATGCTACTTGAAGGAGGATGGGGGATTAGGATTTCGCGATATGCTGAAATTCAACATTTCGCTTCTGTGTAAACAAGGGTGGCGTATGATTGTTCGTCCATCATCTTTGGTGAGTCGCATTTACCGAGCGAAATATTTTCCAGGACTGTCTTTCCTCACATCACGCCTTGGTTCACACCCTTCGTATATTTGGCGAAGTATCTGGAGTGCCCGTGGATTACTTGAATCTGGCCTTCGATGGCAAGTTGGGTCGGGTCTTGGCATCAACATCTGGAATGATTATTGGTTACCAGCTGCACCTCCAACTTTGATTACAACCCAACGTATTGATTCTCTTCACACAGTAGCAGATTTGATCATTCCAGGAATGGGTATGTGAAATGAGGATTTAATCAGATCGACATTTAGCAATGCCGAAGCGGAACAGATTCTATCCATTCCGCTGACTCGTTTTCCAAAGGCGGATTGTCGAGTTTGGAGTGCAGAACCTTCAGGTATGTTTACGGTTCGAAGTGGTTATAAGCTGCTGATAAATTCGAATGGGACTACGGCTAATGATAGGAGATTGTTTAATACAATCTGGAGTGTCCCTTGCCCATCTAGGATTAAGATCCAGACATGGAAGTTTCTTAGGAATTTTGTGCCTACAAGAGCCAATCTATGTTTCAGACGTATCCTGAATGATAATTCCTGTCCTAGGTGTAATACTTTTCCTGAAGATTCCTTGCATATACTACGTGACTGTCAATATAGTCTCCCTATCTGGTCTAGCCTGGGCTTCACTTGGACTACACAGGTTAACAGTCTAGAGCTACGGGAATGGCTTTCATGGCTTTTTGATAATTATCCATCTTCCCGTTATGTTGAAATTCTGGTTACGATTTGGTCAATTTGGTGGGCTCGTAACAAATTGATCAATGAAAATATATTACAGAATTGGCAGTCAACCACAAGGCATATACAAGGTTTTGTGCGCGAACTGAAGGAATTACCTGTGCGGTTACAATCGAACACTCCGCTCCGCTCTCGTTGGCAGCCCCCGCCGTCGTCCTTTGTCAAGACCAACTTCGACGCAGCGTTCAACCCACACACAAAAATTTCATGGTCAGGATGCGTTATAAGGAACAACGAGGGTTTCGTTTTGGGCTCAAGTCGGAGAAAATCTTACCGGGTACAATCGGCTTTCGCCGGAGAGGCCATTGCGCTGGTGCATGCTATTTCCTTTGCCATCGATCTGGGTTTTTCAGAGGTTGTGTTTGAGGGAGATTGTCTGGACGTTCTTAAGAAGATGAGAAGCCGGGAGATGGATTTTTCCGTTATTAGTTCCATAGTCTGGGAAGCCCACCAGCTAGCTAGCCGCCTACATGCATGCCGTTTCCAGTTTGTCCGGCGCGGTGGAAACACGGTGGCTCATGCTCTGGCCTCTAATGCTTCGTTGGGGGACGATGACGGCTACTGGATCGAGGAGGTCCCTACACTTGTTGAACAGCTTGTGGTGGCGGATCGTCGGGACGCCGCCTGATGATAGTCAAGATGGAAGTTTTCGTCAGCTTCACCATCGCCGATATGCTCTATCTTCTGGCGATTTTATTTTTTCCCCTTTGTGTTTTTTCATTGTTTAACAGAGAGCTTTGGCTTGTTGGGGAAGATTGGGTCGGTTGGGTTCCATGTTTAGCTCATTTATTTTTCTTGTTTTACTTTAGTTGGGTGTGGGACCTGGTTTCTTTATTTTACAGATTCAATAAAATCAACCGACTATTCATTGTCAAAAAAAAGATAGTTTCTTAGTTGAATTTATTTAGGTATGAATGTTTCTTAGTTGAATTTATTTAGGTATGAATTCTTATGAAATAAATATTATTGGTGACTAAGTTTTTTTTTCTTTCTAAAAACAGAATTTGTATATTTAAAATTACAAGACAGAATTATTTTAAAGATATGTATATTTTGTGATCTATGCAATTATTACTTATTGAAGTTTATATTGCCGAGATTGATTTCGTAGTGATGTTAAAAGATTCATTTATAATACATCTAGTTTTATTATATATAATGACTTATGAGATACACAGAATTTCTTATAGTATAAAGTTTACGTTTATAATGAATTATTATTTCTCTCAACAACAGTGTTAGGCAAGGCAGAACTACATTAAACTCTCATTTCTTACACATGTTTTATTCTGTGTTAATCTCGTGTTATTTATTTCTATTGATTATAAATTTCTAACAAGTAGTGTTGTATGTGGGAAATGAACCCACAATAAAAGTGACACCAATATTTTACATGAAATACTTTAGAAGACAAAAATCACGAGCAAAGATGAAAAATTCATTACAATGTCAAAAAATTACAAGATAATAAGTTGTGCAGCTAATTATTTTGCGATTTGTAATAAAGATATAAGGCTTAACTACAAAATAAGTGTTTAAATTTGTATATGTATCTAAAATTTTTGTTTTATCAAAGTAAGTGTGACGCTTCATTCCATAACAATTATAAAAAATTTGTATAAGTGTGACGCTTCATTCCATAACAATTATAAAATTTTCTATGATGTATGTTAAAAAATAGTTATTCAATTAAAATGTTACATGTGGTAAATTTTTTAATTTTTGAAAGCTTTCTTTAAAAAATTTAAAATCTCTAAATTCTAAAAAAAAATCTAAATCTATAATTTTTAAATCTTGTTGCCGGCAACTACCACCGTTAACCTTTCCGGTGCCGAACTTCCACTCGTTGGCTGTCCCCTTGCTATTACTTTAAATCTTTAAATTTAAATCTATAAATTCTCTAAATATGAACCCCAACACCAAATTCTTAATCCCAAAATCCATATTATCATCGACCATCATTGCCCACCCTTCATTTCTGGGCCCTCACTAGTGGATTATCTCCTTATCGCCGTCCCAAAATCTCAAAAATCCCTAAAATTTTAACATCAAAACCTTAAATCACTAATCTAGAAAGCCTATTATTGCTACCGACCACCACCGTTTACCCCTCCGCCGTTGAACCCTACTGGTCAGTTGTCCACTAAAGACTAGGATTTTATGGAAAATTGTTAACAAATTTTTAATTTAGGGATTTCGTAAGAAATCGAGGACTTTATGAGTTTCTTTGAAAAATTAAGAATTTTAGTTTTTGAAATAAAAAATTAAAGAAAATTACAAACCAGTTATATGTTGAGCAATGATTAAGTGACGATTCTTTTAACAGAATTAACGGTTTGGCTTTAAAATGGGTGTGGAATTAAACACTAGATAATACGTTGACAAAGAAAATTTTAATTATTGGCGTATCCATACTATGCTTAGGTCTGAAATCTGAATTTTCTCATGTTAGTTATTTATTTTATTGATTATGTCCATCCTAAAATTTTATATGTCCCCAACTACATATAAATTATAATAACGTATTGACTAAACATGTTCATAAATAGTAGCTTATTCTTCCTTAGAAGTCCACAAATAATTCATTCGAGTCCAGCTCATTTACAACTCTATATAAAAGTCTAAAAAACTATAACCAATTACAAGAGAAAATGAAAGCTCACTAAAGAAAATAAAAATTCTTCGGTTCTACGTCTACTTTTGACGATTTTTCTTTCTGAAACAAAAAATTCTCAATTTTCAAGGTTTAAAATTCTCAAATCACTTATGACTGAAGTTATGTAATTTTTTAATTTTTAAATTCTTCATTTATTCAATATATATTAGCATATTTTAATTATTATTTTTTGTTCAAAAATATTTTAAGAGTTCAAAACTTTTTGTTCTTATTTTTACATGTAGCAATATAAATAGGGATAGAATAATTAAATATTTAGTTAATTTATGTTAACATTTTTCTTTTCTAACTTTGATTTTTGAGTTAGAGATTAAATTAATGAGAGTATATGTAGAAATATGACTTTATGAATTAATGATTCTTTATACTAATTTCGTTGAATCAATTCAACAAAGGCCTTCTTTTTTGTTATTGCTTTTTATCATTTGAATATAAATTGGTAATAAGCACAACTTGAGTTATTTTGAATTTGTTGTAGCCATGTAGGTATTATATATCACATTGTTTTATAAATTGTTATTTAGAGATTTTTAATTCACTATTGTATTTATGGCTAGCGTGAATGATATGTTTTCCTCCTCTTTCTTATGCAACATTGTACTCAAATCCCATGCATGGAGGAAGCAAATGTTTGCATAAAATTGTCCTCATCATTTAATATGTTATATATGTCCATCTCTGTAAGTTATAAAAGAAGACATTTTTTTTCTACTTTTAAAAATAAATCTTAAATTATATACGTTTCAACCACAATGACAAATAGTCAGAATGGACAAATTATTTACATCGTTAGTTTCTAATTCATTAGTGTTTACATTGAAAACTTATTTACAATGTTGTAAATAAGTATTGTTAACTTATTTACACCTACTCAAGATCATTAAATGAACATGTTCACACACGTTAAACGAACATGTTCGCAAAAGTTAAAAGAACCGAGCTCGAACACACTAAATAATAAACAAACTGAATTTAATTTTTTTTTTGAATCCTTCATTATCTATCTTTAAAGAAATAATTTATTGAAGAAAAACAAAAGTGCAGATATAAATAGTTTTGGTATTCATTTTTACCATACACGTGGACGCGCATATTCACAGAAATGAATATAAAAACCAATTGAAAAGAAATCACGAATGAGAAGAAAGCAAAAGCCAACAAAATAGAGAGATTAGGAAAATCCAGAGCAGTTGCTTTCACAATTTCAACTTTGTTTTCTTGTTTCCACCAGTAAATGGCAACTTGTTTTTGTCATCAGATGCACTAAATGTTTTTGTTTAATTTTCCAGAAAAAAAGAAGAAAAAAGCCTGCAAGTTCCTCTTTTTTTCTTTTTCTTTTTTTGCATTTGACCTTTGTTGTCCAGTGTCCCTGAGGCGACACGTGGCCTCATATAAATGGATGTTGCACCACCCATTGCCAATTCAAGTCTGCCTTTAAATTTCAAAATGTTGCTTTTCAGTCCTCAAACTAGAATATCATCCCAATCAAGTCATTTTGTTAGTTTTGGTGTTAAATACAATTCGGGCCTAACATAATGTATGAACAAATAAAACATTCTTACAAACTGTCTTAATTGTTTTTACAAAAACCACAACGCTCCGCTCCTTTTTGAAGTGGAGACAATCACACCAACATTAAAATTTTATGATTAACTTCTGTCTCACGTTAATAAAACTTACAAAAGTATTTTAAAAAAAATTCAACGTTGAGACTCTCTTCTCTCTTTTCGATGTCGAAATTGCGTGCCAAAAAAATTAATAATAAATTTAAGAATCGTCAAATTCTTTAATAAGTCTCAAATTGTGTCACTTTATGACATTCTCTCGATGGGGGCTCAATTGTTATAATTATTATGATCCTTGCCACAACCTCTTCGCACTATGCTTTTTTGCTCACCAACCTCTATGGAGATATCCCTCTTGAACTACCCATCCGACCATACTCAATGAGCATCGACAGAGCGAGCGTCCAGAGTACGATACACTGATGTCCACGAAACAACCTCATCCAAAAGTTACACTGACCTTAACAAAATAGACGTTAAGTACACTTACTCACCAGCCAAGCCTATTAATTGGGAAATATGGCTACTTTACCACATCCATCATATTTTATGAGATCTAGACTTGACACCATCGTCAAACCTCCCCAATATATATACGACATGGGCTATCAGCTTCTCTCAAGTTTGAACCCTGCATAAATGGTCGAACCATACTTTTTTTCCCTTCTTCAAATCCTTTATCACCACGAGTAACTGATCGCATCTTTCTATCTACGTCAGCCTGATCTTTTAACCTAAACTGTGCAACAGATATGAATGTAAGTGGTGGAAAATAAGGATAGCTTTTCAAAGTTATTTGGCAAAGAGTGGTTGGCTTCTTGCACCCAGGAAGAGGATGCTCTCTTTTTCTTTACTGTCACAGAAAAAAAAAAGATGACACACATTTAACTGTCCTGCTTTGCTTTCCTTTGAATCCCACTATAAAGCTTTACGCATACACACATTTAATTAGCCTTAACAAGTATGCATCTATAGTACCATGTTTAGTGTATTTTGAGGTCTAAAATCATGATTTAAAGTTGCTCTACAATAAAAGTAACATTTAGGGGTTAGAAAATGGCCTAAAATGACATGTTTTGGTGAAACAGGATAAAGGTTTTGAAATCATGCTGATAGGTACCGAAACCTTTATTCCAGAATGTTAATTTTATGAATCCATGACAAAGATTTCGAAATCTGACCTAAAATATTGAATTTTTACATTTTAGTGGTTATTTTATAACTTCTTCAGTTGAACTTCAATTCAGTCACTGTTTTTTCTTAATTCAAGTTTTGAAATGAACGTGAGAACAATAATAAACCTATTAATATCATGAATATTCCTTTAATCCTTGAAACTTTTAAAATTTATGCAAATTAGCTTGTAAAGTTTCACAATACAATTGAATGGGTTCCAAATACCCCAAATGAGTTAAAATTTAACCAATAATTATGATTTGATATGAATTTCATGAGAGTACACTTAATTTGTTGAAAAGACTTATATTTTCAGTATTTAAAATTAATCCCAAAAATTTGAAAACTTTGTAATTTAGTCCTTAAGGACTAAAACCAGAATTATTTGGTTTATGATCTCTCATGATCAGTGATTTCTTTGGTGTTATGTATGTTTTTTATATGTTTTGAAATGATTTGTTATAATTTGATTATTCGATTCTCCGTTTTGTATTCTAGTGACATTTCCGACCCAATTTTCTTGATGACATCTCCGATCCAATTTTCTTCTGGACCGGGTATAGGTGTTACACAATTTGACTTGATCGAATGTTCACCCCTAATTTTAGGGGTTTAGTGTTTTAATTTAGGGTTTAGATGTTAGGGGTTTAGGTTGTAGGGTTTAGAATTTAAGATTCATGGTTAGAATTTAGGTTTTAGGGCTTAGGGTTTGTGGTTAGAATTTTAGGGTTTTAAGATTAAAATTTTAGATTTTAAATTTAGGCTTGAAAATAGGCATGCTTGTATAAACTTTTTTACACTGGCAGTGTATCAAATATTAATCATATAAACATAGTAAATAAAAACATGTGATTTCCTCGGTCTTGACATTTTTTTTGTATGTTTTGTAATATGATTCTCATATACTTTTGGGTCGTTTGATGTTCTTGTAGACATTATCACAACGTATGTCATTGATCAGGGAAGGTCGACGATTTTATATGGTTATATTCTATTTGTGATAATTTGTCGATGTTTTCATAACTATAAGTTGAGCAATCTAAACAATTGAGTTTGTTGATTGCCTCTCTTACATCACTATTTAAACGTCTAGTTGGACAGAGATATGGAAATTTCTTTGCTAAATTTTTATAGATAATAAAGAACATAGTCCAGTAAAAGTTTTGATTTTTCTTTTTCTTTTTACACTCTTTGAGTTGTATGTTTTATTTTTCTCTTTGTATGAGATTTCTTGTTGAATATACCCGTTAAGTTTATCTTCATGTCTTTGGATATAATATGTTGCACCTTTAGTTATTCTAATAAAATTTAATTTTTTGTTGAAAAACATACAATTTTTTTAATATGAGTACCTAGTTTTATTAAAAGAGAAAATTTAGAAAAATACAATGCGAGTTTACAATTCAGGTAAATAAATTTGATCCAGACATATTCTTAAAAACACGAAAATTAATCTCTCTAGATCATACAAAGAAAACATAAAAACTAAAGGTTCAGAACAAAATAGATACAAACAAAACCAAAGCTTGACGATGAAATGTAAAAACCAACACTAAACAACATTAAAAAATACATATTACAATAATAAGTCACGTTGTCAACACGATCATTACCACAACTCAATTATGAACAAGAATGGTGACTGGGAGCTCGTATCCAAAATTAGTTCGAGGGTCCAAAACAAGGAGATCAACAAAATAATCAAAATAACACTGTCTTATCAGTCGTGACAACGCCAAATCCAACCCTAATAGAAATCAAATAAAAAAAGCGGGCATGCGACCAATTAAGAGAAAAAAACGTGTCAAAAGGCAGAGGATACATATCAAAAGGTAGAAAAAAACGTGTCACAAGAACATAATTATTAAATTTAAAAATTAGAAAATAAATAATGAAACAAAAAAAAAATTATCGGCGATCACACATCACTAAAACTAGTGTTGTCCCCGCTGCGTAAAAATATAAAAGGACAAAACAATTGAAGATTCTAAAGAGAAAAAAAGGGGCAACGACTAGGGATAAAAAGATATAAAAATTATTGTTTTATAACCTACAGTTTCGGTTATATTTTGATATGTAATTTGTGTAAAATTATTTATACATAATTTCATATTTAAGTTATAAAATTTAAATATCTAGCTCTAACACCCTAAAACTCAAACCTTATATTCTAAATTCTAACCATATATTTTAAATTCTACACCCTACAACCTAAACCCCTAAATCTTAAATCTTAAAATCGAATGATTCTTTCGAACGATTCGCGATGAACGCCGGTAGGAGGAGCGACGAACATCGTGTGGGTTGTTCAGCGAGGGAAGGGCGCTTCATTCCGTCACTGGCAATGAGGCCGTCGGCAGGAGTGGTCGGATTTAGGGGGTTTAGGGATTTGATGACTGTTTTAGGAATATTTGAAAATTTCAAGATATATTTTTATTTTTTTATTAATTATATTTATTTTAATATAATTTTTAGAATTTTCAAGAGATGACACCTGTCATTTAACGAAAAAATTAACGGCAAACCTTAAATAGGTCACATAATGAAACTTTAGGTTCCAATCTAGCCCAAAAAATAGTTTGGGCTTCTAACTGAAAAAATGCATAATTTAAACACCTATTAAGACTTTAAAGTATAAAAAAATTAATTAGCGCAAAACGAAAAAACAACAATTTTAATTGTTGGGATTGACTTCTTAATCATTATTCTTTGGGTAAACAACTTGTGTGAGGGAAAATTTAAGGAAAAGCGGACCAATATAGGGTTAAGAAACGATATTATCGAAAATATTATAAGATAAATAACAAAATAAATAAAGTGCTTTCAGATATGTTGATATAATATAATATATTTGGTAGAAAACATGAAAAATATTAAAAAAATTGGTAACCGGCAAACTTAAGTTATCGGTAGGTATCAATACAAACATAACAAAATAGGTAAAATTACATATTTTGTTGATAAGAGTATCAACATATTAGGTAGCACTTATTATGTTATTAAAGTTTAAGCTGATGGGGCCTTGGAAATCCGATGATAACAAAATAGGTAAAATTACTTATTTTGTTGATAAGAGTATCAACATATTAGGTAGCGCCTATTATGTTATTAAAGTTTAAGATGGTGGGGCCTTGAAAATCTGGCGATAACAAAATAGGTAAAATTACTTATTTTGTTGATAAGAGTATCAACATATTAGGTAGCGCCTATTATGTTATTAAAGTTTAAGCTGATGGGGCCTTAAAAATCCGACGATAACAAAATAGGTAAAATTAATTATTTTGTTGATAAGAGTATCAATATATTATGTAGCGCCTATTATGTTATTAAATTTTAGGCTGATGGAGCCTTGGAAATCCTACGATAACAAAATAGGTAAAATTACTTATTTTGTTGATAAGAGTATAACATATTAGGTAGCGCCTATTATGTTATTAAAGTTTAAGCTGATGGGGCCTTGGAAAGTATCCATACTTTTTGAGTAAACTACTTATTTTGTTGATAGTTTTGAGTAAATTACTTATTTTGTTGATACTTTCGAAAGTATCTAAACTTTTTTAAAAGTATCAATACTTTTTTAAAAAGCAATGTAATCGGTTGAAATGTGGCTCGAAAGTATATATACTTTTATGCAACCGGTTACAATACTTTTTAAAAAAGTTAGATACTTTCGAGTCACATTGCAATCGATTACATTGTTTTTTAGAAAAATATCGACACTTTTAAAAAAAGTATAGATACTTTATAAAGTATCAACAAAATAAGTAATTTACTCAAAAAGTATAGATACTTTCGAGCCACATTACAATCGGTTACATTGCTTTTTAAAAAAGTATAGATACTTTCGAAAGTATCAACAAAATAAGTAATTTACTCAAAAAGTATAGATACTTTTCAAGGCCCCATCAACATATCTGGTAGCGCTTTACCTATTTTGTTATTTTAACCGGTCACCTATTTAATCGGTTACGCCGTATATTAACCGCCGCACAGCAGAACTGCCCCATGTGTGACCATCCAACTATGTGGTTTGTCTTATTTTGACAGCCCGACTAAAAAAATGAACAATCGCACCATCGAACTTTTAAAATTGTTTTATTTGACCACCAACCGTTAAAATTTAACAAAAGAGGTGACATGACAGTTAATAGAAATATGTATAATTACACATTTAGTCCTCGTTAGTTACCTATTATATGAATTTGGTCCTAATTTTAGTTTAATTAAATAAAATCAATCAACTATTCAAACGACAACACGTGTCATGACACTTGTCATACAGTCACACTGACATGTGTCACCACCTAGTTAAAGGAAAATTAAGGAGAAAGAATAGCCTTGGCGTGAATTGGACTTATGACCTCCAAGGTAAATACTCAAGCCTTTACCACTACACCAACCTATTCTTATTAATACAAATTGCCTCCTATTATATATATATATATATATATATATATATATATATATATATATATATATTATAATGTAGTAAATGTTAGAGAAAAAGTTAAAGTAAATATGCTTGAGAGGGAACTCGAACTTAGGTCACTTGGGATATATAAAATACACAAATCATCAAATCAATTCAAATTATCAAGTTAAAAATGAAAATATTTTAAATATATTAAAGTATAGTTAAAGCAAGACTTAAAATGAAAATAGATTTATAATTTTATATTTTTAAACTAAATTAAATAATTTTTACATTTATTTAATAATTTTATATTCATAATATTGAATCAATTTCTTTATTTAATTAATAATTTTAAAATTTTATTGAACATCTTAATTCAATGTTTTTATTAAAAATTTTAAAATAAAATTATATTACGATTTTAAAATTATATAAAAATAAAAATATCTTAATTCAGTTATTATACATATTAACTATATTAAAAAAATTAAAATTACACTCAAAATTCATTGGTAGAATTTTTTTAATTATATTAAAATTTCTAATATAACTTTTTTAGTTTTTAATATATTATATATAATCATTGAATTAAGATATTTAATAAAAAAATTAAAATTATTAATTAAATTAAATAACTAGATTCAATATTATGTATATAAAATTACTAAAATAAATATGAAAAAAGTACTCAATTTAATTTAAAATATAAAAATCATAAATCTATTTTTATTTTAAATCTTGCTTCAACTATACTTTAAATATTTTTAAAATATTTTATTTTTAGCTTAATGATTTGAATTGATTTAGTCGTTTGTATGTTATTACACATCTCAAGTGACTTAGGTTCCAGTCCTCTCTCAACTATTTTTACTCTTTTTCCTAACATTTACTGCATTATAAGATGGAAAATACTTTGATATACAAGCTTGTGTGGTTTAGGAGTTTAGGTTATAAGGGAAGAATTTAAGGTTTATAATTAGAATTTAGAGTTTAGGGTTTAAGGTTTAGGGTTTAAGATATTAGTGCTTGGGATTTAGGTTTTAGATTTTATAGCTTAAATACGAAGTATTGTGCAAATTGTTTTTATACAGCTCGTGTATCAAAATATAATTCTTAAGAGTGTAAATTTTATCAATAAGAATAGATTTGTGAAGTGGTAAAGGCTTGGGTATTTACAATTCACACCAAGGTTGTTATTTCTTTTCAATTCTCCTTTAACCAAGTGGTGACCTCACCACCTAGGAGGGAAATAAATATATTAAATAAAATGGATTAAATTCTTTCAATCGGGTGACAACACATGTTGTTATTCGATTAGTTGATTAATTTTATTTAATTAAATTAAAATTAAGACTAAATTGATATAATATGTAATTAACATAGACCAAATATGTAATTATTCAATTTCCATCAACTGTCACGTCACATCTTCCTTTAACGGTTATAGTCAAAATATGACAAGTTTAATGGTGTAATTGTCTATTTTTTTAGTTAAATGATAAAATAAAACAAACCACATAATTAGGTGCTTATTCTTTTAAAATTGAATTATGTGCTTAATTTTTCTTAAATGCAATGCAAGATTTCTTATTATATTTTGGTTCCTCTTGTTTGTGGTTAAAGAACATGATGAGCAGTTGAGGGCTATCAGCCTATCACTTCTCTTGCACTTCAAGTCTTAAGGTTTTGGAGTTCAAAAAGTTGTGAAGCATTAACCTCACAAGTATTTTGTTTTGTCTTGTTAACTCATCTAAAAAGCCTGAAATTAACTAATATCAAACAATGGTTGATAATTATGCTATCCAACTTTTCATTTTTTTTTAAGCTCATTTCTAAAGCAGGAAGGAATTTTAACTTGGTTGAGTTGATAAATCATATTCTACAATCTAAATTTAATTTGATTTTTTTATGAATCAATTCGAATCAAATAATTTTTTAAATTAAATTAAAAATATTAAATAAGTCAGATTAAAACTTTATTTGCAAGTTGCAACATGACTATTATGAAACAGAACAAAAAAAATTCAAGTTGATAGAGTAATCTTTCAAATGGTTTGAATGAGCGATGGACAAACCATGGATACAACATGGCTAAAAGAAATGCTGTCAATATCATATATGTGCCTGCAACTGCAAATCCCACACTTGAAATGAACAAAATTAAGCTACAAATCACTTGCTGAATTCATGATACTTTTGAACATGAACCAAAATATTTCAATGGCCATCATCAGTTCGATAATATATCAACTCTTTGTAATCTAAGTACATGCATTGGACATAACAGATCACCCTAGTATCCAAATGCAGCTGGTTCAAGAAGCATTCCCAAGAACAGAGAGAGGCGGCAGCCACCGGCTTCCAGCTGCATGTTTTCAGTGTATCTGATAAAAACAGAATATAACAAATCTTATAAATGCAACCCAATCAAAAGTATCATTTTAACAAAATGAAAATTGAACTTTGAAATGTAAAAATAGGAAGATCAATGATGGAAGGTTGTAGCATTGATGATAAAGTGAAATATTGACCAAATGTGGCTTGGCAAGTGAATAATTTTATACCAAAAAGCCCAATTCAATGCCCAAAGATTAAAACTCACCCCCAAAGAACTTTAGCAGTACCGGTAGATAGCTGTGCACTCAAAACTGACGTCTCGGTCTAGACTCGGCCACAGATACTCGAATTGGCCTGCCATCCAACTCCTGCATCAAAAACATTGTTGAAGTTATTAGATTTCGAGAAGTAGCAGTTTTGTACAAAACCAAGCATGTTAAAATCAACAAATGATACTGAAAGCATCAATGAACTACAGACATTTAGACATAAAAAAGCAAGGTAAATAATCAACTTACAACTCCATCAAATGTTTTAATGGCACTGTCCACCTCTTCAGTAGAATTGTAAGTTACAAAGCCGAAACCCCTTGACCTTCCACTTTCCCGGTCATAAACAACTTTCGCTTCCACAACCTTACCTTGCTCACTGAACAAGGTCTCCAGTGCTAAATCATCAACACCCCATGAAAGGTTACCAACATAGACACGATTCGAAGAGCCCATAGTAGCACCACCGCCACCACCCCTTGCCCCTCTAGGAGAAAATTCTTCCCTACGAGGAGGAGGTGGTCCAGAGTTTACTCTCAATGCCCTCCCTTCAAGTTCCTGCAATCAGTAAGTACAAACAGAAGAAAAATTTATGATAACCTGGATACAAACTAAAGATTCCTAATGAAATTTATTGCTACAGGAGTATTATATATTAACACAGTCAACTTAAGCACAACAAATATGCAAATAGTCATAGATAGGTACTGTAAACCAGGAGGATAATCACATTTAAGTAACATGTAAACGAAGCAATTACAGTTATTAAATTTGCAAAATACAGTATGAGCCCAAAAAATGACTTACATAGCCATTGAATTGTTGAGCAGCAGCTTCAACTTCCTCAGTTGTAGACATGGTTACAAAACCAAAACCCCTACTTCTCCCAGTTACCTTGTCATAAATCACCTGCCGAAAGCAATAATTTCGACACATCAAAATGGGAAATTCTTCAACAATATAATCACAGATATCATCAACAAGGTTCATACTGCTTTAAACAAAACTAAAGGGCAAACATCTCTGAGAAGTTTCATAATTATACCATGAGAAGTCTTCAATTATCTATACATTCAGCAACCAATTCAGAAACATGATGAAAAATAAGCAAGTCACTCATTAATAAACATAAACTTGGCGAATTACTAGTAACAAAAAACAAAGAAAGTACCTCAACCATCTGAACATTCCCAACACTTCCAAACAAACCGGCAAGCTGAGCACTGTCCACAGTAAAAGGAAGATTACCCACAAAAAGCTTCAAGTCAGGGGAGAAGCTAGCAGCGTCTGTATCATCACCCCCCAATAAATCCGATTCCTGACCATATTCAGATGAAACAGAAACGTTTCTAACAAACTTAGAAGGAGAAGGCAAAGACTTTATTGTTAAAAGCTCAAAGCTTTGAAGTGCAGAACAAGAGAGAGGCTTTGCATGGAGCCTATGGGAAAGTGAAATGGGTTTGGGGTTTGGTAAAGAAAAGGCTTTGGGTCGGAGAGATGGGAGTATGAGAGATGAAGCAGATGCTACAGACATGGCTTCCTTTACTTTTAGCCTTTGTTTTTCTGCTAAGCCAAGAAGATAAGGTCTCTGAAATGGAAGATAGGGTTTAAGAGGAGCCTGCGTTAGATATTTATATAGGAGCCAAAGTTACCTGCTTGGCTATCTTGCCGCCCGTACTCCGGATTACATGTTATGAAATCTGGGCCGTCAGATTTTCTAGATAAGATATTATTTTGCTATGCCTGTTGCCTATAGTCTATAGATATTTTTCCTGGGGGAAGCTTTGGACTTCGGCTTGACAGTCATTCCATAGGGCCCGAGCCCCTTAAACAGTTCAAATGGATTTCGGCTTGTCTTTTCTGATTTTTGCTTTTGATGGTTTGAGAATAGCTAGAATCGAATATAGGGGGAATTAAATTATTATTTTTAAATTGATTTGATCACAGAAGAGAACACACCTCAAATAGCTAACACTCAACGTCGACGGTGACGTCTCCCACGCTCAGCTCTATCTCTAGGTCGGTCAGAGTCAACTCCTATAACAATTAAATACACCATCAATAATACTACTACTATGCCAAGACACTGATAATATAAATATTGAACATATTAACAATTAAACTCACCAGGGGATCCCGATGTCTAAGCAACAGGAGGTCGTCCGGGTGGAGGAGGAGGAAGGATCTCAGTATCCGAGTCAATATCGTCTGCAAATACAAATAATACCAATTAATTTTTCCGATATTCAAATCTTTAAATACAAGTATAAATGAATAAAAGCGGTTAAAACAGTCTTTCGGGTTCGAATTTGGGAAAACGGGCAGCGGAAACAGAATCAGGATGTCGAAAAACATAAGATAGGCCTTTTTTGAAAAAGTCAACAGTCAATGGGTCAACGCTGACGTCATCGCTGACGTCAGCCGGCTCTTTATAAGACAGACCGGTTCAGTTCTGTCAACCCGGTTCAGTCTTCTGGACTAGTTCAGACCGGTTCAGTCTTCTGGACCGGTTCAGACCGGTTCAAGCTCAAAAATTCTCAAATTCTACCAATTGAAAATTAGGGTTTTCCCCTAATCAGTTTTCCTCGCCGAAAAACACGCCGGCAACGTCCAAACATTATTTCCGGCCAACCAAACACCACTCATACCCTTTTCGCACTCACCCAAACTCGAAACCAAGGTGAAACGACCGAAATCGGTGGCTCTTTGAAGGAAGACGAACGGTTTTCGAACCGTTTCTCAACAACGATGGAAGGAAAACAAAACCGGTGGCTAGGGTTTTGATCAGAAAGGCGAGAGGAGTCGAATGGTGGCGTCGGACCGTCGAACGGACGGCGTTTGGCCCCTTGCCAGACGGTAAACAGAGTACGGCGGTAGTTTCCTTTATTCGTTCGCACGAAACGATGAAAGGAGAGGAAAAAGGCGGCCAAAAATCAGAGAAATGGCTTAAAGGTCCCATTTATACCCTAAGAAAAAGGTTAATTACATAGCGTGCCACTATGCATTTCTAGGGTTTATGAAACGGTACTGAAGTTTTGCAACCTTTGCAATTTGGTCATTGAAATTCTGAAAATTCTCATTTTAATCACTGAAATTTAATTAAATTTTAAATTAAAATTCCCCAATTATTAGGGTTTTTAATTTAGGGATTTTACTAATTTAGGTTTTCAAATTAGGCGAAAATTGGGGTGTTACAACTCTTCCCCTGTTGAAAAGAAATTTCGGCCTCGAAATTTTACCTGGAGCAAAAAGATGCGGATACTGAGCTCGGATGACAGTCTTGGGCTCTCACGTAGCCTCATCATGACTACGACCACGCCACAGAACTTTGACCATCTTAATGGTCTTCCTTTTTCAAAACGCAAATCAGGATGAACCTCGATATCCTGAGCAAGAATCTCAATAGGCTCCTCCTCAAAACGCAAATCAGGACGGACCTCGATATCCTCAACATGCATAACATGTGACGGATCAAGATGATAACGTCTCAACACTGAAACATGGAAAACATCGTGAATATGCTGAAGCTCTGGTGGTAACTCTAGCTGATAGGCAATTGGTCCGACTCGGCGAATAATCCGATAAGGGCCAATGTAACGAGGACTCAGCTTGCCCTTCCGACCAAACCGAAGTACCTTCCTCCAATGAGATACTTTCAAGAAAACCTCATCATCCACCTCAAACTCAAGATCACGACGTCTCAAATCGGCATAAGACTTTTGTCTGTCAAAAGCAGCCTTAAGCCGATCCCGAATCAATCTGACAGTCTGCTCAGCCTCGTGCACAATCTTCGGTCCCAATAATCTGTGCTCATTCAACTCAGTCAATCCAATAGGTGAACGACACCTACTGCCTCTGAAATCAAGAATACAGCCCCTCAACATATCCTCAAGAATCTGGATCACACGCTCAGACTGACCATCTGTCTGCGGATGATAAGATGTACTAAAGTTCAACCGAGTACCCAAAGTAGAATGAAGAGACCCCCAAAATCTTGCAGTAAACCTCAGATCTCTGTTAGAAATAATAGATAACGGTACCCCGCGAAGTCGAACGATCTCAGAAATATAAAGCCGGGCTAACTTACTCAAAGAATAGTTAACTCGGACAGGAATGAAATGCGCGGACTTCGTCAAACGATCAACAATAACCCAGATGGAATCCTTCTTCGACGGAGTCAAAGGAAGTCCACTAACAAAGTCCATAGTCACGCGCTCCCACTTCCACTAAGGAATCTCAATATGCTGTAGTAACCCAGATGGACGCTGATGCTCCGCTTTGACTTTCTGACAAGTCAAACACTTTGATACAAACCCGACGACGTCCCGCTTGAGACCTTTCCACCAGTACCTTTCACGAAGATTCTTATACATCTTGTCACCACCAGGATGCATAGAATAAGGACTGTCATGGGCCTCACAGAGAATAACCTGTTTTAACCAAGATTTCCTCGGAATACAATATCGGCCACGAAAACATAATACCCCATCCTGATCAATAGAGTAATCCAGAGATGTACCCTCACGCACCTCTCTGATACGATGCATCAAAAACGGATCACTAGGCTACTCAGCTCGAATATCAGAAATCAATGTAGGAATAACCCGGAGTTCTGCCATCAGACTGCCATCGTCGTACAAACTCATCCGAGCAAATAAAGCTCTCGGATATGAAATGACGTTACGGCTCAATGCATCAGCAACGACATTAGCTTTACCCGGATGATACTCAATCTCACAATCATAATCCTTGAGAAGCTCTAACCAGCGAAGCTGTCTCAGATTAAGCTCTTTCTGTGTGAGGAGATATTTCAGACTCTTGTGGTTTGTATAGATATAACACTTCTCTCCATAGAGATAATGTCTCCAGATCTTAAGTGCAAAGATAACAGCAACAAGCTATAAATCATGGGTAGGATAGTTACACTCATACGGTTTCAACTGTCGAGACGCATAAGCCACTACCTTCCTGTCCTGCATCAGAACACACCCCAATCCGGTGAACGAAGCATCACTGAAAACTGTATAAGCCTTACCAGGCTCAGGCTGAATGAAAACTAGAGCTTCTGTCAACACAGACTTAAGCTTCTCAAAACTAGACTGCTGAGCCTCAGTCCAAACGAAAGGGAACATCCTTCCTCAGAAGCTTAGTCAACGGAGCTGCAATAGATGAGAAACCCTCAACGAATCTCCGATAATAACCAGCTAAATCCAAGAAGCTTCGAACCTAAGGAACATTCTTGGGCTGCTTCCAACTCATAATAGCCTCAACCTTCATCGGATCAACCTGAATACCCTGAGCAGAAACTATATGTCCCAAAAACATAACCTCAGAAAGCCAGAACTCACACTTACTGAATTTTGCATACAGCTGCTTCTCTCGCAGAATCTGTAACACAATCCGAAGATGTTCCTTATGCTCAACCTCAGATCTAGAATATACCAGTATATCATCAATAAATACCACAACAAACTGGTCAAGATAGGGTTGAAACACCCTATTCATCATATTCATAAAAGCGGCAGGGGTGTTAGTCAACCCAAAAGGCATCACAAGGAACTCAAATTGGCCACATCGTGTCCGGAAAGCTATTTTGAACACATTAGAATCCTTAACCTTGAGTTGGTAATAACCAGATCTCAGGTCTATCTTAGAGAATATCGTGGCTCCCCGGAACTGGTCAAACAGATCATCAATACGAGGGAGAGGATATTTGTTCTTGATCGTCAGCTTGTTCAGCTTCCGATAATCTATACAGAGTCGAAGTGTTCCATCCTTCTTCTTAACAAATAGAACATGAGCTCCCCAAGGAGAAACACTGGGTCGAATGAAACCTCGATCCAACAGTTCTTGCAACTGAATCTTCAACTCTTTAAGTTCTTTCAGAGCCATCCGATAAGGTGCCATAGACACAGGAGTTGTACCCGGATAAACCTCGATGCCAAACTCAACCTCATCCCGTTTCGGCGGTACCCTAGGTAATTCTTCCGGAAAAACATCTAGAAAGTCTTTCATAACTCGAATCTTGTCTAATCCGGAATCAAACTGTCTCAGATCAAGGATATAAGCAAGATAAGCGATAGACCCTTTCCTGATCATTTTCTCAGCTTTGAGAGCTGAGACGATGTTACATAGGAACCCTCTGCGCTCACCAATCAGAATCACCTTACGATCATCATGAGTTCTCAGTGTAGCCCTTTTCTTTTCACAATCTAAGGTAACACGGTGTGCAGACAACCAATCCATACCCAGAATAAGATCGAACTCCCCAAAGGGTAACTCCATCAAATCAACTGGAAAGATCTCCCCTTGAATCTCAAGAGGACAATTCCTGTATACTTTAGTAACCTCAACTGGATTACCCACTGGACTGTGTACAGTAACAACACTAATAGTATCCTCAACAGAAATCTCAAGACCCCCAGACACAAAACTCGCAACATAAGAATGAGTCGAACTATTATCTAGCAGAGCAAAATACGGAATAGAATGGACAGAGAATGTACCGGCAATAACATCTGGCTAATCACGGTCCTCGTGCCTCCTAGTAGAATAAACTAACCCGGCTGTCTGGCCCCTGATCCTGCTGATCCTCTACTCGGAGCTGGTCTACCTCTACTAGCAGAGCCTGAAGTAACAGATCTGACATGACCTCTTCCCCTGGCGAGAGTCTGTACTGATGTCTGAGACTGAGTAGTAGTAAAAGCTGAGGGAGGTGGAACCGAACAATCTCTGAAACGATGCTCGAATGAACCACATCTGAAACAAGCTTCAGTCTGCCTCCTACACTCGCCCGAATGCCAATTCTTACAGAAAGAACACTGTGACACCCCTCGAGTACCAGTCGAATCACTAGCACTAACAGTCGGAACAGAAGGAGTCACTGGTCTAGCTCTCGAATAACTCTGATAGTCTGACTCATCTCTGGCTCTCTTTCTAGACTGATTTCCCTAACTATGCTGAAATGGCACTGACAATGGTCTCTTCCCTCTATCAAATCCATGCAACTCAAGCTGTCTCAACTCTGCCTCATTACGCTCAGCTGTCCTAGCTCGTCGAGTAATGTCTTTGTATTCCTGATCCATATGTAAAGCAACACTGGTCTTTATCGTAAGACGCAATCCCTTCAGAAACCAATCACACTTTTCTTTTTCTGTGGTCACAAACCCTGGGACGTACTGCATCAATCTCATAAACTCGATCTCATAATCGTTAACAGTCATATCATTCTGTTTCAAATTCATAAAATCATCTCTGCACTTAGAAATATACCCAGCTCCGACATAACGATCACGGAAATCCCGTCTGAAATGATCCCAAGTAACCCTACTAGATGGAGTAACAAGCTTCTCAGCCTCCCACCAATTCTGGGCTTCACCCTGCAGCAGTGATACGACAGCCTTGAGTTTTCGGTCGGTAGGATAATCCATCTCAACAAATAATCGCTGAAGCTTCTTCAACCAGTACTCTGCATCGGTTGGGCCTGTACCCGTCTTTCCCTCGAACATAGTCATCCCAGCAGCTAGAAACTCTATGGATATAGGTCTCCGAACACCCTCAGACTGACGAAGGTATCTCAATAACTCTCTCTGAACAGTAACAACATCCATGCCCACTGTCTCACTATCCCCTGAATCACGATGACCACTACTCTGAGCAGGCTGAACATGGGGGTCTCCTCCACCGGTCTGCTGAGCTCCAGTTTGCTGAGCTCTAGTCTGCTGAGCCCCAGTCTGCTGAGCTCCAGTCTGCTGAGCCTCAGTCTACTGAGCTCCAGTCTGGTCCACATGTTGTTCCTCCACATTCGCACCCTGGACCTCATCCTGATTTTGTATCGAACCCTTAGGAGGTGGAACGTCACTATCCGAAGTCGTGGTACGACCTCGTCCTCGGCCACGACCTTGACCGGCCGTTACTCTAGAACTTCTCCGAGGTGGCATAATAGTATATCTACAAAAGACAGAATCCTAAGATTAGATTCGGTATTTGGAGACCTTATTCAGAATATGTATAAATATATTCATAATAGACCATAAGTTTATCAGAAATTCCCGTTTTACCCCGAAAACATTTGAGAATTCATGCAAAAATTTATTTTTAATTTAAATTTGATTTAAATCACCCATGCCGAGTGTTGAACCTGGCTCTGATACCATTTAATTGTAACCCCCTAAACCCGACCCGGAAGAACTGGGTCGAATATAAGGAGTCAAACTCAAAGCTTGTCCCTCACACAAGTAACCTGATTCAAAACTTTAATTCCAAAATAGATAATAAAAATATCGCATAATATATATACTGATAAAATACTCCTGAAAATATTAAATATTCAAAATGTGCATGCATGATAAAACGTAATAAAATATCCAAAATCTGAAATTATATATATAATCTGATAAAACATATAATAAAAATAAGTCCAAGTCTCATATTGATAATAACAAATAAATAAGCTGGAAAACGAGGTCCTCCAAGTACCGTAGCCTAGACTTGAGTATCTGAAAATAGAAATAAGGGGGAGTCAGCGATAACGCTCAGTGTGTCTCTACAGTGCAAACAGGATGAACAGAATCGTCATAAAAACAGAATCAGTCAGATATTATCATAATACAATTTACCACCATAAATCAGTTCAAACACATAAACAAGTGCGAATGAATATGCAACACAATATGACATGCACCCAACTACATCACCATCTGAAGAGTAAGGTTCCCCAGAACCACTCTCTACCTCGTCACCATCCGAAGTGGTATCCAGCCTGTAGGCAAAACCACTGATCCGAAGTAGACATCATCCTGAAGGATGAAGCTACTGAACTTCCCCGTACATAATCCCACCCATAATGAGATGACATAAAATCTGAGTTCTGAATCCGAATGCATTGTTTATCAACAGAAATGCATAATCATATAATCTGATATACAGTAATTCGAATCTGAATGTATATACAAATATTTCATAACATAACAGAATGCTGAACACGTCAAACATTACAGGTCAACAGAATATTACAATCATATATCATCAGACCACATCATGTATACATTTTAGCAAATCAACATGTTTACATATAGAGCACTGTAAACAGACTGCACAGAAGAGAACACACCTCAAATAGCTAACACTCAACGTCGACGGTGACGTCTCCCACGCTCAGCTCTATCTCTAGGTCGGTCAGAGTCAACTCCTATAACAATTAAATACACCATCAAGAATACTACTACTATGCCAAGACACTGATAATATAAATATCAAACATATTAACAATTAAACTCACGAGCGAATCCCGATGTCTGAGCCACAGGAGGTCGTCTGGGTGGAGGAGGAGGAAGGATCTTAGTATCCGAGTCAATATCGTCTGCAAATACGAATAATACCAATTAATTTTTCCGATATTCAAATATTTAAATACAAGTATAAACGAATAAAAGCGGTCAAAACAGTCTTTCGGGTTCGAATTTGGGAAAACGGCCAGTGGAAACGGAATCAGGACGTCGAAAAACATAAAATAGGCCTTTTCTAAAAAAGTCAACGGTCAACGGTCAACGGGTCAACGCTGACGTCATCGCTGACGTCAGCCGGCTCTTTATAAGACAGACCGGTTCGGTTCTGTCAATCTGGTTCAGTCTTTTGGACCGGTTCAGACCGGTTCAAGCTCAAAAATTCCCAAATTCTACCGATTGAAAATTAGGGTTTTCCCCTAATCGGTTTTCCTTGCCGAAAAACACGCTGATAACGTCCAAACGTTATTTCCGGCCAACCAAACACTACTCATACCTTTTCCGCACTCACCCAAACTCGAAACCAAGGTGAAACGACCGAAATCGGTGGCTCTTTGGAGGAAGACGAACGGTTTCTGAACCGTTTCTCAACAACGATGGACGGAAAACAAAACCGGTGGCTAGGGTGTTGATCGAAACGACGAGAGGAGTCGAATGGTGGAGTCGGACCGTTGAACGGACGTCGTTTGGCCCCTTGCCGGACGGTAAACAAAGTACGGCAGTAGTTTCCTTTTTTTGTTCGCACGAAACGATGAAGGGAGAGGGAAAGGGCGGCGAAAAATTAGAGAAATGGCTTAAAGGTCCCACTTATACCCTAAGAAAAGAGTTAATTACAGAGTGCGCCACTATGCATTTCTAGGGTTTATGAAACGGTACTGAAGTTTTGCAACCTTTGCAATTTGGTCATTGAAATTCTGAAAATTCTCATTTTAATCACTGAAATTTAATTAAATTTTAAATTAAAATTCCCCATTATTAGGGTTTTTAATTTAGGGATTTCACTAATTTAGGTTTTCAAATTAGGCGAAAATTGGGGTGTTACATAAATCCAATAATATAAATAATTTTTTTAATAGTCTAAAGTTAATTATAAATTAGTATCTGTTCATACATATTCTTAACCCTTGAACAATACACACATCTTGCAGACAAAGCGATTGAACTCGAGTTTCTTAAAATGAATATCATCATTTTTAAAAAATAATATTATTTTGTGAAGCATAGCGAGCATACACATCGAGTATTTAAAAAAAACTAATAACATCTATTAATTAAAAAAAATTAAAGAAACAATAAAATAAAATCACAACTTTTATCTACAACAATTAAATATTTGTATAATTTGAAAAAAAAAAGGATACAGGTACAATCGCATTAATTGGTAACTAAATAAAAGGATCCAAACATGGTGAATTTAAAACAAAATAAATTGGAGAAATTTAGCACTTGATTTATGCAAGATTGAAATTGAACTAAGTTTTAAAAGGAGACAGCCTCAGTTCTTTACCAACACAACCTGACCTCATTGGCAAAAGAAAATATTTGATTGGTTAACACTGCATAATTTTATTTATGATTAATAAATAAATGACTTAATTAAAAATAAGTACTCAAATTTCATTTTTTTACTTTAGGTGTGTAATGTTTTTTTTTAAATAAGTATAATATTTTATTTCGTCAATTTTAGGCGTCCGGTGGTTAAAAAAATATGTCATCCAATGAATATATGACATGTGGTTTATTTTTAAATTTCATTTAGTTTTCTAAAAATAAAAATCATAAAAACTATTTTTCTCCGAAAATCCCCAAAATTCTCATTTGTTTTTCATAAACTCCAAATTCCTAACACTCAATCTTTAAATTCATCCTCTACTGCTGCCGAATTAACCACCGCCACCCCTCATTTTTTGTCGTCGTAAACCCACTATCGTTAACCAAAATCTTTCATCACTCCAAATCGACGAACAAAGTTTCAATTGAACGTCGAACGACGAACATGAAATTAATTTCACAAACGACGAATGTGACGAACGGACGAACGACAACTGAGTTTTACGACTCTTTCGACGAGAGGAAGAGATTTTGTTGTTACGACTGCGTCGACATATTTACTGTGACTGATGATTTGGGTTAGAGATTTGAGTTATTTTGATAAAAATGAGAGTTTTGAATTTTTTTAGAAATTAAGTTTTAAAATTTTAAAACAATAAAAAATATTTAAAAACCCAGCCACGTATCAAGCGATGACTGGTTGATGAATTTTTTTAACGGACCGACCTTAAAATGTGAACGGAATAGAACATTAAACACTTAAGATAGTAACAGTATAAACGTTAAACACGTATTTTGACCCAAAAAACTTAACCACCTAAATTAAAAATGATGTAAAATTTAAACACTTATTTTTCAATTAAACCTAAAGTAAAAATAACATTATTAAAAAGTACAACTATAAATCTCGAACATTAACCATCGTGCAGGTTAACGAAGTCATAGTTTGAAAAGTAGTACTTGTTTGGCAGGGTTGTTGAAATGAATTGGTGGAAGGTAGGGTGAAGGACAATCTAAGCTTCACATCATGCGTTTCGTCTTCAATCCTCACTAACCACGCCCACATCCTCTCATCCAAGTTTCTTTAATAATTTAAAATGATTTCGTTTATTTGTTTACCGATTTAAATAAAGATTAATTTTATTATATTAAATGAACCCAACAAGTGGTCTCAATAGAAAAGTAGATGATGTTCATTCTAAAAAATCCGAGTTCAATCGTTTTGTCTGTAAAGTGTATGTGTATTGTCAAATGATTAATAATATATATAAAAAAATATTAACTTGTAATCACCTTTAAATTATTAAAAAACTATTAAATTAAATAAAACCTCAAAATAATAAAATTCTTTCGTTAAATATATAAGGCTTAACGCTTAAATAAGTTCCCAAACTATACCTTGTTTAGATAGATGTATGAACTATATTTTGGGTCAACTATGTGCCTAACGTTTCATTTCGTGACACATTCAAAGTTTTTTGTCAACGGTTGTTAAAATAAATCGTCATCCAATCCAAACATGACATGTGGCCTATTCTTTTTTTATATTTTTAATTTCTGAATTTCTTTACAAATCTAATTTTTTTACAAACCTCAAAGTTTTAATTTCTTTCAATCAAACCTCCAAATCACATCTCCCTCAACATCTAGCATCCCCAACAAGTCGGTGGTCCACTGTTCACCGCCCAAGCGTCGTGTACCTCACCGTTCGACATCTGTCATCCTCTACCCGTCGGTGAGAACTCAATTGGCCTCTTTTATTCTTCATTGTTGGGTATTCGTCGATGATGCAATCAATGATTCATTCGTCAGTTTTTTACGACGAGATGATGGGGTTTTCAATAGAGGGGGTCTGATAAAGATAAGGGTGATCGGTGGTGGTTGAATCAGTTGTTAGAATGGAGGAATTTATAAATTTAGGGTAAGGGTTTGGGGTTTTAGAGAAACCATACCACATGTTCAAATTTTAATGGATAATGGAAAAAATAGCGCTTGGCACGAAAAAACCTTAAATAAATTATGGAATAAAACGTTAGACACCTATTTGCCTCAAAATATAGTTCATGCACATATGTGGAAAAAATATATAATTTGAGCATTTATTTAACTGTTAAGCCAATATATGATATTACTATAATTTTCTATGTTTAAAATCTAAATTTTTTGTTTAACTAAAGTAATTCGTACTACTTTCCAAATGTACGAGAAATTATACCATGAGCTTAGCTTACCATATCAGCCATGGTCCCATTTAATAAAAATCACCTACTTCACCATTATTTTTCATGTCATTAATCCAATAATATAATAACTTAAAAAATTGTTTTTAAATGACATGTAAAAACATTAGTAAAGATTCATTGATTAGAATATTAATGACATAGAAAATAATGGTGAAATAGGTGATTTTTATTGGATGAGACCATAATTGATGTGGTAATCCATGCCCATAATATAATTTTTCCAAATGTACAGAGATATTTAGAAGTTTTTTTCTCCAGCATTAGCCGCCCTTTACCTTTCTCTCTCATTCATCCACAGTTGGATCATTTCTTAATCTACGGCCTTTTTTAAATCTGAATCAACCTCTTCTTTTACTTTAAGATACAAAAATGATTTTTTTATAAGTAAGGGAAGTAGTCTTAGGCCTCGTTAAAAAACTCCTTAAACCTAAATGGAGAAAAAAGAGTGTCATAGGAACTACTTAAAAAACAAGGATCACTAGCTCTAACCAACTAAAACGAAAACTAACTAAAGGTATCCAAAACAACTAAATGCGAGACTTCAACCGGTGGTTCGACAAACTCATGAAACCCAAAAGGTAGCTTCCACGCCAATTGAGCGAGACCATCTGCAACTCTATTGCGTTCTCTATTCACTCATACAGGCTTCACCTCCCATTATCGATCCATTAAATCCCAAATGTGTTGAATAAAGGAAAGATGCTTCCTCACATGCACGCGCTCCCAAAGCACACCTAAGGCTTTATCACAATCCGATTACACTTGTATTCGAGAGATCCCCAACTCCCAAGTGAAATGCAAACACTCAAAAATACCCCAAAGTTCTGCTTCAATGGCTGAACATAAGCCAACACTCTTCGCAAAACCAACAATCCACTCACCATGATGGTTCCGAAGAACTCCTCTACAAGTTGCGCCACCGATGTGAGCTCTGTACGAACCGTCTAAATTACACGCAACCCACTCCACTGGAGGAGGATGCCACCTAGTTGGCCGTGGTCGTCGAAACCCATTGCTGCAAAATGAGTTCGAAACAACACTGATATGGCCATTTGCAACACACTCTATTACCAGTTTATGACAACGCACCAACACCAGCTCTTGCTCTGCTTCATCCGAATTAAAAATCGATTGGTTACGGCGAAGCCATAATGACCAGATGATATACCCAAACCAAAGATCCCAATTGGAAAAAACAATGGGGAAACGACAACCATGTTGCAGATTCTGTTTAATCCAAACCTATAGCGGAGCAGTGAAAAAAACTTCATACGCGTCAATTCGAATAAGACTAGACTATACTCCCACTGCAATTGGGCAATCTCGGAGGATATGTAACGTATCTTCAACTGCAGCTCCACAACGACCACACCCCTCATCATCCGTAAGATGTCTCCTTACCCGTTCGTGGTTCGAAAGAATCTGATCCCAATATACCAGCCAAATAAAAATTATCACCCTCGGCGAACATTTAAATTGGGCAATTAAAGTCCATGCATCATCTACCATCCCAGTTCTAGGACTTATAAGTTGAGAATAAGCGGATTTAACAGTGAAATTACGAAGAGCAGTCTATTTCCAACCGGGGGAACCTTTTGGCGCCGATTGCAAAGGAGGCTTAATGGCCTCTATGGACAACGACGCATGAGATGAAATATGATCACGAAAAAATGGCCAATTCCAATCACCATTTAGCGACACCATATCCTTAACACTACATGATAAGTCAAGCATAGCTGTATCGTCTAGCACATGATCAATTAGAGGTCCAATGATACTAATCTATGAGTCCAGCCAGAAGGAAACATTGGTCCCGTTGCCTAAGTTCCATACAACCCCGTCTTTCACTTCACCCTAAACCTTCGAGATACATTGCCACATATTCGAACTACTACTACGGTACGAATCCGTGAGAGTGCCATTTGGCCATCTATATTTAGCGCGCAACACTTGTACCCAAAACTGGCCCGGTCGAGAAAACAAATGAAACACCACCTTCATGATGAAAGCCTTGTTCTGTTCATGCATCAATCGTACGCCTAATCCTCTATTGTTAACACTGTTACAAATATTTTCCCATTTGATGAGAGGTATACCGCGTTTATCATCCGAACCACCCCAGATGAAACGTTGAATTAAGCCTTCAATTCTTGTGCACACATTCTTCGGTAGTAAAATTAATTGCATAGTATAGGCCAGAATCGAAGTCAGAACCGACTTTACAAGAGTAATACGTCCTATTAAGGACATATTTTTAGCTTTCTAACCCGATATCTTATCCTTGATCTTTTGGAAGATGTAGTTATGAGTTGCACATGTTACACGCTTATGAAGAAGAGGAACACCAAGGTAAGTACCAAGATCTTCCACTTCCTCAAAACCTAGACGGCTACAAATATCGACTCTACACCTCCTTTGCACATTAGGAGAAAAAAAGCATATGGCACGTGCGACTTTGAACTACTTACCTTAAGCCCAGAACTTGCACAAAAACCATCTAGCACCTTCTATACAACTGCAACTTGGTCCAAAGAAGTTTCAGCGAAGAGTAACAAATCATCCGTAAAAAAACAAATGAGATACACCCGGACCACCACAAGATAAATGAATCGGCCGCCAAGCTTTTATCCCAATACCCACCTTAATTGTGTGCGCAAGTCGTTTCATGCACAGAATAAATAAGTAAGGCGACAAAGGGTCTTCTTGACGAATGCCCCATGAAAGAGACGATTCCGATGTACTACCATTCCACAAGACCTGCGTTGAGACAGACATTAGACAAGCCATGATCAACTTCCGTAAATCATCTGGAATACCCATATCCATTAGCGTATCTTGAATGAAGCCCCAGTCCAAACAATCATAAGCTTTCTCAAGGTTGATCTTCAGACCCATCCAACCTGACCGCCCTTTCTTGCGACACATAGAATGAAAGACTTCTTGTGCCAAAATAATGTTATCCGTGATTGCACGACCTGGCACAAAACTTGTATGATTATCCGAAATCCTAGACGGAAGGTATGGTTTAAGTTTATTTACAATAATCTTAGTAACCGCTTTGTAGAGCATATTACATAGACTGATAGGCCTGAACTGTGAAATAGTTTATGGATGCTCAACCTTCGGTAACAACACTAAGAGAGTTCTATTTAGGGAGGAAGGGATGGTACCTGAAGCAAAAATGCCTTTGATAAACTCACATACATTCTCGCCAACTAATGCCCAATTCTTTTGAAAAAACATCGCGTGTAACCCATCCACACCAGGAGCCTTCAAGGGGTTCATCTCAAACACTACCCGAGTAATTTTCTCTGATGTAACATGATAGCTAAGTTTTCGACGATCCAGAGACCCAAGGCGAATAAAACGACCCACAATAATATATTTAGGGAGAGGTCCTGGTGAAGTCGTAAAAAGGTCTTAGAAAAAAGAGACCGCGAGCTTTTGCAATTGCCCTTGATCCGAGCAGCAACAAAATTTTTCCTCTTGCGACTCATAGCACTTGCATGAAAAAATTTAGTATTTCGGTCGCCATACGGCAACCAATTTGAACGAGCCCTCTGAAACCATAACTCTTCATGCTTGAGAATAATCTAACTGATTAACAAGGCGTGCTCGAAGCTTGACTAGGGAAAATAAATACATGGATTCCAGCTTTTTATCAATGCCTGCAATCTTGGCCATAATTCGACTTTTTGCTGTATAATATGCTCGAAAATCTCTTTGTTCCAGACACCTACGCGTCTCGTAAACTTGACAATATTTTTTTCAATGCTACGATTCTCATCCCAAACCAATTCCAAGAACTCATGAAACTTGGGGTGATCTTGCCATGGTGTTAAAAACTAAAAAGGGTGATTCCTGCTTCCATAGGTATGAAGCAACGACTTCAAGAAAATGGGTATATGGTCGGATCCAAGTTGGTCAAGGTGAAGCACATCAAACATACAAACTTTCACAAAAGTCGCATTCACAAGGAAACAATCAAGTTTTTTGAACAAATTACCTCGGCTCCATGTAAAAGTGCATCCCTTAAAACTTGCATCAATTAGACCTGTGTCAAACACGATATCTGAAAAAAGATTATTAACTCTGGAGCCATTCGTCACCCATCCATTCCTTTCACTACTACTAAGGGTAAAGTTAAAGTCACCCCAAGAATCCAACCAACACCATCACCTGGGTCCAAACGAGCGAGCAACGGCCACAAGGCTTTTTGAGTAGACACATTTGGACTAGCATAAACTGCTGTAAAGAAAAAATAATGAGAAGAACAATGCACCTGTACCCTACGACAGAAAACGGAGTCCGCCACCCCTTGTACATTCCAACACATAATACTCATCATTAAGATACGAATAGAGAGAAGACCAAAACTTACAAGGCTCCCAACGACTAGCTATCCTCATTAACCACTGATGGACTCGCTACATGCAAGGTCGCTTCTACCCCTACAGCTACTGACACTGTATCATTCATGATGTGATCCTACTGACTCGTAGAAGCAAGTGAGTTTTCTGCAGCCACTCTCCCAGGTTCAGAAGACGTTGATGGACTCACTACAAATTCTGGTACCTGGCTCATCCATTCAGATAAGAATGGTTTCAAAGGCAGCTTGAACTCATCATTCTTTCGTATCCTCAAGCTTTTCGAAACACCCTCCTTTTTACACCTTTGTTTCACTCCCGTGGTTGAGACTATGTTACCCCATGTATTCATTATCATGTCCTGACCCTCCTCTACAATCAGCGCGATCGAAAGCCTAAAAGTTGATCCACCCTACGAACTGCCACATCCTGGACATGCTGACCAACGATCACTGCTTATCTTGTACCCCCAGAGCATGTACCGCATGTTCCTCACTTGAGCCCAAAACAACACTGGAAATCCCTCGTGAAACCCCTTGCTCTTGCAACGCAACAGATGCCTTAAGAACCGACCTTCCACTTGAAACATGACCAACCCTTGACTTCTCTATATATACCACAAGGGTGTTTCCTTTAGCTCGACTCCATACATCAACTTCTTCTGTATCATCCAAATTCTGGAGGACCACAAATTTAGAGTTGTCGAAGTTACCCCTCTCCCCAGAGTCTGAAGTCTTGGCCACCGTATCTTTCCGTGGTCTCCTGCTTCTAGCTGGTACCATCATCAATGGCCCATAAGCTTCATTAGCCTCTACAGGTTTAGGTTGCACCGCCGGACGAGGCAAGGGTTCTTCCTGCCCCTGCTGCTTATCACACCAATCTTGTAAGTGGCCGTACACACCACACTTATAGCATATAAAGTTCAAACCTTCATATTCTAGCTTCTGACTAAAGCCATCAATATAAAGACTCAGGATCAATGGCTTATTAAGTTCCACAATCACGGCCAAGTAGGCAAAACGACCCCTCTCACCTTTATTTGTACTATAATCTACCTTAACCAGCTTTCCAATGAGTTTCCCAATCCAACGAAAAATGCCTTTTGTATAATAACAGAAAGGTAAACCCAGAAGTCTAACCCACACTACCACTTGCGAAAGATGTTTCTCCGATGTTAAAAACGACATGCTCCAAGGTTGGACCGTTAAGTAGCTACCAAAGATAGTCCAGGGGCCACCCGCCAAAACCTTCGAGTAATCCTCCACAAGCTTTAGCTTAACTAGAAAGTAATCGTTATCAAGATCGACCAGACTAAAACTCTCGGATAACGTCCATAAATTTGGGAGACGCGAGAGCAAGGCTTTATAACCAATACGCTTCCCCAACAACCTGACTGAGGGAATAACACCCACCACATCAATTTCAACATCCTCCAAATTTACCACAATATCACCATCTAACACTTTTCTACCCTTACTTATCGGAACCAGTGACAACCCCTGAACTGCCCTAGCATAAGACACATTAGGAGGGCTGGCCAAACCGGAAGACAACTATCCGGCCATGTCACCAGTATCCATCATAACCGAGTGTTGCGTGTCAAAAGTCCTATCGCAATGTAGTGCAAGTGTACACGACGCAAGTAGTAAAGTGATACTCAAAGTATCGGATGTCGAATCCACAGGGACTGGAAATAGCTTTATCCTTGGATTGCTGCACAAGAGAGAAAGAAATGAATTTAATTTATTGAGCAATAATATTGAAGAATAATGAATATAAGATAACGAAGTTTTCAGAGTTGAGAAATAAGTCGGTATTGATCTGCTCGGTAGTGCAGGTGTTGCACTGTATACGAATTCATGTTCTGTCGTCGTCCCTGTCGCGGCAGCACCTGTCGCGACAGCAGTCTGTTGTTGTCACGGCAGCGATCACACAACTTTGTACTTCAAGCTTTGCAAGAATCCTTGCTGTGACTTGTCCTATCCCTAGGTCCAAGTACTGTTGATGACACTTCTCGGATGATACCTCCCGCCAATACGCTTCCCAATACACTTCTGCAGGCAATACACTTCTCGGATCACACAACTCTGTACTTCAAGCTTTGCAAGAATCAAAGGGTGAACACCAATGTTATTAAATTCTTCCTTAGCCACTTAACCTCGTCCTATCCCTAGATCCAAGATAGTTCAACCATAAACTGGAGAAACCGCACTTATTCCTTTCGTATACTTAACTCTCCCGATATTAAGTAAATAGATAATCTCACAATGCTCTCCCGATACTCTTGTAAGATGTTGAAAACCAGAATAAGCAAACTTGAAGTTTTATTTCAATGAACAGAAAATTCCTAAAAACAGTACAATCCTTGCAACTACTTTACAGAATCAACCCTTAGCCCCAGGGGAAGTTTAGAACATGATGAGAAGGAGGAAAACGGCAAGGGTTTTGAGGAAGACGGCTAGAGAATAAGATATCATTCCCTAGGTCGAATTACATGCCTTTATATAGGCCTTGAGTTCAAATTTTCTAATAAGGTAAGAATACAAGTTCAAACTAAAGTACAACTCTAATTAAGATTAAATCTCCAGAGTAGATGCCTTTAATTCGTCATCTTTTCTTGCTTTGGGTTTCTTCCTTGAACTTTGGGCTTGGCCTTCATTCTGATCTAGGGCTCAGAAAAATATAGGAGTGGTCCACGACAGACCGGCTTAAATTCCTCTATCTGTCGAGCTCCACTTCACTTTTCCCTTCACCATTGCTGTCGTCATGGCTGCCACGGCAGTGGCCACGACAACATCCTTCTTCTTGACTCCCGTCGTGTGTTCCAGCTCTGTTCTGTCGCTGTCCTGAGTCTGCCACAGCAACTACCTACAAAAGTAGCGAAATCAATAGAAATTGTGCCATTTATCTAAATGTGATATGTGAAACTTTACCTAAATGCAATGAATTATGCTTGAATGCAGCAGAAATATGGGTTAAATGGGGGGTAAAATATAGAACTTTTGCACACTCAACATCGAGCCATCCTCGTGATGAGGTGTAGTCGTCGCATTATATGGGGGTGCAAGAACATTGATCATAATATTTTCCTCCTCACCATTCTTACCCTTTTTCAATACTCGTTAATCTCTTGCAGACAGAGGGGACGCCGACCGCTCCAAAATTGGCGAGAACTCGACACTAAGGCCAGGGTGCTTGATGCCATTAACTAAGCTAGCAGTTCCTTGCGTACTACCAATCAAAAGCTTGGAAGAAACATGAGAAACCTCCTCCTTTTCTACCGTAACCCCATCCGACTGCTAAACAAGTGAAGAGACAACAGAGGGGCCATTATTCACGTCACCCACTCCGACTACCAGCGCCCTATCTTCAGGTGGCCGACCGTTAAGGATTTCATAATGAAGCTTCAAAGAACTCACGTTAGGGTTAAGGTTTCCCATCACAGTTGTTTGAAGAAAGTATTTTTGAACGATTAATGTTTATAAGAGAAAATCGAAAGATTAATGGTAAATGACATAAAAAATAAAATTTTGTTATACTACTTAAATTCCGAATGATGTTAATAAATATTTAAAAAAATTAATTTAAAAAGTTCATTTTAATAAATTACACACGACCCGTAAATCTCTAAGTGCCATTTACCAAAGACCCACTATTCCTTGTCTATTTATACCTCCATTGTTTTCCATGGAACCAAAGTAAAACAAACTCATTCCTGTTTCCTCTCTCAACTCTCAACTTCATATTTTATACAACCAAAAGACCTCGCATTTTGATTAACATGGAGAGTTTTTGCACGACTACTACTAATAGGACGAAGGGTGGTGCGGTGGACCCTTTGAACTGGGGCATTGGCGCGTTGCAGCTGAGTCACTCAAGGGGTGCCATTTAGATGAAGTGAAACGTATGGTAGCCGAGTATAGGCGGCCATCGGTGAAGCTCGGTGGTGAGAGCCTGATGATTTCTCAGGTTGCAGCCATAGGCACGGCCTAGCCCCATGACCGGAGATCCCCCTCCACCGCCGGCAAGGTTCCCGGCGGTGCTCCGGTGAGTATCCGGCGAGGGTAAAAGAAGGCAAAATGAGGCTAAAAGAAGGCAAAACGACCCTCCCCCACTCCGTCCCTCCCCTCCCCTCTCCCTCCATGGGGAAAATTCGATATAACTAATGTCTCGGTCGGCCGGAAAGCTTCCACGGTTGATGGCCTTTAGGCCTAAAATCGCGATCGTCCCTCCCCATTGCCTCACAATTTGGAAAACATCGGTGAAGATAAAAGAATGACGGCTTGGTTACGGGATCAATTCCCCGAGTTGCCCCTTCGTAAAATAGCACTCCCTAGTGTTGGGAGGCTCGAACAACATCGGGCGGTCGAAGGCCCTACGGTGCGGAAGCCCCGCACACCATTGGGAGGTCCAAGGCCCTTGGGTGGCCACCATCAAGGTGCTGAGAGAAGGTGTCCCCATTTCAGACATGGCACCCACGGGGCCCTTAGAGTGCGGCAGCCAAGCACGTACACATGAGTTGGGTGTCAAGGTTGAGCTATCGGATGATGCACTTATGCAAGGGCTGGCGTTAAGGCCAGCGCTGATTGGGTACTTGATGGCATGAACAAAGGCACTTACAGCTATGGTGTTACTAGTGATTTTGGTGCTACTACTCATCGCAGAACCAACCAAGGAGCTGCCCTTCAAAAAGAGCTAATTAGGTAAGTTTTTTTTTAGTTATTAATGGCATAATGCCAAAAAATCCCATAACGTTTAAGTGAATAGTCATTTTAGTCTATATGTGGTTGGAACTGTGAGTCAATTAACAATAAATGACTTGAAATGACATTATAAACCTATGTGACAGTGTACGCTAGCATAGCAATGTCATATAGACAAAGATGTTGACTTGACATAATGACACATCATTTAAAATTTTAATTTTATAAAATTACTTTTTATGCTGACGTGTCATTATATTAAGTCATTTCAAGTTGTTTATCGTCAGTTGGCTAACAGTTTACATCCACAGAGAGGCCATTTTAACATAAATTGAAATGTTGATAGTTAAAATATTTTTAAAAAATAAGGGGACAAAGTAACTATTTAATTAAATGTTATGGGCATTTTTTTGATATTACACCTTCATTAATAATAGGAATATCAATCGACAATAGATTACAAAGTTTTAGTAATCAAAACCATATAAAATAGATAACATGAGAATACCCCTAATAGTACTACAACAAAACAAGTCATTGTGGCGCCGCTAAAAACTCTCTCAACGCTAAAGAAAGCGCTGCTGAAGTCAGCGTTGCAACAGTTCGCGACGTTTATGGACAAAAAACGTCGAAAAAAGTCAACACATATAGCGGCGTTTTGAATATCGAACGCTGCTAAAGGTTATGGGAAATTGTTGCGCTTGGGAACAAACGTCACTATAAGTTGTGATATTTAGTGGCGTTGTTTTACCAAAAACGTCACTATAAACTGTTCTTTAGTGGCGATTTCCATCCAAACGTCACTATAAGTTTGAAATGTAATGGCCTTTTCTTATATTGTCTGTGTATATAGTGATTTTTAGTGGCGTTTGATATTACAAACGCCGGTATCGTTCCTCCAAACAATTATTTACAGGATCATATTTCCGTACTTATATTCATTCAAAATTTTGTACAACATATCTTCCAACCAATTCAATTAGAATAAGAATAACATGTCTAAGAATAGATAAAGAAAATAGGACAACCGCATTCATTCAACCCTAAGAAAGTTTACCTAACATCCATTAAAAATTCACAACAATATTCATTACACTAAATTTCGAGTTTGAGAACAGCAAGATGGCATCAAACACGATAAAACCAAAATCAAAATCTAACTTTCATCACCTACTAATAGGACGATAAATTCAAAGCAATACTATTTTCACAGGTCTCGAATACTCAAACCTGCAAACACGAGACAAACAAGAATTTCAGTCAAGGACAATGGTTTGTTTCTGCTACTTATCTAGTGTTGAAGCATTTCATTTGTTCATTATAGCTGCTGCTGGTTTGACTGAAAAATGGAAGAGACTCCAAAAATTCTATGGTTTTACATGGAAGAAGAGACTGCTTCAACTTATCGGCCTTCTCAGCAACGGACACGCAAAGTGTGTACATGTACTTTTGATTGCCTGCAGAAGTAGCTGAAGTTAGATGAGTATTCAACTTGGAATTATTTGGTGTTAATATATGAAGAAAACTCATTGGGACATATAAAGGTAAATTCAGCATTTCCTTAGATTTATGACAAGTTAGAACATGCACTTGCTCAAGTTTCATGGCCATCAAGCTTGTGCAGACCAGTAAAAAAAATACCATGTTAACTTTAGATTAATGATTTCTTACTGAGAATCAAATATTCCAATTAGAATACTTTGATAAGATACAAAGGTAATTCACAACAATGAAACTCCATGCATAACATTCAAAGTTAACTTAAAAAGAAAGAAATTCACCCTACTCGCCAGTAAAGCATAAACAGTTGAATCTAATTGGCTATGTTATTCATACTTGGGTGTTACTGTTAAGACACGAGTATCGAATACAAATACTTGAAAAAATAAATCTATATGGCAAGCCAGCTGCAAAATGAGGTTGTGGTTGTGGAAATGGAAACTCGTGTTTAATGGAACTCCTGCCAAAACATAGACCCTCACCCTACTAGCAGTATCATGTAGTTAGAGCATAATTTATTGCAAGGCTACAAGATTTTTCACTTTAAAGTTCTAGAAGACAGTTCCCATAAAATGTAGCATATAATTACCTGAATTTTTCTGATTAAAAAAATGGGGGTCAATAATGAGGACTATGCATGCTCCAAGTTTTCAGCAACACTAATAGTTGGAAGGTTGTCCAAAGCTTTCTGTATCCTAAGCCTTTTTGTCCTGCAGAAAAGAGAAGAAATAGTGGAATAATCCATTTAGAACAAGGAAAAGGTGACATATCAGCTTCATGATTCAGGTACTAATAAACTGCACATAAATCAAAGACCAAGTAACTTCAAGTCTTCAACTTGGACCCAGAAACATTTTATCTTTCAGCACTATTAGTTTAATTTTGCAAAAGTTAAAAATGAAAACAATATTTCTATTAGTTTATAACAAAAACTTGTAGCACATGTAATTCTATAAGACTCATTATCTTTTCAGCAACTGCACTTAGAATGGTACTAGTGATTAATAGATATCCTTTAAGACTAGTTATATACCCAGTCTATTTTGGAACATGTGTGTCTGCCGGGTGGGAGAAGAGGATTACATAGTTAATTAGCAATATAAATGGGTTTATGCACATTTTTAACATAATTGCTTGAAATATAGAATAAGAAATTGAGAACATACTCCTTGGTAACATGCCCATTGCCTGGAGCAAATCTTCATGCTCAGAAATTGATGGAGGAGCACCACCTTTTTCAGTAATAACTTTGGCAACCTCATCATGCATTTTCTGCCTTAATTGTTTCTCTTGTAGCAAGTAGAAAAACCAGTTTTGCATTAGGATGCTTAAGATCACAACCAAAAAAGAGCATGTAATATTACAAGCATTACCTTATCCCTTGAAGCAAGAATATTTTCTTTTGCTTCCTCACTATCTATAAAACTTAGAATTTTGCTTGTCAATCCAGTTCCGTAATGTGAAAATTACACCTGACATTATATTTAAACAATAAGTAGGTCTGAGGCCCACGTGATTATGCTTTAGGATCGCGTATGTAGTGCCGTCTGTTATAGAAACGCCACTAAGGTATCATTTGTAGCGCACATATATAAGTTTATTGCGGCGTTTTTACTAAAAACGCCACTAAAAGTACATGAATATTGCGGCGCATTCTCATTTTAAGGTGTTTTTTCTATGAACGCCGCGAGATGTACCAAATTAGAGGCGTTTCTGCAGAAACGTTGCTAAAAACTTGTTCTTGCATGAAAACAAAATTGGACTCCTGCACCTAAATCAAAATACTAACAAAACAACCCTTCGACTTTTACGGGACTGAGTCATGATATAAGATAAAAAAACAAATTTGATAATTGTACAATAAAAAAGATATCAAGATTTGAGAGAAAACTTTTTCATGAAAAATAAACCATATAAAAAACATAATTCAACTTAATGTTGAAAAAATTATAATAAAGTGAGTTTGTAGGACTAAAACTGTTACGCTTACTAAACCCTGCGTAGCAAGAAATCAACTCAAACTATTTTTTTCCATTTATACCGTAATGTAATTGAAGAAGTATAACACTATATAAATTTGGGTTGCAAACTTTAACAAAATACACTTAGATACGAATTTTGAAAGTCAAAGAGTCCAAAGACAAAATTTCAAACTTCGACAAAAATGTCTAAACTTAACGAACGAGTTATCCACCTCTTTCACAAAATCCCTTAAGGGAGCGTCTAGTTCACGGAATATAATATTACCTCTGGAAATAGAATTCCCGAAATGTAATATTACCTGACATATTACTGAAATATTACATTACCAAATTGTTTGGTAAGAATATAAGATTACAGTGTTTGGTTTAAGGAATAAAAGATTACTTGACTGAATATTTTACCAAATTGTCCTATATATTTCCTTTTTAACAAAACAAACTTTAAATACTAAATTTAAAAAAATTATAAAAATTCATAAAATTATTTTCATTACGCATTCTAAATTTTGCAAAACTTTATATTTAATGTATTATTAATATAATTAGTAATGTTTTAAAAAATAATTACATCAATTTTTTTTGCTTCCTACTATCATTTATTCAAAAATTATTATTGTATTTAATCCTTTGCTCTCTTTAATACAAGATCAAATTTTTATTTTTTTTCTTCTTTAATTAGTTTGAATACCCTATACCGTTTTTCTTTTCTTTTCCTTCAATACATTGACTATAAAGTATTAAAAACCATTCAAGTAAATAGGTTTGGTAATGGTTGTCTATGGCATTCAAGTAAATATACTTTGTGATGTATGGACAACACCATTGTGATAAAAACAGAAATGGCATGGGAAACAAATGAAAAATCTAGTAACCAACTAATTAAGGAAATTATTGTAAAGGAAAATACATGTAATTGGACGACTCATCATTTTGAAGGATGAAGTTGATAGAAGAATTTTTTT
Organism: Hibiscus tridactylites; assembly: GCA_958450335.1. Lineage (NCBI taxonomy): Eukaryota > Viridiplantae > Streptophyta > Magnoliopsida > Malvales > Malvaceae > Hibiscus > Hibiscus tridactylites. The sequence goes on along the minus strand of OY288267.1, from coordinate 28,146,469 downwards.
TACTCTATTGATAATGTAAAAGCTACTGGTACAACTAATTTATTTGTGAAGCAAAAGTGCTTTATTCACCATAAATCCACATACATATACATAGAAATCGATAGTAAGAGGGGAGATGAAAAACAAATGAGCAACTTGATATTTAACAAATGAAAATTATATACAAAACCAATAATAGTTTATAGCTGCAGAGTAAAATGAAAAAAGAATAGAAAGACATCACTGCAACTAAATACATCATTTAGATTGAAAAATATAGAAATAGATTACCACTTTACGAGAAAATTAAAAGGTATTTTTTGATCTTAAGCCATTTTTAACAATTAAAAAATAATATTTACACACCAAAAGAAAATAAGGATAAAAAAATACCAAGACTTTAATTTTTTAAAATTCTCAGCAAACAACTACCAGAGAAATTATTAACAATCACCATTGAATCAAATATGTATAAATATATCTTGTTTTCTTTACTTTTAACTTAAAAATTAATAAATAAAATATACTTAATAAAGATAAAACGCTTGATGCAGGACTTTATATATCAATTCATGTTTTTTATACTGAATAAGATGATTTTTATTAAAATTAACCAAAAGGTTTTGTCCAGGAATATGAACAACTACAGATCCTACTAAGTAAAAAGGCAACAATATAACCGCAAAATAAATCTACAGCATCACAACACCTTGCTACAACAAAAAACGAGAAACTAAACAACTAATATAACACAACAATTACGATTGTAGACTGAAAAGTACTTCGAGGGAATACTAAACCCAAAAAGAAAAGAATCAATATAACAAGAGAGCAAAAAAATGAATTTAGAATCATCAGATCTGATCAAATTCAACGGAAGTATAAAAAAATGAGAGGGGAGGAAAAGCCTCACCAGGAAAAGAGGAGAGCTGATTTTTCATTCTAGGGATTTCACGATCTGTAGAATGAACAAGGAAGGATTTGTTTGAAATACTCACTTTATTTTAGGGGCATTTTTGTCCAAAATGACTAGAATTGTTTAATACCTAATAAATCAAAGGTAATAGCATTCCGGGAATTTAACTAAAAACACGTTACTGTTGAGATTTAAAGATTACCCCTTCAACTGTATTCGCTCGAACTAAACATGAGTATGTGATTTGGGAAAAGATTATTACTCTGATAATGATCTTTTTCTTGAATCAAACACCCCTAAAGATATTAATAAAAAATGAATGTTAATCAAGTCCTAGTCATGCTTAAACTTGGATGTACGAAGTGACTTGGTCTTCATATCATCAGAAGTGTGAATTTTACTCTCAAATTTCAATTGGCCACTATAACTCCTTTCTTGGGTTCATCCACAAAAAATGAAACTATCTCCCTAAAAGTTAAATCCAACTACAACATACTTTATCTTGTCGTACGAGTCCATAAAATCAAATTTAAGAGTAAGAGTTTTGTGACTATACAAATGGTTAAGTGATCATCTAAATATAACCTTTTGATCCTTGCGTCGTTCTCTTCGGTTATTTATGATGACAACATCTGATCACACCCCAATAAGTCATAGTCCAAATCTATTTGTGTGAGAATCGATCACATCTTCGCCTACCACAAAGAGAATTTAATGTTGCGACCCAATGGTGAAATTTCATACATCATAGAAGTTATTATCGTGATCGAATTAAACTTGTAACACTCTGACATCAATTAGTCATAAGATAATGACGAGTATATTGGTTGCATAATAAAAAAAATACCAAAATTTACTTGAAAAGCCCCTAACATGAAAAAGCATGGTCAAGCAGTAAAAATTCATTATAATGTCGAAAGAAGAAGAGCGAGTTTGAGCGGCTAAAACGACTTTGTGTGACGGTTTATTAAATATTACACCACTCATTCATATTTATAAATTATAAAGTAAGTAACTTGATTACATAGAAAACTTTAATAGAAATAAATCTATTCAAATTAAAATTTCTACTTTAAACTAGTTTAAAGTCTAACTGAAAAATATAGTAGCGTAAGAATTCAAGTTAGAAAATCTGACAAGACAAAATTGTCTACTTTGTGGGAGTATTCTAAACTGGACAACAGTCGAGTTGACTCTGGCTGGTGGCTGAGATATAATCGATTTAACTGTAATAAATATGTACTAGTAATTATAATGAGTTGTCATGAGGCCCTAATATTTCTGGAAAGAACATGAACAAAATATATTGTACCAAGATGAGCCTAGAGTAAACGTTATGTAGCGATATGTACTATTAAGCATGTGCACTGATATGTACCAGTAGGGATGCGCACGGGTTGGATCAGATATTTGGCAGACCCGGCCTGATCTATAAAAAATCAATTTTAGGGACTTAATTGTAAAAATATTAATTTCAGGGACCTAATTGTAAAAATAATTGATTTTAGGAACCTAATTGTAAAAAACAATTGAAGGACTTAATTATAAAAATATATAAAGAGGGGTGTTATTACAAATTATCCCTAAAAATATAAGGAAAAATTGCATATTAGTCTCGGGTCGGGTTGGATTTTTTCACCCAAAAACCCGAACTCGACCCGACCCCGAATTCTTTATTACTAAAAGCTCAACCCGATCGAGCCGGGTTGGGTCAGAACCCGTCGGGTACAAGTGAAATGCCTATCCCTATGTACCACTAACTATTTTAATAATTTTTGAAATTATAAGGACTTAAAGCGTAATTATTTTTTAGAATAAAATATTATTTTAACTCAGAAATAGGTGCCAAGACTATACACTTTTTATAAGATAGGCACCCAATGTTTTTTTAGCTGTAATAAGTGCCTAAAGTTTCATTCCGTTAGTGTTTTAAGGTAACACCGTTAAAAAAAATTCACCACTCAATAATAGATTGACATGTGGCTTTTGTTTTTTATTTATTTTTTAAATAATAAATTGAAAATAAAAGAAATTACACAATATCCTAAAATTTTTAAAAATCATAAAAATAGTCCTAAAATCTCTAAAACCCCAAAACCTTAAACTCAAAATTGACGACATTATTGTCGTCGATAACCTCGTCAGATCCGCCGCCACCGCCTAAGGCCACTGACCATTCCCCTAACCACCTATCGTCGATAATCGGCGGGTGGGGTCTCAATCAGACGTCGAACAACGAACGCGTAAGGCTTTAGTCGTTTGACGTCCGATTGGCACGTCTCTCACTAGTTACCGACGATGGATGGTTAGCAAAAATGGGTGATGGCCTAAGGCGGTGGTGTGGTCCGACGAGGTTATCGACGACGCTAGTGGCGTCAATTTTGAGATTTTAAGGTTTGTATTTTAGGGATTTGAGATTTTTTTGAGATTTTAAGACTTTTTAGATTTTTTAAAAAAAATTATTTTCTTTTTTTCTTCAGTTTTTTATAAAAAAATAAAAACATAAAATAAAGACATGTGTTAAATTTTGATTGGGTGATATTTTTTTTATCGGTGTTGCCTTAAAACACTAACGAAATAAAACTTTAAGCACTTATTTCAGCCCAAAAAATATATTAAGCACCTATCTAAGAAAAAGTGTATAGTTTGAGCACCTATTTCCGAGTTAATCCCTAAAATATTTAACACACTTTTCCCCCCACTTTTTCATATTTTTTTAATTGAAACTTGAGTTAGGATTTTTTAATTAAACATTATTATTTTTGAATTAAAAATAAAAAAAAATATGAAAAGTGGCAAAAAAATGTTTTACATATTTTATTTTAAAAAAGAATAATCACGCTTTAGGCCCAATAATTTTAAAAGTTAATAAAATTGTTAATGGTGCATGTCGATACATATAATTAGTGGTATATAGTGATACATGACGTTTACTCTAGGATTTTCCATTGTACCGAGGTTGATATATAAGGCTGTAATTATATCACAAAACCATGGGAAATTTATGGAAAATTTCTGGTCTGTTACCTGCAAGCCCCACTTTAGTTGGATAATGAAGAGGCTACTGAAGCTTCAAGTTTATTTTCGAGTGTGTCCAGCAAGTTGAATATGGGAGGAGAGCAAGGTTTGTTGGCAAAAGCTTGTATGGTTTCCTTGCCATATTACCAAGCATTCTATTATAGCTTGGATGGCTATCCTTGATCATTTACCAACTGCAGACAGATTGATTAGGATGGGAATTGAAGTTGAAATTTCTTGCAGATTATGTGGGACTGGTCAAGAATCGAGGGATCATCTCTTCTTCGAGTGTCCCTATTCATGTCAAGTTTGGACTGTGCTAAGATTGTGCTGTCTGAATAGGACTGTGGACTCATGGGCAGTAGAATTACAGTGGGACATTCATAATCTAAAGGGTAGTTCCCTTTTGGTGCTTGTTCTTAAGCTTGCCTGGACCAGATATGGGAAGAGCGCGATTCTAGGCAATTTTGTTGCCGTAGTAGAACTATAGAGGAATTAGTTGGTTTTATCAAAAGTATAGTTATTAGTTAGTATACGTCTACAGTGTAGAAGCATTAATCGACAGGATACTGTAAATATTCAAATTTGTACAGGATGGGATATTGGTCATTAGATTATTTTTTTTCCTGATTTATTGTAGCAGTTTGCTGCCTTTTTTTTGGATGAGTAACACAAACAATTTATCCAAAAAAATACTTTATGGAAAATTTTGACGAAAACACAAAACATATCAGCTAATTTTCAAATCACAGACTCGAAGATGGTTCTATTTATTCAGTGTAAATTGAATGTGATTTTTTTTTGTTCAGGTTCTTGAATGCTGAGATCTTTGGCAATGGAACTGAGTCATGCCACATACTTCCTCGCTCAGCAACTCAAGCAGCCATGCTTGTTAAGGTCAACACCCTACTCCAGGGGTACTCCGGGATCAGGTTCGAAATTCTGGAGGCAATCACCAAGCTTCCCAACCACAATGTCACCCCGTGTTTGCCACTTCGTGGCACAGTTACTGCATCTGGTGATTCGGTCCCTCTTTCCTACATTGTTGGATTGCTCACTGGCAGGCCTAATTCCAAAGCAGGTGGACTCACTGGGGAACCCCTAGATGCCCTGGAAGCCTTCCGTGTCGCCGGTATTGATCCCGGGTTCTTTGTGTTGCAGCCTAAAGAAGGTCTAGCTCTAGTCAATGGCACTGCAGTTGGTTCAGGCATGGCTTCCATGGTTCTATTTGAGGCAAACATATTGGCTGTTTTGTCAGAAATTTTATCTGCAATTTTTGCTGAAGTCATGAATGGTGAACCCGAGTTCACCGACCACTTGATACATAAATTGAAGCACCATCCAGGACAAACTGAGGCTGCTGCTATAATGGAACACATACTTGAGGGAAGCTCTTATGTTAAAGCGGCTAAGAAGTTGCATGAAATGGACCCTTTGCAGAAACCCAAAAAAGATCAATATGCTATGAGAACATCTCCACAGTGGTTTGGTCCACAGATTGAAGTGATCAGATTCGCAACCAAATCTATTGAAAGAGAGATTAACTCTGTCAATGATAACCCTTTGATCGATGTCTCAAGTAACAAGGCATTACATGGTGGCAACTTCCAGGGCACCCCAATTGGGGTCTCGATGGGCAATGCTCGTTTAGCTATCGCCGCTATCGGAAAACTTATGTTTGCTCAATTCTCTGAACTTGTTAGTGATTTCTACAACGATGGTCTACCATCAAACCTCTCTGGCGGTAGGAATCCATGTCTGGATTATGGCTTCAAGGGTGCTGAAATTGCAATGGCTTCCTATTGTTCTGAGCTCCAATACTTAGCTAATCCATTCCTAACAAGATCAAGGATTGCAGATCGTATCTGCAGTATAAATTTGTGAGGGAGGAGCTTGGAATTGGACAGCTTACTGGAGGAAATGTGAAGTCAGCTGGTGAGGAGTTTGACAAGGTGTTCACAGCTATGTGCAAAGGGAAGATCATTGATCCTATGCTGGAATGTCTTAAAGAATGGAATGGCCCCCCTCTTCCCATCTTCTGGAAATTTGCTATCCAATTTTTTTATTTGTTTTTCACCTTTTCTTTCTTGAATTCCGTTGTAAAAACAAGTAAGTGGTGTGATTGGGGCATGTTGAACCATACTCGTATCTGCGTTTCTATGTTATTGATTCCTGGAGTATTATTTACTAATTTTAGAATATAAATATATTTACAACACTTGACCAACAAGTCAGGATGGCCGAGTGGTCTAAGGCGCCAGACTCAAGTTCTGGTCCTCTAACGAGGGCGTGGGTTCAAATCCCACTTCTGACAGTTTTTTCTTTTCTCTAACTTTCTTCACATCTCAAGTAAAAACTCCTAAGATTCTAGGGTTGTTCTTGAATTCTATAAACCATCATGACAAATGCAAACGTAGTATTAGATTATATTACAAAAATTTTCAATTTTAAAATATATAAAAAATAACTTTAAAAAATGATTTCTCATATTAAATACTTATTTGTATTCGACGTTCATTTCAAATCAATATTAGGTTCTATAACTCATGCGTGAAATTGAATATTTACAAGATTTTGGAACTTAGGTTTGAAAAATAAAACTGATACCAAATTTTAGAATGTGTAAACGGTTTTCCGTTTAAAACCATGCAAACATTGTTCTAGCCTGGTAGTGGTGGACAATCGATCGAGTTAAATTAAAAAAAAAAAGAAGAGTTAGTCGAGCTGGCGAATCTTACTTTATAACTCAAACGTTATTTGAAATTCTTTTCGAGTCAAATTTATGAAATACGAGTAGAATCAAGTCAAATTGACTTGTTTGAAACACATATTTTAAACCAAACAATACATAAGCAATTTCTCAAAAAAAAAAGTTTCCTCTGAAAACTCATTCTTTCCACACAAAAAACTCTATATTATACTCGACTACTGTCGATCCTGACTTTCTATCCATATTAAAAGGAGTGGATCGTCTTGGAATCACCATAACATTTTTCGACACCTATGGAATTACTACTGGTTTTGGTGTTAATTCTCGTGTAAGAACCAACCAAGTATCTGCCCTTCAAATGGAGCTAATTAGGTAAGCTTTTATATTCATGCAATGCATAAAAAATGGCCAAATCAAAGATGGTTTCATTTATTCAGTATAAATTGAATGTGTTTGGTTGGTTCAGGTTCTTGAATGTTGGGATCTTTGGCTATGGAACTGAGTCATGCCACACACTTCCTCACTCGGCAACTTGAGCAGCCATGCTTGTTAGGACCAACACCCTGCTCCTGAGATACTCTGGGATAAGGTTCGAAATTCTGGAGGCAATCACCAAGCTTCTCAACTACAACATCACCCCATGCTTTGTTACAAGTATGGATTAGTTACTATAAGTATAGGATTAGTTGCTTGTGGTTAAGAGTCTGTTAAGCTGTTACTGTGCTGAGCTGGAAACGGTTAGGGATTTATTGTTAGATTACCGTTCTAGCCCCAGCACAGTCAACACAAGAATTGTATTAAACTGACTCGGTCTCTGTTTTAGAGATATTTTACGAGTGTTATAATAAAATCAACGAGAGCGTTTGCCTCTCTTCTCTAAACTCGTCTTCACTCATATTTCCTTCATTATGATTCTTTATCGTTTTTCTAATATGGTATCAGAGCTGATTTCGATTCTGCCGGGTCTTGCTTTGTTCCGCTGCTACCTTTTTGATTTCTCGGTTCTGACTCTTGCGCGTTGCTCCGGTTTCCTGACGGTGCTCGGAGATTTCTTTCTGCTTGTGTTGATCTTTTCGATGGTTCTTTGAGAATGAAGGATGCTATAGTTGTGGACTGACTACGTGACTCAATAATCATTTCAATTTGAGGTTTGGTTTTCGATCATGAGCATCTCTGTTTACACAAATTTCTCATAATTGTGGCAGAATAGTGACGAATTCCTTTCCCTCATTTTGGTAAGGTTTCTTTACTCACGTTCTTCAGTTTATACAACATTTCTTCTGATCTGATTTACTAAGGTTGCTTATTAAAACCATAAGAAAGTGTGACTCAAGTTGATTTGAAAGAGGAGCAGATTAGTGGTTGTCGAGCATCTTTTGATCAGAGATTTGTGTTTCATTGTTTCTCTCTACTCTGTGACACTGTAGCATTCCTTTGTTCTGTGTGGTTTTGATTGTTGTGTTCTTGTATTAACTGTTGAGATTGTTGATTGTACTGCGCGTTTGGTTCTTTGTCTGCTATCTGTTCGTTGTTTTGCCACAGAGACTTTCTGTTGTGGTCATTGTTATTAGATCAGGTGTTTGTGCGCACTTTGTGTTTCTAGTTTGTTGCGTATTACCTGTTTGTTGAATTGTCTAAGCGAATCTCAGCTACTATGACTATTGATTCTCAAACTTCTGGTCAGCATGCTTCTACACCTACTCAGTCTGGTGTAACTTCGATTCCTATTCTCATGAGTTCGTCTAGTGTTTACTCTGTGCAACAGCTTCCTAAGCTTGATACGGTGAAGCTGGTTGAGAGTACATATATTTTGTGGAAGCATCAGGTTATGCTTGTAATTGATGGCTATGGTTTGTCTGCTTATGTGTCTGATCACAAGGCTCCTGACAAAATGGTTACTGATGAGGCTGGGCAATCTGTTGAAAATCCTGCTTACTTGGCGTATCTTAAACAGGATAAATTACTAGCATCCTGGATTTTGTCCACCGTTAGTGTTGATATTCAACCTCTTCTTACGGGAATCACTACTGCTCGTGCTGTATGGAGCACTCTTGCGCGTATGTTTGCTGCTAAATCTACTGCCAAAGTCTCTGCGTTACGGCACAGCCTCCATTCTCAGAAGAAGCGTGGCTTGTCCGTAAGTGAGTACCTTGCCAAAATCAAACTTATATGTGACACTCTCAATGCATCCGGTAATTATATCATAGAACAGGAGTAGGTGAGTGTAATTTTGGCTGGGCTTACTGCTGAGTTCGAATCTGTTATTGCCATTGCTTCACGAGAATTACTAACTCTTGAAGGTCTCACTGAGATGCTTCTTGATTGTGAGACAAGGCAAAAGGAATTTCTGACTGATAGCTTCCCTGTTCAAGCTAATATGGTGGTTCAACAAAAGGATAAATCTGAGGATGTAGAGGATGTTGTTCATTCGAGTACAGAGGTTCAATCTGCTTATGTTGCTAATCGAGGACAACGTGGCAATGGTGCTTATAGAGGCCGAGGTCGAGGCCGTTCTAATTCTAACAGACCTCAGTGCCAAATCTGTGGTCGTTTTGGTCACTTAGCACAAAAGTGCTGGTATCGTTTCGATCAAAATTATGATGGGTCTTCCGTTGCCGTTGATGAAAATTCAGGTGACTTTCACACCTCTAAGGGAGTTGCAACTCCTCCTAATTCTAGTCAAAGGTCCACTGCATCAGTTCAGAATTTTTCCAAGCCTTCTCCTTCGGTTCCTCTTCAGGCTTTTTCGCATGTTATGGCTTCTCCTCAGCCTGGTTTTATCCCTCCTGGTGTTTTTCCGCATGTGTCCTATACTTATCCCTCTGTTAATCAGTTTTATCCCTCCAGCACGGGACATGGTTACTGTGTTCTTCCAGGTTTTCCGCCTGCACCCACTGCCTCACAAGGGTTTATTGTTCCTGGTTCTAATTTTTCTTCCGCTTCTCTGACTGGTTTTCAACATCCACCTAGTTCCTTTCTAGCTACACCTTGCTTGAATACAGGTTCAACTGGAGTTTCTGTTTCCAATGGCCGTGAGGTTATGTGGTATCCTGACTCAGGTGCTACTCACCACATAACCAACACTCGTGATAATCTTCAGACAACAGAAGCTTATACAGGTACTGATTCTTTACTTATGGGCAATGGTGATGAGGTTCGCATCACTCATATTGGTCATGGTTGCTTAACTGCTGGAAATAGATCTTTGTTTTTGCGTAATCTGTTGTATGTACCAGATATCAAGAAGAATCTTCTGTCTGTGTCTCATTTTGCTCGTGATAATAACGTCTATTTTGAGTTTCATCCTACTAAGTGTTTTGTGAAGGATGCTCGAACCAAGCTAGTTCTATTGGAGGGGAGGCGCACTCCTGATGGTCTCTATGAGCTCTCTTCGGGTGGTTTGGCTATGAATGGTGAAGATTCTGTTTCTTCGACTCCTACATCTAATTTTGTTTCTAAAGTTTGTAATCTTTCAAAGTCTGTTTTGCCGTTGGATGTTTGGCATAGACGTTTAGGCCACCCATCCTTAAGTGTTCTCAAGACTTCCTTGAAGTCTTGTAGTATTGATGTAGCTAATAATACTTTGGACAGTGCTTGTGCTTCTTGCTTACAAGGGAAGGCTCACAAGTTACCTTTCTCTTTATCTACAACAGTTTATAATTCCCCTTTTGACTTGGTTGTTTCTGATGTATGGGGTCCGGCACATGTTATCTCTCATGGTTTTGTTTATTATGTGTCGTTTCTTGATGTTCATAGTCGCTATACGTGGTTGTAAAACCTATGTTTGATTTTGATATAACTAGATCTTTAAGGATCAATTTGAAAAACTTAAAATTGTTTTTACAAGTCTCTTAACAAGTTTTGAAACACCAACACTTTAAAACTGATTTGTAAAATTCAAACTCAAAATATTTTCTAAGTGTTCCAAGCCAAACTTATAGAAAATCGTCATAGAGTATCGATACCCTTTGAGGAGTATCGATACCTTTTTGCCAAAATTGGCTACTGTCGAAACACGTATCGATACGGCAAACCCTCGTATCGATACGCCCTGTGTTAAATTTCAAAGAGTTTGAAAGAGAGTATCGATACGGTAACACCAGTATCGATACTGGTTTAAAGAATTTTAAAGCATTTAAGTCGGTTTAAAAATATGACCGTTGGTGTCAGTTGGTTGGTAACCAAATTTTAAAATGCCGTTGACCGGTATCGATACGCCTAACCCCCGTATCGATACGACTTTTGACAGTGAGCTAAGTTCAGAAAAAGGTATCGATACGGCCTTGCCGTTTCGATACCCCGTACCGATACGCTTACGTGCGTATCGATACGCCCTATTAAATGCATACAACGGCTCTTTCTTTTCTGAGACAGGTATCGATACCCATTCCTGAGTACCGATACTCGTAGCTGGAGAGGTGCATTTATGGTGGTAAGAGAGGGTTCCAACGGCTCCATTTACTTCTCCAACCACTCAAACGGCTAGAAATCAATGAGAAGGTATAAAAGGGACATCCAAAAGCATCAGCAACAATTATTGAACTTCAAGCAAACATCCAAACATCAAATTCAAGCATTAGAGCAAAAATCCCAAATTTGTGTAAAATCCCAATTTGTGTTCTTCATTCATATTTTGTAAAATTGGGTTGAGTGCTTGTATTGGGGCTATCATTTGTATTGAGAGATACCTAATTAGCCTACAAATTCCTTTGTTCTCTTGTGTGAGGGTTGGGTTAATTTTTGGGTAGAAAAATCAACCGATATTGTAAAGGGTTGCCTCCTTGTCCTAGAAAAGGGGAAGATCAATTTAGTGAAATTGTTGCAAATCCTTAGTGAGACTAAGGTAGTGGATGTAGAGTTCATTTGGAACTTGAACCACTCTAAATTCCTTGTCCTTCAATTTTAATTTGCCAATTTCCACTACAATCCTTCAAATTTCCAATTCACCCCCCCTCTTGGTAAATATCGATCTTTCGATCCACTCAACAATTGGTATCAGAGCTTAACTCTTTGAGGATTAACAACCACAAGAGGAGATCCTTGGAAGAGTGTGATCATCAATATATCAAGAGATGGCTTCAACCTCTGGTTCCGGCATGTACGAGTCACAATCAACCACCAAGCCTCCTTTCTTCAATGGTGACAACTACTCCTTTTGGAAGAACAAAATGAGGCTATTCATCAAGTCAAGTGACTACCTTGTATGGGATGTCATTGAGGATGGGCCATACATTCCATTGAAGCAAGATGGTGAAGGCAAGATGGTGTTGAAGAAGAAAGCCGAAATGAGTGAAGAGGAGAGGAAGAAGATTCAAGTCAACGATAAAGCTCTCCACATGCTTTTTTGTGCTTTCGGTCCGGACATCTATTCAAAGGTCTCTTCCATTGAAAATGCCAAAGAAGTGTGGGACACTCTTGAGACCACTTATGAAGGCACCAACGATGTCAAAGAGACTAAGATTGGACTTCTCAATCTTAGTTATGAAAATTTCAAGATGGAGCCCGATGAGACGGTGTCAAAGATGTTTGATCGATTCTCCACAATTGTCAACGGGCTAAAGGGCTATGGAGAAATCATACCGGAAGACAAGCTTGTCCGGAAGCTACTCTATTCAGTTCCTGAAGCTTGGGATGGGAAGAGAACCGCCATCATCGAAGCAAAGAACTTGAAGACATTAAAGCTTGATGAGCTTGTGGGTTCTCTCCTTACTCATGAGATCATGAAGCAAGGAAGGGAAGATGAGAAAAAGAAAGAAGAGAAAAGAGTAGAGAAACTTGAAGTCGAAAAGAAGAAGAAGATGGGAATAGCTCTCAAGGCTAAAGCTTCACAACTTGATGAGAGCTCATCTAGTGATGAGGACGAACTTGAAGAATTGGCTATGATAGCTAAACGGTTCTCACGATTCATGAGGTCCAACCGGGGTAGAAAAATCCAAAGAAAAATGCACTTCAAGAGCAAGAGCAAAGAAGAAGGAAAGGATTCCATCATTTGCTATGAGTGCAAACAACCCGGCCACATCCGTTCGGAGTGCCCTCAACTCAAGAAGAAGAGCTTTGAGAAGAAGAAGAAACTCAAAGCCAAACTTGCTACTTGGAGTGATGAGGAGTCATCGGAGGATGACGAACAAGAAGTGGCCAACCTTTGTCTCATGGCACTTGAGGAAGATTCCTCCTTGGTAACCTCTAACTCATCTACTTTAGATTTTTCATATGAAGAGTTAAATGATGCATATGATGAGTTACAAGAGGTATATGATGAATTAGTTGAGAAGTTTAAGGAGTCGGTCATTAAAAACAAGAAAATCATTTTAGAGCTAAATGAGAAAAATGACTCACTCACTCTAGCTAATTCTAAATTTGAGAAAAAGATTTTAGGATTAAAAGATGAACTTAAATTCTTTCAAGATGAAAATGTTGATCTTAATAATCTTTTATCTCAATACAATAGTGAACACCAAAAGGTGTTAGGTGAGCTAAATGAGCTCAAAAAGTCCTTAAAAAATGTTGGAAGTGTCAAACATGAAATAGGAGAATCATCTAGAACACACCAACCTAAGAAAAGGACTAATTACTACAAACAAGGTGGCTACCCTAGACATAGTAAAGCTAAAAGAATTAGAAGTGTATGAGTTCCTAAGGAACTTGTAAAATCTAATAATATTATTGCTATGTCATCTTGGATTCCTAAGGGAACCAAGGTTTTGGGAGCTAACACTCATGGACCCAAAATGATTTGGGTACCAAAAACCAAGGTTTAATATCTTTGTTTGTAGGGGGAGCATTGCTACAAGGCCAAAGCACAAAGTCAAAACTCATGGTACCTTGATAGTGGATGCTCGAGACACATGACCGGAGACAAGAGTCGATTCATGGATTTAAAGCCAAAAAGTGGAGGAGTAGTAACATTTGGTGACAACTCCAAAGGCCACATTAAAGGTATTGGCTCCATAGGTAATCACTCTACCATTCTCATTGAAAATGTCTTGTATGTCGATGGTCTTAAACATAATTTATTGAGCATAAGTCAATTGTGTGATAAAGGATTTAATGTTCTTTTTGATAAAAATGGATGTAAAATTGTAGACATTAAATCAAATAGTATTATGCTCATAGGTCATCGCATAGGAAATATATACATGGTGCATTTAGATGACATTCATACATCCCATGCATGTTTAGTTGCTCAAAATGAAAATGATGCATGGTTGTGGCATAGGAAGCTAGGACATGCTAGCATTAGTTTTTTGGAAAAACTAGTCTCTCTAAATCTAGTTATAGGTTTGCCCAAAATTAAATTTTCAAATGACAAAATTTGTGATGCATACTCTAAGGGTAAACAACATAAGTCTTCCTTTAAATCCATTAATGATGTTTCTACTAGTAGATGCTTACAATTAATTCACATGGATTTATTTGGGCCAATTAGGACTATGAGCTTGGGTGGTAAATCTTATGCATTTGTATTAGTTGATGATTTTTCTAGATTTACTTGGGTTCTCTTTTTAAGTACTAAAGATGAAGCTTTGGAAAAATTCATCACATTTTCAAAATTAACCCAAAATGATCTTGAACTTAGAATTTCACACATTAGAAGTGATCATGGAACCGTGTTTCAAAATTTAGGGTTTGAAGAATTTTTGAATGAAAATGGTATTAGCCATAATTTTTCGGCTCCTCGAACTCCTCAACAAAATGGGGTAGTTGAGAGGAAAAATAGAACTTTACAAGAAATGGCTAGAACTATGCTTTGTGAAAATAATTTACCTAAATATTTTTGGGCGGAAGCCACAAACACCGCTTGTTATATTGTAAATCGAGTAATGATTAGGCCAATTTTAAAGAAAACACCTTATGAGATTTTAAAATCTAAAAAGCCTAACATTAGCTATTTTCACCCTTTTGGGTGCAAGTGTTTTGTTTTAAATAATGGAAAAGACAACTTAGGTAAATTTGATGCAAAAAGTGATGAAGCTATTTTTATAGGTTACTCTTTAACCTCTAAAGCCTATCGAGTATTTAACAAAAGAACTTTAGTAGTAGAAGAATCCATTCATGTTGTATTCGATGATAACCTCCTTCCTAGGAAGGATTCTTGTGATGATGATGATGTAGGAATCATAAATGCCTTTGATGGAGGTCAAACTTCAAAGGAGGATGAGATTCAACCAAAAGAAGAAGACACACAAGATCCACCTCTTGAAGCCTTGAAGGACTTGGCTATTGAGGAAAAGGAAGTGAGCTACCCAAGGGAGTTGAACTATGTCAAAGATGGTGAAATCTTGGGTGATCCATCCAAGGGGGTAACCACTCGTTCTTCTCTTAAATTAATGAACCATGTTGCATTTATCTCATGCATAGAGCCTAAAAACATAAAAGAAGCATTGAAAGATGACTTTTGGATTATGGCTATGCAAGAAGAGTTAAATCAATTTGAGAGAAGTAATGTATGGACATTAGTTGATAGGCCTAGTAATCAATCTACAATAGGAACTAAATGGGTCTTTAGGAACAAACTAGATGAGAGTGGTAACATTGTGAGAAATAAAGCTAGACTTGTAGCACAAGGTTACACTCAAGAAGAGGGAATAGATTTTGATGAAACCTATGCACCCGTAGCTAGAATGGAAGCCATTAGGATGTTGCTTGCATATGCATGTTATCATAATTTCAAGCTTTTTCAAATGGATGTTAAAAGCGCATTTTTAAATGGTTTTATAAATGAAGAAGTGTATGTGGAACAACCACCGGGTTTTGAAGATTCAAAATTTCCAAATCATGTTTTCAAACTTACCAAAGCTCTTTATGGTTTAAAACAAGCTCCTAGAGCTTGGTATGAAAGACTTTCAAACTTTTTAATTGAAAAAGGTTTTGAAAAAGGTAAGGTGGACACTACACTTTTCATAAAAATGTATAAAAATGACATTTTAGTAGTTCAAATTTATGTTGATGATATAATTTTTGGTTCTACTAATGAATGTCATTGTCAAGAGTTTGCTAAGCTAATGCAAGGTGAATTTGAGATGAGCATGATGGGGGAGCTCTCATTCTTTTTGGGACTCCAAATCAAGCAAAAGAAGGATGGCACCTTCATCAACCAAGCAAAATACATAAAGGATATGCTCAAGAAGTTTGGCTTGGAGAATGCAAAGCCTCAAGCCACTCCTACGAGCTCATCTACAAAGCTTGACAAAGATGAAGGAGGTAAGTGTGTTGACTCTAAGCTTTATCGTTCTATGATTGGATCTTTGCTTTACCTTACCGCAAGTAGACCGGATATCTTGTTTAGTGTTTGCTTGTGTGCTAGGTTTCAAGCTAGTCCTAGAGAGTCTCACCTTATAGCCGTTAAGAGAATCTTTAGATACCTTAGAGACACTCCTTGTTTAGGCCTTTGGTATCCTAGAGACTCTACCTTCAACCTACATGCTTATTCGGATGCGGATTATGGGGGTTGCAAAATTGATAGGAAAAGTACTTCGGGAACTTGCCAATTCTTAGGTAGTATGCTCATATCTTGGTTCTCTAAGAAACAAAATAGTGTAGCCTTATCTACCACCGAAGCCGAGTACATATCCTTAGGGAGTTGTTGTGCTCAAGTCCTTTGGATGAAGCAACAACTCTTAGATTATGGAATTAAAGTTGGTACCATACCCCTAAAATGTGACAACACCAGTGCAATATGCTTAACTAAAAATCCCATCCAACACTCTAGAACCAAACATATAGAAATAAGGCATCATTTCATTAGAGATCATGTCCTTAAGGAAGATGTGGTTATAGAGTATGTAGACACCTTGAATCAATTAGCGGACATTTTTACAAAACCCTTAGACAAAGAGCGTTTTTGGTCCCTTAGGAGAGAGTTAGGTCTAGCTAGCCTATCTTGACCTTTTAGGACCTCTTTTGTGCTTAAAATGCTTGATTTTGTGAAATTGCCATGTTTATGTGTTCTAACTCCTAATCTTATCCATGCCTATAGTTAGGGGGAGTATGCTTCTGTTAAAACATGCTTAGAACTATTCATTCATCATTTGCATACTTTTAGGAGGTGTTAAGTTCGAGCCTTTGGTTGTTCTTAGAACCAAATAGGTCATTCTGGGCATATGGTATCGATACGGCTATACGCGTATCGATACGTGTTCTTCATTTTGTTCCCCAGAATTCTCCTCGCTTCATATGGTATCGATACGGCTATACGCGTATCGATACGTGTTCTTCATCTTGTTTCCCAGATTTTTTCCTCGCTTCACAGGTATCGATACGCTTAAAATCGTATCGATACAGGTCGTTTCGATACGGGCCCCACCGTTTCGATACGACTTTCCAACGGGCATTTTTGAGAAAAGACAATTCTATCCCCGTATCGATACCCCTTTCGGAGTATCGATACCCTATCGCGCAGATGGCATCAAATCTGTTTTAAATGAGATCTAATTTTACCAAAATTAAAACTCTTTAACCCTAACAAACCCTAGCCGTTTTTGGCTATAAAAAGGCCCTTCCTCCTTCATATTTTCCACACTACAACTCAATTCTAAAAGAATTCTTGCATCAAGAAAAGTTTTGTGCTCTCTCTCAAGTTTTTCTTCAATCCTCAAAGTTTCCTTCAAGGTAATCTCTTCTTTTAATTCTCTTTTTTTTTATCTCTTTGTTTTTCAAATTTTTTAAAATCTTTTTACCTTGATTTTTACTCAAATTGAAGAAACCTTCTTTAATTTTCTTTTAGATTATGGCACCTAAAGAACATTCGAGGAAGCGACCGAGGGTTACTCTTGCCGGTGAATCATCAACTCCCGGAATGGTTGCACGCCCGGATTATGTTACAATTTATAACCAATCCTTTGAAACTTCCGCGGGTCTTCCCTATTTTCGCCAATTTGAGAACTACAAAATTCGTGCGGAAAGGGTCGTCTCCATTCCTTTTCTCGACTCCGAGCGCTTCAAGTTTGAATATCTTCCATTGCTTCGCACTTGGAAATTCATGGAGTTTCTTTCTATCCCCGGTATCTACTATCGTCTTTTGGTTTTAATTTTCTATTCTAATGCCAAAATTATTTCTCGCAATGGGGAAATTGTTGCCATCCGCTCTTATCTCATGGGGAAGCAAATCGTTCTCGATGTCAAAGGGATTTGTGAGGTTTTTAAGTTAGAGGATGTGGGCTTAAATGATGAGAATGCCTTGGGCCATGTTCTCAGTGGTTCCGTAACCGTCCTCAATGCTCACGATCGAATCCTACATTTGATGGTGTCTTGGTGGTTACGTCCCTCCGGTGGCAAATACTCTACCATCCGTCAAGTGGATGATTTTTGGATTCGTTGTTTCCGTCAACGAAAGCGCCCAAACCTAGCTCAGATCATGTTCGATGAGATCGCCTATCATGTTCAAAATCGCCAAACCCCTCTCATCTCATCCTTTATTTACGGTACGGCTTTAAGTTACTATTTTACCAAAAAGGATATTGATTGCTCATTTGATCTTGCATCTACTCTCACCGATCCTATTGATGAGCGATCCCTTGCTCGGGGAAAGTTCCATTACTTTAATGGAAGTTGGTTACGTCTTTCCGAACTTCCACCCGAGGCCGCAGCCGCATTGGAACAACCACAAGCTCCTCAAGCTCCTCCGGATCCTCAAGTCCCACAGCCCAATTTGGATGCTCTCATGACATATCTCAATGAGCAATTTACCGGGCTACGCTCGGACATGAACACTCGTCTAACCTCCATGGAAACCACCTTCGATACAAGGATGACGGGTATGGAGAATCGCCTTACATCCCTTGAAAGCGAGCACAATTCCTTGAATATTTCCGTTGCCGCTTTCCATGATGAATGGCGTAATAGCATGCGGAGCAATGAGCCTATGGTCGATGATGATGAAGAAGATGAAGACGACGAAGACAATGCCTAGACATCTCTTCTTGCATATCATTCATAATCATCTAGGATTTTCTATTTTTATGCACCTATGTTTCTATTTTTAGGACTAAGTTTGTTTTAGGATTAAAAACCTATGCTTTGATTTCTTGTTTGCTTTTGTTTGGATTTTCTTATGCTATGATGAATAAAATTATGTTGCTTATTATTATTATACCTTTGATTTCATTATGCACTTTATTGTCTCCATGCATTTTTGATCTAACAAAAAGGGGGAGAAGAAACTTGCTCACATTTTTAAAATATTTTGATTTTAACTCAAAGGTTACCAAGCTTATATTAAGGGGGAGTTACTTTGTAAAGGTTATTCAAAAGTGTCAAAATTTTAAGTTTTGGTTTTGTTATATCAAAAAGGGGGAGATTGTAAAACATATGTTTGATTTTGATATAACTAGATCTTTAAGGATCAATTTGAAAAACTTAAAATTGTTTTTACAAGTCTCTTAACAAGTTTTGAAACACCAACACTTTAAAACTGATTTGTAAAATTCAAACTCAAAATATTTTCTAAGTGTTCCAAGCCAAACTTATAGAAAATCGTCATAGAGTATCGATACCCTTTGAGGAGTATCGATACCTTTTTGCCAAAATTGGCTACTGTCGAAACACGTATCGATACGGCAAACCCTCGTATCGATACGCCCTGTGTTAAATTTCAAAGAGTTTGAAAGAGAGTATCGATACGGTAACACCAGTATCGATACTGGTTTAAATAATTTTAAAGCATTTAAGTCGGTTTAAAAATATGACCGTTGGTGTCAGTTGGTTGGTAACCAAATTTTAAAATGCCGTTGACCGGTATCGATACGCCTAACCCCCGTATCGATACGACTTTTGACAGTGAGCTAAGTTCAGAAAAAGGTATCGATACGGCCTTGCCGTTTCGATACCCCGTACCGATACGCTTACGTGCGTATCGATACGCCCTATTAAATGCATACAACGGCTCTTTCTTTTCTGAGATAGGTATCGATACCCATTCCCGAGTACCGATACTCGTAGCTGGAGAGGTGCATTTATGGTGGTAAGAGAGGGTTCCAACGGCTCCATTTACTTCTCCAACCACTCAAACGGCTAGAAATCAATGAGAAGGTATAAAAGGGACATCCAAAAGCATCAACTACAATTATTGAACTTCAAGCAAACATCCAAACATCAAATTCAAGCATTAGAGCAAAAATCCCAAATTTGTGTAAAATCCCAATTTGTGTTCTTCATTCATATTTTGTAAAATTGGGTTGAGTGCTTGTATTGGGGCTATCATTTGTATTGAGAGATACCTAATTAGCCTACAAATTCCTTTGTTCTCTTGTGTGAGGGTTGGGTTGATTTTTGGGTAGAAAAATCAACCGATATTGTAAAGGGTTGCCTCCTTGTCCTAGAAAAGGGGAAGATCAATTTAGTGAAATTGTTGCAAATCCTTAGTGAGACTAAGGTAGTGGATGTAGAGTTCATTTGGAACTTGAACCACTCTAAATTCCTTGTCCTTCAATTTTAATTTGCCAATTTCCACTACAATCCTTCAAATTTCCAATTCACCCCCCCTCTTGGTAAATATCGATCTTTCGATCCACTCAACAGTGGTTATACTTAATCAAGAAGAAATCCGATGTTTATCAATGTTTTGTTGATTTCCACAAGCTGGTTGATGTTCAGTTTGGCCGTAAAATTAAGGTTTTACAAACTGATGGTGGTGGGGAATATCAATCCCTTGCCAACTGGTTGTGTTCAAATGGGGTATTACATCGGATATCGTGCCCGAGTACTTCTGAACAAAATGGTAAAGCGGAGCGCAAACATCGTTATATTGTAGATATGGGGTTGGCTTTGTTGTCTCAAGCGGGTTTATCTCTAAAGTTTTGGAGTCACTCGTTTGTCACTGCTGTGTTTTTGATTAATCGGTTACCTACACCCTTGTTGAATAACAAGTCACCTTTTGAGGTCTTATTTCATCAACGACCCGATTATGAATTTTTTCGAATCTTTGGTTGTGCTTGTTATCCATTAATGAGACCCTTTCTTCGTCATAAGTTGGAATTTCGAACAAAACAATGTGTGTTTTTGGGATACAGTCCAAATCACAAAGGGTACAAATGTCTTACTGATGAAGGAAAAATTATAATTTCACGACACGTAATTTTCGACGAAGCTATTTTTCCTTCTCTTGGTAAGTCAGCTAATCATCAGGATGTTACTGATAGATCGGGGTTTTTATCGGACGGTACTCCTTTGGTTCTTGTTTCTTTGCCGAGTAGTGGTTCGGTTCATATAGATAGTGCACCAGGTCCATCAGTGGCTCATTCACCAGGCCCCTCCGTGGCTCATTCACCAGGCCCGTCAGTGGGCTCATCACCAAGCCCTTCTGTGGCTTTGCCAACTGATAATGTTTTATCACCCAGTTGTGATGTTCAGCCTGATTCGTCTTTAATGGGGTTTTCTCTAGTGGATCATACTTCCATAAATTCCACTCCAGTAAATCTTGATTCTGCGAATCCTTCTCCAGTAGATCACACTTCAGAACACGTCCCTTCCGGAGATCACACACTTGTGGGCCACATATTGGATCCACCTTCTACTGTTGTCGGCCCATCTAGTGGTTTTGTTTTATCACACCCATGTTCTGGTTTGGGTCCTGTTCATATAGGCCCATCATCTGATACTCATGTCTCCTGCCCAGGCCCTGATGTTGGTTCGGGTTTGCCTGCTGCATCAGATCATCCTGTTGGGTCTGATACTCATATTGAACCCGAGTCTGGGTTTTCCCCAATTCTCACAAGGGTTGCGTCATTGTCTTTAGGATCACCTGTGCAATCTGATCAGGGGTTTCATGTCTCCATTGCTGATCTTAATTGTTGCGGATCATTGTCCATGGCTTCATCTACTCCGGCTGGTGATTCCATATCTCTTTCTATTGTTAATCAGCATCCTATGATAACTCGTGCTAAGAGTGGTATTCGGAAGCCGAAACTTTTTAATGTTGATGCTTCATCCGCTATTGCTTCCATTATTGAAGAGCCTCGAACCATTCGGGAAGCTATGTTAGATGCCAATTGGAAGAAGGCTGCCCAAGACGAATATGATGCCCTGGTTCGAAATAAAACTTGGTCCTTAGTCGAGTTGCCTTCCAATCGCACTGCTGTCAATTGCAAATGGATCTTCAAAGTCAAGAAGAATGCCGACGGTTCTGTTTCACGGTACAAGGCGCGTTTGGTTGCACGAGGATACTTACAGCAAGCAGGGTATGACTTTCATGAAACCTTTAGCCCTATTATTAAGCCTACTACTGTTCGTATTATACTTTCTGTTGCTGTCACACGTGGGTGGTGTTTGCGTCAAATAGATATCAATAACGCTTTTTTGAATGGTGATTTGACGGAGGAGGTTTACATGCTTCAACCACCTAGATATGAGCAGGGTGATAAGCATCGAATTGTTTGTAAGTTACACAAAGCCATTTATGGCTTAAAACAAGCACCACGAGCGTGGTTTGAAAAGCTTCGTACGTATCTCTTTTCCGTTGATTTTACACTCTCAAAGTCTGATCGTCACTTTTTATTCGTAGAACTGATGGTTGTCTGTTGTATTTACTCGTCTATGTTGACGATATTATACTCACTGGGAGTGATAGTGGTGAAGTTCAGCAGGTTATTGATGGTTTGAACAGGATGTTTTCATTAAAGGACTTGGGTGTCTTGCATTATTTTTTAGGCATTGAGGTGCTTTATGTTAATAATGGACTGTTGTTGAGTCAAAAGAAGTATATAGGTGAATTACTGCAACGTAGTGGCTTGGATAGTGCTAAGAGTTTACCTACTCCAATGGTGTCAAATTGTCAACTTTCTGCTCATATAGGAAGTGCAGTTTCTGATGCGACTTTTTACAGAAGTATAGTAGGGGCTTTACAGTATGTGGTGATTACTAGACCTGAGATTGCCTTTGCAGTCAATCGTGTGTGTCAATTTATGCAAGAACCGTTGGACACTCATCTTCAAGCAGTGAAGAGAATTCTGCGATATTTGCAGGGTACTATTGACTATGGCATTGTCTTTAGATCCTCTTCTCGACTTGATATTACAGCTTTTGCCGATGCCAATTGGGGTTCTGATCTTGATGATCGTCGTTCAACCACAGGATTTTGTGTATTTTTTGGTGGAAATCCAGTTTCGTGGGGATCTAAGAAACAACAAGTGATCTCGCGTTCTACGGCCGAGGCGAAATATCGTAGTGTTGCGTGTGCTGCATCTGAGATTATTTGGATTGAGTCACTTCTCGAAGAATTGTTTGTTATTCCTCAAAGTCGAGCCACCTTATGGTGTGACAACTCCAGTGCCGTCGCGGTTTCTGCTAATCTGGTTATGCATTCCAAATTCAAGCATGTTGAGCTTGATCTCTTTTTTGTTCGAGAAAGAGTAGCCGCTGGGAAATTGATTGTTAATGAAATTCCAGCCTGTGAACAAATAGCCGATGTGATGACTAAACCTCTCTCGGCTAATTGTTTTTGTCGGTTTTGAAGTAAGCTGGCTGTGCTCTCTTCTTCTGATTTGTCAACTGCTATGGTTTGATGTCTTTCACTTCGTATTTCTTGTTCTTTACAGCAGCTTTTTACAACAGCAAATATGAAATAAGTAGATTAAGGGAAATTTTGTTTTCTCCTCCAGCAGAAGGAAGAAGGTAAAACTAAGGAAGTTCAGAAAGTAAGGTGAATGTTACAAGTATGGATTAGTTACTATAAGTATAGGATTAGTTGCTTGTGGTTAAGAGTCTGTTAAGCTGTTACTGTGCTGAGCTGGAAACGGTTAGGGATTTATTGTTAGATTACCATTCTAGCCCCAGCACAGTCAACACAAGAATTGTATTAAACTGACTCGGTCTCTGTTTTAGAGATATTTTACGAGTGTTATAATAAAATCAACGAGAGCGTTTGCCTCTCTTCTCTAAACTCGTCTTCACTCATATTTCCTTCATTATGATTCTTTATCGTTTTTCTAATATGCTTGCCACTTCGTGGATCAATTACCGCATCTGGTGATATTATTCGTCTTTCATACATTGCTGGATTGCTCACTGGCAGGCCTAATTCCAAAGCCGTTGGACCCAATGGGGAACCCCTTGATACCCAGGAAGCGTTTCGTGAAGCCGGTATTGATTCCGGATTCTTTGTGTTGCAGCCTAAAGAAGGCCTTGCTTTAGTCAATGGCATTGCAGTTGGTTCAGGCATGGCTTCCATTGTTAAAGCGGCTGAGGAGTTGAATGCAATGCACCCTCTGCAGAAAGCCGAAACAGGACCGCTATGCTCTGACTCTAAGGTCATCTCCGCAATGGCTTGGTCCACAGATTGAAGTGATCAAATTCGCAACCAAATCTATCAAAAGAGAGATTAACTCTGTCAATGATAACCCTTTGGTCGATGTCTCGAGGAACAAGGCATTACACTGTGGCAACTTCCAGAGTACCCCAATTGGTGTCTCATAGACAATGCTCGTTTAACTATTGCGGCTATCGGAAAACTTATGTTTGCTCAATTCTCTGAACTTGTTAATGATTTCCACAACCAGTGGCGAATCCAGGCCTAGGCCTACCTAGGCCCTGGCCCGCCCCATAATTCTTATACTTGATTAAAAAATAATAAATGGTGGGTTTTCTTAAAAAAAAGTTATAATATATTTTAAGTTTTAGGTAAATAAAAAGAGGGTTTAAATTTGATAGAGTAAAATTTATTTTATCCAAGTCTGTTTATTTATACTATAAATTAAAATTAAACTCTAAATTTTAAATCTAGATCTCAAATTATAAATCTAAAACCTACAACCAAAACCCCTACAACTAAAACGCTTGTTAGTTTACACAGTCTGTGTATTGAAGTTTTTCTCAATTAAAACGAGTCAAGTTAAAATCTTTTGAATTATTCAAGTTAACGAGTTATATTTTATAACTTAAACTTTATTTGATTTCTTTTCGTGTTAGGTTGTTAGAGTTTATGTTCAAATTTAATTGTAAATAAATATTATGGTACTAATTGGTTCTAATTTAAACGACTTTCTACAACTATATATATCTTTTATACTTTTTATATGTGTTGTACATATATCATACATGGTTGAAGCACTTTACTTGAACATAAAAAATTAATCTACTAATTACTAAAAAATTTCGAGTTATTCAAATCAATTTTTGACTTATTCAAAAAAACTAAAATTTTCTAACTCAAAAGGTTTAAATTTTTTCAAGTCGAATTTTATTCATATTTAATTTCTATTTTATATTGGCCCAGTCAATAATATTTTTCTGGATTCGCCACTGTCCACAACAATGGTCTACCATCAAACAATGGTCTACAACAATATTATTTTATTAAAATGTTAATATATAATAAAAATAAATAAAATTAAATATTTTAATACTAAATTAGTAATTTCGTACTATATTCAAATTATGCTCGTATTATATTCGAATCATATTTAGAATATAATTTGAATATGATTCGAATATAATATGAACATGATACGAATATAATTACATGTTAAACATGATTTAAATATACTATGGACATGATTCGAATATAATAGTCTCAAAAACATGTAATTATATTAGAATTATATTCGAATCATGTTCATATTATATTCGAATCATATTCAAATTACATTCGAAATATCATATTCAAATTATATTTCGAAAATAATTTGAATATGATTCGAATATAATATGAACATGATACGAATATAATTACATGTTAAACATGATTCGAATATAATATGAACATGATATGAATATAATTACATGTTAAACATGATTCGAATATACTATGAACATGATTCGAATATAATAGTTGAAAAAACATGTAATTATATTAGAATTATATTCGAATCATGTTCATATTATATTCGAATCATATTCAAATTACATTCGAAATATCATATTCAAATTATATTTCGAAATAATTCGAATATAATATGAACATGATTCGAATATAATAGTTGAAAAAACATATTCAAATTACATTCAAAATATCATATTCATAGTATATTTCTAAATAATTCGAATATAATATGAATATGATTCGAATATAATAGTTAAAAAACATATACAAATTACATTTGAAATATCATATTCATAATATATTTTGAAATAATTCGAATATAATTTGAATATAATATGAATATAATTCGAAATAATTTGAATATATTCATATTATATTCGAATGTAATTTAAATATGTTTTTTCAACTATTATATTTTGAATTGGAATATAATATTATTGTCACGTAACATGTAATTATATTTCGAAATAGCAGATTCGTATCATGTTCATATTATATTGTAATCATATTCAAACTATTTTTGAAATATAATTTGAATATAATTTGAATATAATTCTAATATAATTACATGTTTTTTCAACTATTATATTCGAATCATGTTTAATAGGTAATTATATTCGAATCATGTTTAACAGGTAATTATATTTGTATCATGTTCATATTATATTCGAATCATATTCAAATTATATTCTATATATGATTCGAATATAATACGAGCATGATTCGAATATAATACAAAATATTAACATTTTAATAAAATAATATTATTAATAATAACAAATAATGGACTAAATTATAAAAATTAGAAACAAATAGGGGTCAATTTAAGGTAAAAATTTACTTTTCAGTGACTAAATTGAACAAAAAACAAACTTGGCAGACTTGACGTGTCATTTACCCTTTAAATAAAATCAGACGGATTGACTTAGTCAATCTGTTGATGACGTGGCAGGATGTTATTGGCTGAAAAAAAATTTAACGGCAAAGGGTAACGAATTGGGATAAAATAGGTAACATCGAATTGTTTGAGGGGAAAAAGTGGACAAAATGAAGTTTAGGGGGCAAGTTGGGAAATCGGGTTATATTTTAGAGGGAAAAGTTATATTAAGCTGTGTGTTTACTATATTAATAATAAGATATAAGTAAAACCAAATATAAATAAATAAATATAGAATAGTTAAATAAAAAGCTCAAATACTTTAAATGTCCCTTTACATATAAATTTCATTTACAAATTAAAATCCAAAAGCCCAAATCGATTACAAAGCCCAAAACCTATGCTAACCAACTCATTACAGCTCATACCCAGCCTAACAAACACAAAAAATTCTTTCGACCTATTTTGTGTTTCTGTTTCCCGCTCAAAATCGAGCACCATTGGACAAGTGGTAGGCTGCTATTGGCTCCATCCGTTTCACGCGGATTGCAACCCGCCTGGAACCAGCCGGCACCGCCAACGAAGCAAGATGACGCCACGGCGCGTCAACCTATAAAAGAAAGAGAGATAGTAAGTGGTAGACCGGGACACTAATGCGCAATAATTAAGGAATTAAAAAAAGAAAAAGATAGGAAGTCGAGGAGTTTTACCAGAAAAGGAAAACGTCGACGGGATACTGATCGGGCACCGTTGACCGTCATTGAAGTTTGCCGAAGTCACGCAACAAAGGTATAACTCGACCTTTGTTTTCTTTCCGTTCCTGCACACAAAATGTAAACAAAGTCAATATATGCTTAGATCTAAAATCCAGTAAAAGAAATCGGCAACAAAAACAGTGAAAACAATAGATCTGACTTTTCATGTCGCAAGAGTCAAAATAGAAAGATAAATCCTAAGTGAAACAAGCCGAAACGAAAAAAAAGAGAGAAAATGAGTGACTCATCTTTTTCGAGTGTTGTCGAGACCATACGGAGTGTTGTCAAATCGGTAACGAAGTTTTTTTTCGCGATATCGGAGTCGAAAATGAGTGGAAGAGTGTTTGAGAGAGGGTAATTAGGTTTAGGAAATGGTGAAGAATGGTGGATGCGGTTGAATCCGAGTAGATTTAGGCTTAGGTAAGGGTAGATTTAGGGTTTTTTTCGGTAAAAAAATTAGAAAATTTTGAGAATTAGGGTTTCGATATATAGCGGAAAAGAGGATTAAAAATCGCCATGCGGTGGTCGGAAATCGCCCTGTGGTAGCTGGAACACAAACCACGGTAGTTGGAAATCGCCAAAGGTGGCCGAAAATCGTATTTGGGGAGAGGTTTTTTTGGAGTGACTGAGTTAGAACGAGTTGAAAAGAGGGAAAATGAGCAAGTGGGCTCGGGCATAAGTTTTATAGACAACAATGTGCGACGTCGTTTGAGAAGCTTGTCAAAACGACTCGTGCGTTTTAAAAAAGGATCTAGATACGAGGCTGCAATCTGATTCGAGGCCTGGTAGATGGTTTAGGTTGTTTAGGGACGAACCGTGCGGGCTGAACTACCCGGTTTAGACTGGTTTGCGAGTTAAATGGGCCGAATTCATGGGTTTGGGTCTACAGTCTTAGTAGAATTAAATTTGGGCTCTTTAGTTTACCACTGTTTACATTTTAGTCACTAAAATTGCTAATCCAGCTCTTGAAATCTGAATTTAATACAATTTAGTCTTGTGTTTGCTTATCTCTTATATTTGCAATATTCTTATTTAATTAATTAATTAAATTATAATTGTTTGCATGATTTTAAATAACATATAGTATATTGTTTTAAGAATTTAAACCACATGACTAAAATAGAATTAAACATCTTAGTATATGTAACCCCCTCGTCCTGGTCTGGCCGGATGACCGGTCCGAGTAGGTCATACGGGGAAAACCGAAGCAAAACCCGTTAAGGTTCCCCCTCGGTTAGCAACCCTATTCTTTTTTTTCATTTTAATCTTGTCTAGAGGAGTATTGAATCCTAAGTGATCAAACAGCGGAAAGAATTACATTGAACAAACATTCGAACCAAAAGAAGCATTTAAACTGCCCAATTTTAATCTTTTATACAGGCCGTTTCGAAACACCCTTGAGGCGTATCGAAACGCCTTGACCAGGTCAACAGCCTCAGAGCCTATACAAGGGGCCGTATCGAAATGGTAGTCAACCGTTTCAAAACGCCCACGACGGTTAACTTCTCGTGGTCAACGAGATTTTGACCATTTCGAAACCTTCAGGCCCGTTTCGAAACACCTTCATCTCGTGAATTTCTCAAAATTCCAGTAGCCAAAACGTTCCGAAACGCGTATCGAAACAGAGGTTTCAAAGGCCATACCGTATCGAAACGCGTTCCGATACGGGGTCCCTGAAGCCTTACCCGTTCCGAAACGACCCAGCCCGTTTCGAAACGTGGGCTGTCTGCAACCTTTGAAATTCAGACTTAGGCGAATTTTAACAAGTCTAAGGGTCCCATACGACTCCTAAAGGCTCACAACGCTAATCAACAAGGTCTAGAGGCATACAACTTATGTCAAGCATACTCAAACACATTCACGGCATAAATATAAACAATCATACATACATGGCCAATTACGCATTAGAAGCCTTTCATACAAGTCATGCTTGAAGACATTGAAAAGAACCAATAGGCATCATACATCTCATATAAGTTTACATGCTATTCAAAGCAACTTAAGCATTCATAAGACATCCATCATACTAGCATTTGGCAAGATATATCATGCTTACAAACTAAGTCATCCATAGACATACATCAAACTCAATCAACAATACTTATCCCATTACTTAACTATTACATTCTATCATTTAAAATTCATACATTGAGCTAACCATTAGCAACACTTGAAGACCTTTCCTTGCCCTTGCCACCCTCAAGCTATTGATCTGCATTGTCGAACAAGGGAGAGCGTAAGCATAAAATCTTAGTGAGGGTAAGCTCATAAAACAAACCTTCGACAATGCAGGGTCCAAGCACGAGTAATTTCCAAAATGAAGTGCATGATCTTACCTCCGATCCACAAAAGCCAAAATGAACATGATGCATGAACATATAATCAACGTTATGTCATACTCAACATCTCATAAGCTCAACTTACCACGATACATAATTCAAAGCATTAACCACATCATACATCAATTCATAAAGGGCGTCACATTCGTATCATATAAGCATATATGCATAATCCCATATTGGCACCTAGCTATGACTCGAATACACAGATAACATGTTGGAACGCATTTTCAACATAACTATTACCTGCGGTGGGATTACACTCATCACCGGCTCTCGCGGAGGGGATTCCACTCATCCTCACGCCCCGTCGATGGGATTCCACTCATCATCGACTAAATATAAATATTTCCAAGCGTACCCGTACTCCTCCTTGGTGCCTTAACGCCACCAAGGCCACGCACGTTTTGACTCTCGTGTGCACACTCATCCTAATGATCGATCATTGTACCCAAGCATACTAGTGCCAATATTAATTAAAATCCACAACACCTACCACATCAATTTCAATTTAATTTCCGTGCTTAGCACGTACTCACCATGATTCTCAAAATCATGCAACCACCTCATAACCTCATAACCTCATATCACAAACCAACACTACATGTATTTCATCCAAACAATTATTACATCATATATCCACACTATATTTGTCATCAACATGCATATAATCAATGCATTAAGCCATACTTCAACATACATGTATATCATATTATACGTAGTCATCATGAGGCATAACACCAATTAAATAGTGCATCCAAGGTCTCTAACCTAAGCTTAGGATTAGGATACCACCCTAACCCTAACTCTAGGTGGGTCTACCAAGCCCAACCTAGTTCACATGCTTGAACCAACCACTTAAAGACCAATTTAAAAACATTTACCACCCACCTCCACCTCCAAGCTCAAATACCAAGCAACCATGGTCTTCAATTTCCGGATTTGTTCTCAAGGCTTCACCAACTCAAAACCTCGCTTCTAATCACCTCAACACAAGCAAAATAACCTCAAATCAACTCAAACATCAAAGTAGCTAACCTGAAATACAATTCAAATTTCAAACTCAATATTTCAAGTCATGACCAAACCCCAATTTTATCTAATTCGAGCAGCCCATAAACCTTGATGAAAACCCAAGTTTCCAACACATTTTATATCCACAATGATAGCTAAGTTCCAGCCACAACTTCAACCCATAAGTGCAAGCCAAGCTCCAATAATTTCCAACCCAAACAATCATCAAAATTCCCATTTTCGTACTTCTATTTTACCCAGCAGAAAATCATGTTTTCAAACACCCAAATGACATCTAGATGGTCCCAAAACATCCTCCTAACATACATAAACCATCAGCCCTTCAATTTCCAGTTAAAACCCACCCAAAAATCAAGTTTTGACACCTTAAAAATTGTCTCAAAAACCCATTTCGGGTTTTCACCCAAAATCCTCCATTTCAACATATAATGTGTAATTTCATGAGATTAAACCAAAACCCAACATAATAAATCGAAATCAATTGAAAAACCCAATAAAAACTTAAACTTTTATCAAGCCCTAATTTTCCAAAGTTCATGGTTTTAAAATCCATAACCATGGATAGATAGGAAATGAAGAGGAGAGTAAGAATATACCTTTACTTTTGAAAAAGACCTTGAGATGAGGGAGAAATCAATGGAATAGTAAATTTAGGGTTTAGGGAGGGGTTTTAGGATTTCCAACGTGGAAGAAGAAGGAAAAGGGAGATGAGCTCTTTTTTTGTTTCTTTTTGAAACCAAAAAGGTTGTCTTCCTTTTTAAAACTTTTGGGTTAAATTACCACATAGGTCCCTCCCTTTTTATTAAATTTCAATTAACTCATGTCATGGCCAAAAAGATATAATTTAATTTTATCGACTCGGACCACTAACTCGACTAACTCCTAACCCTAAAACACGGGTGTTACAACTCTCTCCCACTTAAGGAAATTTCGTCCCCGAAATTTATCAGACATGAAGAGCCACTGAAACATGCTCCTTCATACTTTCCTCGCCTTCTTACCACAACATTTGCTATCTGACACTAAGATCTCAACTGATTCTTCAAGGCATGTCGACTTTAAACTCAACTCGATCTCTTCGACAAACATAGCACAAAACAGATCTGACTCACACTTCCGAATTATAGATACACAGACACATCACAAATCTCTTTCTAACTCCGGTGGTAACCGCAACAGATGAACAACAGGACTATCCCGATTCACAATCTCATACAACACTATTTGAATACCTGACCCATAATTTCCGCTGACAGATCATCTGACTTCAACAAGTAACCAAGCAATATGCAGACTCCTTCAAAAATCTAGTTGAAATTTCGAATCTCTATTACTCACTTTCACTACGAATCTTCCACGGATGTAACAAATTAGAAGAAAACTGACGCTCGGTCTTGACACGCTGGCAATTCACACACTTACTCTCCTACTGAACCACATTATTCATCCACTCAATCCGGAAGTACTCATCTTCAACCCACAATACGTCTTCGTACCACTCAAATGCAAAATGAGCTAAACTGCCGTGTTCTTCGGCTCAAAACAACACGTCTCAAAACACTATGTCGATCGGTACAACTATTCTGTCTCTAAAAATACAAACTTTATCATCTCTGAGATTGTATTCTGACGGTCTTCCTTCCACTATGTCTTGCACGTGAGGTGCCAAGTACCTGTCTTGTAACTGTTTCTCTTCAAGTATCTGACTCAAGGTAGATTTAACATGAAACTCGGCCACAAGATACTATCGTTCGATAAACTGAATCCAGCAACATAGCTCGCAACTCAACCACTATTCTGACAACAAAATAACTCGGAACATCGGTTACTACGTAGACTCTCTTCAGATAGTACTCAATCTTGAGATTACAGTCTTCAAGCAATTCTAACAACTCATGCCGTTCAAGTTCCAACCATTCCTAAGTCTTCAAATTTTTCAAGTTCTGATGATATGTACATACACACTGTGTATTTCTTACTATACAAGCTTTGTCTCCAAGTCTTCGTAGCAATTACAACTGTAATTAACTCTATGTCTCATATCGGATAACTCTTCTCACGGTCTTTCAACTATCTTGATGAACAAGCCACAATCTTCTGTCTTGCATAAGCACACAACCTAACTCTACATGTAACACATCACTATGGTTCACAAATTCTTCCTCTGATATAGTTTGAATCAAGGTCGAAGTTCTCTTCAAGGTTTCTTTCAGTTTCTCAAGGGCTCATTGTCTCGCATCTAACCACACAACTGAACATTCTTCTGTAGCAACTTGTCAAAGGAGCATCTATCTTCAAAAGACTATTTACAATTCTCTGAAAGTAACAATGCTAGACCTAGGAACTATAGATACCCGTCACAGTCTTTAATTTCTTCCAACTCATACCTTCTTTTGCCTACTTGGGATTTACTCTAACACACTCGGCTGAACTGCATGTCCTAGGAGAACATCTTCATTAACTTGAAGTTCACGTTGCACAACTTGGTATACAATAAATTCTCTAATAGGATCTACCACACTAACTTCAAAGCTTGTCATGATCTTACTCGGTACGCGAATATACCCATGTATCAACTATGAGAACTACTACTATTGATCCAGGAACTCGGGGATTATTCCGCTCAATATCTCTATAAAAATAACTAGTAGACTAGTCAAATAAAACGACATAACTCGAAACTCAAAGCGATCACATCTTGCCCCAAAAGCTGTCTTTAATACTTCAGCTTCTCTCACTTCCAACTGGCAGTAATCGGATCTCAAATTAGTCTTCGAAAAGACTGAAGCACACACTACTGATCAACAAATCACTGACACTCAGAAACGGATACTAATTATTCAGTCACTTGTTTCAACTGTCTGAAATCTAAACACATTCTCGTACTGTCACTCTTTTTTCTTCACAAATCACACTGTCGAACTCTAAGATGATGCACTAGGCCTAATGAATCTAAGGTCTAACAAATCTCGAAGTTGATTCATCAACATTCTCAATTCTTCCGGAAATCATAAGATATAGAGCAATCAAAACAGGAGCAAACTCGAAGACGGTCTCAATAACAAACTCTTCTCCTCTAACAAGAGATAAACCGGCAACTCTTCCAAACACTTCTAGGAAAAGAAAACACAGACTATTCTAACATTCAGCGGTCTAATCTTCATTCAAAAATCAAATCCATCACAATTGCTAAGCAAGCCTGTCAACTAAACTCAATCAACATTTGACCTCTAAAACTGGATCAACATTCGACAAGAAGTTCACATCCTCATGTACCACTACAGTCTCACAAAAATTTGCAACTTCAAGACAACTCTCTCTTTGTCTCAACGTATATCCTAGCTTTGTGCTCTACAAGCCAAACCATGTCAAAAAGGTACATCGAAACCGTAGAAAGACAATCACTTCACATCTACTAGAAACTAGTAACCCTGAACCACCAACAAACATTTTCTGCACATCTTTCTGATCACTACAAACTGTCGTGCTGGACTTGTTCTATAACTTCGGTCCTAATGGCTCAAAACATCCCACTACCAAACAATCTGAAGTCAAAACTCAAGATTTCTTCTTGGCTAGACTATATCAGAAACGACTTCATCTCTTTTCCTTGCTGGAAGACAACTCAGACGTACACTGGCCCAATCACACAAATCGATTCCCACTCACGGATACTGACTAGCTGTATTGTGTTAAAACTACAGGCCGAACTCCATCGATCACCCACTAACATTTCGGAGGTTCAGATTACTCATGCGGGACCCTTACCCTGATCTCGCCAAAAGAACTAAGGTACTCAGACCTACCTCTAATATTTCACCGGGCATATTCGAACTTGCATACTTTCTAACAGCATACAAAAGTACAGATTCAGAATCAACCAGAGAAAACAAACTTAATATTGTACCAAGGGCTTATCTGCCAAGACATCAACATCACTCTGACTCCCACTCATAGGCCTCCACTTCTTCTTACCAACTAATACCAGAAACGATCACTTCGTTCCTCATCAATAGGTATCGACCCACGTACCTACTTACTTAAACAACTAATTGTACCTCCACTCCGGTACAACCGCACTTCCCTGACTATAGCAATGATCTCCTTCAACAACATCCACACTTTCAAAAACCACAACTTCCACCTATTGATTCACGGCCCACACCCTAACCTCAAACTTACTAAAAGCAACAAATAAACAACAACAACAACAATAAAACATACAAGATTGGGTTAGCAAGGCAAGGCTTCCAAGTGCTCAAGTATGTTCCCTCACTTAAAATTCTTTTTCGATGTAATAGTAGCAATGGGACTCTACTCAACATGTTTCAAACAAATCAACACACATACATGCCCAACCAAGCATTTAACAAGGCATACTAGCTAAACAAGCAAACATATGCGTACGATCAAACAACATACATTCTCAACCAAACAATCACATCACAACAAACACGGATAATAAGCAACATGCTTACATGTCAAGCAAACACCGTGCATATCAATCGTAAAACACAACTTACCCTACTTACCTGCCCAAGGTCTCAGTAACCTTAGGCTCTGATACCAACAAATGTAACCCCCTCGTCCCGGTCTGGCCGGATGACCGGTCCGAGTAGGCCACACGGGGAAAACCGAAGCGAAACCCGTTAAGGTTCCCCCTCGGTTAGCAACCCTATATATTTTTTTTCATTTTAATCTTGTCTAGAGGAGTATTGAATCCTAAGTGATTAAACAGCAGAAAGAATTACATGGAACAAACATTCGAACCCAAAGCAGCATTTAAACAACCCAATTTTAATCTTTTATACAGGCCGTTTCGAAACACCCTTGAGGCGTACCGAAACGCCTTGACCAGGTCAACAGCCTCAGAGCCTATACAAGGGGTCGTATCGAAACGGTAGTCAACCATTTCAAAACGCCCATGATGGTCAACTTCTCGTGGTCAACGAGATTTTGACCGTTTCGAAACCTTCAGGCCCGTTTCGAAACACCTTCATCTCGTGAATTTCTCAAAATTCCAGTAGCCAAAACGTAGCGAAAGGCGTATCAGAACAGGGGTTTCAAAGGCCATACCGTATCGTAACGCGTTCCGATACGGGGTCCCTGAAGCCTTACCCGTTCCGAAACGACCCAGCCCGTTTCAAAATACGGGCTGTCTGCAACCTTTGAAATTCAGACTTAGGCGAATTTTAACAAGTCTAAGGGTCTCATAGGACCCCTAAAGGCTCACAACGCTAATCAACAAGGTCTAGAGGCATACAACTTATGTCAAGCATACTCAAACACATTCATGGCATAAATATAAACAATCATACATACATGGCCAATTACGCATTAGAAGCCTTTCATACAAGTCATGCTTGAAGACATTAAAAATAACCAATAGGCATCATACATCTCATATAAGTTTACATGCTATTCAAAGCAACTTAAGCATTCATAAGACATCCATCATACTAGCATTTGGCAAGATATATCATGCTTACAAACCAAGTCATCCATAGACATACATCAAACTCAATCAACAATACCTATCCCATTGCTTAACTATTACATTCTATCTTTTAAAATTCATACATTGAGCTAACCATTAGCAACACTTGGAGACCTTTCCTTGCCCTTGCCACCCTCAAGCTATTGATCTGCATTGTCGGACAAGAGAGAGCGTAAGCATAAAATCTTAGTGAGGGTAAGCTCATAAAACAAACCTTCGACAATGCAGGGTCCAAGCACGGGCAATTTCCAAAATGAAGTGCATGATCTTACCTCCGATCCGCAAAAGCCAAAATGAACATGATGCATGAACATATAATCAACGTTATGTCATACTCAACATCTCATAAGCTCAACTTACCACGACACATAATTCAAAGCATTAACCACATCATATATCAATTCATAAAGGGCGTCACATTCGTATCATATAAGCATATATGCATAATCCCATATTGGCACCTAGCTATGACTCGAATACGCAGATAACATGTTGGAATGCATTTTCAACATAACTATTACCTGCGGTGGGATTACACTCATCACCGGCTCTCGCGGAGGGGATTCCACTCATCCTCATGCCCCGTCGATGGGATTCCACTCATCATCGACTAAATATAAATATTTCCGGGTGTACCCGTACTCCTCCTTGGTGCCTTAACGCCACCAAGGCCATGCGCGTTTTGACTCTCGTGTGCACACTCATCCTAATGATCGATCATTGTACCCAAGCATACTAGTGCCAATATTAATTAAAATCCACAACACCTACCACATCAATTTCAATATAATTTTCGTGCTTAGCACGTACTCACCATGATTCTCAAAATCATGCAACCACCTCATAACCTCATAACCTCATATCACAAACCAACACTACATGTATTTCATCCAAACAATTATCACATCATATATCCACACTATATTTGTCATCAACATGCATATAATCAATGCATTAAGCCATACTTCAACATACATGTATATCATATTATACATAGTCATCATGAGGCATAACACCAATTAAAGAGTGCATCCAAGGTCTCTAACCTAAGCTTAGGATTAGGCTACCACCCTAACCCTAACTCTAGGTGGGTCTACCAAGCCTAACCTAGTTCACATGCTTGAACCAACCACTTAAAGACCAATTTAAAAACATTTACCACTCACCTCCACCTCCAAGCTCAAATACCAAGCAACCATGGTCTTCAATTTCCGGATTTGTTCCCAAGGCTTCACCAACTCAAAACCTCGCTTCTAATCACCTCAACACAAGCAAAATAACCTCAATTAACTCAAATATCAAAGTAGCTAACCCGAAATACAATTCAAATATCAAACCCAATATTTCAAGTCATGACCAAACCCCAATTTTATCTAATTCGAGCAACCCATAAACCTTGATGAAAACTCGAGTTTCCAACACATTTTATATCCACAATGATAGCTAAGTTCCAGCCACAACTTCAACCCATAAGTGCAAGCCAAGCTCCAACAATTTCCAACCCAAACAATCATCAAAATTCCTATTTTCGTACTCCTATTTTACCCAGCAGAAAATCATGTTTTCAAACACCCAAATGACATCTAGATGGTCCCAAAACATCCTCCTAACATACATAAACCATCAACCCTTCAATTTCCACTTAAAACCCACCTAAAAATCAAGTTTTGACACCTTAAAAATTGTCTCAAAATCCCATTTCGGGTTTTCACCCAAAATCCTCCATTTCAACATATAATGTGTAATTTCATGAGATTAAACCAAAATCCAACATAATAAATCGAAATCAATTGAAAAACCCAATAAAAACTTAAACTTTTATCAAGCCCTAATTTTCCAAAGTTCATGGTTTTAAAATCCATAACCATGGATAGATAGGAAATGAAGAGGAGAGTAAGAATATACCTTTACTTTTGAAAAAGACCTTGAGATGAGGGAGAAATCAATGGAATAGTAAATTTAGGGTTTGGGGAGGGGTTTTAGGATTTCCAACGTGGAAGAAGAAGGAAAAGGGAGATGAGCTCTTTTTTTTTCTTTTTGAAACCAAAAAGGTTGTCTTCCTTTTTAAAACTTTTGGGTTAAATTACCACATAGGTCCCTCCCTTTTATTAAATTTCAATTAACTCATGTCATGGCCAAGAAGATTTAATTTAATTTTA
The DNA here is from genome assembly GCA_958450335.1 of Hibiscus tridactylites. Lineage (NCBI taxonomy): Eukaryota > Viridiplantae > Streptophyta > Magnoliopsida > Malvales > Malvaceae > Hibiscus > Hibiscus tridactylites. The sequence goes on along the minus strand of OY288267.1, from coordinate 28,108,433 downwards.
CCGACTCGGACCACTAACCCGACTAACTCCTAACCCCAAAACACGGGTGTTACGGTATAGGTCACTTAATTACATAATTAAATAGGAAAGGTCATTGTAGCAAATAAATGAATATTTGAAATAAAAATAGAATGTTCAAGATTGGTTAGTATTGTAGAGTTATGTTAATCAATGAATATTCAAATGAAGATTTCAATGTTTTATTTTAGGATTAGTCTAACACGTGCGACGAACACCGATGAACACCATTAATGATGAACACCGATGAACATTATTAAACTAATTAATAAAGATTTAAAATTTTAAGGACTCATCATACAATTAATAATTATTTTTAAAAATTCAATTAAATTATATTATATATATATTAAAATTTTATTTTTTTAATAAGGGTAAACTATACATTTAGTACATCATCTATTTTCGTATTTCTATTGAACCCTCATTATTTAAATATTATTTCAATTTCACCCTATTCTTTATAAAAAATAATTTAACACTTAACCCTCAACCTAAAACTCTAAATCATTAAACCTTAAACCCTTAAACTCTTAAACCTATACCATAAACCATATACCATTAAAAATAATTTCACCGTCATCGATTCAATTCAATTCAATGAATTGTTGAATTCTCCTAAAAAATTCAATTAAATTATTTTTTATATATATCAAAATTAATTAAACCTGAATCTCTTAAAATTAACACAATCATCTCTGTAATCTCGATCTGGAATTGGCAGAGATGGCTCCTTTGTAAGCTTTACCTAGCTTTATGGCTGTTGAGAGCTTCTACAGATAGTGGCTGCCATGATGCTCGGTGTGGTTTGAAGTGGCTGGAGGTTGCACGATTCTGGTGGGACCCTGGTGTGGGGTTGCAATAGCGAGTCTAGAATATGATTTTCTGGGGCTGCAAATAGTGATGAATTCTTGTATTTGGTGTGGGGTTGCAATAGCGAGTCTAGAATATGATTTTTTTCTGCAAATAATGTTAATTTTAGGAGATTCAAGTTTAATTAATTTTGATATATATAAAAAATAATTTAATTGAATTTTTTTTAGGAGAATTAAACAATTCATTGAATTGAATCGATAATGGTGAAATTATTTTTAATGATATATGGTTTATGGTATATGTTTAAGAGTTTAAGGGTGTAAGGTTTAATAGTTTAGAGTTTTAGGTTGAGGGTTAAGTGTTAAATTATTTTTTATAAAAAATAGAGTCAAATTAAAATAATATTTAAATAATGAGGGTTCAATAAAAATACAAAAATAGGTGAGGTACTAAATATATAGTTTACCCTTATTAAAAAATAAAATTTTAATATATATAAAAAATAATTTAATTGAATTTTTAAAAATAATTATTAATTGTATGATGGGTCCTTGAAATTTTAAATCTTTATTAATTAATTTAATAGTGTTCATCGGTGTTTATCATTAGTGGTGTTCATCGGTGTTCGTCGCACGTTGTAGAATTTTCTTTTATTTTAACCTAGAAAATGAAAATAATACACAATTAGAGTAATTAAAATTAAAATAGGACTAATTATTAGAATCACTCTAATTAGGAAATATTGTTACTTTTAGACTCTTTAAAGATAGTGTCCAATATTATTTTAGATGTTATCATTTATGTCCAAAAAAATAATAACATTCTTAGAATTTTAAACTAATTAAATTGATGTGCCAATTATGTTTTACTTAAAAGTGACAAGACAATAATTGGCCATGCAAAAAAAAATTGTGTTGAGATACATTTTGAATATAAATTGAAGTGTCCTAATGTAACTGGACGTTCCATAACTATATTTGTCTAAAATGAATTTTCTTACAAAAGGATACCCCATTCGAAATAAAATTAATTTTACAGTTAAAAGAATTAATTAAATTCAAATTAATGTTCGTAATGCCAAAATGCCACGTGTAGCTAATGAGTGATAACGGGCGTTCGTAGGGGTGCATTTTTATAGTGTTCGGCCTACCAAGTGGCCGATGGCGACTCTATAACGATTTTTAAGAAAATAGAAGAGATTTTGATAAAAAAACGGAGAATTAGTTAATTACAATATAAAATTGATTAAAAACCATGATTTTCCAAAATTTAATCGTTAGACTGTTTTTCCAAACTTAAAAGCGAGTTTACAAAAAAACGCTCACGACAGCTTCGCAACTACGCTGGGGAAAAAATTTAGAGTCAGGCCTATGAATTAATTTCACGTGGCATTTTGACAGTTCGAACATTAATTTGAATTTAATTTTTTCTGAAGAATTGTTTGATGGATTTTTAGGAAGAATGGGGTAGTTTTTGTGTATGCTATATTTGTCATTCATGCATAAACTCTCAACCCAAGTTTTTCACCCTTAAGTGGGAGAAAGACAATATTCGATGTGATGCTCTCCAACTTCGATTTTAAATTTTTGTCTTCTTTCGGTATACTAACCTTATGCGTCGTGGGGCCACGTCTCCATTATAAAAGACATATACTACCGAATCGATGTCCTACAGTCGCAGTAAACGGTTCAGGAACCTATACACGCATCAAAGTGAACCTCGTAAGGCCAGCCAATGTCAAATGTTCCTCTAATTTCCAAAACTTGATATAATGATTACAATACCCTCTTCTGAAGAATTGAAAAATTATCCTCATTCGCAACCCCCCTGAACCTCACGAATCACTAGCGGAACTTTATTGAAAAATAGTTAAAAGTCCGTCCTCCAATGAGGTGGTAATTAATTTATTTTATTAAGTTAAAATTAAGACCAATTTTGATAAAATGGATAAATAACGGATACTAAATATTTAATTATATAAATTCCTTTTAACTGGCACGTCAGCTTATCCGTTAGGTTTGAACGGTATATGGCTTAATTGATACCAATTAAATAGTTATGTGCTCTTATTGTCAAAATTGAAAGTATAGTGGTCATATCCACACCAGCCTTATAATTAAGTGGTTATTTGAGTAGTTTAATACTATCATTTGTTGGGTTCAATGTAGACAATTATTTTGTAATTAAATGTTTAAAAAGAGAAAATATCTCATGCACTGGCGGTGAAAATGAAAATTTTTTACAAGCGTCTTTGTTTTAAAGTTTAGGGACTCGTTTTAGTGTTAATAGGTTTAAGTGTAGGGTTTTAGAATTTAAAGTTTAGAGCTAGAGTTTAGTTTCTAGGATAATATGGTCAGAATTTAAGTTTTAACATAAAACCCTAGAAATAAGATACTAGTAGAAAAAATACTTCCACAGACGCTTGTGCCGGAAATTACTACCCTTCAAAAATTATATATATATATATAGGGTTTAATACTGGAATAATCACTTATGTTTCCCCCTAGTACAGAGTTGGTCGCCGATTTTGAAAAACGACCAGTAAGGTCACTTACGTTTTCGGGGCGTAAACTTTTGGTTACTCAGCCGTTTATTGTTGTTAAACGTTGACGGCTTGGTGACCTGACAACGAAAATAATAAGAGTAAATTACTGTAATGGCCACTAAAGTTTATTCCATGTAATTTTTAGTCTCCAATTTTTAAAAAATAAACATTATGGTCACTACTGAATTTTTTTTCTTCTAATTTCACCCTTGAATTTTTAAAAATTCATTTTTCAACCCTAAAACTTTGCAATCAATTAGTACAATAATATTATAAAGGCTTAAATGAAAAATATGTGCCTAAAGAATACATTTTTTGAATTTTAGGTGTCGAAAGTTTTTTTTTTTTATAAAAATAGGTGCCTAAAGTTTCAGAAGTTAGAATTTTAGGTGTCTGGCCATTAATGGGTGTTAAAAAAATATATTTAACCAATCAATGTTTGACACGTGGCACAAAATTGATTTTTTTTAAAAGAACTACACCTAAAATTTTTCAGTTTTTTATAAATCCTGAAATTTTGAAAATTTCAAAAAATAGTCCCAAAATCCCTAAATCACCTAAACCCAAACTCCAAAATTGTTGCCGCTTTTGTCGCCAACCGTCGCACCTGAGCACACCCCTTTGGTCGCCGGATCAAGACGGCATTTCTCCCAATACGGCGCCGTCGAAAACGACGAACAAGATAATAAGATGAATAAGTCTTAGACCAATTCTGCTTTGTAATTATAATATATATACATACATATATATATATATATATATATATATATATATATATATATATATATATATATATCATCTCATTTAATATATACTACATTTATGCGATAAGAATCTATTACCTGGAAATTTTGTAATGCTTCAAGGATATAAGCAGTTTCCTCTTTCTCTTCTTCTTAATGTACGCTTATTCTGACAATCCTTTCTTTTTTCTCCTGCTACGAGTATTATTTATTTTAAACAATATTTTATTTTATGTTGATTTTAATTTTTTTAAAAATAACTCGTTAACATTTCAATTTTTATCACGTTAACCTCTACTAACCTAACCACTGTAATTATTAATTAATATATATTATAAATTTACTTTTCAAAATAAATATATATTATAAATTTAATGAATTTTTCCATCCATTTTGGTTAATAGTAACATGTATTGGTACGAATTGATTGGTATAAGATGTTGATATTTTAAATCAATATGTTAATAATATTATTGGTACGAATTGATTAATACTTTCGACACCTAAAATTTAAAAAAGGTATTTTTCAGGTACCTATTTTTTATTTAAGCCTTTATAATATTATTGTACTAATTGATTGCAAAGTTTTAGGGTTGAAAAATCAATTTTTAAAAATTTAAGGGTGAAATTAGAAAGAAACATTTTCAGTAGTGACCATAATGTTTATTTTTTAAAATCAGAGACCATAAATGTACATGGAATAAACTTTAACGTCCATTGCAGTAATTTACCTTTATTTTTTCGTTGTCAGGTCATCAAGTCGTTAAGTCATAAACGGTTGAGTGACCAAAAGTTTACGCCCCAAAAAGCCCAAAAAGTGACTTTACTGGTTTTTCAAACTCGGTGACTAACTCTGTACTGGAAAAAATATAAAAATATTACCGTAGTTAACCCATATATATATATATATATATATCATATTTTTAAAAAATTTAGTAGTATAACTTGAGTGCTTATTATAAAATTGAGCCATAAATAAATCAGAAGAAAAAAGAAAGCTTAGAAACAATCGCTTTGGCAGTTGGCCTTTCCTCTCTTTCACGCCTATGATTCACTTCCCAGAAATCTGAACCCCAGAGAGAAAACCGCCATGACCGACCACCACCACCCCCGATTCGGCCAGCTACGGTCCACATCCGAGATCCTTAAAGAGACTGCCGTGCATTTCACCGCCCGCCCATTCATGTTCATCCTCCTTTCTCTCATGCTCATGTCTTTCCGTTCTTTAGTTGAATCCGGCTCCTTTCTCCTCAATTCCTTTATTGATCGCGATCCTTCTTTCAAATCCCTACTTACTCGCCTCGACCTCCACCCTTCCCACCCGCATGCGCGTTTCCAATCTACCCGTCGCCACACTCGCCGTCCTTTCCTCCACCTCACGCCCGCTGCCACTCTTGAGGACGACTTCCTGTCTTCTAAAGATGGCTTCCGCCACCGCTCCCCGTTCAGTTCTTTCTCTAATATCCCCCTCAATGGCACGCCGGTGATTCTTTCAAACTTCGATACTAAATTAGGGTTTTCCAATTTCGTTGCGGATAATGGGATTCTGTTGCCGAAAATTGTTCGGTATGGTGTCAAATTCAAGACGATTCCATTTGACTACGAAAACAATGAAGGGGAACAGCAAGAAAAGATTGTGGACTTTCAATTCGTTTATAAAGGATTTGAATTGGGGCGCCATGATGCTGCTGTGCTGTTCTTTGTTGTTAGTTTTCTTTCGGCGGCATATGGGTGGGTAATTCTAGGGTTTACGGTGATTTATTCTTTAGTTTTTGGTGTTCTTTTTATCACAATTGTTAATGACCTTATTGGAAGATTTGTTTCCTTTTTTGGGGCTTTTTGGGATGGGTCTAAAATGGGTTTGAAAAGAATCACTGGGTTCGTTTTGATAAAATGGGCGGTAAGAGACGCAGTGACCCAACTTCTTGGATTATGGTATTTCGGAGAAATTGAGGATCACTACTCGTTCTTTAAGCTTTTTGTTAGGTTAAAGTTGATGCCTTTTTCGGTTATGTCGCCGTGGATTAGGGGCTATGAGAAGGAGATTTCAGGGTTTTTGTTTACATGGTTTCTTGTGGATACTTTAGTTTCATTTGCATTCTCATTGGCGGCTTGGATTGCTATGGTGGATTCAAGGAGAAGCGGGAGAGAAATTATTCGAGAAGGTTGGTATTTGATGTCAACACTTTTGAACCAAGGGATACAGATAAAGTGTTATGAAGCTATCTTAGGTGGGTCGTTAGCAAGATTGCTGTTGATTCGTATAGGTGGAGAACTTTTTGCCACGGTTATCCAGGCAGCTCTGGAAGTGTATTTCATGGTGGCTTGGTTGATATTTTACTTTGTGGTGAAGTGTAGGGAAGCTAATGCAGAGGGTAGGAGGTATGGGAGGAGAGAATTGGAGGCTATGATTGATGGACCTCGATGAAATTCAGTTGGGAAAAAATGGGTGAAAGTTGCTTTTGCTGCTAGATTTTGTATTGTGGCACTGATGATAGCTCAAGATAGTTGCAAAATTTTCAAAGGCTTGGAGTCTTCCTAGTTTTGCAGTGCTAGCGTTGCAATACTGCCAGATTTTTTTTCTAAGAACCTGCCAATGCATTTCATGTACTTTTATCATGAGGGAATACAATATAATACTTGTATATTTTCCACAACAAAGCTTCTCTGTGTGTATCCTGTTGCAATCAATTGTTTTTTTTACTGCCTTGCAGTGCTTGTTCCTTGCTGGTATTAATGAGAATGGTAATGATTTCTCATGCTTCAAGTAGTGCTGATGCTGTTATACTTGTACTGCTATATTTTCATTGTGTGGCCTTTTTCCTTTTCTCTTTGTAGATATGTGATGATATGAATTTCTGTATTTGCACTAGGTGCCTTTTCTTGTTTTTACCTCACTTTTCATGGAAAAATTTTGTTCGAAAAGTTGACTGCCATATATTCTCTTGCAGTCCATTAAATTATCAAATGGTAAAGAAAGTAAAGGCTTTAAGTTTCAAAGGCTGGATACTGTTCTTAGTGTGCTTCCTGCTGCCTTAGACAATTAACTCAACGAGCTTTAGGAATGAAACCATCATCAGATCGACAAAAGGTTATTTATGAGAGATGTAATGGTTAGTAATTTGGAAGTGTTGTTTTAAGTTCAACAAGTTGATCTGGTGAATTGAGATTTAAGTGCATCTATATTATGCACATGAATATAACAGACTTTAAGGATGAAGTCCCTCTTATCGGGGTTTAGAGAAAATCACTAAAATGATGTAAGATAGAACTACATCGTGAACATTGTCCTCAAACTGCATCTTGTTATTCCAATGTTTGTTGTTGTTGGGAAGCAGCAGGAATGAACTGGCGGCTTTGCCTATGTAGTTGAACTGGTTCAATGGTGCTGGTTTTGGCCTTTGAAATACATTTACTCCATGTTTGTGGCAATCGGATGGCTCTTGCGTTTTATATGGAGTAGGATCTTATTATAAGCATTATATAAATGTGCTCCTACAAAGTTTTCTGAGAGTTTTTTCATTAGTTTTTCAATTTCAATGCATTATATTCTGTAATATTTTTTCATTCTTATGATTTCTGTACTATGCTATGCTGTGATTTGTAAACAAGTTTTCTTTGGTCCTCGTGGGGAATCCTCTATTTTGTCATTATTTTTACACTTGAGCAAGTATATTATTGTTTGTTATGCGAAGAATGAGTTTCTATACCTATTCTTCTGGTTATAGATGGTTTAGACATGGTGCAAAGAAATATGATATGATACAGGAATCAGCTATATGTCAACTGGTGTATGATTCATAGCTCAATATTTGAAAGTTGCAATCATTTCACAACTGTTCCAGTTCCTGTACTTTTAAGATGTCAATTTTATCACTGCCCCTCGAGAAACTGTGTTCTCTAGTTGCTACTCGATAGCCTTCTATGTCTATTTTATTTGTTTATTTTTGCTATATGAGTGTTGGGCTGGATATTGAATTACTTAATGTTGATTGAATGAAAAACTTGCGGATCTGGGAATGTGCAAGTGCTACTAGAGATTACGTCAGTGTGAATCATTTTCTGAAATGTATTAAAATGTGCACGGTGCAACATAAGCCATGACTCATCTCTTTATCTTTTCTGTGGGGTTTCTTGTTAAGAAATTTTCAAGAACCTAGTTTAATAATCTTAGCAAAACCGTGGATGTTGGTTTCTTCTTCATTAGTTACCTGCCTTTTGCGTGCATCTGCTAGTTGAAGCATGCTTTACTGGTACAGGTAAATATGATGGACACTGCCACACTGGCCTTGAGATGGGATCGAGGAGATTTAAGGAACTTGCATCTCCATTGTCTAGGGCATTTTTCTTTGTTAGTAATATTAACCTAATCCTACAGCTACCTTCATTTTGCTTGAAACACAGGTGTTGGACGTTTGTGTCTAGAACATATTTGGACATGCGTAGAAAGCTATGATTTTTAAGGGTCCTCAAAGAAAACCTTGGGGGGAGAAATGAACAAGCATGTGTTGGAGTTGGACACACTTATGTATGATGCTTATACTCGAATTCGAGTAACATACGTTTTATTCGTTAATTTGCTGATACTATTGTTTTAAGTTTCAAAGGTGACCAGAGCTGGTAGGGTCTGGTCTAGCTTATTATTCATTGTTGCTCTGGCATCGTACTGCACTACTGTGTGTTCAACTGGGTTCTATTTAGGCACAAGAGCTTTCACATGCCTTAGCGGTTGAGGCCCTTAGAAACAGAAATTGCAATAGTGCAAACTGGAAGTCAATATTTTTCAATGGTGTTACATTTATAGGCTACAGAATTTATGTTACAAAAATCCACTCATTATACTATATATTAGCATTCTTATTAGGCTCGAATCGAACCTCGTGAATCAATCAAGTTTCTAGCATAAATTCCTTTGGACACCGGGAGAGTATTCATTCTTGAGTAGAGCTAGCACAGCGAACAACATTGTGGAAGAGGCGTTCATTGCAAGGAATGCAGAGTTTGGAGTCAGTGGTAAAATCATATTCATCCCGAGCTTGATCTAGCAGCGCCTTGAACAGTGGGTGCTTGAGCAAGGTGAGTTTAATTACAAACCTCTTGTGGTTTTCACCAACATATACTACCAAGTGACCTTTCGGCACATCTCTTGGGATCGAGCCCTCTTCATGCATTGAACTTGGCCACTTTGCCCACTTGGAACAGTATTCACAAGCGCCACAAGGTTACGACTCTACTTCCCATCTTCCTCCATTTGGTAATGCATGCTTTTACAAACTTCCCCTTCATTGTCTAGTAATATGCCAACATAGAAAAGAACTTGCATATATGATCTGAAATGGAGATTCGAGTGGAACTGAAAGGAAGGGTTATATAGCAGTAGAAATAGAGATAGAGAAAGTGTGTTTATAATGTATGAATATTGAAATGGTAGATTTTTGTGTATTAGTGATAATTTTAGTAAGGGTATTTCTGAAGCTCAAATGTATGAGTATGGGGATGTTGTATATCCTTCCTTTTTATAGAAGTTGGGTGTGTTGATACGAAAGTGTACGAACATGCATCTCATGATATGGATACGAAATTATTGGTTGCAAGGTCAGACATGAACTGAGAGAGGAAGGATGGTGCTTGATCCGAAGTTAAGACCCCACAAGTTGAGAATGGGAAAAAGATAAGATATGAAGGAGGGATGGGATATAAGCTTCTTGGGCAAAGTGCGATCCCCCCACTTTCAGTTTGTTGATATGTATATGTAAATGCTAGTAGTAGTAGGCGTAGCATTAATGGATCCCTGCCTCAAACCCAGAGTGAAAGTGAGTTTCTCATTGACTCATATAATCAAACCCTTTCTCTAACATCTAATAACACCCTCTGTTGTAATGTAGGAAATATAATAACAGCCTCTCTTCTGTGCGACTGGATTCGGGACAAGCTTTTGCGTATCTTGGCACCCTAGTCTATCACGTCCGAGAGAGGCGGGAACATTAATCTGCGCATACTATCAGCCATATCTTTTGGGAAGAGAATGAAAAGTGGTTCTATGTAATCTTACAATGATCCTTTTAACAGCCCGGAGATTGATAGATTGAAACATTCCATAAGATTTCTTTGCCTCCATGTCTTACCGACCAAACCAATAGTTTAATAAACTCTTTTAGCTTGAAAATATCCCTGCAAAATAAACAATAAACAAAAGCTTAGGGGAAAAAAACAAAATAAAGAAAGAGAAACATTGAGAAGTGAAGATAAGTGTGTTTTCACTTAGGTTTCTCTCACAGAGATGATTGGAAAGGCCAGCAAAAGGTTCATCCCCTGAAGACACTATGTGCTGTACACCTTTGTCTGAAGGCAATAAGAAAAATAAATAAATATCTGAACTGTACACATCGTTCGAGTAGAGCTGCCTATGGTTTTGCGGACATGCTGTGAGAAACTGAATGGGAAAAAAAAGGAGTTAATTGCATTGTGGACTGCATTTCCTCTCAGCTTTTCTAATTTTCGTTGGAACTTGGAGTGGATATTTGAAAACCCATTATAGTGAAACTATAATATACATATCATAAATAAAGGTGAGTGTTCGATTAAGTCGAGTTTAGGGGGGAAATTGGGTGAGAAATATTTGAAGAAAGTGGGGATTTAGAAATAGACTAATTTTTAAAACAATTTAAATTGGAGGACAAAAGTGAAAAAAAAAAAATTTCATAGTGGGGGGAAATTGTCCCTCCACACCCTTAATAGCTTCTTCCTTGCACCGAAGCTCAAATTGGGATACGGCGGGAATTGTTATATTCGAATTATGGAGATAATTGAATCGTAACCGTGTAAATAATTATGGGATCCCCAAATCTGAATATATTACTTAATTTAACAAAATTTTCAGATTTAAAATTTATAATTTTACACATATTTTTAGACTAAAAATTACATACTTTCATATTATACAATGCACACACAATACTATAATATATATATATAATTAAAATCAAAAGAAATAAATTGCTTAAAAAAATTCATATTAATGCCATACAATAACATTGTAGAGCAGTGACACTATGACAGACTTGACAGTGAGTAGTGAGCAAACAATATTAAAATAATATTATAATCAGCAAATACAATTGGGGGAAATTTGATTTGGGAATTGGGGGAATTGGATTGGCTTTTATTTACATAAATTTGGGTTTTGGGCAGTTGGGCTAGTGGGCTACGGCCAAAAAAAATTAAAATTTTAATCGGGTTTTCGGATAATCCGAAAACACTTTTAGGCCGATCCGTATCCGATCCGATTATCCGAAATTTTTATCGGATATCCGATCCGAAATATCCGAAAATTTAAAAACGGATCGGATATCCATATTTTCGGATCATCGAACAAACGGATCGGGTTACTCGGATCGAATTTTTTTGCACACCCCTACCGAAAATATCCATAAGAATCTTTAATATTTTACAAAAAATTTAAAATATATAAAATTAACTCTCATTTACATGTATACCTACCAATCTTATTATCAATACATTTGTACATTTTGTTTAAAACTTATTAAGTTTGTATGACCTCTCTAGTAATTTACTATTTTTGTTAAGGATTAATATCCTATACACTGGCGGTAGAAAGTTTTTATTTCCACAAGCGCCTCAATTATAGGGTTTAGGGTTAGTGTTTAAGTTTTAGAGTTTAGGGGTTTTAGTGTAAATGTTTAGAATTTAGGGTTCATGTTTAGAATTCAGGAATTAGGGTTAGAATTTAGGGTTTAGGGTTAGGGTTTAGTTTTAGGGTAATATGGGTGAGGATTTGGGTTTTAACCTATAAACCCTAAATTTTAACCCTAAACCCTAAATTCTATAAACAATCCCTAAATTCAAAACTACTACACTTATACCCCTAAATTGTAAACCCTAAACGAAGTCTCTAACCCCTAAAACTAAGGCGCTTGTGTAAAAAAGTTTCCACAAGCGCTTGTGTATAGAACAATTACCCTTTTGTTAATTATATAACCTATTCATCTTTCTATTTCTATGTTGATTTTATACAAAAACTTTGTTCCCCTTCAACCATATGTTTAAGTGTATTGACTATATGACATCTTGTTCCCCTTCAACCATATGTTTAAGTGTATTGAGTATATGACATGTAAATTGAAATCGACTATATATTTTGGTTAATAAATTTTGTTTAACTTTTGGGGATGAGATTCTCCGGAAACCGTGAGGATCTGATGGGTATAGAGATGGAGACAAAAAATTCACTGAAGCATGTAACGGGGATTACTCAAAATCGTACCCGCAAATGTTGGGTACGGAGTGGAGAATGCAAAATCATCCCTGAACCGACCGATTCCCACCCCTAGTTGAGTTGAGTCAAAGAATTTCGAGTTACTTGAGTTTAGAAGTCATATTTTACGATTCAAACTTTATTTGAATTTTTTCGAATCGAGTCAAGTTTATAAAGTCAAGTCGAGTTTTTGAGTTTTTTACAAATTTAATTATAATTATTTATAATATTATAATACATATTGATTCCAATTTAAACAACTTTCTATGTTTATATACGGTATACATATATATTTCTTAATATTTTCATATGTGATGTACATAATATATCAGGCAGAATTGCAAGACTCAACTCGAACTTGAAACTAATAAACTCAAAATTTTGAGTTACTCGAATTTTCATTTTATAACTCAAACTTTATTTAAAATTTTTTCGAATCAAGTCGAGTTTATAAATTTCAAGTAGAATAGAAGAATTTGATTTTTTGAGTGGGGTCAAATTTCACTTAACTTAGTGCAAATCATAAATACTAATTCCCTAGGTAAACAGCTAGTTTGGATTGTGAATGTGACATGGTATATGAATGAATTAAGTTATTAAATCAAGATGGTATTTCAAGCAACCGTCAATCACTCATTGTCGACCTCATATCTGAATGCGATAGTTGTTGATAACACACCTCACTGTACTCCCTTTCAACACCTTATATGATTTGACATGCAGTGAAAGATGAACCCCTTGGCTTCGATTTTCTTTGGTTGTGCTGCTTTTCTTGTGTTTCTCTGCATGTTTTTCTTGTGTTCTTGGGCATGTGTTTCTCTGATTTATGTTTGGTTGCATGTTGTTTTTGTTGCCCTTTCTTCTTCTTCTTCCCTTGTATTCTCCTTGTGATGTATGTTGTTCTAATGAAGCCGACCTTTGTTAAAAAAATCAAAGATAAAATTTTAATATTTATTAAAAAAAAATTAAACTCTTGACCTTAAATTTTAAATTTTAAATTTTTTCAGGGTATGTGGGTCCCACACGTATGAATGGTCCAATGATTTGATTGGACTTGCCTTTTCTCTCCATCCTGAATAGTTATATTTTCCAGGCCCCTGTGGGTTATCTTACTTAGCTGGACTGGACTGTCTCACTTTGCTTGTCTTTGAATCTATTACTCCATTTATATATTTTTAATTCATCTTCAACTACCTTCCATGGCTTCACATTCATTCCTTCCCATGCTTCCCAATAGGAAGCAACAAGTTTAAAACACTGTTTTTCCATCTTCATTGGATCATCCATTTTAAAAAGATTCCCTTCCCGATGTAAAGATTATTCCGTCCCTAGAGCTAGACGTGTGTTTAAATAAAATATAAAGTGTTTGGGCATAAGAAATGATTTCTTAATTATAAATTGTGATTTGGAATCTTTTCTATTGAAAAAGAAAATGTGAATTTTAGTGACAAAAGTAAAAATTCATGATAAATAAATTAGAACCATTAATTATTAACTCGGTCGATCAGAACATAACATAATATATAATTTGGTGCCGTTGCGCGTGCATCAAATCATACATTCAAATTTAATTAACGGATAACCTCATAACTTGTCAAATCTCAAGTGGAAATAACGAGTCAAAACAGTGGTTGCCTTTCAAGCTTTTATCAATATTTAAGATTGCTAGGGACGAAGGTAGTTTCAATCTCATTTTCAATACACTGAGGGCAACTAAGATTCATTTTAGCCATTTATCGTTTTTAATGAGAATTTAGTAAAATTATCAATTCCAAAGATTAAATATAATCTATTGAATATTTTGGATGGATTCAAAAGTCTACAGATTAGTTCAGAGGCCTTAATGGATCACAATGACTCAAAACAATTAAATTTAATCTTTCTAGAGCTTAGAGTATCGAAACTATACAAGGATTTTCGAAACTCAGGTCTGGGCTTCAAAATTCAAGAGTAGGTTTCTATACCTAGATGCACATTGAGATCCCTGAATTACAATTTTTGTTAAAAGTTTTGAAACAAAAGCATAGGGTATCAGAACTTTCCCATGAAATCTCAAAGATTAGGTTAAAATGGTTATCTAAACCCCAAACTCAATTTTAAAAACCTCAAACATATCACAAACTTCAAATAGAACTAATACGAACCTAAAGCAACTATTTAACACATTAGAACCACTTTCACCATTGAAACATTTAACTAATCATACACAACATTATACATCAATTTATCATCAATCAAGTGTACAAACTTCCTTTATACAAATTCAATAAGCTAGTAAACTATTACTAGAACCGTTCTTGGGTCAGGGCGGGCACCCGGCTTGCCAGGGCCTCAAACTTTAAACACAATTAAAGCAGTAAATATGCATATTAACATGCTTGGGTAAAGAAAAAAAGTGGACTCTACAGCTTTGAGAACAATAACAATTGAAGACATTAAAACTTAAATCAAAAAAAAATAAAGAGGAGTGGGGCCCACAGTTTTTATAATATATATGTAATATAATAATATTTATTATTAGAGTTTTATTTTTAGAACTAATTTTTTTAATATTTATTATTATGAGTTTATTTTTTTAATACTTGTTACTATGCTCTATTTTTTTTAATACTTGTTATTGAAGCTAATTTTTTTCTCAATACTTATTATTATGGTCAAACTTTTAAAATTCATTTTCCCCATACTTGCTATTATGGGCCTGTTTTTTTCGTAAAATTTGTTATTATGAGCATACTATTGAAATTCGAATTTTCAATACTTATTATTAAGGATTCATTTTTTTTTCAATTCTTGTTATTATGGACATATTCTTAAAATTTTTTTTTCAATACTTGCTATTAGAGACAAGAATTTAAATAGTGGTATGCAACCGCAACAACGACTGTTATATAGCGATAAAGACACTATATGAAATTGTGATACCTGCAACTGTTATGTCAAAGATATCATATGTTATTAAAAAGTCACAAACGTGATACTCGTGGTGACTACAATAGCACTCGTTGTGTCCACAACCACGATAAATGTTAGTTGTTAACATATTGGGTTATGTGGAAAAGGACGGTTAACATTGAAATGTTAGTTGTCTCAAATCAGTTTATTCCTATTGTTTGCTTTGATAAGAGGGAGAATAAAGTGTTTCTTATTTCTTTTCTCTATGCAAGTCGAGATGTTAAGAAATGCCTTCAATTATGGGAGCATCTTTAGTTGTTACATGGATAGTTGGATACTATGGATATTGAGAAAGGACTTTAATGTGATCCATATTTCTTAGGAAAGAAAAAGGGCTCAAGACGAAGGACAGAAGAGAGTTAGAGGTTTGCGAGTTTTTATTTGAATATGGACTTCATGGTACGAGTTTTGAAGGTCCTACATTTACATGGTTATAAGTTCGCTCTATCAAAGGCTCGATTGATATCTTTGCAACAATACTTGGCTATAACGATTTTCATATTCTAGAATCTCTCATCTTGAAAATGTGGGTCTTGATCACCGTCCTATTATGCTAACTACTTCAACAAATAGGAGGAATATACGATTTTTCGCTGCTTGGCATGATCACCCAAGATCTATGGTGTTTTTTTTGGAAGCAACATGGCATAGGGATAAGAATGTGGTCGAAAAACTAGAGGCATTCACAAAGGAAGTAAAATGTTGAATCCGCGAGATTTTCAGTCATATCGGCCATTATAATACACTACTTATGATCAGGATTCATGGTGTGAAAAAGGCATTTGAATCTTCTAAATCTTCGTTCCATATTATTCTTGATAAAGAGTTGACGAAATTGAAACCGTTCTAACCAAATTGGATTACACATATTCAAATGGTTTTTTAGCAGTATTATCGACAACATTATTTTAGTTCAAGAAGTTAAACTTAATATCGTATAGACAGGGATGGAGCTAAAGGGAGAGTGAGAGGGGCAATTGCCCTCTTGAATGATTTAGTTATTGTTAGGGCATTGGTAGTTTTAAAACTTTTGCAATTAAGTCCTTGCCCCTCCTAAAAAATAGTTTATTATTTTTAAGACCCTTTAAGTTAAAATTAATGAAATTAAGTCATGACCCCTTTTTTTGGTTTAGTCACTATTTAAGACCCTTCAATTTTAAAATCAGTGAAATTAAATCTCAATTTCCTTAATTTTTATGATTTAATTATTTTTTAAAACCCTATTTATTTCAAAGTTAATTAAATTGTCCCATCACAGTTTAATCATAGCTCTGTCCCTATGTATAAATTCGGTAGATCATGAGGTTGGACGACAATCAAAGTAGATTTAGAAAAAACATATATTGCTTGGAGTTGAGCTTTATCAGGGATTCTATTAGATATGGTAATTTTAAACAATTTAGTTCAGTTGATAATGCATTGTATATGTTCTAGCAGAGAAATTATATCATAGGCCCGGCTCGCCACGTCATCCATGGTCCCAACCACTAAAAAGCACCCATTTCATTAATTTTTTCTATGTCATTTTTTACCAAGTGAATCTACAATTGGTAAAAAGTGTTTTTTAATTTAATTTACAGTAAATCTGAGTGAAGATTCACTCGGTAAAAAAATGACATGGAAAAAATTAATGAAATGGGTGCTTTTTAGTGGTTGGGACCATGAATGACGTGGCGAGCCGGGCCTATGATATAATTTCTCATTATTAATTTTTTCTATGTCATTTTTTACCAAGTGAATCTACAATTGGTAAAAAGTGTTTTTTAATTTAATTTACAGTAAATCTGAGTGAAGATTCACTCGGTAAAAAAATGACATGGAAAAAATTAATGAAATGGGTGCTTTTTAGTGGTTGAGACCATGAATGACGTGGCGAGCCGGGCCTATGATATAATTTCTCATTAGTTATATATTAAAATTTCAGTTTATTTAGTTTATTTGGTTAATTATCCGATTTCGAACTAAATTAATCAATAACCGAATCTTGAGAAAAATTTAATAGTTAACCAACTAAACACTTAATTAATTGACCAATTAACTGAATTAAAATTTTATTCGATCAATTATTCGATTTTAATTGAACAATGAACATCCTATTCTTAATATAGCCACAAATTTCCACTCACCTATAAGTATAGATTCATAGTGGTTATGAAACCAATTTGTTACTTAAAATTATTTAAATATCTTCCACTCATCCTCCTTTCTTTATTTGGTGGAGTCCCCATTTCGTCGATTCTTTTAATTTATTTAAAATGAATTTATTTGAAGATTGGATTATTTATTTGTTGATGTATAAATGAGTATATATAGACGGTTCACTTTGCTTAGGACAATATAAAAAATCGTTGAGTGTGTTGGTTCTCAGAACAATCTGTTAATTAAAATTATTTAAATATCTACCACTCATTCCCCTTTCTTTATTGGGTGGAGACCCCATTCTTCAATTCTTTTAATTTATTTAAAAATAAACTTATTTGAGGATTGAATTATTTATTTGTTGGTGTGTATACGAGTATACAATGGAGATAGGCGGTTCACTTTGTTTAGGACAAGATGAAAAATTGTTGGTTGTGGTGGTTATAGTTGAGATTTGGGAGGAGAAATTTAAGAAAGATTATAATGAATTTGTTTTGGTTATTTTTTGTTTTCCTCACAATTTTTAAAGCTTTACTCTAATTAATTTGAATTGACTCACGTCATATTTTTTATACCTTATTCATATAATATTTCAAATATTAAATAATTGATAATAATTGACCAGTAGAAATAAGTGAATTGATGCGATTGACCTAGATAACTCATATCGTGATGATCTAAATTTACTAGTTCTGTTATGAAGTGACATGGTAATTGAAGTTTGATTAGGGAATTGATGAGTGGGGATTAACTAGCAAGCAAATTGCTACCAATGTGTTCCTACAGGCAGTAGCGGAACTAAATGGTGACTAGTGGGTCATGGCTCCCACAAAATATTAAATATTCTTTTTTTTAAATCTATGGTAAATTTTTTCTTTAATCCCTCAAAAAAACACGCAAGTTATTATTGTTTTATATCAAATTTTAAAAAATTTAAATAATTTTTTAATAAATAATGTTGAGCTCGAACATTAATATTGAGAATAATCTTTTGTGAATATTAGGCGTACATACCTAACAAACATGCCCCCTATGATTATGCATCCTAACTATTTTTGAAAACTAAATGGGTGGAATTTAAATCTCCTCAAATCTTGGGGTGCCAAGTCTCCCTAGATTCTGCTTAGGATCCGCCTCAATGGAGATATGACATTATTGAAACTTTTTAATAATTAAAATTATTATTTTTAAATCTAGTAAGTCAACTCACAATCCAATTTAGTTCATAAATAAAAACATTAGCCGGTATCTCTATAAATTGCAATTAACAAGCTTCGACTATACATAAATAGTTTAGGGCTATTATTTTTTTGTATGAACATGAAGTAGATATATGTGCAGCATGAAGGTGAAGGTGAAGGTGAAGCTTGGGGTGGTGTTTGTGGTTCTGATGATGGTGAGTTATAACTGCATGGCAAGTCCGAGGAGAGGCATGGTCGGTGGAGTATACGGGCAGGAACAACGACAAAATGTGGGGAAAGTAAAAGCTGTGGAAGCAGGAACGAGGAACAGAGTTGAGAAGAACATAGACAACCACCACAACATTCCTAGACAAAAGTACGATGATTGGGGCAACAATTCACCGGACACCGGTGATAACGACGGTGATGGAAGTGGATAAAACCAAAAACAAACAGCACCAAGTGTGAATATCGTATTTACTCCTATCCTGTATGTAACAACTTCTCTTCATCCCTAGCTGGAATGGATAATTAAGTAGGTGTAATATAAGCCTTGCATGTATAGTTTTGAAGTTTTGTTTGTGAATTAAGCTTTCTGTTTTGTGTTTTCTGTGGTGAACCGACCGCTTGATTCTGTGTTTGGCCCATGGAACAACATGGCCTCTTCACAGATATTGTTTTGATTTGCAAGTTGATGTTTATGCGACTCAATCTCTACTTAAAGAGTTAAAAGGAATAAATGGGAGGCACTTGTGATTCATACTGCTACTGGGGATGAAAGTTTGGGATATGGATAAAAGTTCATGTAATCCTGCTGCTTCTCAAATTCATTCTTGGACTGTTCAACACCAATCTCGCTTTTTGTGTCATCAACCATGGGACCTTATATCTTCCAATTCGGCCTAATTTTCATGCTCTTTTTTACTACATAACATCTTCTCCTTAGCCTCTCTTGCTTTTGCAAAAACTTCATGTAAGGCTGAACCTAAGCTTGTTGCTTTCTTTCTCTTCTCTTCCTCATCCAGTAAAAAAATGAAATTTGGAGAAGAGAAAAAAAAAAAAAAGAGTTCACGTGGGATGGTTTAATCAGCCAATATTTTCTAATGGAAAGTAATGGGAGAGACAGACTAAAATAAAAGCAAAATAAAAATTAAGTGATTCTAATAAAAAATTTAAAAGTTCAGTGACCATCCGTGTACTTTATCCGATCATTGACTCAAACCCATTATCGAAATATGGGACTTATGGCAAAACCGACCAATATGAGGTTTTAGAATAAAGTGTTCGATGGAACTACCATTAAACAATTTATTAGCATATTAATAGATCACTTCGGAATGCCATATACTCACATCCCGGATCAAGTAAAAACTTTGGTTTCCAGCAAGCCATAGCTGCATCCATTTCATTCGGAAATGTACAGCAGTAGAAAAGTTATGCCAATCTGTTGAGATATGGAATGCTACATGTGAATATTTGCAACAAGAAATGAATCCTAATTTTAGGATCGGCTGACCCATATCTGTAAACAAGGTAAATAAGTTGAGAGCAGCAGTTTGCATTCATGTGACAGTGGGGAACAAATATTATATGCGGAATACCATGCTTAACCATGAGAGGCAATTTATGATGGAATAGCAGAAAGCACTAACTAACGCAAAAGATCGAATAAACAAACTGAAACGAATTAGGACTTTCGAGTATGCTTTCATTACAACTATTCATTGAACCTTGTTTCCCTTGTTTAGGTAAGCAAATTTTGGCCCTAAACCATGCGATAAAGGATCATAAACCCCCTTAAGAAATTGCAGTCAAGAAAAGGAAGAGTTTAATCTAATAGTTCCATATACCACTTTTGCATCCCTATCATATCTTTTGGGTTCCTTGATCACCTGCAGAATCACCCGTGGTTGCCAAGCCTCGGATCTTAACATCATAATAGACCTCTTCAACTTTTCTGAGGTCATACTTCATACCTACAATAATGAGAAAGCATTTTAAAAAAAACTCGGTCCATGTTAAGAGGTTGCTTGAAACACCAGATTCTCTAACCAAAATAAGAAGATTAAGCTTACTATCAAACTTCTTGCGCAGGAAATCATTTCGGAGATTAAGCATTCGGAAGGCTGCATGAAGATCTGTCAAGAACTTCAACACCTTTCTTGGGCAATCATAATCACCAGCAGTCACTTGGTTCACCACATACCTTGGCTAGAATGAAATACAATGCATGTCATGTTAAGCAATTTTTCCACATTTTCCCAATTACTTTAATGGTAGGTAACTAACTAATCATCGACAACATCGTCAGAGAGCTGCATTCCACTAGTTGTTCAATTTATATAATGTTCCGTTAGGAATTATCACATACATTCTAACAAGTTCTCTGTAATTTATAGTTTCATCAAACACCTGACTAAAAAAACATGTGAAGAATAGGGCAGCAAGAAAGCATTTGCTAGTTCGAAAAGTCTGAGACAGCAAGTTTCTGACAGAGTTCTTACCATTTCATTTGACATGAAACAAATACCTGCATGATGGGAAAAACATTCCCAGATCAGTATACTCAATTGGCAGAAAAATAATAACTCCCAAATCCAGATGCTAATTAAATGCCATGTCATGTTTCTTGCACACACACAAGAACCAAATAATAAAAATAACCAGAAATAATGAAGAATCAACAATGCTTCGTTCAGTTCATCAATAAATGGAACCAGCATATTTTAATAAAGTATCAATCGGTATGATGAGACAGCCTTGATTCAATAAGAATTAAAAAATACTCAATTAGATCGTAAAAGGAATTCCATTCTGCCTATTTTTGTGGTCAACCACATTTACTTTCTATTCAGTAACTAGAACACTTCAGGCTTGTTGAAGAAAATTGAAGCATTGTAAGATTAAAAAAAAGTATAGACCAAACACTACAATCCATTACATGATAAAGCTTAGCAACATATTCTTCAAAGAAAAACTCTCAACACTTACCAACAAGATAATCCTCCAGATCTAAAGCAAAATCCGAATCATTCACTGGAAAAACAATCAATATTCTCAATTAAATTCATTAGCAAAGAAAAAAATACTGGCAAAAAAGAAGAAATATTCATTATTGAAACTTACATCCAAGCTTTTCCTCTGCTTCAGTATGCATAAGCAGATTTCCAGTTTCCAACCAATGCATAAAGGCAAGCAAAGAAACCACCATTTGAGTTTCAGTCCTCCAATCCCCATGATATCTGAAAACACCAAATACCATGAAAAGAAATACACACACGCACGTCACAAAATATTCAACATAAAATAAAATTCCAAATTAACCAAAACTTTAACTCAATCTCACCTGTAATATTGCCCAGGGCATTCCCTAACAACTTCAGCAAGTTTATTGTAAAGATCCTTTAGGACATTAATCTGAGCATTTGCCTTCTCTAAAACCTCTATTAATATGTATACGTAAAATTACAAATTAGGCAATATTCCAAAATTCATACTATAAATTAAAAAAAGAAGAAGAAGAATGTTACGGGGAATTGGTTTAGATTGGTGGACGAGGAGGAGGCTAGCTTGCATAAGACGAGTAGCCGACTCGATTTCCATAACGACGGCGCGTATGTGTTCACGTAAGCTGCCGGAATCTTGTAGTTGGACTCGGAACTTCTCGAACTGCTTCTCCAAGGAAGGAGAGGTTAAGGGCGAGTCGGAATCTCCGCCGGCCATGGAAGTGGAACAGAAAGTAACGCAGAGAGGGGAACGGGAAGGAAGGCTATTGGAAACGCCCGAGGGAAGCGAAGGAAAAGAGGAAATGGAGGGTACAAAGTGAAGAATTGAGGGGTTAGGGTTTAAGGAGTACCGAGATAGAGTGAAGCAGTAGGCGTTTCGAAACGCCGATTTCATCATTTGAATTATTATTTTTCTTTATACATACGGTGCGGTGTACTCCACGACCCTTATAAGTAAAATTTCACAGGGTAAAATTAACTCTAAGATCATTAAATTTTGACTTATTATATTTTTACTACTAAATTAATTTTTCAATTATATCACTAAAATTTTAATTTAGTTTCAATTAAATCATTTTCTGTTAATTAATACGTTGACGTGGAGATTAAGTAAATTATTGTATATTAATACATCTAGTCTTCATTACTTAAGCATTATATTACGTTGGTCATAATTAGGATAATTATACATTAGATCTCTATGAAGGTGGGCCCTGAATTTTTGGTGGCCCAAGGCAAATTTAAAAATTAGGTCTTAAACCAGAGATATAAATTATGGTTGTGGATGTATTTACAGTCGTTTTGTATTTTATCGTGGTTGCGGATATTACAAATGTTAATTAGGTCACTATGAGTATCGAGATTGCGAAATATTTTAATAACATATACTATTGCAAGCATAACGGTTGCAGATATCGCGATTTCAGATGGTACCGCTATTGTCATATAACTATCGTTGTTGTCGTTAAATTTCTATCTATAATAGTGAGTAATGACAACTAAATAAATTTTAAGAGTAGTCCATAATAACAAGTATTGAAAAAATTGGACACTTGATAACAAATATGAAAAAATTAAGAGTATGTATATAATAACAAATATTATAAAGAAAAAATTGTGCCCCTAATAACAAGTATTAGAAAAAAAACTGAATTTTAAGAAAAGAATCCCAAAAATAAATACCTATTAACAAATATTAAAAAAATTGGGCCCTTAATAACAAATATTAGAAGAAAAAAAGTTAGACTTTTAACAACAAATATAACTCGAAAAAATTACAAATATGTACTCCCCTGAATGGTAGGCCTTGGGCGAACGCCCTTATTGCCCTTGTCTAGGGGTCTGATCTTTATTATTTATATATTCTATTAATTTAATCCTAATTTTAATTAAAAATAATTTAATAATTTAATCTTCTAATAAAATGATTATTATTAAATTTAAAGAAGTCTTTGTTTAACATATGCCACAAGGCATAGAAGAAGGTGCATTTAATAACATTGATTAAAATAAAAGATTCCCTTGAGATTCACTAATTGACTTAGTGACTGGGGATGCTCACATTGTCCTATCTTGTATAAGTTCGAGTCCCGACACAAAAATATAATACTTCACTATTTAATTAAAAAATAAAAGATTTCTTTGTAACATTTAATAACAAATATTTAATAAGAATCCCATTTAGAGGATTATCTTAATTACTTAACTCATTAATAATATCATTATTATCTTTGTCAAAATAATATCATTTTTCTCGCATTGAGTTATTAAGAGTCTAAAGTTTTGAGTTTTAGATTTAATGTGTAAGGTTTAGGGGTTAAAAGTTTAAAGATTAAATAAATTATATAATTAAACAAGCTTACTTTTTGTCCAATTTTATGTATCAAGCATGAGAAATTCTAGAACGGGCGACGCACACCGTTAAACGCCACTAATGCAGTACACCGTTAAACATCATTGATTTTAATAACTTTTAAATGATTTATTAAAAATTTCAAAGGCTCGGAGATCCACCAATTGATCTAGTGGCTAAGGATGCTCATCTTGTCACATCTTGTATGTGTTCGAATCCCGACATGAGAATGTAATACCTCACTATTTAATCTAAAAAAATCTCAAAGGCTCGATATACAATTAATCATATTTCAAAACAAAAATAGAAGAAATTATTCTATGAACCATTCCCACCATCTCATCTATAATTCTACTCAATTAAATAAAACCACATCATCTTTATTTTTCACATAATATTTTATTATAAATTAAAACTTACAATCATCGTCTTCTTCCCCTACTCATATTAATTTTAATATGTTAATAAATTTTAGGGGACTAAAATTGTTATTTTACCATTTCACATCACCATTTCTGTTAAATCAACGGTCAAATTTAATAGCCGGTGACCAAAATAGAAAATGTAACCTTACTTTAGTGGCTATTTTTGTAGAAAAAATAGTTTGATGGTTAAAACAGAAAAGCAGAAATAATTCAGTGACCATTATAGTTTTCTCTATTTTTTATTTTATTGTTTAATGAATGGATGAAAAAAGGTTCGTCTTACTTTTATGGCAATTTTGGGTGAAAAACCCCTTTTTAATTAATATTGGGACAAATGGCTCCCAAAAACTATTATTTGGCAAAATGACCCCCTTTCTTGCCAGGTCGACAGACCTCGCGTTTTGTAGGACGCGAGGTACGACATCGCGTTCTGCAGAACGCGATTTTAGTCGACGTGGCGTTGCTGTCCGTGTTAACGGTTTCACAGTACCTTGCGTTCTGCAGAACGCGAGGTCCCCGAGAAATTGAAAAGGCGGCTGGAATATATCGCACGGACCTCGCGTTCTGTAGGACGCGAGGTCTGTGCATTTTCAGCCTGAACCACAAGGAAAAACAAGCGTTAGTAGGCCTGTTCGAACCCAATTTCGAGCGTGTAAATGGTATATTTTTAGCGGTCATCTAGTTTGGGGTTGTAGTACTGAAAATTGTCTATCGTATGATACCAACATGATTAATTTCCGTCCATTCTACAATGGTTTAAAATGGCTTCAAAAACCCTATGCTAGCATACTTTTTTTTATTGAAGTTGTATTTCAACTAATGTCGATTTTCGGTTTTTTAATCCCATTAAATTTATTAAAAACAAAAATTAAATAAACATTATAAAGTTTAATTATAATATGCAAACAAAATTATAATTCATAAACAAAATTAGAATACGACATTATAAAATTTAAAAGTGTTTTACATAAATATTAAAAACATAAGTAGAAAACAACAAAAAAAACTAAAAATGCCTATGTCCACCCGTTCCGCAGTCGGGTGGATGACGCTGACGATCCGGATTCTTCCTCCGTCCATCGTGTGGTGGTCCCTGGTCCCTATCATCCTGACCATCGTGCGCGATCTGCGGATCTGTGCCTGGCCCAGGCGGGGAGTAAAACAAACTACCTATCGGCGTACTCTCCACCATCGGAAACCCATACTGAGGTGGATAATCGATAAGCATAAGGTCAGTCGTAGGCGTATGGGGGCAATAGGCATCAGTGGAGCCGTACTGGGGTGGAGGCATCGTCTGCTCAAAAGTCGATGGACCGCTATGCAATGGTGGGGCAGAAGATGATGCCCCTGGAGTGTCATATCGTGGTCTCGGACCGCGCTGCGTCGACTGCCTCTGGGTCTGCCTCTGGGTCTGGGACTGGCTCTGGGTCTTGCTTGCTCGCCGGATCCCGCGTGGGCGGTTTTGGGGTTGCTGGGGAAGCCCTGCTTCGCGCTCGGCCGGAGTAAGGATATGTGGCATCCCATTGTCCCTATACCACTGGGCATAATTGAAAGTGACCGAAGGACCCCCCTACCATAATTGGTTGGAGAAACTCTGGGCGTCTGAGAAATCGTTGAGCCCAAAGCGCAATCCAGATAGCGTGGTGCTCGGCCCAGTCAATCTCCGTCTTCCCCTGACGCGTAAGATTGTGGAAGGAGTCCATATTTTGCGGAGGGGTGGAACATTTTGGACGTACCCGAACTGTCGGAGTACCCTATCCGTAGAATGCCACATGCAAATTTCGTAGTTCAGCAGCGGCACGACGGAAATCCAGAGGTTTCGCTCTTGCACAATATCTGCTGGAGTAATGATACGGATCTCCTCTGAATCGTAGGGCCTCCACACGAACTAAAAAGAATGAAAAAAGTTAGTAAAATTTCTATATGAAATATTATTGGAAAAAATAGTATGGAAAAAACCAAAATAATTGTTGAATTACCTCGTCCTCCGTCAAGGCATCGAATCTATATCTGTATGCTTTCTGGGACTCTGGTAGGCCGGTGTGGGATAATGTGGTGGTCCACCTTTAAATAATGAAAAAGATCGTTAAATAAAATAATTTAATAAAAAAATAGAGTATATTATGTAGTACCTCCGTAGAAGCGGAAATGACATAGGACTGGGAATCATAAGCTGTGGTGCCAAAGTAGGGATCCGAAGCAAAACCCAATCCTGCAGGAATAAAGAGCATCCTCTCATCGATGATTTGGAGGTGTCAACGTTTCTGCAGAGGTCTCTGATAAGAAACGCCAACTGACCCCCAAGATTTTAGTCCAGACTCATCCAAATTTGTCAGATGACGAAGCCACATAACGTGCACTTTGTTGCGAGTTTTGTCGGGCATTAATATCCCGCCAATAATGCGCAAGATGTGGGCTCGCACACAGCGCTGTGAAAATATAAATTAATAAAGGCATCCTAATTAAAAAAATTGTAAGTTCATCCTAAATAAAAAAATTGTAAGTTCATCCTAAATATAGATTAAAAATAGATTTAATAAATGCATCCAAAGAAATTAGTAACTTAATCCTAATTTGTAAATAAATATTTGTAATTTATCCTAAATATTTAATGTAGGCAACCTAAATATTTAATAAAGTATCCTAAATATTTACTGAATTCATCCTAAATATTTATCCTAAATATTTATAATTTATCCTAAATATTTATTAAAAAGATCCTAAATATTGTCTGAATTCATCTTAAAAAATTCTTAAAGCAGCCTAATGTGCAAATAAATAATTTTAATTTAATCATAAATATAATAAAAGCATACTAAATATAATAAAAAAAATACCTGAAGTGCAACTTCATCCGCATCGGGGGGAGGGGTTCCAAACTGCTCCTCCAAGTACGATAGAGAAATTTTCCCTCCGTCTCACACTCTATCAGGGGGCATCACGCCCATTTGTTCAGCAAATAGGAGTGGCCAATGTGCCATCGCTATACCAGTAATAACGCTGCCATTTGTAGGCAACCCCAGAATGTAGGCCACATCCTCCAACGTAATTGTTGCCTCGCCAAATGGAAGATGAAACATGTGCGTCTCGAGTCTCCACCGTTCTATCAGCGCGCTGATCAACGATGGTCTAACCTTCACCCCCCCTATATAGCAAACTATGTGCCTAAAACCAGCCCGCTCAATCAAACACATAACAGCAGGAACGAGTGCGACGGTGATACGGTTAAGGTAACATTGTAAGTTACGTTCGTATCCCTGAAAAAAAATAGTTAGTAAAAATAAAAGTTTTTAAATTTAATTAAAAAATTTTAAAAATAAAAAGGAAAAAAATAATACCTCTTCATTGTTTCGCCAATACTCACTGCAGTGACTCGCTTGGTTGCGTAGCAAGGGCTCCATGTGATCGAACGATATATAAAAGTTGCTGACAAATTTTTGTAAAATTTTTATAGAACTCGCGTTCTGTGGAGGTTTTTAGAAAAAAAACCTCCAATTTATAGAGGACCTCGCGTCGTTTGGAAGGCAAGGTTAATGAACCTCGCGTTCTATAGAACGCGATATTCGTGGACCTCGCGTCCTATAGAACGCGAGGTTCACTGAAAAGGCGCGTCAATGATCAGACGCGTGAACTGAACGGTCAGAAAGGACCTCGCGTTCTACAGGACGCGAGGTCGTGGGGTTTTTTAAATTAGAGTTTTTAAAGCGGGAAACTCATTTAATATTTAATATTACAATTTTTATTTAAAATAATAACAATAAAAATAAAAATAAAAATAAAAATTATAATTAAAATAATAATAATATTAATAATAATAACAACAATAATAATAAATGATACTAACAATAAAAATTATTAGTATTATAGTAATAATAATAACAATAATAATAAGAACAATAATGAATCATACTAAATACGCGTTATGTTTTCAGTAGTAACTAAAAATAACGACATAGCACAATATTTTGGAAGTTAAATTAAAACAAAACTTCCAAAATATGCGCTATGTTGCCATTAGTAGCTGCAAGCGAAAACTGCGTACGTGAATACAGGAAAAAATTTATGTGGGTGCTCCTTGCCTCTCCAAGACTTTGCTATTTATAGAGGGAGGTGAATATGATGACGTGGCAACCTCGCGTTCTGTAGGACGCGAGGTCACTCTTACCTCGCGTTGTACAGAACGCGAGGTCTATGAGATGTTTGTATATATATATATTATGCACGGAGATGAATTTTTGTAAGCAGTTAAGTTTAGTTTAGGTCAGTTGAATATGAGTTCGGGTAATGCTGCGTTTTTTTCCGTTGCAATTTTTATGTCCGAAATATTGTTCATTTATGATAGTTGGAGTTCACTTAAAAATTTGTGTTCCGCGGGGGTACATACCTTAATATTTACCGACATAGCGCAATATTTTGGAGGTTGTGTGCTACAGTAGTGGCTTCGATGGCAGCTTCTGTAGCCGCCGTCGAGAGGATCCCCGACTACAGTTTTGAAAAGAAAGGACTTTTAGGAAGTGGGGGCGGATTCAGATCGACATTTTCAGATGCGGCGGGTGCCGATTACATTTGTTAATATGGATCAAAGCTGCTACCATTTACTCATTTCAGATGCGGCGTGGCAGCCAACATTTACATCTGGATTTCGCTCTCTGCTTCTTTCAGTCGGGACCTCCGATCAAATTTGCCCGCCGGAGCTGCTGAATATATTGTTTCGAATTATATAGATAATTTATGTAGTTGTCTCAATTTACTTATTAAAGAATACATGTTGAAAGTTTTGTTAAATGAAATGCGACTTAAATTTACTTATGTGGTGTTTTTCCTTTCCTATAAATACCCACAAATTCCACCATCATTTACTCATTCCAAATTCTCTCTAAACACCCAATCCTTGTTCACCTTATGGCAAAATTTAAGGCAACATTTTATTTTCTCGATACTTATTTTGAGTCAACAATCACCGGCAAAATGTCACTGAAAGATTTAATACAGTTGACAACAATCGAGGTTAGTAAACACACCGACAAACAAATTTCTTCCATGGAATGTCGAATCCCAACACCGTCAGCTAATGAAACGCACTACGTTATGAAGCTTACGAACGAAACAGACGTTCGTAACATGTATGACCGGCTCAATTCCGTCGGAGCTAGAGACGTCGATTTCAATGTTAAGTTTGTCAACGCCGGCGAAGGTAGTACGTCTGCACCCGTAGAACCTGCTCCAAACACTGAACACGCACCGTCTTCACCGGATGTTGATGCGGCTGTGGAGGAGCTGCAACTTTTTATGTACAGGCGTAGACAAAGAAAACAACAGATGATCGAAGAACTAAACTTAAGTTCAGACGTGTCCACTGACTACGATGATTCGGATTAACCATTAACTTATGAAATTATCTTCCAATTATGTTATATGACGTCTTTTTTCATCCTTTATTAATGTTAAACGGACTTCAAGTTATGTAAAACTACTAGTACTCTATTACATTATAGGCATCAGTAGTAGTAGTATTCAATTACCATACTACAATTGTCTCAAATTCTCGAACATGTTCTCAATTACACAAACAAACAAATAGTAAATAGTACGGTTATTATAACTTCTGACGGAATATCTGAAACAAAGCATTTAAAGTGACCTCGCGTTCTATAGAACGCGATGTTCTAAAGACATCGCGTTGTATAGAACGCGATGTACTAATATCGCGTTCTACAGAACACGAGGTACTGGTTAACCCTGCCTCCCATCAAATTTATCCCTTACTTGTCGAAAGTTAGGGGACTGCCTCCCAGGCACATACACGCCATTCCTGACTTGTTCATCATTAACCTGCTTATCGGTTTTAGGTAATGGACAAGAAAAGTTACCTCTATGAACCATTATTTGCCTTACACAATCAGATTCTCCTGGATTGCAAGGGCCAATAATTTTGCCTATATATGAAGAAGAACCATAAAACGAAAATATAAGTTTCAATTGGCAATCAATTCCTAGAATTTTCTAAGTATCAAAATTTCAAAAGTCTTTCATAAAATAATCAAATGGTCGGACGAGGCGTTACTACGCAAGTTTACTACGATGGGCAGATATTCGAGGGTACCGAACTCGGCGTCCTTTTTCACTGCGAAGATCCGGTAACGATAAAGCTTCCGAGGAGATTATCATTCAAGAAGTTGGTCAAGAAACTGGAGGCAAAAGTTCCTCATTTCGATAATCATCGTTTGTCAGACGTGAAGTATCGGGTGCCAATATCTATAGACCCTTTAGAGTACTCTATATGCCAAATTGCGGAAAATACTGATGTGCAAATGATGATGGAAGCCCACTTCGAGTATTCAATTGGGGGGCCCCTCGAGCTGTATGTATCGTTCTCCGAGTCTAATTCAGTTGTCGAAATACCAAGCTGGGGCCGGGCGAATTTCGACTTCGATCCGAATGCCAACGTTGATAGCCCGACCGTAGGTCTACGACGTGATTTTGGCCTACTCTGTCGAGACAACGAAGTTGGTGCATCGTCATCTGCTCCTCCAAGGCAGTCCTGTGTAGCTAGTATCGGGTTCGACCTGAACCAACCCCCAAACGATGAATTCGATGCACCAACAAATGCATCGTACAGTCTATACAATCCATACAATCCTTATAGTTTTGGGGGGGGAGGGAACGTCGGCTCCTTACGTTACACACGACCATGAAGCATCATATGGCTGGCACTCAATGTATGTCTCTGGCACCGACTACGGTCAACCATCTATGGGGAGACATTCTTCTTTTGGGGGTGAGGGAGCGTCGTCTTCTTACGCTATGCACGACCATGATTCGTCATATGGACGACACTCAACGTATGTCCCTAGCACGGAGTACGTTCAACCATCAATGGGAATACATTCTTCTTATGGTGATCTTAATTTTGGTCTTGAAAATGAGGTTCCTGAGCGATCTCGTGAGAGGTCTCCCGCTCATCGACCCCAATCCTCGCCTCAAAGGGTAGTGATTCCAGAAGCTCTACTATTCCAGCTCCCGGAGGATGCTTCTGACGAAGAACCGATTAGAGAACCCGGGCCAGACGGAGACGAGCTGGGGCCATTCTATCCTGAACCAGAAGACTTGACAGAGTTACCAGAAGACCCAGAAGACACTGCCGTTCCACCACCAGATTTGGACTAAGAACCGACTGCGACCAACTTTCCTGTAGACGCAAGACCAATTTCTATGTTCCAGCCACCATCCCACTTCATAACGGTTGATATGGATGCAATGGACGTCCCTGATTTTCTCCATGACGACACAATAGATGGCCGAGTCCACCGTTCTGATGGTGAACTAAGAATTGGTATGGCGTTCGCGAAGAAGGAAATTGCGGTGGCGGCAGTTAAGCAGTACAACCTTCGTCATAATGTTGAGACGACGGTTAAGAAAACCCAAGCCAAATACTACAAGGCTCACTGCGTCCAAAAGGATCAAGGCTGTAAATGGAAAATCCGTATATCAGACTTGAAGAGGGCAGGCAACCGTTGGAAAATAACAAAACTTGAGGGGCCCCATACATGCACCGTTTCTAGCCTCAACCAGGATCACAAGAACCTGGATGCAAAGTACCTCGCGGACATCTTTTCCACACTGGTGAAAACAAATCCCACTGTGTCGGTCCCCACATGTCAGACTGCAGCTCAAGCTGTCACCGGCTTCCGTCCAGGTTATTCGAAAGCATGGTATGCAAGGAAAAAGGCCAAAGAGGAATTGTATGGCCGATGGGAGGAATCTTACATAGAGTTGCACCTGTGGCTTAATCTCCTGTAGAAACACATCCCCAGAATGGTTGTCAAACTTGATACGGTTTTGACATACGAAAATGATCGTGTCGTCCGAGGTGTTTGTCAATTCCACCGGTTATTTTGGACTTTCCCCCAGTGCATCAACGCATTCAAGCACTGCAAACCGATGGTCCAAATCGACGGCACATGGTTGTACGGAAAATATACACAGATCCTACTTCTAGCTATAGCACAGGACGGCAATCGCAAATGCGTTCCTGTTGCATTCGCAATCATCCCGAAGGAGGATTTGGAGTCTTGGACGTTCTTCCTTACGAACCTATGAAAATATGTCATTGATCCTATAATACGAAGAAGAAGGGATGAAGGGGTGTGTTATTTCTGACAGAGGCACAGCGCTGCTGTGGGCGATACAAAATTTGGGTGATTATTGGAAGCCTCCATACATTCACCACCGTTTTTGCTTGCGGCACATAGCCGCAAACTACCTGCTGAAATACAAGAATCGTGATGAACATCAAATGGTGCTCGATATGGGTACGTCATTTATGTCATTTTCATTTACTATATTACTTGTTACTCGCTTCAATTTACGACTTTTTTTCATGTGTTTTTTGCCCATAACTATTCAACTGTCATCCCGTAGGCAACTCGCACTACAAACAAGAGGTGGCTGAACTGCTCGAGGAACTGAGAGCGAGAAACAAAAATGGCGCAGAATACCTTGAAAAAATCTCAAAGGAAAAATGGATTCGATCGTATAACGAGGGTAAACGTTTTGGTCACATGACAACGAACTTGGCTGAGGTAGTGAACTCATCACTGAAGGGAGTTCGGCAGTTGCCTATCACTTCCATTGTCAAAGCGACCTATTATCGTTTAGCTACCCTTTTTGCAACCTTGGGCAGGCAAGCAACTGAGTACATGGCAGGTGGACACAAAGTCCATCCAGATTTCCGCTCAAGACTGCATATTCAATTGGCCCAATCAAGACAGGTGCAAGCAACTCTCTTCTCGCGAGAAGGACACTTGTTTCGTGTTGCGGAATTTTCCAGGCGGTTAGAAGGCATTCAGCACAACGCTTACGTTGTAGATCTGAGGGAAAAAACCTGCGAGTGCGGAATATTCCAAACTTTCAAATACCCGTGCGCACACGCCATTGCTGCTTGCACTAACCAACGGATAGAATACATGCATATGGTTGATCCGGTATACTTACTCAAAACGGTGCTTAAAGTTTACGAAAAAGAGTTTCCTCCAATCAGAAATGAGGTTGATCCAAATGTTGTGGACACTGAACCGATCATACGCCCAGATCCAGCACTACTACGAGCCAAAGGACGTCCACCTTCTACAAGAATATATTGTGCCGAGGATTTGGTCGAACATCGAGAGAAAACCGGACAAAAGAAGCATTGTTCTATATGTCGAAATCCTGGGCACACAGCTCCTAAGTGTCCTAATCGCTCAGCCCCTCGTATTAATTAATTATTTTTAATTTGTATATGTGAGTTCGCACATGACAATCTAATCAATAAAGTCAGTCCATTTCGATTTATACAATCTGTCATCTTATATTTTCAATCATTCAAAAAAATATGTTATGATAGTGTTTTCGAACAACTTTAAATCAGCGTACAATGGACGAAAATTAACCATAGGGTTTTTGAAATACAACTTCAATCAAAAAAAGTATGCTAGCATAGGGTTTTAGAAGCCATTTTAAACCATTGTAGAATGGACGGAAATTAACCATGTTGGTATCATACGATAGACAATTTTCAGTACTACGACCCCAAACTCGATGATCGCTAAAAATATACCATTTACACGCTCGAAATTGGGTTCGAACAGGCCTACTAACGCTTGTTTTTCCTTGTGTTTCAGGCTGGAAATCACAGACCTCGCGTCCTACAGAACGCGAGGTCCGTGCGATATATTCCAGCCGCTTTTTCAATTTCTCGGGGACCTCGCGTTTTGCAGAACGC
Organism: Hibiscus tridactylites; assembly: GCA_958450335.1. Taxonomy (NCBI): domain Eukaryota; kingdom Viridiplantae; phylum Streptophyta; class Magnoliopsida; order Malvales; family Malvaceae; genus Hibiscus; species Hibiscus tridactylites. Next base: position 28,074,218 of record OY288267.1, on the reverse strand, counting down.
GAGGTACTGTTAAACCGTTAACACGGATAGCAACGCCACGTCGACTAAAATCGCGTTCTGCGTCCTACAAAACGCGAGGTCTGTCGACCTGGCAAGAAAGGGGTCATTTTGCCAAATAATAGTTTTTGGGAGCCATTTGTCCCAATATTAATTAAAAAGGGGTTTTTCACCCAAAATTGCCTACTTTTATATTTTCGTTTATGTTCTTACTGATTATTAACTCGTTCCTGCGTTTGTGGGTTTACCAATTACCACTGCACTTTATTGTAAATAAATGAAGTTTTTTCGAGAAAAAATTCAACTTTTGAATTTGATCAAACAAAAAAGGCTTCAATGCAAGCTGATCGATCCGCATTTACTCTACACAGAAGCACAGAAAAAGAAACTCTTAGCAAACAGATGCGGAAGAAGCGACGGAAAAAGGTATGGATTTTCCAAATTTACTGGGTTTTTTTCTTAATTTGCCCTGCAGAATCATATTATTTCATAATGTTGGATTCAGTTTTGTGAATCAGTGACGATGTAGTTCACTGCAGCTGTAAATAAACGACACGCAATAGTAAAGATAATGTAATTAATGAGTCTAAAGAAAGGTTCACATTTCAAGATTTGCTTGACTTCGATTCAAGTCTCCGCCGTAACGATCACGAAACAAAGACCTTTTTTCTACTTTATAATTTTTGTATCTCATTTTCAAAGTACATTGTTTTTAATTAATTCAGTTTTGAATAGGTTTAATTAATTTTTTATGTCAAAATTTCTTTCTTTTTTAACTTTGTTTGGTCGGATGACTAGTTGGTTATTGCCCCTGCTGCCGTGCTGCCGTGGACTGACTTCCTTTTTATAGAATTGAATACTGTTCTTCCAGAATTCAAAGCTTTTTGAGGTCTTTTGGGGGGCAATTGAACTAATGGGTTTCTCTTAAAATCCTTAAATTTGGGTTTTTTTTTTCTTTCAAGTTTTGTAGCTAGATTCTTGTCTCCCCAAACAAGAAAATTGAAGGTAAGATCAAGAAATTTTTCTGCCCGAGCTTTTAATTTTAATAAATAAGAAAGAGCCTTGTTTTTTTCCCCTTGACTTATGGATTATGATCGAAAAAACAGCATTTGGAAATGGAAAAGTGGTGAATTTTTAAGGCTAAAACTGAAGATGTATGAATCATTGGAATTATTAGAATTTAGAACCTTTTTCGGCTTTTGCTTTCTTTTGCTTTGTCATTTTTGTATGATATAGTTTTGGCAAGTAATTTGTTTAATCTAGTTGTCCATAGAGTCATGCATTTTAAAAATCTTCACCGTGATTAAATATGTGAATTTGAGTTTTCTTAAAATCTGTTGTTTCATGGTAAGATTTTCTCATTGGCCTGTAAGAAATCATATAGTTTTTCCTTGTATTTAGCTCAATACTTTGCAGTTTTGCAGGTAGCCTTGTTTAGCTTCATCACATCTGGATCTGCACTTTGAAATTTATTGTTTTTTAATTCTTTGAGGACCATGAAGTGTTTTAAATTCCTCAGTAGGAGGAAAGAAGATGAACCAAAGACCTCCTCAGCAGTTTCAAATCGATCTATGAATTCCACATTCACTAATCGAGAAATAGGGCAGTCTAGGTCTGAATTAAACTCTCAAAATGTATCAAGAATTAGCACTGAGTCCATTAGGAGATCCTCTTTTCCTAGCATGTCTCAAAGACCTAGCAATCTAAGGGTCTTCACAGTTTCTGAGCTTAAATCCGCCACCAAGAATTTTAGCCGCTCTGCCATGGTCGGAGAGGGCGGATTTGGTTGCGTTTACAAGGGGTTTATCAAGAGTCCCGATGATTCATCGCAAAAGATCGAAGTAGCAGTGAAACAGCTCGGTAAACGGGGGTTGCAGGCAAGTCTCATTGAAATGACAACATATTGAAATTTTCTCTTCTTAACTTGCCTTCTGTTTATTACCTTTTGAAATGCCATAGGTAGAGAGTATTGATATTGTGAGTTCGTGAGGTGGAGAACTTTTTATATCATATGCATATTCATTTGCTTGGATCCTGTAGGAAATTAGATTATTCCGTATCTGGCATGGTTTTAATCACAAAATGAATTCGACCAAGTACTAATCCAAAGTAATGTTTCAGCACTGCGTCTCAGTAATGGTGTAACACGGATATCAGAAGTGTATTTCTTTGGAAAATCCTGACTGCATTTTCTCTGCTGTTGTTATTACTGCATAATGATTTTTCCCTTCTATAGACTGTATTTAATGCTTTTGATTTTACATGCAAAATACTGTGAAATAGAACTAATTGGGGGCTTAGTCCATTTGGTTCATGCAGTCACCTTTAAGATGTGGCATCTTGAAGTTAGGGGTTCAAATTCGAACATTTGCAACCCATTCCCTTATAGCCTGTGGACACCTTTATAAAAAAAGTGAAATAGAATGGCTCCCTGTGATCTTGATCACTTGATGCTAATCCCAAATGTTTATTAACTTAGCATTCCACATATTAATTGACAGGGGCACAAGGAGTGGGTGACAGAAGTAAATCTCCTTGGTGTGGTTGAGCATCCAAATCTGGTAAAGCTAGTGGGCTACTGTGCTGAAGATGATGAAAGAGGAATCCAAAGGCTTTTGATATATGAGTATATGCCCAATGGAAGTGTGGAAAACCTTTTATCGGAACAGTCAGAGACAACACTTTCCTGGGCAATGAGATTGAAAATAGCCCAAGATGCCGCTCGAGGGCTAGCATACCTACACGAAGGGATGGATTTCCAGGTATAATGCTATCACGTTTCGGTTTCAATATTCCAATTCTTTTGATACATTCCTCTCAATAAAAAAATTACCAAAAAAATTCTCCGGAGCATTTTGTATGATACTAATACATGTTTTCTTCATCATATTTGTCTATAGATCATCTTCAGGGATTTCAAGTCTTCTAATATCCTTCTGGATGACCAATGGAGAGCAAAGTTATCGGACTTTGGATTAGCCAGGTTGGGGCCTTCGGAAGGATTAACTCATGTCTCAACAGCGGTACGTTCAGACAAAATGATCAATCTATTACTTGAAGTGTACCCTTTTTGTCAATGTTCATTTTTAGTACTTTAATAAAGTAAAGCAAGGTTAAACATGATAGTGGAGTTTTCCTATCATCTCTGGTAGGTGTCTTACCGGTGAAAACCTCCAAATGTTTCTAATTTTTCCAATCCGAATATCCAGTGATCAGTTGTAAATTTTATTAATATTCATGTTTTATTTGCACCCACTTAGAACATTTGAAACAAATGAATGGCCTCAAGGCTCATAAGATATGGAACTTGGCCTTAGTTAATGAAAACACTATAGGTTCATTTCAAAGTACATGAGAAAGAAACAGTTTTTCTTTCTGTTTAGGAATTAATATTAAGTTTATGCAGTTTTTCTTTCTGTTTTTCTTCGACAGGTTGTTGGAACAATGGGATATGCTGCCCCTGAATATGTCCAGACAGGACGTGTCACATGCAAGATTGATGTATGGAGCTATGGAGTTTTCCTCTATGAACTCATTACGGGCAGGCGCCCTTTCGACAAAAACCTCCCCAAGAGTGAGCAAAAGCTCTTGGAATGGGTGAAGCCATACCTATCAAAAGCAAAGAAATTCAAGCTGATATTGGACCCTAAACTGAAAGGGAATTACCAACTCAAGTCTGCCCAAAAGCTTGCGATTGTAGCCAACCGATGCATAGTCAGAAACCCAAAGTCACGCCCTAGGATGAGTGAGGTGTTAGAAATGGTGAACCAGATTGTGGAGGCATCAGCAGGAGCCGTAGCTCCTGAACCACCATTGAAGACTACACAATGTGTTGATGCCTCTAGGACAACCGAAAGGAAACATAAAAGGATGATAGATTCCAGAGGTGGTAAAGAGTTTGTACAACATGTTAACAGCAGGTAACTCGGAGATTTTAATTTTTAAACAAACCACAACTGCAGCCATTTCAGTTGGTTAGATATAACTTGGAAGAAAACTCGATGGCGGATCAAAGGGTTTAGCACGAAGTCGAGTGAGAGCAATGCGATCAGATGTCCTATACGATTATACGGGTGGAAAATTGTTCTGAGATTCTCTTTGTCGATATGTTTGAAGCTGGTTTTGGGTACATATATATGAAAAAGCTTTCAGATATTGCTACTTCTTGCTGGGAACCATTGAACATTATTATTTTGGTATAGGAGGACTAGCAATGAAGCTCAAAGTAGTAATGTGGGAAACTTTAGCAACATGCAGTTTTGATCATTTGTGTATGCATATTGCCATATTGCCATATTGCCATATTCTATTTCATATTTCTTTTATTAATTGTATAAATAGTAATATAAAGAAATTATATATATTAATATTTGATGTGTGCCTACAATAACAAAAACATGTACTTTTTTCCAATAAAATTTGTCACATAAATATATTTGTATAAAGAGAATGAAAGATGGGGGCTCTTTTATTTCGTATTCATCAATTAGGATCACCACCCAATGCGATCTAACATTAAATCAATGTATAAATACTTTGTAGCTTTCATGTTTGAATTTTGGTTTTCTATATGTTGTAAACACTTGATAAAAGGCAACCTTGCGTTTTCATAACATGTTAATGGCTTTCATATTTTCCCTACTTATCACCATTAAGATGATATTTTAAGAACAAAAAATATGTAGAATTGATAATATTCATTCAAATATACTAAAATAATACAGGACTATAACCAACCCTAGTTTTTTTCTCTCTAACAACCCTGCGTTGCCTGCAAGTTTTTTCAATTTTTTCTGCCTTAGCCGGCGATCGGCAATCACCTAGCTTTTGGTTGTCGATCGTCGATGTTTATTATTTTTTTATTTTTTTATTTTATTTTATTTTTTAATAAGAATCTCTGCTTTTATGGCACACGTTTTCTCTATCCTTGTGACACGCGTTTTCTTCTGTCCTTGTGATATTTTTTTCTTTGTTTTTGTTGTTTTGTTTCATCTGTCATTGTGGCATGATTTAGCATACCCTAGCGGTCGATCGCTGCTCGCATAGACTTTTAATCGACACTTGTTTCTCATTATGATTTTGTCGGTGGCCACACAAAGTTAGATCCCCACTTGGATGATCGTTGTTTGCCGATGTAATCAGTCTTGGGTAGCGAAACATTCTGCCTGATAGTGTGAATCGCTCACCACTCCTTTTTCATCAGTTATGAGTCCCGATTGGATAGAGACACGGAGATTCAGAAGCTTATGAACTTTGATGGTATGCTTATCTCCATAGAAATTTTTTACTTTTCTTTGTTTTCGAGTTGTAAGAAATTTGGTAGATTAGTCCCATTATTTTCCTTCCTGGATGCGTTGTAATTGTGAAATCTTCTATGGTTATAGTAAAAATTCAGCGGCCATATTCAAAAAAAAAATCGTACAAATACATTTGTTTTAATATCAATTAAAAAAACTCTTAAACAAGGTGATGAGTTCGAATTCTGACATTGTGAATAGAAAAAATTAGATTAAAAGAGTCACCCCATAATAAACCTATGCAATACTTAATCCGGATTAATCAACCAACAATATCGGTAGTTAAAAAAAACACTTATCCATGAACGGCAATTCTTTTTGGTTATCACTGTTAACCCTTCCACCTCCCTATCTCTACCTAATTCTATTTCTTTCCTTTTTTTTGACTCAATGTTTCTTTTCTTTTCTCACACTCACCCACCCACCGTCCATACCAATTTTATTGGCGTTACTTGATAATTCGATCACCACCAAGTCCAACATCTATTTTGCATATCTATTTTACAAATCTATGATTTGTTTTGTAAATCTAGAATTTTTGTTTTTTTAATAAATCTTTACTTTTCTTATGAAAATAGTGAGGTTTTACCTTGTCTCACATAAGTAAACAACACCATTAGTCACTAAACTATTCTATTTTTATGTTTTAGTCATCAAACTATTATTTTTGATAAAATCGTCGCTAGTGTTACATTTTTTCTTATTTTGGTCACTAATATTACTTTTTGTCCTGTTTTGGTCAGCAAACTATGTTTTTCCATGATATTTTTAACTACGGACGACCAAAATAGAAAAAAAAACATAACATTAGTGATGGTTTTGTTAAAAATAATAGTTTAATGACCAAAACATGAAAGCAAAAATAGCTTAATGATCAATGGTGTTGTTTACCTTTTTTATCTTATACAAGTTTTGCTATTAATTTTGTAAGTTTTTTTTTTCTGGGTTGATTTTGTCATTAATACTCGAATTGATGGACGTTTAGTTATTTCCAACATGTTTATTTTTGCTACATCATCACCTGATACAGAAGCTTTCAAGACAAGTTCTCTATGAGAATTGCTAGTCAAAGAAGCACACGGGGAGAATTAATGTGTAACCCCTAAACTTAACCTAGACGGTAATGATCATATTTTAAAGGTCAGATTACCTTTGAAAACAAATTGCAACCAAGAATAAATTTCAAATCATACAAGTTATAAAAACAATAATAAATATTTTAAAAATACTGAAACTAAAGCTCATGTCACTAGGGATGGGCATTTTACTTGGACCCGACGAGTTCTGGCCCGATCAGGTCGAACTTTTTAATGAAAAAATTGAGTTCGGGTCGAGTTTTTGTTGATGATAAATTCGGGTCGAGTCGGGTTCGGGTTTAGGGTGGAAAATATCCGACTTGACCTGACCCGGGACTAATAGTGTAATTTTTTCTTAAATTTTTTAGAGATATTTATAATAATACCCCTCTTTATATATAGTTTTTCATAATTAAGTCCTTAAAATTGAATTTTTATTTATAATTTAGTCATTTAAATTATATATTTTTTACAATTAAGTCCCTTAAATTATTTTTTTACAATTAAGTCCCTAAAATTAATTTATTTTATATAGGTCAGGCCAGGGTCGAATTTAGTATATTTATTTTTGGGTCGGATCGGATGCGAGTTTAAACTATTTATTTTCGGGCCGGGTCTGGATGGGCCAAAAATCTGACCCGACCCGACCCGTGCCCATCCCTACATGCCACAATTGAAAAATAAATTTAAAAATCTATTAAATTACTTTAAGCAAAAATTTCAGATGCGATCACTCAAATGCCAAACTGACACTATCATCTAAAAATATCTGAAAGAGAATAGAAGAAAGGAAAGAGTTAGAAGCATAATGTGATATGAAGACGCAAACAAACATCACACAAATACAATAACATTGTATAACTCTCACATAAAAACACAACAATGTAATGTATCAACCACACACTGTAACCAAATATTTTTCTCAAAATTATTTTTATAAGTCGCATCGAATCTCAACAAACAAATGATATGATGTCACAAGTGCAATGCAATGCACTCAGCTACGTCCGTCTCGCCCACCAAAGATTAGGTGGTTTCCTAGAACCCCTTGCTACATCTGCCAGTCACAAGTGGTATAATATTAACCATATAGGGTGAAATCACTACTTCCACCGTACAATCTCAATCTATGTGCATACCATGATAAAATGATGATTTAAAAACCTAATGTTTCACAGTTCAATAAATCTAATGTTTCACAGTTTAGTAAATTTGATGTTTTACAGTTTAATGAATTTGATGTTTAGTTAAAACACAATTTGATATGAGATGCATGATGTTTCTAAAAAACACAATAAATATGTAACACATGAAGAAGCACACACGTATTTAAACACAAAATAAACTTGACGAATTTATTTAAAAACAAAGACGAAAAAAAAACGCACACGTAACATCTTTAAAACATAAACTATTAACAAGAAAAATTACAAGAGCATAGACGGGGGAGAACACACACTCAAGGCCAGTTTGGTATTGTTTTTGAAAAATATTTTTAAAAGTGATGTCAAAAAGTAATTTTAAAAGTAATTTTGAAAAATTAATTGTAAGATTTTTAGTGTTTGACATTACTGTTAAAAATACTTTTAAAAATATAAAATGTCTATTTTAGTGATAATATTGTAAAATAAAATTAAATAAACGTAAATGATGTTTAACTTCTTTATCACAAAATTTATTAGTATTATTATATGTGAAAAATCAGTTTAAATAATAAAAATATAAAAACTGAAAATTCATCTCTGTCCCACTAAACTGTCACATTTGAGTCAAATTTTTTTAAGTTTGACTTCTTATAATTTAAAATTTATTATTGATAAAAATATAAAAAGATACAAAAACCTTGAATCGAGTAGTTTTTAAATATATATTTTATAAATTTTAATTGATTAATTTTTAAAATAAATTATAGTCAAAGTTGAACAATTTGACCAACATGTGACAATTTAGTGGGACGAAGAGAGTAACATTTTTAAATATAAAATATAAACTTTAAATATTTTTAAATAATTAATATAAAAAGTTCAACTTAAATATAAAAATTAATATTATTGTTAATAATTAAGAGTAAAAAAGTAACTTCAAGCCTAAACATGTTTTTCCGCCCTAAAAGCTAAAAATCTTAGCTTTTGAGGTTGTGTGGAAAATCACTTTTTAAGTGATTTTTTACTTTAAAAAAGTGTTTCGCGTTGCTTATGGGTGAAAAACTATTTTTTAAGCAAAAACTCTTTTTTAAGCAATGCCAAAGGGACCCTTAGTATGTATGCTAGCTAATCTCGAGCTATAGTATTTTCACGAGTTGATATAGAGTTCGGTTTGTGCTCGTAACGAGAATTAATCGAGTGCCGAAAATCTTCTACACGAATAAATTTAGGGATGCAAACGAATTGAACGTTCAGCTAACCGTCCGTGAACTGTTTAGCGGGAAGTTCGTTTATTTATTAAACGAACGAACATGAACAAGATTTGATGTTCGTTTAATTAAATGAATGAACACGAACAAAGAGCTTGTTCGTTCATTTACGTACGTGAACGTTCGATAATTCGTTCGTTTATGTTCCTTTAAATTTATTCACACATGTCCATTTATATTTATTACTTTTTATAACAAAAGTATTATATTTTAAAATTTAAAAACATATATTAAAAATGTGAAATAAAAAGAAAAAAAATTAAACAATACTCGATGTTCATTTGCGTTCGTTTGTGTTCCTTTATTATCTTGAACAAACGAACACGAACAAGGAATTATGTTTGTTTAATTATTCGTATTCATTCATTTGTTTCGGTTAAAGTTAAACGAACGAACATAAACATACTCTCGTTCTTGTTCGTTCGGTTCGTTTACATGCCTATGAATAATGCAAGAATCAATGGCTTAGACAACAAAAATGGATGAATATCTAATTTTTAAATACTAGTTTTAACGACTTAACTCAATCCGATATGGAGTATGAAATCGTGACGGTTCGCAATCCTCGGTGGTTTGATCACCTTCAAGATAGGACACAGTAAATCAATGGACTGAATACTAATGTATCACTAATCGAACATAATGATACTTATAAGAGTATATATAAATTTGTTCCAATATATATATATATATATATATATATATATATATATATATATATATATAAATAATGACAAAGAAAATAAAATTTAGTACATATATAATATAAGTATTGTCCAGTAGTTTCACATATCTATAGAATAAATTTATATAGGATTAATATTTCTCATCCTAGTAACAAGTGTTCGTAAATATAAAACTAACTATATTTGAAAATTTGTTTATAATACTCTCTCTGTCCCACTCAATATGTTCAGTATTGACCTTTTAAAAATTAATTTTTTTTAAACTTTAACCATAATTATTTGAATTAATTAAATTTTATAAAATATATATTTTAAGCTACTTAATTGAAGATTTTTAAAATATATATTTTTTATATTTTTATTAATAAAAATTTTAAAATAATAATGAGTCAAAGTTAAAAAATTTTGATAAAAAGTCAATATTAGACATATTAAATGAGACGGATGAAGTAGTAATTATTAATGCCAATAACATAGGTATACATACATACATTGAAATACTCTCTTAATTCTTGTTGGGGCCAAATAAGTCCGTCATTCAACCCAAACTAGTTCGTACGTATGGGCTTTAGCAAACTCCAGCTACCAGTAGAGTTTTCTTTTGCACAATAGCTTTTATGGGGAGCGGAAAACCTCATCCATTTGAGCAATCTACCACCAATTTGAATAGACTTTTTCTTCTTTTTATCAACAAAGTACAAACTTGAAAGCTTTTGAACATACATTCTCTACGAAACAAGCAATGTTTGAGGTTACATTGTAGAGAAAACAAAGAGTTACATTTCTATCCATGGAAGCTTCAAGGAATTTGCTTTATTCTCCAAGAACCCAACTCAAAAATTCTGTGTTTTCATCGCCATCTTCTTCGGGTAACCTTTATTTCTACTATTAATACAATACCCATATTACGTTTTCTGCAATGAATGCTAATCCACTTGTTTACGCTGTAACAGTGTTTGGATTTTTTTTTCTTGTTAATTCAGAGCATTCGTTTTCCTTAATGGTTTTTTATAATTATTGTTAGTTCTTTGAAATGGGATTATTCAGAGAGTACAACTGGAAACTTACTTTACTTCAGAACATTTATATGTATTGTCTTTTATATACTCATATAGCTTCCAGGTTCCTGATAAAAAATGTGTGTGTATGTATGTATGTGGAGACTTATAGATAGATGAGAAAACTGCTTATGTGTGCTTGCGCATGAATGTATGTAGTTGTAGTTTGCTCTCTAGTGTTTCGAGATAACTATCTTAATCTCTTATATGTACAATTATACAGTTTCAATGTTTCATCACGAGCAAACAGCCACTGCATCGACTTCTATTCCGATTACTTCTGTAGCTAGGCATTTTCCTACATCAGTTCTCTCACAAGAGCAGCGGGATGACTATAGACCGATGCCTGTATTGCATTTGCTCAAGGAAGATAAAGCATACCCGGTGAGACTCTTCTTTTATCTATGCTCAACATATATCGGGTTGTAAACTAACCTTTTATATTTGTATAACGGTAAATGTAGTTTCCTGCTGATTTTGTTGTTATCCTTTCTCAAATATCTGTCTCACAACTCCTTACTTAGATACCATGGTTTAATTTATTACAGGGAGAGATGGACAAACTGCAGACTGGGAATGAGGCAACAATTCAAGAAGAGAAGGCATCCAACAACTTTGGCCAGTTGAGATTTGAGCAGCAGTTGCCCCAGTGGCCTGATTTAAAGCAATTGTAAATGAGCTAAATCTCATTTATTGCTTCCTGCGTTAAACACTCTCGACTTTAAGCTTTCCCCCATGAATTACATCCTCGTGTATTGTTTTCCCCTTTTTTTTATTTTCATTACAGAGTGCCAAATCCGTCATCTTCCTTGAATATGCAGTCTGTTGCAGCTGATACTGAGGAGCTTGTGAATGTTGAACCAAGTAATGTGGTTGCCCTTGCTAAGAAGGCATTGTCAGCTTCTAAACAAGCAGCATCATTGGCTGAGGACCTCAAATTAGATCTTGATGATTCGCTTTCTGAGAGGTTAATCTCGATCTTGCCTTACTAGTTGGATTAGTGTTCTCTGATTATCTGTTGACTACTGATATCCAATGCTATTGCTGCAGTTTGGGGTCTTCTAATTCGTCTACTTTTCCAGTTGAGGAGGAAGCAGTTATGGTTAGGTCAAACAAACGTTTAGAGAGGCAGTCTAAACGAAGGAGGTTGCAACCTAAAGTTTCCATTCACGAGACCTACAGTTCTCGAAGGAAGGATGTAAGAAGGAAGTTGAGTGAAAGTTCTGATTCCAATGATCCCCTGCGATTGTTCTTGTGGGGTCCTGAGACAAAACAACTCTTGACTGCAGAAGAAGAGTCTGAATTGATCATTCAAGTTCAGGTGCCTTTTCTCAATCCTGCCTTCACTTCAAACTTGGAGTTAGGAAATGTTTGGTTCATTAAAGGTCTTACTTTTGGTTTGTGAACTTCTTCAGGAGTTGAAGAGATTAGTGAAAGTAAAAAGTAAGCTTCAATCTCAGTTTGGGCGTGAACCATCCCTGGTTGAATGGGCTGAAGCCACGAGTCTAAGTTGTTCGGCCTTGCAGGCAGAACTTCGATCAGGAAAAAGAAGCCGGGAAAAGCTGATCCATGCAAATTTACGCATGGTGGTTCACATTGCTAAACAATATCAGGGCCGTGGTCTAAGCCTTCAGGATTTGCTGCAGGAGGGAAGTATGGGTCTTATGAAAAGTGTTGAGAAATTCAAACCACAAGTTGGATGCCGATTTGCCACCTATGGCTACTGGTGGATAAGGCAAACGATTACAAAGTCTATAATGCAACATTCCAGAACCATCCGTTTGCCGGTAATTACAAATTTCGTTCTTTCTAATTTCTAAATTAAAAGGTGAAATTTATGGTTGCTGCCACAGCCACCAAGACATGGAGCCATGCATTATCTCTTCAAGTTTCAGAAGATATAAGTTTATTGTATGTTTCTTCAATTGCTTTCTAGTTCTTTTTCTAACAGGATAATATTCAATAAGACAATATCTCTTCAAGTTTCAGAAGATATAAGTTTATTGTATGTTAATGTAAGGCAGCTATAGATCTTTTTTTTGTTGATTTCAGGAGAACGTATATGGCCTCTTGAGTAAAGTACTGGATGCAAAGAGATCGTACATTCAAGAAGGAAATCATCATCCATCCAAAGAAGAACTAGCAAGACGTGTCAGAATTACAGTTGAGAAGTTGGATAGGTTGCTGTTCTCGACACGGATGCCACTCTCTATGCAACAACCTGTATGGGCTGACCAGGATACCATCTTCCAGGTAACAATATCTTTTTTTACCTTGATTCCCCTGTGGCAGCATGTAATTTCTTGATCAAAAATCTGAAAGGCCAAATACTTTCATATTTCAAGCAAAAGGGTGTTTTGTTTTTCGAGAAACAAGTGCCTTTTAAGGATCCTCTCATAATTCTAAATTTTTTCCTAAATATGTAGTTTTAAGTTTTCTAATTTTAGCCCATTTTATCTACTCATGCAGAGTTTTTGTTCTGGTAATTATTGCAGGAGGTAACGCCAGATATTGGTATCGAGGTCCCAGATGTTAGTGTGGCAAAGCAACTGATGAGGCAGCATGTCCGCAACCTTCTAAGTGTTCTGAGCCCAAAAGAAAGGAAGATAATCAGGCTAAGATTTGGTATCGAAGAAAGTAAACAGAATTCTTTGTTGGAGATAGGGAATATGTTCGGATTATCTAAGGAAAGGGTGCGGCAGTTAGAGAGCCGGGCACTATACAAGCTCAAGCAATGCCTCGTCAAACAAGGTCTTGATGCATACGAAGATTTGCTTGTTTAGATATAGAGACACAGGACACATTGTTTGGATTTTACCAGTTCATCCAGGGAAAGAGGTTCAAATGTCCCAATGCTGTTGTAATCTAACAATGATGTTTTCTTTTGCTTAACTAAAAAGTACACTAGATTGTCGTCTTGGAATCATCGTCTTAATAGAAACTATCAAGATTTCCAAGAAAACGTGTTTTGTATTAAATAGAGAGGTATTATATTCTCATGTCAGGATTTGAACCCATACAAGATAAAATAACATGAGCATCCTTAGTCATTAGGTCAATTATTAAACTGAGTCTTAATTCAATGACATTGTTGCTTCTGTAACATCTTTGAATAGGTTATGAGTTCGAATATCCTCAAGTATACCTTGGAAATTTAGGGAGTTATTGGTAATTTAAATATTGTATTAAAAGAACATTTGGCAAACACTGACACCAACAGCATAACGAGCCCAACTAACAACAGCAATCTCATCAAGTATAGAAAAAAACATTCATACAGAAATAGGTTAAATACTGACACCCAAACTAAATTCCATGGCTCCGCTGTCTATCCAGACCAAGTGCAAAAGAAACCAGAAAATGCAATTAACTAGGGCAAAGACCTCGTTACAGAACTAGAATCCATGCATTTTAAGGGTAGGATTTAGATTAATAAGAAAAACTACAAGTTGTACAATTTGTTCCTTTAGCTGTTCAAAAGCATAGCATATACATGTATTCCAACCAAACATAGGATCCCAAAGATGTGTACATATGGTAAAGAACAGTGGAGGAAACACAGATTATGCTCGGAAATAATCAGTCCAAGCATCCAATGATGTTGTACAGGAAACTAAATGTTGGAATAATAGCTGTGAAATCAATGATTACTGCAAAGTTGATGTATTTGTACTATTAAACACTTGAATTATGAACAAAGGCATGTGATCAATCACCTGGAATACCAATTAACCGTACAGGGAAACAGCATGATTGACAACTGAACACAAAGGACCACCAACTGATATTTGCACTGCAAGGAATCTGATCTTCATGATAAGTTAGCTGTCTTCTCATATCCATCTCCCACTCCAAATCATACTCAGTTGAACACAGCACAAAACCATTAATTAACAACCAAAAATGATGAAACAGATTCACAAGCATGTTATAGTTTATACCCGGCTCTTGTATTCACGGACGGATGCAAGATTTTATGTCAGGGCTGCGAACCGTTAGAGAGCTGTATTAAAAATTTAGTGAGTGCGAAACTATGAAATTTTAGGGGCTGTGAACTTATATCATCCATATAAGATATAAAGAAAAAACAAACTATATGGAAGTTTAAAATTTCCAGGATTGCGACTGCCCCCTCCAACACCCTGCAGTCCATCCCTGCTTGTATCGGAGTTTCTTGATGATGATCAGAGAGATTAAACCACCTACTTGGAATATGGATCAATGGAAAGGAACCATTTCAATGTTCTCCATAGCCATTCATTGCCAATGCAGCATCATCAAGATTCTCAGGCCAAAACTATATATATATACACACACACACTCACATATGTATGACGTTGCATGTGAATCTTGCTGATGCTGCATTTGCAAACAACGACTGCTCCTCCATTTGTTTTCACGAACAGTATTCTGGTAAAAAGCTTTTCTAGGGGATTCGAAACATCATCAATTCCTTATATAAAATCACTTTGCAGCAGGGAATACTAATTGAGATGTATAAACTAGTATAAATCTAAAGCTGCACGGGATAGATTTAGTCTAGAAGAGAATTAAACTTGCCCTATGCAGAAAACCCTAATTCAATCAAACAAAAATGATTAAAATTCAACCACAAAACACTTCCTTCTACTGCAAATTTACGTAGCAATTACAATCGAAGAGTATGAAGTGCATATAAGTGATCTAACTACAAACCTGAAAATCTATACGAAGAATGAAGATTATATATACTAAAAAAAGATTAATAAAAACACCCAACAGAACAGATCACTGCCATTGACTGTTTAGAAGAAGAAATAGCAAAGCAAATGAACAGACTAAGGAGAGAATATACTAAATAAGGGCCAAAGTACTGATCTTCTTATAACGAAATTGAGTGTTCACAGGATGAGAACTATGGCTATATAGTTAGGGTGTGAAAAAGGAGAGAGAAAATAAAGTTGAGGTGTGAATATTTGATTAATTCATGAATAAGGATTGGATGTAATATTAAGGAATGTTGCACTCTTAAATAAACAACTTATGTTCGAATCTTGAAGGCAATATAATTAGAAAAACAATTACACAATTAAAACATAAACTGTAAAATAAACATGAATTATACCAAAAAAATATTATTTATGTCGATTATTCTTATGTATAATGTATTAAAAATATTCTATAATTTTTGATATATTAACCATTATTTTGTAAATTATTAATAATTGATGTGTACTATATAAATTTTGCTATATTCGTATTAAATATTAATCTTTGCGTTTATCTTTAATAAAGCAATCACTAAACATTTGTTATATAACACGTACGACTACCCCACTTGAATGACAACTTGTCACTCGCTACCAGTGGAGTGGAGTTCAACAGTCATGGCTGATCTTATCTTTTTTCTTTTCTTAATAGTGTAAAGGTGATTACAAGGTAATATCTGTTCATAGATATTTTTAATTCTCTGACAATGCACATACATTTTGTAGACTAAGCGATTTAAATCTATATTTTTCAAAATAAACATCATCTGCTTTTTCACTGGAACATTTGTCGAGTTCTGATCTCAGCCCATTTTTAGATGAATTCAATCAAATTAAGCCTAAAAAAATTATATATATATATATAATATCGCCAATTCAATCAGTTATTGTACCAGGAAGACAAATTCAAGAATATTATTATAGCTTACGAAGCCTTTCATGCAATTAAGAGAAGAAAAAGGGCGGGATGGGTAAATAGTACATGTTCAAATGATAAAAATTATATGTCATTTTTCGGTGCTCTACTTATGTCCCAGCACTAAAAAACACAACAAAATTAAATTTCAAGCCCTAACCTTAAATTCTAAATCCTAAACCCTACACTCTATGCCCTAAAAAATACATCATACCCTAAATCCCTAAACCCTAACCCTAAACCCTAAACCTAATTTTGAATGTGGAGGCATAAGTAAGGGCACCAAAAAGGGGTAGAGAATTTCCATTCATGTTCGAATGTAAATATGACTCATTATAATAATTATAACTAGTAATCATATTCTAGGTTTTTTTTTTTTCTCATTATGCGCAGCCGCTTCATATCTTTTTATTGTTTCAATTAGCCGGCAGCGACATCAACCTTGGTGTTGGTCGCTGACCGCCGGTAGTCTTTTTATTTATTTTCCTATATCTCGTTTTTGCTTTTGCATTTTCGTTGGTTTTCCCCCTAGTTTTTATATTAAAATCTTGTTGTTTTAGTTTTTTTCTTGCACACTTGTTGCGCTTGTTTTCTCTGCTTTTGTGGCTCGCTTTTCTTCTGCCTTGTAGCACGCCTCTGCTTTATGGCTGATTATTCGCCTACTTTTGTGGTAGATTCGAATTCATATAAATTTTTTCACGGCGCTCGGTTCTAATGTGTGGTTGTCGGTGGTCGTTCAATAGTTTCATCCTTTATTGTGGTGTTTGCCGATGCGTTCAAATCTATCCAACGAAATAGCTTGCAAGACCGTTGGTTTTGCCCGCCACTCCTTCATCACTTATCAAGTGACTAGGGGATTCATTTCATCTCTTGTGTGTTGATAACTCTGTTCGCCTTTTATTGTTCAATTAAGCCTATACTTATCCATCTGTGCAACGGTGAGAACATCCTTTATTGGCGTGATTGAGTTTCCCTCTTCTAGGAAGGAGAGTATTTTCATCTTTTTTTTTTCTTTTCAGTCTTTTTATTTCTTTGTTGTTCGTTAAATTGTTTTTTATGTTTGAATCTCTTTGTTTAGCTCTCATTCCAAGTAATAAAAGTCATATGGTATTATCTTAAAAAAAAGTGAAATATACTATCACTTTGAAACTTAACATTGAAAAGACATATGACAAGGTGGATTGAGATATCCTTACCATTCTAATGCAGAAAATAAGTTTTGATGAATGGTGAATTTATAGGGTTATGAAATGTATTTCTATTCCTTAATTTTCTCTGGTCATCAATTGAGAAAGAAGAAAAAAGTTTAAATCGGGTAGAGGACTACGCCAAGGTGATTCTATATCCCCACATATTTTTTATTCGTTTCAAATATTTTACCGTGAAAGATGGAAAGAGAACACTAAAACAAAATACTATCATACTTTCGATTTAGGGAAAAATGACCAATTATGAGCTATCATCTGTTTGCGGATGATAATATCTTGTTCACGAAACTGATAAGGATAACCGTGAGTGCATTGAAGATATCATTGCATATTTCCATACTGCCATGAATCAAACTATTTATATAGAAAAGTCATCTATTATTATCCCCTAATATGAGTTTAAGCCTAGCAACACATTCTCAATGTTCTTGGAGTTAGCTTAATGAAAGAGGCAAGCAAATACTTGGGGCTTCCTTCGATCCGAGGGAAGAGAAAAAAAAAGGAAACACGCTATTTTTTGGTCGATAAGATTAGAGGTAAGTTTCAAGGATTGAAAAATAAATTGTTATCTCAGCGTAAAATGAATTCCTCATCAAAATGGTAGTCACATCAATTTTGTCTTATGTCATGAAATGTTTCATGCTACGACAATATCACATGATGTCGGCGCTAGTGCGCTATGACTAGTATCATACCACGATACAAGAAAATTGACACAAATGTGCTACGAATAACAGAAAGACCCAAGGACTTACCAAGCATCTACATGAGGACATGGTCTAGTATCATAAATCAAGTATGTGATTACTTACCACAATTCAACAAGAATAGTGAAGACTTATCAAGTCTCCAATTATACCTAAACTCAAGTAGGAGCAAACTGGACGTAGATAGACATTGACAATTTATTACCAGCTACATTTGTTGTCCATGTCACCAGATTTCTACTAAGTAGAAGAAAATCTTATCGACTTGTGCTTTTCTAGTCTCGTATCATATCCAGCAGTCATTCGGTATAATGTCAAGCTTAACAAGTCATGGCATATTTCCGGAAGTCAATACCTAGGGGTACTTTGGTAATTATAAGAAAGGATACATCATAATTCTGACATTTTCAAACGAATTTCGGGAATGAGAGACTTATAAAAATGGCTCGGTAATTAAAAGCTTCACAAGGATATTTTGTTTTTTGAAAAAACCTATTTTACTTCAATTTAGAGGTGAGGAAAAAAATTTAGGTGAAAGCAACGCTCCTGAAGAGTCTTGAACCCAAAACCTAAGAGGAAGAGAGTAGAGTAGGTAAGTGTGCTATGACCACATGCCGTCCTTGCATGCTCCACAAGGATATTCTGAAGTTGATAAATCAGGATTATTCAGGCCACTTTGACAAACCAGGGCATTTTAATCATTTTAGCATGCAAGGGTATTTTGATATTTTAGAATTTCAGGGGTAATTTGATAATTTAGCCTCAAGATGAGTAGAATGAGACCTTTCGGTTTCTAATGCTATCAACAACATCAAAGTCTTACAATAGGTCAATAAAAGTCATTGGGTTGGTCCAAATAACCTATCAATTTAAATAACCTTTCAAATTATAAATTAATATGAAAGTTAACCCATGATCTATCATGTTAAATTATGAAGAACAATAACTTGAATAAACCGAATGCGGAAGCGTACCTGAATTAATCGATAAACTAAAAACCTTGAATCTTGATGTTGAAATCTCAAATCTTTGGTATTGATCTTTCAAGAAGATAGGTTATCTATTGAAGTAAAACTCTCTAAAGAAAAACAATTTAACCTATTTCTTGGGGACCACTACCTCTTTATATAGTTGATTATTAAATCAACTATTAAATATTTATAACTCTGCTCAGGGACGGACCCAGAACTTTAGGTTAGGGGGGGCGAACCTATAAATTTCTAGGGGGGCGAACTTATAGAAGTTTAGGGGGAGCGAAAATAGATTTTTAATAGAAAATACATAGAAAAATTTTAAAATTTTTCTAAATCATATATGATTTTCAAAATTTTAGGGGGGGCGGTTGCACCCACCAGCACCCCCCTCGGTCCATCCCTGACTCTGCTCCTCATTGAATTATAAATATATCTTATGGTATCTACACTTTTATTTCCATGACACTTTAATACCTATGACACGCCTAACATAATTAGTCACTTGACTTTGTGTCATACTTTATAATAGCAACATATATTTTACATATGTGCCCACAATTGCGGATTTTAATCCAACATCTCCAAATAACCTATCAATTTAAATAACTATAGTTCATAAACTTGTGAACTATAAACTGTTCAAATAGCTCAATTCGAATCGATTTTTAATTAACCATGCTCAACCCTAAAAAGAAGCGGTATATAGTAAAGAGAGGCATTGATGAGATGAAATGAAGTGAGGTGTGGAAGAGCAGGCAGCAGGTAGGGCCAGAGTGTACAATCTGAAATGGTGAGTGAAGTTTTAACATTTTCAAAAATGGGAAAAGGTGGGGTCTCTTTGCTTTTAAATTATTGGTGATCAAAGAGATCTGGCAATCTCCCTTGTACTATATCTACTCATCCTTTCCCCCACATTACGTGGCAATGGCCATGCCAATGCCAATGGGTGAAAAAAAAAGCTCAGTTTATTCAATTCTTTTTCCACTTTTTTCTCCTTATTTTGTACTCTCTTCCAATACATATAGCGAAAGGAGCAAATTGCTTTTCAGAATCAATTTAACAGAGTATCATCCCAATGTGGGCTTACTCTTTTTCCATCATATAATGTTATGTCTCTTACATCTTTTATTGCATGTTGTTTTCATTATCATTACCATTTACTGTTTTTAATATAATGATTTGTATTCGAACTATTGATTGATTATTAAGAGTAAATATTATAAAGTTTTATTATGAGATAACACGCTTAATCCAATTTGTTTCATTTATAACTCTAAAATTTAAATCTTAAACGTGGCTTAAAAGACTGAACACTTCCATATATTAAACTAAGGATAATTATTTGATACACTGGCGGTGGAAATTTTTAGTTTTCACAAACGCTTTAGTTTTAGGGTTTAGAGATTCAGTTTAAGGTGTATGATTTAGGATCAATAGTTTAAAATTTAGGGGTTATGAATAGAATTTAGTGTTTAGGGTTAGAATTTAGAGGTTATAGATTAAAACCTAAATCTTCAACATATCACTCTAAATCCTAACCTTTAAACCCTAACCCCTAAATTCTAACAATTACTCCTAAATTTAAACCATTGTACCTAAACTCTTAAACCACACACCCTAAACTAAGTCCCTAAAACTATGACGCTTGTATTAGATTAATCCAATGTTTTACAATATTTGGAACTTAAGTCAAAAAAGATTTTGTCTAAGAGAATATTCGATTAATCCAATGTCTTTATCAATCGATTAGTTTAGTAAAATCAAAAGTTAAACAGACCACTTGCCTAACAATTGATAGATTTTGATTTCCTTCTTCAATCATAGACATAATTTGTCACTTAAAGAATGGATTCAACTGTTACTACTGATTGATTGAATGTTTTTACATTTTTTATTTATTTTTCCCTTTCCATGATTAATTTGATTGCTTATTTCATGCTGAGATGCTTCGTTTGAGAGCGTGACGAAAGCGATTCATGATTCCCCTATGAACCTAGGGCATCTTTTAGTTGGTGAATCTCCAAACTAGCAGTAGCACCCCCCTACGTCCTAAATTCTCCAAAATATCATCCAAAAATCTATATTTTTCGGACTAGCATTATTACAGTAAACTCGCTGCACAAGTACGACAAATTTAGTAAAAATATTATTTTTTATTGAAACTCGATGTGCTTTATTTTTTTCAAATATCCATTTAAAAACTTAATCAAGTGATTAATCTAATTTTAAACCGAACTTGCCGTGCATGCACAACGAGTTTCATATGGGTAAACAATGTTTTAGGGTAAAACATAACGATGTTTTAGGTAAAACATGGAACACGACGTGTATTCACGACGAGTATGGTAAAAAAATAATTAATTTTGTTTTAAATTTTTTTTAAAGTTTGAGTTATAAATTATGTAAATAACATTTAAAATTTGTTTTAAAAATGATATAAATTTTTGAAAAGTCTTTATTAAAAAATAAATTTGTAAAACTTGTAGAGTGTCTAATATTGTAACTAAAATTTAGTAATTGTATTTTAATGGACAAATAGTTTAAGAAGTATGTTGTATAATGTTTTAAACAAAATGTAGAAGTTAAATTTAATCGATCCCTCCTTCCCACGAAAATGTAAATAATTTATTTAAAAATTTTAAATATTTAATTTGAATAATTAATTTTAATATTATAACCCATTATGACATCCCGCAGTGTTGAAAAGTTAGAGTGAAGTTTCATATTAAGATTTCTGTTAAAGAAACGCACATATACTTATTATACAAATAAAACAACAGATTTCAAAAGCAAATGACCCTATTGGCGGCGATTAGAGGATTGTATTAGAGATGGACAATTTGGCATTCTGTGACCCGTTAGTCTACAATTTCTGTAGAGTCTAGGTTGGCCGGTAGGCTCTCATTGACGCATGTCATCCATAACATTATGAATCCTTGTGAATTTTGGACGTCATGCTTTGTTCCTTCGTAGACTTTGTTCAGGTAAAATTGTGGGTCATGTCTGCTTAGCATTGTATTCTGTTTCGCTGTCGATTGGTGGAAATTTCATTTTGTAGACCTTAGATATTGAATGAAGCTAGTATACATAATCCACAAATTGCTTGCAACCGTGCCTGGTAGCGGAACATGCAATGATGACATGCTCGCATGGAGTCTTGAGTGCTTGAAAGTACCCACAATCACATAACTTGTGTTCAAGATCCACCATGTATGACGTTTGACCAAAACCATGCATAGGTCGTGGTATATTCGAGACACAGAAAAAGTTGTCAGTACGCAACACTGGCAGCACATGCAACCCGTTGGATTTAACAAATTTGTCTTGAATTTCTCTTTATATCTTCGGGTGGAATATGCAGCCATGTTGCTGCATAACAAAAGCTTCTTTCCCCATGGTTGCGAACAACTTGGCCAAACGAAAGTACGTAACTTTCACGATGGCTGTCACTAGCAAATTTCGTATCCCCTTCTAGAAAGAATTGATGGCCTCAGCCAAGTTGGTTGTCATGTTGTCATATCTAAAACTGCCATCATATGCATTGATCCATTTTCCATGAGAATTTTTGCAACGTAGTTGTAGCCCTCAAGATTCCTGCCCCGCAATTCTTCTAGCATTTGTTTAAATTTGTGTTCTACTAGTTCATACCCTAAGACAAGACAAAGTGTACAAATGAGTTATAAGAAAAAAATATTTATGACAAGGGTAGTGATAAATACAACAATTTTAATATGTACTCGTGCGAATAAAAAGCATGCTTTTATCGTCCTTTTTATGCTCGAAATAGTAGTTTGCTGCAATATAGCGTATGCAGAAACGATGTTCAATGTTTGGAGATTGGATCGCTGCAATATAGCGTATGCAGAAACGATGTTCAATGTTTGGAGATTGGATCGCTGCAATATGGCGTATGCAGAAACGATCCTTTCGTATAATGTAATGGCATAACTTCTTGAGGAAAAACCTGCATGATTTAGTATCTTCTCTCAGCACAATTGC
This sequence comes from Hibiscus tridactylites, assembly GCA_958450335.1. Taxonomy (NCBI): domain Eukaryota; kingdom Viridiplantae; phylum Streptophyta; class Magnoliopsida; order Malvales; family Malvaceae; genus Hibiscus; species Hibiscus tridactylites. Next base: position 28,051,139 of record OY288267.1, on the reverse strand, counting down.
GAACGCAATGAGTATTGTTTTGCGATTGTCGTCTTGATTAATGGCTAGCAGCAAAACTTACTTGTATCTTCCATACAAGAATGTGCCATCAGTCTGCACGTCTTGCTTGCAGTTCTTGTACGCATTAATACTGTAAAACATATGTTTGATTTTGATATAATTAGATCTTTAGGATCAATTTGTAAAACTTAAAATTGTTTTTATAAGTCCCTTAATAAGTTTTAAAACACCAACACTTTAAAACTAATTTGTAAAACTCAAACTCAAAATATTTTCTAAGTGTTCCAAGGCAAAACCATTGAAAATCGTTCAGGTGTATCGATACACTCCCAAGCGTATCGATACCTTTTTGCCAAACTTGGTTACTGTCGGAACACGTATCGATACGACAAACCCTCGTATCGATACGCCCCTGTGTTAAATTTCAAAGAGTTTGAATAGCGTACCGATACGGCTAACCCTCGTATCGATACGAGCTTTATAATTTTTAAATATAAGTCGGTTTAAAAAATATGACCGTTGGTGTCAGTTGGTTGGTAACCAAACTTTAAAAGGTCATTGACCCGTATCAATACGCCTAACCCCCGTACCGATACGGATATCGACAGTGAGCTAAGTTCAGAAAAAGGTATCGAAACGACCCTTACCGTTTCGATACCCCGTACCGATACGCTTACGCGTGTATCGATACCCCTTATTTATTGCACACAACAACTCTTTCTTTTCTGAGATAGGTACCGATACACCTTCCCGCGTACTGATACTGGTAGCTGCAGAAGTGCATTTATGGTGGTAAGAGAGGGTTCCAACGGCTCAATTTATGTTCCCAACCACCCAAACGGCTAGAAATCAATGAGAAGGTATAAAAGACACATCCAAAAGCTACAGCAACAACTATTGATCTTCAAGAAAACATTAATTCATCAAATCCAAGCAATTGTGCAAAAATTCCTATTTGTCTAGAAACCCCAATTGTAATTTTCATTATTATCTTGTTCAATTGGGTTGAGTGCTTGTAATTGGGCTTACATTTGTATTGAGAGATACTTCTTTAGCCAACAAATTTCTTTGTTCTATTGTTGTGAGGATTGGGTTGATTTTTGGGTAGAAAAATCAACCGAAATTGTAAGGGTTGCCTCCTTAGCCTAGAAAAGGGGAAGAGCAATTAGTGGAATTGTTGCAAATCCTTAGTGAAGCTAAGGTAGTGGATGTAGAGTTCATTTGGAACTTGAACCACTCTAAAATCCATTGTCATTATTTTTTAATTTGCAATTTCCACCACAAAACCTTTAAATTTCCAATTCACCCCCCTCTTGGTTTATATCGATCTTTCGATCCACTCAACAATTAGTATCAGAGCCTACCTCTTTGAGGATTAACAACCACAAGAGGAGTTCCTTGGAAGAGTGTGATCATCATATATCAAGAGATGGCTTCAACCTCCGGTTCGGGCATGTACGAGTCACAATCCACTACAAAGCCTCCTTTCTTCAACGGTGATAACTATTCTTTTTGGAAGAATAAAATGCGTCTCTTCATCAAGTCAAATGACTATCTAGTGTGGGATGTCATTGAAGATGGGCCATATATTCCATTGAAGCAAGATGGTGAAGGCAAGATGGTTTTGAAGAAGAAAGTGGAGATGAGTGAAGAGGAGAGGAAAAAGATTCAAGTCAATGATAAAGCTCTCCACATGCTATTTTGTTCTTTCGGTCCGGACATCTATTCAAAGGTCTCATCCATCGAAAGTGCCAAAGAAGTGTGGGACACTCTTGAGACCACTTATGAAGGCACCAACGATGTTAAAGAAACTAAGATTGGAATTCTCAATCTTAGTTATGAAAATTTCAAGATGGAGCCCAATGAGACGGTGTCAAAGATGTTTGATCGTTTCTCCACGATTGTAAATGGGCTAAAAGGCTTTGGAGAGATCACACCGGAAGACAAGCTTGTCCGGAAGCCACTCTATTCACTTCCCGAGTCTTGGGATGGGAAGAGAACCGCTATCATCGAAGCAAAGAATTTGAAAACTTTAAAGCTTGATGAGCTTGTGGGTTCTCTCCTTACTTATGAGATCATAAAGCAAGGAAAGGAAGATGAGAAGAAGAAAGAAGAGAAAAGGGTAGAGAAGCTTGAGGTTGAGAAGAAGAAGAAGAAGAAGATGGGAATAGCTCTCAAGGCTAAAGCTTCACAACATGATGAGAGCTCATCTAGTGAGGAGGATGAACTTGAAGAATTGGCTATGATAGCCAAACGATTCTCACGTTTCATGAGGTCCAACCGGGGAAGAAAAATCCAAAGGAAGATGGACTTCAAAAGCAAGAACAAAGAAGAAGGAAGGGATCTCATCATTTGCTTTGAGTGCAAACAACCCGGCCACATACGTTCGGAGTGCCCTCAACTCAAGAAGAAGGGCTTTGAGAAGAAGAAAAAGCTCAAAGCTAAGCTTGCTACTTGGAGTGATGAGGAGTCATCGGAGGATGACGAACAAGAAGTGGCTAACCTTTGCCTCATGGCACTTGAGGAAGATTCCTCCATGGTAACCTCTAACTCATCTACTTTAGATTTTGAAGAATTAAATGATGCATATGATGAGTTACAAGAGGCCTATGATGAATTAGTTGAGAAATATAAAGAGTCGGTCATTAGGAATAAAAAGATCATTTTAGAACTAAATGAGAAAAATGACTCACTCAGTCAAGCTAATTCAAAATTTGAGAAAAAGATATTAGGATTAAAAGATGAACTAAAATTCTTTCAAGATGAAAACGTTGATCTTAATAATCTTTTATCTCAATGTAATAGTGAACACCAAAAGGTGTTGGGTGAGCTAAATGAGCTCAAAAAGTCTTTGAAAAATGTTGGTAGTGTCAAGCATGAAATAGGTGAATCCTCTAGAACACACCAACCTAAGAAAAAGACTAACTACTACAAACAAGGTAGCTATCCTAGACATAGTAGAGCTAAAAGAATTAGAAGTGTATGGGTTCCTAAGGAACTTGTAAAATCTAATAATATTATTGCTATGTCATCTTGGATTCCTAAGGGAACCAAGGTTTTGGGAGCTAACACTCATGGACCCAAAATGATTTGGGTACCAAAAGCAAAAGCTTAATATCTTTGTTTGTAGGAGGAGCATTGCTACAAAGCCAAAGCACAAAGTCAAAACTCATGGTACCTTGATAGTGGATGCTCGAGGCACATGACCGGAGACAAGATGAGGCTTACCCAAGATAAAATTTTCAAATGATAAAATTTGTGATTTATGCTCAAAGGGTAAAAAACATAGGTCTTCCTTTAAATCCATTAATGATGTTTCTACTAGTAGATGCTTACAACTAATCCACATGGATTTATTTGGGCCAATTAGGACTATGAGCTTGGGTGGTAAGTCTTATGCTTTTGTGCTTGTTGATGATTTTTCTAAATTTACTTGGGTTCTATTTTTAAGTACTAAAGATGAGGCTTTGGAAAAATTCATCACATTTTCAAAATTAACCCAAAATGATCTTGAACTAAAAATTTCACATATTAGAAGTGATCATGGAACCGAGTTTCAAAATTTGGGGTTTGAATATTTTTTAAATGAAAATGGTATTAGCCATAATTTTTCTGCTCCTCGAACTCCTCAACAAAATGGGGTAGTTGAGAGGAAAAATAGAACTTTGTAAGAAATGGCTAGAACTATGCTTTGTGAAAACAATTTACCTAAATATTTTTGGGCGGAAGCCACAAACACCGCTTGCTATATTGTAAATCAAGTAATGATTAGGCCAATTTTAAAGAAAACACCTTATGAGATTTTAAAATCTAAAAAGCCTAACATTAGCTATTTTCACCCTTTTGGTTGCAAGTGTTTTGTTTTAAATAATGGAAAAGACAACTTAGGTAAATTTGATGCAAAAAGTGATGAAGCTATTTTTATAGGTTACTCTTTAACCTCTAAAGCCTATCGAGTATTTAACAAAAGAACTTTAGTAGTAGAAGAATCTATTCATGTTGTATTCGATGATAACCTCCTTCCTAGGAAGGATTCTTGTGATGATGATGATGTAAGAATCATAAATGCCTTTGATGGAGGACAAACTTCAAAGGAGGATGAGATTCCAACAAAAGAAGATGACACACAAGATCCACCTCTTGAAGCCTTGAAGGACTTGGCTCTTGAGGAAAAGGAAGTGAGCTACCCAAGGGAGTTGAACTATGTCAAAGATGGTGAAATCTTGGGTGATCCATCCAAGGGGGTAACCACTCGTTCTTCTCTTAGATTAATGAATCATATTGCATTTATCTCATGCATAGAGCCTAAAAATATTAAAGAAGCATTGAAATATGACTTTTGGATTATGGCTATGCAAGAAGAGTTAAATCAATTTGAGAGAAGTAATGTTTGGACATTAGTTGATAGGCCTAGTAATCAATCTACAATAGGAACTAAATGGGTCTTTAGGAACAAACTAGATGAGAGTGGTAACATTGTGAGAAATAAAGCTAGACTAGTAGCACAAGGTTACACTCAAGAAGAGGGAATAGATTTTGATGAAACCTATGCACTCGTAGCTAGAATGGAAGTCATTAGGATGTTGCTTGCATATGCATGTTATCATAATTTCAAGCTTTTTCAAATGGATGTTAAAAGCGCATTTTTAAATGGTTTTATAAATGAAGAAGTGTATGTGGAACAACCACCGGGTTTTGAAGATTCAAAATTTCCAAATCATGTTTTCAAACTTACCAAAGCTCTTTATGGTTTAAAACAAGCTCCTAGAGCTTGGTATGAAAGACTTTCAAATTTTTTGATTGAAAAAGGATTTGAAAAAGGTAAGGTGGACACTACACTTTTTATAAAAATGTATAAAAATGACATCTTAGTAGTTCAAATTAATGTTGATGATATTATTTTTGGTTCTACTAATGAATGTCATTGTCAAGAGTTTGCTAAGTTAATGCAAGGTGAATTTGAGATGAGCATGATGGGGGAGCTCTCATTCTTTTTGGGACTCAAAATCAAGCAAAAGAATGATGGCACCTTCATCAACCAAGCAAAATACATAAAGGATATGCTCAAGAAGTTTGACTTGGAGAATGCAAAGCCTCAAGCCACTCCTATGAGCTCATTTACAAAGCTTGACAAAGATGAAGGAGGTAAGTGTGTTGACTCTAAGCTTTATCATTCTATGATTGGATCTTTGCTTTACCTTACCGCAAGTAGACCGGATATCTTGTTTAGTGTTTGCTTGTGTGCTAGGTTTCAAGCTAGTCCTAAAGAGTCTCACCTTATAGCCGTTAAGAGAATCTTTAGATACCTTAGAGATACTCCTTGTTTAGGTCTTTGGTATCCTAGAGACTCTACCTTTGGATGAAGCAACAACTCTTAGATTATGGAATTAAAGTTGAAACCATACCCCTAAAATGTGACAACACTAGTGCAATATGTTTAACAAAAAATCCCATCCAACACTCTAGAACCAAACACATAGAAATAAGGCATCATTTCATTAGAGATCATGTCCTTAAGGAAGATGTGGTTATAGAGTATGCAGACACCTGTAACGGGGTTTTTTTTCCTCCGCAAATCGAGTTCCCGCTACTTTTGAAAAAATGTTCGATTTGATTTAAAAAGGGGGGAATTTAAAAAATTAATTCGGGTTTTGGAAAGAAAACCTTTTAAAAAAATCTTTTTCTTGGTTTGGAGTCGCCACCGGCCACTATGGTAGGCCAGACACCGTAAGAAAACAAAACCAGAGATTCTTTTGAAAGGGTTCGGGAGTTGGTTACGTGTGGGGTAGGGTTAGCGTCCCCATCACGCCCGGAAATCGGTACCAAAATAATTGTTGCTTTTAATTGATGGAAATTATTCGAAATTTAAAAAGAATTTAATTAGGGGTTCTTGATCGAAAATCGGACTTTAATAATACGAGCTTTTTCGAACTGGTGGTTTCGAGTTAATTAAACATTTAATTAAAAAGGATGACGGTACACCGGACCAAAGACTAAACCGACATCATATAAGACTGACTGCCGTGTTAGTTTAGGGTTCGGATCCCGTACGTCACCTTTATGCATGATGCAAGCAGATAAAATATGATGCTATGATCTTGTTCATTTTAATTCCAGATTTACCTTTAGACGATTCGAATTAATCCGAACATTCGCGGGACATCCAATAAGCTAGGCATGTCGACTCGAATACGCAAATTAATAGGTATCTCCGTTTTATAATTAAAATTCATTAACATGCGAACTTAACATTAAAAATCACATGAAATGACATTAAAATGCATGTCAAAAATATATTCGAACGACATTAAAAAAAGCATACAACAAATATATATTCGAATGACATTAAAACAAATAGGCATGCAACATTATGAATCATATATGCACAAGCTAACATAACAATACGACCAAACATGAATTCGATGCAAACATATATTAAAAATGGGAAAACACATAACTAACAACATTTAATATGCGAAATAAAAAATGCAAAGTAAACAAAAGCAAATTGCTAGGGGCCACAATGGTAATAATACCATAAAAGAAAACTAATTGAAAAAGCAAAACGGGACTCGATTGAAAAGACTTGAAAAGCCACAGGGACTAAATGGGCGAATACCCCACTCGGAAATCAACTGGAATGAAAATCAGGACGAAATTGAAAAGACACAAAAACCTAAGGGGATCACGGGCGTAATTTCAAAATGCGGAAGCCCCTCTTCGTGCAATTAGAGTAACACGGAGGGGCTTAAAACGTTATTAAACCGGTTTTAAAACATTAAAACAATATATAATGCAGGTTTAAACTCATTTCAGCCTCTATTCCCATTTTACAAACCCTAAAAACCAGAGAGCTCCCCTTTTTTTCTCTGTTGTTTTCCGGCACCGCAAGGCGCTCCGGTCGCTGTTGCCGGCGCCGGAAGCCCTAAAAACCTTTCTTTTTTTATTTTCCGGCAAACCCCCAAAAACGAAACCTCTTCTTTTTCGAGAAACCGAAACCAAAATCAAAAAAACGTTACTGTTTCTATTTGGAAACCCAAAACCCGAGACCGAAAAAAAAACAAAACCTTACCCCTTCGTGTCGCCGGCTCACCATGCGTGACTTCCGAGGGAGCCAGAAGGCTTGTTGCCGGCAACGGGGAAATGGAGAAGAAGAAGAACGATGAGGGTAAACCCTAAACCCTTTCTGCTTTTTTTATTTTTTACTTTCGAAAATAAGATGCGATATACCTCTGTGAATCTGGATTCTGCTCGTATTGATATAAGAAGATTGATTACAATCTCTCTTTCTCTCTGAGTTTTTTTGAATCCTGAAAATCCTCTATTACAATTTTTCTTTCTCTGAAAAATCCCCTCTCTATTACATTGCACTCGGGTTTTTATAGCCCCGAAATTACAAATTTCATCATTTACAGAAATTGAAGAAAAAAATCTCATTGGTTCTGCCATAGTTTTTGTTGGTATTCATCTGATGAATTTGCGTTATTGCCTCTGATTTCTGTTATTTGCCTCTGTGATTTCTGAATTTGATACACATTTTTCCTGACATTTTGTTTGTTTTTGGTGTGCATGTGACTGTGGAGAGGAGAGGGGGACCAGAGGGCTGGGCGGACGTGGATCTGATCCGTGCCGTCGATGGGGACTCGGAAAGGCTCGGTTGTGATGCACGCGCGCGTGGGGCACTGGAAGGGTCGCGCGTGCATCTCTCACGCCCGATCTTGACCGTTCGATGCCAACTCTGATCGGACGGCTCCCATGCTGCGGCGCTAGGGTTTCTCGGGGCAGCTAGGGCTTCATCATTCCTGGAGCAATCTGGGCCGTTAGATCTGGCTCCCAGATCTAACGGTGGGAAATAGAGGGCGGCTGCAAGACAAGGGGTATATGAGAGAGTTAGGGCTTCATCAGATTAGATTAGGGTTTACTAATTTTGGGCCTAAACGGGCCATGTAATATTTTTGGGTTTATTTAATTTGTGTAATGGACTGTAAAAATAAAATAAACACTTGGGCTTTTATTTAATCATTTATTTGGGCTTTATTTTATTAATGTTTTTTTTTTCAGATTTGATTGGTGATAATAATAATAATAATAATAATAATAATAATAATAATAATAATAATAATAATAATAATAATAATAATAATAATAATAACAGTAATAGTAATAATAATATTAATAATAATAAGATAACTCTAATGTAATAGAAAATAATAGATAATAATATGATAATAGTAAAGATAATAAGAAGGAACGATATTAATAATAATAAATAGTAATAATAGATAACAATAGTAAAATATGATGGTGAAATGGTGATGATAATATGTATATAATATTAATATATATATATATATATTGTTTTCTTTTTTCTTTTTTAATTCTTTTTCATAACGCAGATATAAGAAAGTAACAAAGCCCGTTATTAAAGAAAATAAAATAAAATGGGTTTTGACACCCCGGACAAAATAGGTGATTACAACACCTTGAATCAATTAGCGGACATATTTACAAAACCCTTAGACAAAGAGCGTTTTTGGTCCCTTAGGAGAGAGTTAGGTCTAGCTAGCCTATCTTGACCTTTTAGGACCTCTTTTGTGCTTAAATATGCTTGATCTTGTGTAATGCAATGTTTGTATGCTTAGACTTCTAATTCCATCCATGCCTATAGTTAGGGGGAGTATGCTTCTGTTAAAATATGCTTAGAACTGCTCATTCATCATTTGCATACCTTTAGGAGATGTTAAGTTCGAGCCTTTGGTTGTTCTTTGAACCAAATATGTATTTTTGGGCTTACAGTATCGATACGGATCTACGCGTATCGATACCTGTTCTTCATTCTGTTTCCCAGAATTTTCTTCGCTTCACGGGTATCGATATGATTAAACTCGTATCGATACAGGTCGTTTCGATACGGACCCCTCCGTTTCGATACGACTTTCCAACGTGCATTTTTGTGGAAAAGACGATTCTATCCCCGTATCGATACACCCTCAGGCGTATCGATACTCGACTGCGCTGATGGCATTAAATTTGGCTTTTAATGAGATTAACTTTTACCAAAATTCAAACTCTTCAAAACCTAATTAACCCTAGCAGTTTTGCCTATAAAAAGGCCCTTCCTCCTTCATATTTTTCACACCTCAACTCAATTCTAAAAGAGTTTTTGAATCAAGCAAGGCTTTGTGCTCTCTCTCTCTCATCTATTGTGCTAGTTTTTCTTCAATCTTCCAAGTTTCTATCAAGGTAATCTCTCTTTTTCTTTTTCAATTTTTCTTGTTTTGTTTTGTTATTTTTGTTTCATCTTTTTATCAAAACCTTGGTTTTCTTCAAAAATTTTCTTGAAATTTTTCTCAAAATTTTTTTACCTTGATTTTTACTCAAATTGAAGAAATCATTTTTGCTTAATCTCTCTTTTAGATCATGGCACCAAAAGAACCTTCGAGGAAGCGTACAAGGGTTTCTCAAGCCGGTGAATCTTCCACCCTTGGAACAATTGCTCGTCCAAACTACTCAATCATATATGAGCAATGCTTTGATGGCAATTCAGGTCTAACTCACTTTCGTCAATATGAGAATTATAAGATCCGTGCCGAAAGGATAATCTCCGTTCCTTTTCTCGACTCCGAGCGTTTTAAGTTTGAATATCTTCTGTTATTTCGTCGATGGAACTTCATGGATTTCATCACTATTCCCGTTTTTTTCTATCGCCTTTTGGTTTTGATTTTCTATGCTAATGCCAAATGTATTAGTCGTGATGGGGATGTTGTTGCAATTAGCTCTTTCCTCATGGGGAAGAAAATTATTCTAGATGTCAAATCTATTTGTGAGGTTTTCAAACTAGAGGATGAAGGCATTGATAATGAGCATGCTTTGGGGCATGTTCTTCATGGATCCGTCACCGCCCTAAATGCTCAAGACCGGATCTTACATTTGATGGTGTCTTGGTGGTTCCGTCCCTCCGGAGGAAAATATTCCACCATTCGTCAAGTGGATGATTTTTGAATTCAGTGCTTTCGTGAGAAAAAGCGACCAAATCTTGCTCGACTCATGTTCGCGGAGATCGTCTACCTCGTGCAAAATCGTCACACAACTCTCGTCACCTCCTTTACATATGGTACGACTTTGAGTTATTTCTTTCTTAAAAAAGATATTGATTGCTCTTATGACTACCCAACTCCCCTCACCGATCCCATTGATGAGCGATCTCTTGCTCGGGCGAAATTTCATTATCTTAATGGTGAATGGGTGCGTCTTGCCGAGTTACCACCGGAAGCCGCCGCCGTTTTTGAAGAGGCTCAAGCTCCTCAAGCTCCTCAAGTCCCACAACCCAACATGGATGCTCTCATGACCTATCTCAATGAGCAATTTACCGGGTTGCGCACGGACATGAATACTCGTCTTACTTCAATGGAAACTACCTTTGATACAAGGATGACGGGTATGGAGAATCGCCTCACATCTCTTGAAAGCGGGCACAATTCTTTGAATATTTCCATTGCCGCTTTCCATGATGAGTGGCGTAATAGTATGCGGGCAAATGAGCCTATGAGAGATGATGATGAAGATGATGAAGACGAAGAAGACGATGCCTAGACGTTTCTTCTTGCATATCATTCATATCATTTATGATTTCCTCTTTTATGCACCTATGCTTTATGTTCTTAGGATTAAGGTTATTTTAGGATTAAAACCTATGCTTTGATTTCTTGTTGCTTTTGTTTGGATTTCAAGTATGTTGCTATGATGAATAAAATTTATGTTGCTTATTATACCTTTGATTTCTTTATGCACTTAATTGTCTCAAAGATTTTTTGATCTAACAAAAAGGGGGAGAAGAAACTAGCTCACACTTCAAATATTTTGATTTTAATTCAAAGGTTACCAAGCTTATATTAAGGGGGAGTTAACTTTGTAAAGTTTTTCAAAAATGTCAAAAATTTTAAGTTTTAGTTTTGTTATATCAAAAAGGGGGAGATTGTAAAACCTATGTTTGATTTTGATATAATTAGATCTTTAAGGATCAATTTGTAAAACTTAAAATTGTTTTTATAAGTCCCTTAATAAGTTTTAAAACACCAACACTTTAAAACTGATTTGTAAAACTCAAACTCAAAATATTTTCTAAGTGTTCCAAGGCAAAACCATTGAAAATTGTTCAGGTGTATCGATACACTCCCAAGCGTATCGATACCTTTTTGCCAAACTTGGTTACTGTCGGAACACGTATCGATAAGGAAAACCCTCGTATCGATACGCCTCTGTGTTAAATTTCAAAGAGTTTGAATAGCGTACAGATACGGCTAACCCTCGTATCGATACGGGCTTTATAATTTTTAAATATAAGTCGGTTTAAAAAATATGACCGTTGGTGTCAGTTGGTTGGTAACCAAACTTTAAAAGGTCGTTGACCCGTATCGATACGCCTAACCCCCGTACTGATACGGATATCGACAGTGAGCTAAGTTCAGAAAAAGGTATCGATACGACCCTTACCGTTTCGATACCCCGTACCGATACGCTTACGCGCGTATCGATACCCCTTATTTATTGCACACAACGGCTCTTTCTTTTCTGAGACAGGTACCGATACACCTTCCCGCGTACCGATAATGGTAGCTGCAGAAGTGCATTTATGGTGGTAAGAGAGGGTTCCAACAGCTCAATTTATGTTCCCAACCACCCAAACGGCTAGAAATCAATGAGGAGGTATAAAAGACACATCCAAAAGCTACAGCAACAACTATTGATCTTCAAGAAAACATTAATTCATCAAATCCAAGAAATTGTGCAAAAATTCCTATTTGTCTAGAAACCCCAATTGTAATTTTCATTCTTATCTTGTTCAATTGGGTTGAATGCTTGTAATTGGGCTATCATTTGTATTGAGAGATGCTTCTTTAACCAACAAATTTCTTTGTTCTATTGTTGTGAGGATTGGGTTGATTTTTGGGTAGAAAAATCAACCGAAATTGTAAGGGTTGCCTCCTTAGCCTAGAAAAGGAGAAGAGCAATTAGTGGAATTGTTGCAAATCCTTAGTGAAGCTAAGGTAGTGGATGTAGAGTTCATTTGGAACTTGAACCACTCTAAAATCCCTTGTCATTATTTTTTAATTTGCAATTTCCACCACAAAACCTTTAAATTTCCAATTCACCCCCCTCTTGGTTTATATCGATCTTTCAATCCACTCAACAAATACACTAGAGAAATGTCTAGAACAATTGGTGGAATCGGAGAACATTAAGAACCATACGATTGCTCTTGTAGTATGGTTCAGTTTCCAAATCTACGATCATTTCGTAGTTGTATTTCTTCATGCTTTTTATATAACCTAGGAGCTCGTTGTAAGAAGTGTCTAATTTCCCGTACAAATTCATTATTGCCGTGTTTTTTTGCCCTCCCAGTCTTTTTGTATGAGGGAGTGTATTTGTATATTAATGTAACATGCGCCATCAACGCAGAAACAATAACTTTGGGGCTTGCTTGGAAAATCTGTTAGACACTTCCGATGATGAGTTTTGAATCCAGGTTTGGATGATCTTGTTTGTAACCGACAACGTAACAAGTATGCGGGCCGTTGTAGAATGTAATCTCCTAGACGTTGTCTTTTTTTTTCTTTTGGACCCATAATTTCCAGTTGCATCCTTGTTCCTCTTTCTGAGTACATTCATATATGCATTTCTATGATGTCGATCTCATCACCTTAGAATGCATACCATTACGTATGTTGTAGTTTTTAACAGTTGCTTTCGTTTCGTCACTTGTTCTGAACTGCATCTCGCACCATAAGTCTTTTTTTTTTTGCCAAAGTAAGAACTGCAAAAACCCAAGTCAGGCACTTCATGGAAATCTGGCTCATCCATTGCAGCCATGTCGATGTCGTCCATGTGTGATGGAGGCTCGTAAGGTGTGCAGACACTACTGCTTGTAATATGTCCTAATTGATTTTTAGTGAAGTTTGCGGGGACTTCACTATCATCATCATTATCATCATTAGAGTTTCCATCTTATGCCTATAAATATAGAGTTTGGAGAAAACATTGTACACAAACCTACATTGAGAATATAATACAAGTCTCTCTCTTTGTCTCTCATATTCGTTCTTGTTTATCTCTCTTGTTCTTTTTTACTTTATTCACAATACGTAATCAGCACGATCTCGCTCAATAATTGTAGTTCTCGTCGGTAATTCCCTAAAAAGATTTCAACAAAATATTGGTGACTATATCTACCGTATATCCAATTTAACTTAGAAAGTCTGGTATGTTTTCTTATTTATATATCGATATAGTGGTTGGTTAGTCACTCTAATATTAAGGTTAGTGTATTTTGATATAATATTTGATTATATTAGTTTGTTCTAATATTTAATGACCTTTTATTGCACCGAGTTTATATATATAACACCAGAAAAAAATATCGAGCCTTCAACAAAACCCACGAGATCAACTTAGTTTGAAAATTATGGTGATAGAATGACTAATGTCTACTTTAAGAAAAGTGAAGAAAGCGATGGATTGACTATTCCACATGATAGTGATGTTTTTCGAGTTCCTCGGACTATATGAACCTTAGCAAAATTTTTCCATTTATTTTTTCTTTATATATATATATATATATACAAACATATATTTGAGTTTAATTATTATTATTATTTGTTTGAATTTGACCTTTTGATTTTTAATGTTCATAAAACATTATGATGAAAAGCTGTGATTGTTTCATGGTTCACCGAGGATGAACAAGATTCCAGTGCGATTATTTATTGGATTGAAAATCTTGATCAAACGAAAAAGACTAGAGGCAAATTCATTATCTATTTTATTTGGCGTCTTGGTTTTTAAGTCTGGTAAGTATTCTATATATTGGTTGATCAATTATTGTTTAATAGTATGATTGTTATAAAGTATATATTTGCTTGAAAGCAATAATTATTCTATGTCTAAAAACTCGACTATAGACTTCTCCCAATTTCAAGTTATGAAAATTCATTTTGATCCAAGAATTTTTATGGGAGGCATTCCCTAAAGTGAATGCAAGCATGATGTTTATTCCATGCGATTGTTGGATTTGCTTCATTCCCTGGAGTGAATGCAAGCATGATGTTTATTCCATGCGATTACTGAATTTGTTTCATTCCCTAAAGTGAATGCAAGCATGATGTGTTATTTCGTACGGTTATTGAATTTGTTTCATTCCCTGAAGTGAATGCAAACATGATAATTCACTATATGATTAGTGAATAAAACTCAATTATGTGAATATTTCAAATTAAATTGAAAATTTCTGGTCAGAGTATCACTAATGATGACATGTTAGAAAAACATACTCCACTTTTCACACAATTAATGTTGTCCTGTAGACACAATATTGTGAAAAGGTTTTAAAGACCTATTGGCTCCACTCCATTCCCTGAAGTGAATGTAACATTTTATAGCAGAAAGAATAAATGCCACATTAGCAATTGTGGTCGCAATTGAAGCCATGAACATAGACATTGGCAAGATGATCATTTTAAGAATGTTTATAACCACTAGAAGTGGGTTTATAAAGATGACAAAAATGTATTAAGAAAGTGATTTTTTATGCAATGGTACAAACCATTGATCTCGTACTTGTCCTACGCCAAAGCATTATAGACATTTATCCACAATTATGAATAATAAAGGAAAGAAAATATAAACTAATTTTGTTTACGAAAATGACGAAAATGATTATGGCATTATTGGTCCAACTCAATTGGATATTGTTGATTTCCTCATAACTCTTGAAGGGAATAATTCATCATTTATCTTATTTCCTTATAATCTCTAAAAGAAATTATTGATATTTTAATTTATTTTACTTTATGTTAATTTATTTTACATATTATTTATTTATGTTTTTATATTACATATTTAAATATATTAAAGCATTTATTTATTCTGCTTTATGTTAATTTTTTTTTACATATTCTCCTTTGAAGAATATGTTTACTTTCGAAATAAAATATGTAATGAATTGTGACAATTTATACTTAGCAGACAGTGCAAGTATTCATACTATATTTAAACATAAGAAATATTTTTCTCATTTAAATGCAAGGGGAAAATATAGGTACTATATCTCAAAGTACTGAAATATCAATGCTCCAGAAGATTAATAAATTCTTGTGTCATTATCTTTGATAGATAATTAATTTGATGTGCTATATTTAATATTTTTCATTCCCTAAAGTGAATGGTACAAAGCACATATTTTTCATTCCCCGAAGTGAATGAATCAAAGCACATATTGAAAGACGTATAATTATGCATACTTTTTCATTTAACAATGCAAGGGAATAATGCGAGTACTATATCCGAAAGTACTAATATCATAGAAGGCCTCGAAAGAGCAAATATGTTATTACCAAATGGAACTCAATTCCATATTCACATTGTGTTATATTCGCAGAAATGAATATCATATTGAAACTATTAGTCAAGGGAATGCTTACTATCTCTATATTACGAGTTTAACCAAGGCAATAAAAAAATCTTGACAATATTACATGCATTGTCATGCAGATTGTACTACACAATAATTAGTACAAATTGAAGCTCATGTTATTGTAAACCAAAAGTTCATTGATAATTTTATTTAGCATGACCGGTTAGACCATTCCGATTCAATTATGATGCGAAAAACTATTGATACTTCATGTGGTTATTCATTGAAGAACTGATAGATTCTTCAAAGTAATGTTTTGGGTAAAGTTCACAAATGGTCACTAAACTTTGATCAATTATTTAGTTTGGTAACTAAACTTTCAATTGTTTCAATGTTACCATTAAACTTTTATTTTGTTTCAAATTGGCCATTGACCTGTTAACAACTGTTAAAAGGGTGATGTGGTTGTTAAAATATTTTTTTTATAATAACACATATAATACTTTACGTTTACACATTTCAAACAATTTAATTCTAATTCGATTTGATCTTATTTTTAATTAGCAAGAACGGGTGCAAGGAGGTTTTGCACTCACAGATACTGTAACACTTCATTCCAATAAATGAGCCTCGAAATTTCTCCACTCAGTCTACTTTATGACAGGTCCCTAGAATCAATATCATTAGTCAAGGCAATACTGGAAACTTCATCCACTCGTCGGTGAATTATACAAGGATGTTAAGAGACTATATGTAATAACTTACAGAACATTCAAGTTCGGACTATGTGACAGAGTTGAGGGGATTGGGCCAACTAAATGATTGTTTTTCAAAATCCTGAACATTCATTAGAAGAAAAAAAGAAATTCAAATCAGCACATGTAATGAACCTAGAATTCAACATTAATGTAGGAAATGCTTCGAAAGTAACTTACAGAAGTTCTAGTTATAATTGAGGGATTAAAATAAAATATTAAATAATTTCTAATTAAAAATAAGGTCAAATTAAAATAATGAGGGTTAAATTTACTATTTCTTTCGAATTAGGATTAAATTGTTTGAATGTGTAAATGTGGAAGACTAAATATGTTATTATACAAAATATTTTAACAGCCACATCACCATTTTAACAGTTGTTAACGGGTCAGTGGCCAAATTGGAACAAAACTAAAAGTTTAATGGTAACATTAAAGCAATTGAAAGTTTGATTACCAAATTGAATAATTGATCAAAGTTTAGTGACCATTTGTGAACTTTACCCTAATGTTTTTCATGTGATGTTTGCTCTAAAGCAAATTGATTATTCAACCATCACCAGCTAAGATAGATTATGAATCTATTAATTTTTTGGAACAAATATAGGGTGATATATGTGGGCCCATACACCCTTCTTATAGATCATCTAGACATTTTACGGTTTTAGTGGATGCATCGACTAGATGGTCATATGTATCCTTGTTATCAACCCGCAACTTGGCATTTGCGAGGTTACTTGCTTAGTTGATAAAATTACGAGCACATTTTCTAGATTACCATATAAAGACAATTATTCTTGATAATGTTGGTGACATGCCATTTTATATGCAGCACCACTAGTTCGCATCAAGCCAACAAATTATCATAAGTTTTTCCCATTACATATGATTTTTTTTGTCATAAACCAAATACTTCTCATCTTAATTTTTTTGAGTGTGCGGTATTGTTCTAATTGCTCCACCACAACGCACAAAGATGAGTCTTCAAAAGAGGTTGGGAATATATGTCATATTTAAATCCTCATCGATAATTAAATATATGAGCTTTTTATGGGCAATTCATTTACAGTTTGATTTGTTGACGGTCATTTTAATGAGTTAGAATTCCCAACATTAGGGGAGAAAATAAATAACTGGGTAAAAAAATAAGTTAAAATGAATTATCATTAAGATCCACGTACTCAACAACGTAAACTGTAAGTTCAAAGGATAATTCATTTATAAAACTTAGCAAATCAATTGTTAGGTGATTTTGCTGACCTTAAAAAAGTGACTAAGTCACATATACCAACTATGAATGCTTCGATTAAATTTGATGTCCTGGAAGGACAAACTCTAGTTGCTAATGAGTCTAACTTACGTTTGTAGTGTGGTAGACAAGTTGGTTTCAAACATAAAAATCCTCGAAAAATAAAAAGAGCTATATTTTATGATGGTTTGATTAAGGAATCAATATATTATAAAAATCTCTAGAAGAGATTAAAAAATCTCCAACAGAGACATTGACATGACTTAGATACCTGGTAATAAAGAAATCTCAATAAATTATGTTGTCTTGTAATAAGTGAAACCGAAATCAAATCGACGTCGATAATACATTTGCATGCAATATAGCACTAGAGATTTTGATATGAATCATGAACTATTGTCAACTAGACAATGTAAACAAAAAAATAATTAGCCAAAATAGAAATAGGCAATTGAGGCAAAACTAAAATCTCTCTCAAGAGAGAAGTATTTATGAGATATAAATGAGTTTTTGTAAGAAAGAAAAATCAAAAAGAGAAAATTACGAGATATAAGCTCGTTTGGTTGCACAAAAATTCTCACAAAGACATAAAATCGATTATGAGAAAACATGTTCTTCGGTGTGGGTGCAACTACTTCTAAATTATTAGTCTGACAATAAATGAAATGACTTAATTTTCACCTAATGGATGTTGTTACATCCTATTTGAATGAGCCTCTTGATATTAACACTTACACGAAACTTCCGGAAGAATTTATATTGCAAAAACAGTTAATTCAAGTTCTTGAGAACGTTATTTAATCAAATTGAACATATCTATTTATGGATTACACAATTTGGGTGCATGTTGGATAATCACCTCAGTGAATATTGTAACATCCCTAAAATCGACTCAGTAAAATTTTAATTTTCAATGGACAAAATTTATTTATTTTTGATAATTAATTTAGTACTTGAAATTATTTAGATTCGATCAATTTTAATTGCTTAAGTTTAATTTAGAATTTTAATGAATAAAGAGTAAATTGAATGAAATGGAAAAGAAGATGCTTGGAATGTAAGTAAAGTTTAAGGACCAAAAGATTGCATGTCAATTTATAAAAGATTAAGGATTTAATTTAACCATTTTTAAATGTTGCTTAGTCATCTATCCAAGTGTCTTGCTCTCGTCAATTAAGCTAATTTCTTTATTAAGAAAAAAAGAAATTATGTGGTAAACGGGGGGTAAACCCACGGTAATTGCAAGAATGAAAAAAGAGAAAGTTTTGTATCTATTTCTTTTGGTTGTCTTCTTCAACCGTGCATGATTAAGAAGAAATTCTATCAAGCTTTTAAAAAAAAGAATTTCAAGTCTTTATTTAATTAGATTTGGCTATCGAAAAAATTATTTTAGAGTGAAGATTCAGATCGTGAGTATCATGGGTTCAAATTTAGTATAGTGTTCTTGTAAATAAGCTAGATTAATCACGCACTACAAAAAATTTATAATATTGTAACAAAATTATTTATCACTAAAAGTACTAAATTTGTAATGATATATTTATTTTAACTAATTTTGTTTGTTATTATATTTGTTAGAACAACCTCGTCATATGAATTATATTGTGACAAAATTGTGTTTGTTACTATTTTATACTATTTATCACAAATAAATTAAATATTTCATCATGAGAAGTACGTTTTGTCACAATTAACTTGTATTTTAATATCAAATATAAAATTTTTATGACAAAAATACATATTGCAAAAAAAAATCTCACTACTTCTATTTCGTCAGAAAATAAAACTTACAGAGAAAAATATTTGTTAAATATTTCATCTAAAAGTAAATTTTGTCCCGACTAACTTAAATTTTAACATTGACAGAGTCAAATTTCTCGATAAAATAACATATTGCAACAAAATTTAATTTTTCACTACCTTTATTTCGTCACTAAATGTTACTTATAAGGACAAAATATTTTTAAAAATAAAATATTTATTTTATTACAAAAAGTATATTTTGTCACAATTTAATCCCCTCTAAATTGTGAAAATTAGACTACAAATGTCGTTCTAAAGCCTCTCTTCCCGATCCACTACCTCTTGGTCACTATTATCGTCGGCCACTATCCCGAACCCCTGTACCAAAAAAAATCAATAAAAAGCAAAAGAAAATATTATGAGCATCAAAATAACACAAATAAAAAAAACTATCAAATGCATTAAAAGTTGTCAATCACAATATATTAACAATGTTACCCGTTTGAGTGGAAAGCTCTATATTTATTTATAAACAAAATAAAAATAATGTTTATTTATAAGATTATTTATAGTCATTTCACCAAATTTGATAGAAAAGCAAGCAAAGCATCAATGGCTCATTAGAACAAGACTGTTGGAAATCTACTCTTGAAAATCTACTATATTTTGCTTCTATAAAATGGCTCTTAATGATCAATGGCCCATTAAGATTATTTCGTCACTAAATGTTTCTGATTTATAGTCATTTCACCAAATTTGATAGAAAAGCAAACAACTATTGCTCTAAAAAACAACTATTGCCCATTAAAAGCCATTAAAATCAATGTTCCCAAGAATATTTGCATTATCTGTTAAAAAAGAAGGGAAAATATGCGAATATGGTGTACTGGTCAATGGAACTTGGAAGTGGGAAATTGAATTGCGGCGTTCAGTTTTCGATTGGGAGTTACATGAGTGGAATTCCATGATCGATTATATCAGTGACTTCAAATCAAATTCAGCTGTTCCGGACAGCATTAGATGGGTGGTGAACTCAAGCGGATTTTATACCACCAAGTCGTGGTACGATTAAGGTTTCCCCTTAATCAAGTGTGCAGTCAAATTCGAGACAAAGGTTATTTTCCAATGTGTCGAGGATTGTGTAAACCATGGTTCATTGTACTCTTTTCTTGCATTTAGGGCTAGAGAGGTTTTTTAATGAGGCATGAACCTATGGTAACTATATTGCAAATTTAATAAAGTCATAATTTTCAAAAAAAAAAATATATAAAGGCTGAAGCTTCGGTGATTCATGAACAAGAAATAAAGTAACTCAGATCAATGTTCATCTTCTGCCACCAAAATACAAAAATTAAACTCTTTTTAGTTCATACATTTGTAACAACATCAACCAAGTAATTCACTTCACTACAAGCATCCAAGTAATTCACTTCACTACAAGCATATAAACTTAATTTAAAAAATGATTATTCTAAGATCGATAAACTTAAATGATTTCACAAATCTCCAAAACTAATTTCATTATTACTATTTTTATTATCAATTCTACCAATTCAATTTTGAGTTACTAACCAAGAACCCTCTAATAATACATCATTTAAACATAAAAAAGCCAAAATTAAAAGTTCAATTATTGTGTTTTTAACGAAAAATCCACTTATCATACATTTATACACACAATTAAATATGTACGAAAACATAAACATAAATATAAAAGTGATATTGAAAGTTTTACCTTGTTGAAAAAAATGTTAGTGTTCTTTATCATGTTTAGCAATCTTAACAGTGTCTATCGGAAGACATAACTAAAAGCCCTAACAATTCCAATGAAAAATAAGAAAATGAAAAAAATAAATGGCAATTGTAAAATTCATCAATCCTAGCTCATACATTTTACCACTAAAACTAACAATAAAAAGAAAAGTAAAATTAAGATATTTTGAAACTGAATAATTTAAAATTTTCTGTCATAAATTATAAAGTAATAATCCAATTTGGAGGAGATTTACCATGTTTGTTATAGGGAAGGGATGCGGCGCTACCTAATATTTTTCATTATTAGGTCGGATTTGGGTGGGTTGGAGTTCTATCTGCTCCGCCATCAGCATCTCAAACTATCACCCAACCCACCCACCACCCGCTTGATCATTGACCTAAATCTACTCTAGCCATCAACCACGGATAAGTCGAGTGAGTCAAATCATAAATGGGTTCTATTATTAAAAAAAATAAGAGTTAAAAATACATGTAATATCTTACTAAAAATATTTAATATTTAATACATTAAAGTTCCAAATTTGCAAACGTTTTTACGTACAACAGCTTAGTCAAAAATATACATACAACATAACTACGTAAACAAAATTCTCAATTCCCAATAGTAAGTTAAAGCTTTAAAAATATCTTCAAAGTTCAAAATATTTTTTAAAGTTAATATTATATTAATAGATGGATGGATGGAGCGGATGACGGATCGGATGGTGGGTTTAAAATTCTCTACCCTAATTCATCATCCGCTTCATCCACCACCCACTCCAAACGAATTAAACTTAGGTTATGTTGAGCTTTCGTCCATTTAGTTGACTCGGGTTGACCACCATCCATAGGTAATTGTCAGCCCTAATCAAAACTACCCAGCACTAAACAAGCTTGAAGAGAGAGAGCACTCATAAATGATTTTAAGGCTAGACTTGTTAAGCCCTATACTAAGAAAAATGAAGAAGTGGGGAAATGAGGATTAACTTTCATATATGTGTGTATAATTGTGGGTTTTGATAGGATGAATATATATTTTATAAATTTTTATTGTATTTTTTAATATATCAATTTCTCACCTAAACCTATAAAATATATATTTATAACAATATGAACAAATTTAAAGTACCCAAAAATATGGCAAATTTAAAAAAATCATAACAATATGAACAATTTTTTTTCTATTACAATAAGTATAATTTATAGTTACAAAAGTAGTCAATGTTTGACTTTTTTGTACCAAAAAATAAAGTTATTCATACATATTCTTAACCATTTGACAATGTGCATACACTTTGTAGACAAAGCGATTTGAACATGTATCTCCTAAGATGAATATCATCCACTTTTCCACTAGGACAATTTAATCTCATTATCTATTTTTTAATCTTAGTAATCTCATTATATTTTTTTGTGACAATTTGTTTTGTAATAATTATTAGAACTTATAGTTACAAAACATGTCATTATATGATTTTTTGGCGCCAAAAAATGGAGGAAAACATTTGTGACAGAAAATGGTAACAAATCATATTTTGTCACCATATGTTACACAAGTTTGCTAATTGTGATAAAATATTACGACTAATTTAAGTTTTGTCACAATTGTATATATTTTTTTATAAAAAAAATTAAAGTGACGCTTATTTATTTTGTGACAATAAAGTTACTAATAATGACAAAAATTGATTTTGACAAAATTAAATTTGTTACAATAATAAAAATTTCTTGCAGTGACAATTCCTAAATTCAAAGGTGATGTGATCCTCTTTTTAAGAACTCCCATTTTTTTATAATATTTCTTGGTGAATGGATGTTTAATTTATTTTACATTGTGACTTGAAGCTTTGGAAAATTATGGGTTAACAAGGAATCGAAGGAAAAGTTTCATTTGAGGGTTAAGTCGGCAACAAGGCTTATTATGAACTCGATTTTTCAGGTGAGTGCAATTGCTGGAGTTCATATCTATAATCTGTAGTATAAGTTCATGGTATTTGGCTTTTTCTTAGGAGGATTAGAGAATTGGTTGATGACTTAAGAAACTTGGCAAATTGTTGGAATCAAATTCACGGGATGCGGTGTGAAATTATTATCCTATGGTGGTTTTTGTCTAAGGTACTACAACTGTTCGAATTTACCTAAAAGTTATGCTCTAGCAGTAAGTTTGGAAATTCATAGAAAATTTTATAGGTTAAATTAGAGAATTAATCTTATATGTACAGAATCATGTGTGTAGTTTCGTTTAAAACAAACGGTAATCAATTTCGATTTATAAATTAAAAGATGTAAATTTTTAAGTATATAAAGGTCAGAAAATATGACAACAGTTTAGTACTCTTAGGACAGCAAAGGTAGTGTCTTCAAAAATTCACCATAAATTATACAAGATGAATATGAATATGAAGCTATACTTTAAATGGTTAGAAAGGTTATTCAATCTAGTTTCACTTAAAATAAATGTAATTGAATTCCGAGTTATAAAACATTTCATAGAAATATTTTTTAAAAGATAGTGCAAACTGCCGAGTTATGACAAGTTGGTGTTTGTGTCAATTTTGTTTGCTAGACTAAACTAATCGGAGAAGGATCGAGATCGAATAGAGAAATTCATGGAATTGGAAGATTAAATTTGAATCGTACTATATTTCAGATTAGGTGAGTGTAGTTTAAAGACTCGGGATAGGTTATAGCCTTCCCGAGCACCTCTTTTTGTTTTTAATACATTACCTTGAATATTACGGTCCTAAACTACGGTCCTTATTTGGCGACAGTAGGAGGGAAGTGTTGTGGTCACTTGGAGACAGTAGGAAGAATTGACCGGTACTGCGAGTACTATTTATTTAGCGACAGTTGGTTAGGGATTCGTATACCTAAGTTGTAATTCGATTCTCAAGGATATGTTAAAAGAAATCTTAAAAAGGATTTAAGTTAAATTAATGAATACTTACAGTAACTTGCTTCATAAGTAAAATTTGCCTATTGATTCTTGAACATTCTTGTGAATAGAGATATATGTTTTGGAAGTATGTTACGTGTGTATATGTGTCTAGTTGGATTTTTAATTCATGTGCTTGATCGAATACCATAAATACATACATACACATGCCTTGTTAAAATGGTTTATAGTTTATCTAGCTAATGTCTTGAGTAAATTAGAAATATTCTATTCGATTGATATTTTTAAGATAACTAGTCACTTAATCGATTTGGGATCTTGCTCGATTTTGTTGAATTTCGTGGCAATAATAGATATGAATTACTGATTGTTACCTTCATACTTCTAAGTACTTTAAGTTACTATACTAAATATATAGTTATGATAACTCAAAAATAATGAGATTAATAGATTTTATTAACAAACTATACTTTACTTGAATAATAAGCCACGCTTATCTACTTGATGCCTGATTTATCCTCTTTGGGATAAAAGGATATGCTTGAATAGAATGAAATGAACACTTGATACAAAACCGAGCATTAAAATCTGATTTTTTTTAACTTTGATTGACTTAGTAAAAAAGGTGTTTCTTGCATGATAAGCATTATTAAGTTAATCTATACACTTCGGTTCTTAAAATTGAAGTATATGTTATATCTTAGTTTTGTTAATTACCATGAAGTGGTCGTATTGTGTATACCTTAACTAACTAACATGTAAAAGAATCGAGTTTACCTGACTACTAAAGCTAATAGATTGATTGCTTGTGTTAAACATTAAATAAGTTGCAAGAATTTGTTTACTTTCGTGTCAAGTATGAATAGCTAGGTTATAACCCATTTTTTATACCTAGTAATTTAAATTAGCCACAATTTTAATATTATAAGGTGTTATAAATACTTGACTGAGTAATTTATAAATTTAAAGTACATGATTTACCTTCATATTTGGGAGAATTTGGATACTAAAAGTACTTAACTTGAACCTAAAAGACTATGGCTGTAATATCCAATTATTCTCTCGTTTGCAATATTTTACTTAGTGTCATTTTTACCTCACTAAGTGAATGCTTACTTAGTTATTCTTGGCAACATGATTTACCTTCATACATTGGAGCTCAGTCAAGGTCACAAGTATATATATGTACACTTTGTAAGTTTTTTTTTTAAACTCCTAGTAGGGTTGTAGCATGTTTGTAATATGCATATAGATGTTTGCTAAATTTTGAGATGATGCTTGCGCGCATTAAAATTTGGTTTGTAATTATATTTAGATGGCCTCTAATGCTTGGTGGTTGATTATTAACTAAAGTTTAGATTTGAACATTTGATTATGAATGTGTCCAAGTAATGAATAAGTGAACGGGATTATGAATGTGTCCAAGTAATGAATAAGTGAACGGGACGCCAATACGATTCGTATAATATGGGAATATGTGTTTAAAATGCTTGTCGTGCTATAAGATGATTATTAAACTAGTCAATGTCTATAGGAATTTGATCACGTCTTTTCGAAAAATCTTTGAAGGGTTAATCTATAGTTTGGTTATTTGATTACTTGTATAGCTAATACTTCTTCATGTCATGATTGAATGATTGTTTCAATAGCGGATATTTATATAGTCTCTAATGAGTTTATCATGTTAGAAGTCAAGGGTTAGAACCTTAAGGTTTAAAAGTCTCAAATGGATTTTGTATGATATATGGATGAACCTATTGTTAAGTTAGTAGTAGCAATTCCACAAATTTAGATAATATTTTTTGCACATTCTTTAATTCGAGTTAGTCCTAAAAAAATTGATCTATATACTTTCCTTGATTCGTATGTGTTTGTTATAGCAAGATTGAATTTTGGAGTAGCAAAAGTGTGTAAATGGTTAAGCTAAGGATATTAAGGTACCTTACTTTCGAATGTCATGAGTTTTAGTCAAATCAGTCTAATTTGTTATAAGTTTTATGATGCTTGGGATTGAATTCTAAATCTTCTATATAAATAAAAACAATTTAGTCCCTAAAATGACAATTTAGGTTCCTTATCCTCTTTTGCAGACCTCGATTGTTTACTTTTGTTTGACTTTTGTATGATTTGTTTATTTGTAATACTCTTTAATTCAGTTTTCTTCCAAACCGGTTAAGGGGTGTTACAAATATTTATTAGCGAAAGGCTATAAGAACACTTATTAGCGAAAGGCTATAAGAACGATTCAATTTTTCTGAGCATTTTTATTAAGAGGTTTAGCTTCGAATTTATTATTATTGTGTATGTTGATGATTTGAATATTATTAGGACTCATGAAGAGATCTCACTAACAATAAAATCCTTGTGTATCAATTGACATACATAGGAAAAATGCTTAAAGACACTTTACATGTATAATGCTCATCCGTTGAGCATGAGGCAAAGTCGAAAAATAATTGCTACGAGATCATTACCTTTAGATCTTTTAAAACTCGATGCCTCTCCAAATCATGTAAATAATTGCTATGCACGAGGCAAAGCCAGAATATGTGTTTGGCTAAACATATCTAGAAGATATTTGAATTGCTTTCACAAGATAAGATGCAAGCTATCTCTTGTGTAGAGATGATGTAAACTTTATATCTCAATCAAAAGGTGGATACATTAAATGTGACAAAACGAAACATATTTCTTCAAAGTTTTGTCCCTCGTGATCTTCAAAAGAATGATATTTGATGAATCATTTCAAGCAATAATTTGAAAGATTTATCCATTAGTGCATACTTTACTTCAACATTTGAATATTGTATTTAAGATTGAATTATGAAGATTCAAGATCTTATGTGATGTTTTTATGATGGGGAGTAAATACACGTTGCACTCTTTTTTCTTTAACCGAGGATTTGTCCCAATGAATTTTCCTAGTAAGATTTTTAGTGCGGCAACATGATATGCGTATCAAGATGTGTGTATTTTTTTTCCTTCACTAAGAATTTTTTTTTCCACCAGGTTTTTATCTTAGTAAGGTTTTAACGAGGCATATTATCTTCATTGTTATCCAAGATGGAGTGTTATGAATATCTTTATTTATGGTGGATATTCATATAGTAAATAAGACTTTAATGTACTTTATTATTAGAGTTTAATATCCATTAGAATTAGAGTTTTTATCTTATGCCTATAAATATAAAGTTTGGAGAAAACATTGTACACAACCTTACATTGAGAATATAATACAAGTCTCTCTCTCTTTGTGTCTCATATTTGATCTTGTTCATCTTTACTTTATTCACAATATACTACTCTCTTTTTTCCGCCGTCGCTTTCTTTAATTTTCTGTTTTTTGTGTGATGTTGATAGCGACACTATTCTTGTGGCCTCTTATGATTTTTCTTATTTCCTTTATTTATTTATTTTGTTTATTTTATTTTTTATTTTTTCTCTCAATAAGAGTACTCTATGTTTTAGATTTTTTCGCACAATTTGTTGGGTTTATCTCATCTGCTTTTTGCATGATTTTTTTTTTATCTTGTGACATACATTTTCATGTGTTTTCTGGTAGGGTTCTCATCTACCTATTTAGTTAATATATAAATACATGCGAAAAGAGTTTTCAAAAATGTTGGGCCTTGGCCCATTTCCTTTCAATTACCATTTTAGTAAGGATAAAATGCAAGAGTGAGATTGAGGTCGCTCTCCATTCGTATTTTGCAATGGCAGTGTTTATACTAATTCTGTAGGGAGGTGGACTGATAACCAGTGTATAGGCTTGAGCCTACAGAAATTGCCAAGTTTCACTATGAGCCGTTCAAGGTTAGAGGTAAAATATAATTAATACGAAATAAAAAAATTAGAGGATCAAATAGATAAAATTGTGAAAGTTATAATGAGTATAAAAAAATAATAGGATGAATAAAAGTCATTTTATTTAGGAAACATACTAGACTATATATAGTCATAAAACAGAAACGAAAAGGTTAACAATAAGTATCTGTAGCTACTAAAAAATCTGTAGTTTCCCTTGCTTCTTAAAAAATTTCAAATTGGGGGAATATTCTTGAAAAAGCTCGTATTCTTAGAACAAGACTTGGAGTCGCTACAGGTCACATGGATAAGGTAGACCGGCCACCCAAAAACAAACCAGAGATTAAACGAGTTCGGGAGTCGGTTACGAGTGGGGAAGGGTTTGCGCCCCCACCGCGCCTGAAATTCGGTACCTAAAAGTTTGTATTGTATTTATTAAGATAAATTGAAATTCGATCTAATTTAATTCATAATCCCTAAAAAAATGCATGCATGCATGGTCATACAATTCGGATATAAAACCACCCGATTAATCTATGGTACCCAAAGAAGATGATGTACGGAGACCCGAGACGACACCCTCAATAGGATACCGAGATTTTGAGAAATAGGGTAAACAGCAAGATAACATGTATGAACAAATAAAATGTGCATGAACAATAAAAACATGATGATAAACATGATATATACAAAAAAACAGAACTGATATATATTAAAAAAATAGTAAATCGAACAGCTTTAACATAAAAGGCATGAATACAAGCAACATGTCGAATAAATAAGCAAATGAGGGTACTAAAATTAAAATAAACAAGGGAAAATGGACTAAAGGAGCAATTTTACCACTGGTCTTTGGACAAATTGAAGAAGAAGGAGCAATTTTAACACAGGGACCACGGGACGAATTTGAAAAAACAGAGGGACTACGACTACGATTACTTTAGGTCGGAGGGTTTTATGAGGGTGTTATCCTGTTTTTATTTTTAAAAAGGACTATAAATACCAAACTACAAACATCTTTTCTCTCTTTTACCATTTGAAAATTAGATATGCCCCTATTTTTAAAAAAGCTACGAACTGTTCTTGTCAGTTCATGAGTTCAACATGAACTCGTGTAAATTCAAATTAAACATACAACTTAAGCTAATATTTTTTTTAGCATACTTTATATTGTTTTTAGAACAATGTGTAAATTTCCAAATACATTAATTACACCAAACCCCTAGACATAGTAATTCTCAAATTTTACATAACAAGGATTTACGTCGTACTTAGCATTCAATATATACACACCAGATTCATACGATCTACTGAAATCATTTTTAAGTATGCATAACGTTAACTCAATAATTATACCACATTCAAACCCTGAAATAACTATTTAAGCTTACAATCACATGTTTAGGACACGAGATACTATTAGTAGGGGTGTTCGCGGTTAACCAAAATACTATAACGGTTAACCTATAAGTTATATTCTTAGTGCAAAAGTTATATGTTCTTAATGTAATTAGAGGGAAAATGTATAGAGAATGCATCTAAGAAAGCATAGAAAATTAAGGACTTATTCTTAATGGTTAACCAACGGTTAACCATGAACACCCCTAACTATTAGAACCAAGCAAGCCTCATTTAGTATGAGACATTTTAAACATTTGGACAAGGAAATAGGAATATATGTCTATTCTGTTTTTCAATGTGTTATCTGATCATACAAAGGTCTAACCTTTTTTACACAAGCAAGTGATTGAATGATTCAAGGATCTAGCTTGTAACACAAGTAACCAATCGAACCTTACACAACAAGGATTAATACCTTACACAAGATTTCTGTGATTTCTGTTACACATTACCATCCATTTTGGGTTAACATGAGCATTTACAAGCCTTAAGAAAAGACTTAGCAAACTAGATTCCAACCATAGCAACAATTCACCGAGCACATATCTAACTTAAGCAACCATTATCCTACGGCATAACTAAATTCCAACCATAACTATCAAAAGCAATCAACCATTCGAAATCCATACTTAAAAGTTTACAAACATAGATTGAATTTAGGTTTGCAATGCCAAAATAAAAAGGACCATATGCATATACATGTACCATAATGCCATCATCCTAGGAGTTAATACAAAAGAAACATTTAATTTGACTAAGATCTTTAGGAGTAACTTGCTACACTTGACCACGGTTGAGTTACACAAGCTTTATTCGACCTGCAAATGCATGGAAATGAATGCATTAGGCTTATATAGCCTAAGTGAGGTAGTGACATCAAAACAGCAAAGCTTAAAGTCTATGGTATTAAATGGAAATCCAAAAGAAATTCAAGCATATAATTATAATAGTATTTTTATATCTTAATGTTAGCTTAAACGACTTTGTTTATTAGAAGCTTATTAAAATTTTATATTCCTTCGGGTCTTATTCGAAAATTCCTAAGCTGAGTTCTTCCAAAATCTTATCTAACTTATCAGAGTTCGTGGCTTAAAGCTTATTGAAATTCTTACCAGAACTTTTGTAGTTCTTTTAAAGCTTATCAGAGATCATAACAAAGCTTATCCGAGTTCATAGCATTGCTTATCAGAGTTTTCTTTTTAAATTTAGTATCTGAGTTCGTATCTTTTAAAACATTTGCCTTGGATCACATTTGGACAGGAGTAGTGTTGGTCCAAGTTTGACCGTATTGGTCCGTATTACACACGCACGCATCCACACGCACTACCAAACAGTCCATACAGTTTTAAAAGTTCAAAAACAGTCCCGGTTACATTTATAAGGTTACAAAACAGTTCTTTAATCACAAACATTCCAATACATACTTCAAACAGCCTCCTAAGACTTCTAGAGATGCAATTCTGTTCCAAATTCCTTTTTAGCACAATTATAAACTTCAAAACAGTCCCTAACAAGTTTATTCAATACAAAACTACCCAGATTTTACATATGCTTTCTTTACTAGTTCAAAAAATCCATAACCTTCATAATTAGTCCTTGTTCCTTTATAATTTACTCCTAGACTTGTATAAAAAAATTCCATGTCTTTTACTCTATTAAAAGCATCCCTTAAACATTCTCAAATCAGCCCTCAAGACCCCCTTTACATTCGAAATCTATAAAACAGTCCATGATTCAATCCCATACTAAAATTGTGATCACAAACTGAATGTAAACAAAATCACTTTACCAACAAGATTATAACTACTTTTTCCATGTGTTCATTCGAATATATAGCTTCCAACAATCCCAATTCACCTTCAACAATCAAGCTACTACAACTAACATATAATAATTCATCTAAAACAATACTCTTCATATGTACCACTCGGAAATGCTAGAATTTCTCCTATCATGCATTCGATTCTTAATTTCCTTCTTAATCTAAACATGTAGTATATTTAATCAAGAAAGGAAATAGATAGTTGCCTTTCTAATTTGTTCTACTTTCGATCCACACAATTGAAATAGAAGAGAATCATCAAAAATTCTACTCACACACTCTCTCTAAGCTTCAATCGGTTATGGTGGATTTTTGGATAGAAGAGGATGATGAGAGTTTTTCTCATCTGTGGCCAAAGTGACTTAGCCGATTCATCCTCTTCCCAAACTTGGCATGCTAATTGATAGCCAAGTGTCCAAGTTCTTATTCTCTTTATCGTTTAACATGCAAACCACATATATTATCACATGCATAATCTATTGAGTCCTTTTAATTTGGTCTACCCAATCTTTTCTTTATTCAAATCTGGTCCCAAACCCTTAGTTCTAACTTTATGAATCAATTTGAAATTAATTCAAACCACTAAGAATCATGATAAATATTCTAAGTCACAATTTGGAGTATTACACCCTGAAATACTTATAACGCTCTCCTTTTATTTTTTGTTTTTTGTGTTACATGAATGAACGAGGGAGAAGGGACCACTGGTCCTTGGCGCTTGCTGGTGAAGACACGTTCGAAGAGGGGACCAGGATGCCCAAACGTTTGAGAGGGTGCGTCTTGAGGAGGGGGACCATTATCCTCTTCGTTATTGTCCGTGAGGGGTGGTCCTAAATCGATCGAAAGATGTCATTCAATCGTGGTGAGTGGTGATTGGATCCAAGTGTCGACGTGGTGATGAGGTGGCATTGACGTGACCTGCTATTGACTTATTGAGGACATCGAACGGTCACATGCTGGATGGAAGAAGCTTCTGGAACAGGACTCGCAAAGGTCCAAAAAATTATTATATGAACTCAACTCACCATGTCATCCGTGGACTCAGCCAATAAGGTTCATTTTACCCAAGGTGAATCTTGTCTTCTTTCTTATATGTAAAAAAATAGGTAGTTATTTAGAAGTGTTTTTTTTTACATGGATGGACCTTATTGATTGAGACCACCAATGAAATATTTAATCGAGTCCATTTAAAAATTTCTCTAAAGGTCCCGATTGAAGTTGAAGGGTTGCCCTTCTATTGATCTAGATCACAAATGATGGTGAGATCCAATGGTCAAGATGTGGTTGCGCAAAGAGAAGTATGTAGGAGTCAAATTAGGGTTATGTTGTATAATTAGGCTTAGGGTTTAATATTGGGCCTAAGATTGTTTTAATTTAAATTGAGCTTTTATTTAATTATCTATTAATTAGTTTTTTTGTTTTCAACTAATTACTAATAATAATAATAATAATAATAATAATAATAATAATAATAATAATAATAATAAATGGTAAAAACAAAATAAGGTAAATCAGGTCAAAAGATTTAGATAAAATTAGTGATCATAATTGTCCCTCTTTGCTCATTCTTGTTAAACAAGAATATAGCAAAGATCATAAGCACTAATTTTATCTCACTTTCTTGTATGAAGATCGAAGCTACGAGCTATTCTTTTGTTTGATGTCTTGAAGCTGCAAGTTCTTCCTATATAGAACTTCACGTTATTTCTCTGAAGCCTTGAGGCTACAAGTTCTTCCTATATAAAACATTTTTGCTTTTCCTTGGCGAATTTTTCGAGCAACAAGATCTTCCTATATAGAACCTTTCGCTTGAAAATGGTACCTCATTTTCACATTGCGTGAGTACTGGAAGATTTTCACTTTTCCTAAAAGGCTGAAAACTGAAAAACTTGAAAATGATGGCTTGGCTTCTTATTGCGTCGGCATGAAAAGATGTTCATCGCTCACAAAAAAGCCTCTCTTGAAGCGGTGTGAAGGATCTTGTTGAGTTGTGTAGGGCTCGATTCGTTCAACCGATATGGCTCACCAAGTGGTGGAGAGGTGGATTTTTGGGTGGAAGGGTTGTGGAAGCTAAAATGAGATTGACACAATGATTTTAGAGTGGTTTAACCTTCTAACCAAGGTCTACATCCACTACCTTAGCTCCCCACTAAGGATTTCCAATCAATCCACTATTGATTCGTCCCTTTTTCTAGGCTTAGGAGGTAACCCTTACACACAATCAAGCTTTCTACCCAAAGCCTTGATTGAAACCCTCTCTTACAAAGAGATAAACAAAGCAAACACAAATACCTCTAAAAGGTGTTTGTTTGCACAATTAAAGCGCTCACCCAAAACCTAAAACACTTGAGAAAATTTGACAATTTTGGCTCACTAGTGTTTGTCTATACAATAAATGACAATTTAAGCTCTAAGACAATCTTTGATCATTTGTTGTTTGACAATATGAGTATTAGCCTTTACTTGATGCTTGGAGGTCCCTTTTATACTCCCAATTGAGTTTGTAGTTGTTGCTAGCCGTTGGGATCAAATTGGAGCCGTTGAGGACTTTAATTCACACCATAAATGCAGTTCTGCAGCTCCCCATTTCGAAACACTCGAACCCGTTTCAAAACGCTCTCTAAGTAGAAAGAGTCGTTGCAGTCTGTCAGGGCACCCGTTTCGGAACGCCTCTGGTCGTTTCGGAACACGCGTATCGAAACGTTAAAACTCGTATCGAAACGCCTGCATTTAAAAGTTAGTTGGGAAATAGACGTTGGGGTTTATGACCGTTGTGGTCAATGCCACGTAGACGTATCGAAACGGCGTAGCCCGTTTCGAAACGCTGGGCAAAAATCTTATCCATGGAATGCCCATTTCGATACAAGTATCGAAACGTTTTTGCTACTGGAATTCCCGTATTGAAACACCCTAAGGTGTTTCGAAACGCATGGACAGTTTTGTGAAGTTTGGCTTTGAAAAACATGTAAAACCCTTTTAAAAACTTCCCTAAACAAGATTTCAAGTTGTTTGGACTTTGGAAATGTTTTAAATACTTTTTAAATCAGTCCAAAACATTTTTCAATTATTATATCAAAACATTAGTTCTACAATCTCCTCCTTTTTTATATAATAAAACTCACTTGAAAAATTGTTTGGGATTCTCCCCCTTTAACTTTAAAAATGTGAATAAGAGATTAATGATATGAAATCAAATAAAGCTCCCCCTTATTCATTTGAAAATTCAATTTTTCAAAACATTTCTCCCTTTTTTGTTATATCAAAAAGAATTTAAAACATTAAGTTCAACATAACAATATGGGTAAAAAAAATTGACAAAAATAAGAATTTGGTTTTAAAATGGCTCCCCCTTACTCAAAGCATCAATAAAATGTTAGTCCAACATTTATGATCATCTAGTTGAATAAAATAAAAATAAAACAAATAAATGCAAAAACAACTAGATTTTTACCAACACTTGAACCCAAAGGGAGGATGTGAAGCCTTCCTTCTTCAAGTGTTCTTTCTTGTGTGCATGGAGCTCCCCCTCAATGTTTGACTTATTGAACATCTCCATCACACCTTGCAAAAGACAATCAAGTAATTTTTGGTATCCAAATTGCTTTGGATCCATGAACATTAGTAGCACAAATTTTAGTCCCCTTAGGAATCCATTTTTCAATGTCATTCTTTTTTGTTGAAGTGGTTAGTCCTTTTGGGACCCAAACACTTTTAAAAAAATTTCCTTTTACAAATCTAGGGGCACTAGATTGTCTAATATAGAAATTTGATTTTCCAAAATTATTTTTCTTTTCAAGCTCTTTGGAAATCAAATCCTTTTCTTCTTGAACTTTTTGAAGCAAATTTTGTAAATCAAAACATTTCAATTCAAACTCTTCGAGTTTTGCTTCAAGTTTAATTTTGGTTTTAGAAATCAAATCATTTTGAATTTTCAACTTTGAAATCAATTTATTATTTTTCAAAATGTGATTTTTAAACTCTAAAACCAAATCATCATAGGCATCTTGTAATTCATCAAAAGTATAAGAACATGAAGTAGATGAATTAGAAGTTACCCTTGAATCTTCTTCGATGGCCATAAGGCAAAGGTTGGCTTGTTCATCGTCGGTGGAGTCCTCATCACTCAGAGTAGCCACATGTGCCTTCTTCTTATGGCTTGAAGTGCTTTCCCTCTCCTTTCTCTTGGGTTCTCGTTCAAGCTCTCTCAAGGCTTTCTTCATGAACGGGGCACACTTCTTGAAGAGATGAACTATCTCTTCATATTCATCCTCCTCTTCACTTGAGTAGACATGGTGACAAGTGGAGGATTTGAGAGCCATGGCACTTGCATTGATGTCAAGCCCTTTGATTTTCTTCTCTCCCATAGCTCTAATTTCTTCCCTCTTCTTCTCAGCTTCTTTGTTCTTCTTCATGATTTGATGAGTAAGGAGTGACCCCATGAGTTCATCAAGCTTCAAAGTCTTCAAATTCTTGGCTTCAATGATGGTAGACCTCTTTGAGTCCCAAGACTCGGGAAATGAGTAGATGAGCTTTCGAACAAGCTTTTCTTCCAGGATGGCTTCTCCATAGCCTTTGAGACCATTGGTGATAGTGAAGAACCTATCAAACATCTTCTCGATGTTTTCTTCCGGATCCATTTTGAAGTTCTCATACTCTAAGGTTAGGAGCCCAATCTTGGTCTCTTTGACTTCATCGGTTCCTTCGTATGTGACTTCAAGCTTGTCCCATACCTCCTTGGCACTCTCACAAGAAGACATCTTCTCATAGATGGTTGGGCCAAAAGCACAAAACAAGATGTGCAAGGCTTTGCAATTAAGCTCCATCTTCTTGCGATCGTCGGCACTCCATTCCGTTTTGCTTCGTTGAGGCATGAACGAACCATCTTCAACTATGTCCCATAGCTTGTAATCTCTAGATTTGATGAAGAACTTCATCGTTTTCTTCCAATGGGCATAGTGGGTACCGTCGAAGAAAGGCGGTTTGTCGATTGATTGCGCCATTTGAGTCGGTTGATGAAATAGTGATCGATCTTGCCGGATCTTCTCAATAGGATGTGAATCTCCTTCAATTGAGCCAAGCTCTGATACCAATTGTTGAGTTGTGTCGGGCTCGATTCGTTCAACCGATATGGCTCACCAAGTGGTGGAGAGGTGGATTTTTGGGTGGAAGGGTTGTGGAAGCTAAAATGAGATTGACACAATGATTTTAGAGTGGTTCAACCTTCTAACCAAGATCTACATCCACTACCTTAGCTCCCCACTAAGGATTTCCAATCAATCCACTATCGATTCGTCCCCTTTTCTAGGCTTAGGAGGTAACCCTTACACACAATCAAGCTTTCTACCCAAAGCCTTGATTGAAACACTCTCTTACAAAGAGATAAACAAAGCAAACACAAATCCCTCTAAAAGGTGTTTGTTTGCACAATTAAAACACTCACCCAAAACCTAAAACACTTGAGCAAATTTGACAATTTTGGCTCACTAGTGTTTGTCTATACAATAAATGACAATTTAAGCTCTAAGACAATATTTGATCATTTGTTGTTTGACAATATGATCATTAGCCTTTACTTGATGCTTGGAGGTCCCTTTTATACTCTCAATTGAGTTTGTAGCCGTTGCTAGCCATTGGGATCAAATTGGAGTCGTTGAGGACTTTAATTCCCACCATAAATGCAGTACTGCAGCTCCCCGTTTCGAAACGCTCGAACCCGTTTCGGAACGCTCTCTAAGAAGAAAGAGTCGTTGCAGTCTGTCAGGGCACCTGTTTCGGAACGCCTCTGGCCGTTTCGGAACACCCGTATCGAAACGTTAAAACCCGTATCGAAACGCATGCATTTAAAAGTTAGTTGGGAAATAGCCATTGGGGTTTATGATCGTTGTGGTCAAAGCCACGTAGACGTATCGAAACGGCGTAGCCTGTTTCGAAACGCTGGGCAAAAATCTTATCCATGGAATGTCCGTTTCGATACAAGTATCGAAACGTTTTTGCTACTGGAATTCCCGTATCGAAACGCCCTAAGGTGTTTCGAAACGCATGGACAGTTTTGTGAAGTTTGGCTTTGAAAAACATGTAAAACCCTTTTAAAAACTTCCCTAAACATAATTTCAAGTTGTTTGGACTTTGGAAATGTTTTAAATACTTTTTAAATCAGTCCAAAACATTTTTCAATTATTATATCAAAACATTAGTTCTACAGATCTTGATTCAATGCTTGTACGTTTCGATTCTTTTATAGATTCAAATATTCAACATTAGTCAGTTGTTTTAGACTCTTATTGTTTATCTTCTAAGATAATATTAGATTGCTTTAAGGGAGAACATATCTTTAAAAAAAGATCGAAAAATTTCTTTAAGGAAAGATAACTCTTATAAGGATTAAATTAAAATTTTCACTTGAAGAAATAACGTCCTTATAAAAAGGACCAAATTAAAGAATTTTAGTTTTTAGAAAAACATTCTTGTGAAGGGAATGAATTAATAAATTCTTAATTTAAGAAAAACGAGTCCTTATGAAAGGATCAAATTAAAAAATATCCTTATGAAAGGATCTCATTAAAAGCTTCTTTTTTCAATGTGTGTGTACGTGCGTGCGTGCGGTGAAGATTATCACTTGGAAAAAAGATAAGGAAATAATCTTATTACTCTCATCCAATGGTCCAAAATGGTGTAAAAGTAATTGAGTTTTACATTGTGTGTGTGTGGGCGCGCGTGGGCGTGTGCATGTGCGTGCGTGTAAGGATCGAGTTAAATGACTTGTGTGTGTGGTGAAGATTATCACTTGGAAAAAAGATAAGAAAATAATCTTATT
The DNA here is from genome assembly GCA_958450335.1 of Hibiscus tridactylites. Taxonomy (NCBI): domain Eukaryota; kingdom Viridiplantae; phylum Streptophyta; class Magnoliopsida; order Malvales; family Malvaceae; genus Hibiscus; species Hibiscus tridactylites. The sequence continues at coordinate 28,013,491 of OY288267.1, read as the reverse complement.
ACCCTCATCCAATGGTCTAAAATGGTGTAAAAGTAATTGAGTTTTACATTGTGTAAGTGGATCATAAACCATGTATATATATATATATGGAAGGATCGAGTTAAAAGACTCTTTGCTTCGTGAAAACTTGTCTTTATGAAAGGATCGAATTGAGAGATTCTGGGCTTTAAGAAAAACATCCTTAGGAAAGGACTAAAGTAAGAATTTTTCATTTTAAGAAAACGTGTCCTTATGAAAATATCGAATTAAAAAGTTTGTTTGGTTTTAAGGAAATCGTTCCTATGAAAGAGTCGAATTTTAAAAGAACACGTTTTTATGGCAAATGTATCTTTATGAAAGGATCTAATTTAAGAATTTGGTTTTTTAACAAAGCATCCTTATGAAAGGATTAAATTGAAGATTTATTACAATAAACATCCTTATGATAGGATCAAATTCAAGATTTTTTTGAAAACATTCTTATGAAAGGATCAAGTTAAAAAATTTGTTTTAAGGAATGGACTTGCAAGCTCCATTAAGGTAAATATAACAAGGTAGACGACACACAAGCGTCTGATAAGATCTTCCCAAATCGACCGAAAGGTGCCATTCAATCATGGCGAGTGGTGATTGGATCCCAGTGTCAACATGGCGGTGAGGTGGCATCGACGTGGCCTGCTGTTGAGAGGACACCGAACGGTCACATGTTGGATGTGTCACGGACCAAACTTTTGGAACCGAGTCATTGGCGCAAACATCGAGCAGCGAGGTTGTGCGCGGAGCATCGGGCTCGCCAAGACCATCAGACTTGGCCTAGCACTTGGAGAAAGCTAGCAAGCCCGCAAGACCACCAGACTTAGTAAATTCCATGGAGGATTTACAAGGGTAATTTGGATGGTAAAATCTAATAAGCCATCGTGACTATCACTTATATTATTTGTAATTATCATAGAGATAATGTTTGTGATAATTAGAGATTTGAATTAGAGATAGAGTAGATCTCGACTGTCGATGTAATTTAAACTGTACCGTTGGATCAAGGGGAGTTCAACTATAAATAGAGCCTCCCTAGCTCATTTGTAATGACTTCATCATTCATTCTCTGAGTAATACAAAGAAGCGTTTACTCTAACTCTCTGAGTTGTTCTTCATTGTTCTTGAACGTTCTTAAACGTTCTTCGTCTATTCTTGTTGCCATCCATTTTCAGTTGTTCTTTTATCAGCTTCCGCTAGAACGATCTTTCGTTGGACGGCTTTAGGAGTGTTTGATCTTCTAAAGCGAGAATCCAGTTTAACTTAGGCGTTTGTCAGGAGAGCTTCGCCTAAGGTCGCGTGGTTTTGTTAGCAGGAGTCTAGCCTCGTGACAAGTGGATTTAGGCTTACTTAGTCGCACAAGGTTCCGCGAGTCGACTAAGGCCACACGTTTCGGGTAGCGAAAGTCTACGGACGTGATAAGTGGTATCAGAGCGAGTCGAGTGGACTTGCGTTCGAGCCAGTTTGCAGTTGCAGTCAAGCGTGATGGTGATTTGCGCTCGAGTTAGTCGAAATGATCAGGGATCAGACTAGTTTGTGGCAAACAGAGATTGAGATGTGGAAACAAGGAAGTGGTGTTTTTGCGGGAAAAGGCGATGAGTGTCGTGGTGGAAACTATTGGAGAACATTGACGTTGAACCAGATCCGAGATTGTATCGAGGATTTTGACGGGAGATTTATTATATCAGATCCGAGATTGAACTGTGTGGAGCCATACCGTTGTTGGTGAAGAGGATTAATCGACTTAGCGAATCCGGAGAGGAGGCCAAGCAGATCCAAGGTGTTGTGGAGTCACGTCTTGAACAGGTAAGGTCTATGGGAGACAAGTTCAAGGATGAGACACAACGCATCCTCCACGAGGTGAAGGCAGTTCGAGAGAGTTGTGCTCGTGAAGCCGAGGTGAAGGCTTTACGAAGCGAGATAGATGAGCTCAAGGGTGAGCTGCTCAGTTGCAAGACATCAATGAGTGAATGAAGTGGGCTCAAGACCTTCTTAAAGGGACTTAGACTGGGGGCGAAGCTCGTAATGGAGCAAGGTGATGCCCAAAGACTTTCAGAGGCCATCGCAATTGGCGAACCTCCGAACGAGCTTGCAGGAAAAAAGCTAGCCAATGATGAGACGACCAGTCCCAGTTCGAAAGACAAAGGGAATGGTGAGGCTAAGTCTGTGTCGAAGAAGAAGGTGAGCGAGAAGTTGAAGTGTTACTTCTGTAATGGTCCTCATTTGATAAGAGGATGTCCCGACAAGAACCGTCTGGCCGCCATGGTGAAGACAACAGACGAGTCTAAGGGGGAAGTAGTGAGACTTGGGGCGATTGTGTATACTAGTGCCACCAAGAGACAAGGTTCGACTACAAGTGCCAAAGTAGTCAAGCCGATGGTGCAACTGGAGTGCTACCAGTGTAAGGGGCCACACAAGTTGTACGGTTGCCCGGTTCGAGCCAAGGGGTCCGAGATAAGGGATGAGGCTGGGAATAAAGAGCCTGTAAAGCTTGGTTCGAAGTTGTCTAGTTCTGCCAAGGTGAGTGAAGACCGAAAGCAGAATGGGTTGAGATTCTCTAAAAAGGTCGTCGTTGATGTTCGGGGGAAAAACATCGTTGTGGAGACCACACAGGGGAAAGGGTCGGAGAAGGGTGTTGGAGATAACACCAAGACGAGTGCCAGAAATTGGTCGAGGGTCGAAGCGTACTCGAGAGACATATCAACCGGAACTACACCACCTATGGGCAAGGTGGGGAAGCGAAGGGCTTCAGGGAAGAAGCGCCAACGCAAGGGAAAGCACCGATCTTCGAGGAAGAATGATCGTTGCGTGAGTGCACCAAAATTCAAGTCAGAGGGGCGGATGCACCGAGGAGCAACGGACCTTGGGCAAAAGGTGCCGATGCGTGCAAAGGGCTTCAGTAAAGAAGCTTCGATGCAGAGGGGGCCAGACTTTGAGATGCAAGAAGGGCTGACCCATTTTAGAGTAAATGTGACTGAGTTGAAGGTACATCGCAAACACATTCTTAGTGGTTTTGATTTTGATTTACCGTCTTTAATGAGAATAGGTCGAGTAAGACCTAGCCGTCAGTGTGAGAGAGCCAAAGATTGGAGGGGACCTTTCAGAGTTCTAGGGGGTCGACATGTGTTCAATGTTGTGACTTCTAAGTCTTTGCCGTTGGATCAAGAGGATCTGAGTCAAGGTAAATCAGAGTTTGTGGGAAAGAGTTTCTGCGATGGTGATGTACCCAATGGCGTCTTAGTACGCGATTGTCCAAGTCAGTTTGAATCGAGGCAAGCAGTTCGTATGGGAGGATTGCACGAAGCCGAGGCATCGACGAGTAATCAAGTTGACCCTGCCCAGGATCGTTCGAGTGGAGCGACGAGGGCGTCGCTAAGTTCAATGGGGGAGAATGTCACGGACCATACTTTTGAAACTGGGTCATTGGCGCAAACATCGAGCAGCGAGGTTGTGCGCGGAGCATCGGGCTCGCCAAGACCATCAGACTTGGCCTGGCACTTGGAAAAAGCTAGCAAGCCCGCAAGCCCACCAGACTTAGTAAATTCTATAGAGGATTTACCGGGGTAACTTGGATGGTAAAATCTGATAAGCTATCGTGACTATCACTTATATTATTTCAAATTATCATAGAGAGAATGTTTGTGATAATTAGAGATTTGAATTAGAGATAGAGTAGATCTCGACCGTCGATGTAATTTAAACTGTACCGTTGGATCAAGGGGAGTTCAACTACCAAAAGAGCCTCCCCAGCTCATTTGTAATGACTTCATCATTCATTCTCTGAGTAATACAAAGAAGCGTTTACTCTAACTCTCTGAGTTGTTCTTCATTGTTCTTGAACGTTCTTAAGCGTTCTTCGTCTATTCTTGTTGCCATCCCTTTTCAGTTGTTCTTTTATCAGTTTCCGCTAGAACGATCTTTCGTTCGAGGGCTTTAGGAGTGTTTGATCTTCTGAAGCGAGAATCCAGTTTAACTTAGGCGTTTGTCAGGAGAGCTTCGCCTAAGGTCGCGTGGTTTTGTTAGCAGGAGTCTAGCCCCGTGACAAGTGGATTTAGGCTTACTTAGTCGCACAAGGTTCTACGAGTCGACTAAGGCCGCACGTTTCAGGTAGCGAAAGTCTACGGACGTGACAAGTGGTATCAGAGCGAGTCGAGGGGACTTGCGTCCGAGCCAGCTTGCAGTTGCAGTCAAGCGTGGTGGTGATTTGCGCTCGAGTTAGTCGAAGTGATCAGAGATCAGACTAGTTCGTGGCTAACAGAGATTGAAATGGCGAAACAAGGAAGTGGTGTTTCTGCGGGGAAAAGACGAGGAGTGTCGTGGTGGAAACTATTGGAGAACATTGACGTTGAACCAGATCCGAGATTGTATCGAGGATTTTGACGGGAGATTTGATTATATCAGATCCGAGATTGAACTGTGTAGAGCCATACCGTTGTTGGTGAAGAGGATTGATCGACTTAGCGAATCCAGAGAGGAGGCCAAGCAGATCCAAGGTGTTGTGGAGTCACGTCTTGAACAGGTAGAGTCTATAGGAGACAAGTTCAAGGATGAGACACAACGCATCCTCCACGAGGTGAAGGTAGTTCGAGAGAGTTGTGCTCGTGAAGCCGAGGTGAAGGCTTTGCGGAGCGAGATAGATGAGCTCAAGGGTGAGCTGCTCAGTTGCAAGACAGCAATGAGTGAATGGAGTGGGCTCAAGACCTTCTTAGAGGGACTTAGACCGGGGGCGAAGCTCGTAGTGGAGCAAGGTGATGCCCAAAGACTTTCAGAGGCCATCGCAGTTGGCGAACCTCCGAACGAGCTTGCAGGAAAAAAGCTAGCCAATGATGAGACGACTAGTCCCAGTTCGAAAGACAAAGGGAATGGTGAGGCTAAGTCTGTGTCGAAGAAGAAGGTGAGCGAGAAGTTGAAGTGTTACTTCTGTAATGGTCCTCATTTGATAGGAGGATGTCCCGACAAGAACCGTCTGGCCGCCATGGTGAAGACAACAGACGAGTCTAAGGGGGAAGTACCGAGACTTGGGGCGATTGTGTATACTAGTGCCGCCAAGAGACAAGGTTCGACTACAAGTGCCAAAGTAGTCAAGCCGAGGGTGCAACTGGAGTGCTACCAGTGTAAGGGGCCACACAAGTTGTACGGTTGCCCAGTTCGAGCCAAGGGGTCCGAGATAAGGGATGAGGCTGGGAATAAAGAGCATGTAAAGGTTGGTTCGAAGTTGTCTAGTTCTGCCAAGGTGAGTGATGACCGAAAGCAGAATGGGTTGAGATTCTCTAAAAAGGCCGCTGTTGATGTTCGGAGGGAAAACATCGTTGTGGAGACCACACAGGGGCAAGGGTCAGAGAAGAGTGTTGGAGATAACACCAAGACGAGTGCCAAAAATTGGTCGAGGGTCGGAGCCTACCCGAGGGACATATCAACCGGAACTACACCACTTATGGGCAAGGTGGGGAAGCGAAGGGCTTCAGGGAAGAAGCGCCAACGCAAGGGAAAGCACCGATCTTCGAGGAAGAAAGATCGTTGCGTGAGTGCACCAAACTTCAAGTCAGAGGGGCGAATGCACCGAGGAGCAACGGACCTTGGGCAAAAGGTGTCGATGCGTGCAAAGGGCTTCAATAAAGAAGTTTCGATGCATATGGGGCCAGACTTTGAGATGCAAGAAGGGCTGACCCATTTTAGGGTAAATGTGACTGAGTTGAAGGTACATCGCAAACACATTCTTAGTGGTTTTGATTTTGATTTACCGTCTTTAATGAGCGTAGGTCGAGTAAGACCTAGCCGTCAGTGTGAGAGAGCCAAAGATTGGAGGGGACCTTTCAGAGTTCTAGGGGGTCGACATGTGTTCAATGTTGTGACTTCCAAGTCTTTGCCGTTGGATTAAGAGGATCCGAGTCAAGGTAAATCAAAGTTTGTGGGAAAGAGTTCCTGCGATGGTGATGTACCCAATGGCATCTTAGTACGCGATTGTCCAAGTCAGTTTGAACCGAGGCAAGCAGTTCGTATGGGAGGATTGCACGAAGCCGAGGCATCGACGAGTAATCAAGTTGACCTTGCCCAGGATCGTTCGAGTGGAGCGACGAGGGCGTCGCTAAGTTCAGTGGGGGAGAATGTCACGGACCAAACTTTTGGAACTGAGTCATTGGCGCAAACATCGAGCAGCGAGGTTGTGCGCGGAGCATCGGGCTCGCCAAGACCATCAGACTTGGCCTTGCACTTGGAGAAAGCTAGCAAGCCTGCAAGCCCACCAGACTTAGTAAATTCCATGGAGGATTTACCGGGGTAACTTGGATGGTAAAATCTGATAAGCCATCGTGACTATCACTTATATTATTTGTAATTATCATGGAGATAATGTTTGTGATAATTAGATATTTGAATTAGAGATAGAGTAGATCTCGACCGTCGATGTAATTTAAACTGTACCGTTGGATCAAGGGGAGTTCAACTATAAATAGAGCCTCCCCAGCTCATTTGTAATAACTTCATCATTCATTCTCTGAGTAATACAAAGAAGCGTTCACTCTAACTCTCTGAGTTGTTCTTCATTATTCTTGAACGTTCTTAAGCGTTCTTCGTCTATTCTTGTTGCCATCCCTTTTCAGTTGTTCTTTTATCAGCTTCCGCTAGAACGATCTTTCGTTCGAGGGCTCTAGGAGTGTTTGATCTTCTAAAGCGAGAATCCAGTTTAACTTAGGCGTTTGTCAGGAGAGTTTCGCCTAAGGTCGCGTGGTTTTGTTAGCAGGAGTCTAGCCCCCGTGACAAGTGGATTTAGGCTTACTTAGTCGCACAAAGTTCCGCGAGTCGACTAAGGCCGCACGTTTCGGGTAGCGGAAGTCTATGAACGTGACAGATAGCAGAAGCTTCTAGAACGGGACTCCCGAAGGTCCCGATTGAAGCTGAAGGGTTGCCCTTCTATTAATCTAGACCGCAAAAGATGATGAGATCCAATGGCCAAGATGTGAATGCGCGAAGAGAAGTAGAAGTCTAATTAGGGTTCTGTTGTGCAATTAGGCTTAGGGTTTAACATTGGGCCTATTAGGCCCAAGCTATTTATATTAGTAAAACAATATGGACTGTTTTAATTTAAAATGGGCTTTTATTTAATTATCTATTAATTAGTTTTATTTATATATTAGTTTTTTTTGTTCTCATCCCCTTGTGTCCTGGTAACAAAAGGTAAATGTTTATCATCCCTTGGTACCCGAGTTCGAGCACCAGTAATGCATGTTGTGTGTGCCGTCTTTGAAAAGACTTAAAAAGTTAAACAGATGCTACCCTTGCATCACACTGGCATATTCAAAAAAATTAATTTTTTATTTTTTTAATTTATAATAATAATAATAAAAACAAAATAAGATAAATCTAGTCAAAAATCTGAATAAAATTAGTGATTACAATATTTTACTGCTAATAAACTTCCAAAGCTAACATTCCCAAAAAAACAGAATTTATTGACTAAATCCTAACAATTCCCCCTTAAACTGAATGCTTAATAGCATTTAGTTTATCATGTTCTACACAAATTCCTAACATTGCACGTAACTTCAGAAAAATCATCTATCTTTAAAGGCTTTGTCTTCACGTCGAGTATTTCCGTAACACTTTTTTATGAAGAATTTTCGTAACACTTTAGAAACATATCATAAGAAAAACTAACAATAATATACGGATATTAGTTTAAAACAGTTATCAATATTATTAGAAATAAAATGAGTTAATTATCCCACCACAACTCAGAATTCCATTGCCTAGCTGTCAAGAAATCGAAGCACTCAAAATTTAAATTATTCTTTCTCGTTGAACGAGGATCGCTTTGTTAAATATGATGTGTTTTTCTCTAATCAACGTAAATATAAATGTGTTATATTTTTTTAATATTCTAGTGTGATTATATACTAGTAAAAAGATGGGCCGATGGGTGTTAGAGGGAACAGTTGCACCCTTAGAAATTTCAAATTCTCATATAATTTATATACTTTCTATGCATTTTCTATTTAAGATGATAAGATATAAGTTCGCACCCTTAAATTATTGTTATTCCACGCCTCTACATTTCTAATATAACTTCAAGGGCGGACCTATCATAGTGCATGATAGATCCCTTGACCTACCATTTTTTTTTGATAAACTACATTTGTGACCATTAACATATTGTTTTTTTTTTGTTTTGGTCATCGAACTATTATTTTTTTATAAAACCTCTCTAAAATTATGTTTTTTCTTCAATTTTGGTTACTAATATTACGTTTTATTCCTGGTTTGGTCACCAGCCTATTGTTTCTTTTATGTTTTTTCCACTGAGTTATTTTTTTGTTAGTCTTTTAATGACGAGTGACCAAAACTAGAAAAAAATATAACGTTAATGATGATTTTGCAAAAACTAATAATTCGGTGACCAGAATTGAATATTTTTAATGGAAATGGTTTTAATAAAATCGAATTAAAAGTTTATTGACTATATTGAAAGTTTTAGATTTCAATGATCAAAGTGAAAATGTACTACAAGTTTAGTGACTACATATGTAGTTTACCCTAAAAATTGTAAGCATTTTTTAAATGAAAAATCAACCTTTAATTATTATTATTGTTTTTGTATTGAGCTCCTCATCTATTTTGTTCAAAACAAATATCTAAACTAATATTCTATAATTATTTTGAGTATATTTATCAGTTTCGTTAAAAATTTTTGGTTAAATACATTGACGCTTATGTTGAATAATTTAACAAAAATTTTAACTAAAATTTTGATTTAATTTTTTAAAAAAATTACAATTTAATTTAAATAAAATTTAAAAATAATAAAATATTTTTAGTTCTTAAATAAGCACGTTTACCTCAAAAAATTGTTTATAATAGTGTAACCTTTTTCATTTTGAAAAGCTCTTCTTATTCATACCATTTTGGAATTTAAATTCCTTTTCAATTTTTTGTTTCCGATAAATTGTAATCGGTTTGAATTTTTTTAGTTTGGTATTTTTTTAAAAAAATTTAGAACTCCAAATCGATTTTGAAATATAAAATTCATATTTGCTTGCACAACAACTGTCACCATCAATACTTAATTTAACTCGAGTAAGTTGTCTATTCTCTAAAACAGAATTACACCAATGTAAAATGGTTATAATCTCTCAAACATATTTACATGGTATAGATTGATTCTTCAATGTCAATATGTCTCTGACTATAAATTATGTTTGCTTGTATAACAATTACCCCTTATCAATATATTATTACATTGATGTAAATTAATTCTACATTACTATACTAGTCGGTGAACTACCAAGTTTATATTTCTGGATATACTCTTGTATAACTCCTTAACAGTTCACATTCCCGGCATAAAATCTTGCTTCTATACATATAGTGGTATATATATTTATTTTTAGTCTTTTGAAAACACACACCACATAAATTATATTACTTAAACATGAATCACCTATGAAGAATTATGTCATCCATCACGGTAACCATTCAATGAATTTAACTGTCTAAGATGTCATAGATTGAACATTACAATTATCTTTTTTTAAAACAACAAACCGGTTCGACAAGTACTCAAAGTTGGTTTGATTTTCAGTCCGGTATACCTAGGTGGTACTGATCTCTTTGGGCCTAACACTTGTAATGGACAACTAAGCCTGCATGCCCCGTCCCCGTCCTAACGGGGCTCCGGAATATAATGCTTCCACCTCAGCACTTAACATTCAGCATAAATAAATGGATGAAAATCGTCTGTCCTTTTTACGCTCTTATTTTAAAACAGTGGGTTTAAGATTTAGAGTTTAAGCTTTAAGACTAGGAGTTGTGGTTAGGGTTTAAGAAATTAGGGGTATGATATATTTTTAAGGTGTAAGGTTTAGGGTTTATAATGTGAAAATTAGGGTTATGGTTTAGAATTTAATTTTTAAATGATTTTTAGTGTGGGGCATAAAAGGAAGCATGATTTGGGGCAGAGGATTTTTACCCAAATAAAAGATTAATGAACAGAAATCAAATCTTATGTCTTTATTTATGCTTCAACACTAAAATATTATATTTATGACTTAGGGTTAGGATTTAATGTATTAGTTGTATTATATATTTTTAGGGTTTAAGAACTAAAATTTAATTTTTATAGTGTTAGGACGTAAAAGAAAAACACTAAAAATAATAATAAAGGCATCTTCCCAATTCCCATCACAGTGTTTAGGCAATATTATCGTTCGTGTGCATTCCTCTTCCTCTTTGTCCGCATTCAGATGTACCATTTCTCTCTTCTTTACGTTGCTTTCTCTTCTCTGTAGAAACGGAATAGTACTACTCCACTACACCTGCTAACAGTTCAGGTGAATTTGACAACAACATCATGTCCTAAAAACACAAGTATTGAACTAAATAATAAATAAAGAATCCAAGCAACATAGTTCATCCACCAAGTTCATAAATACAAAACCTCTCTCCCTTTTCTAAAATAACATATCTCTATCCTCCCAGTCCCTGACAGCTAGTGGATTGCAGATTGCAGTAGATATACCTTATAAATACAAAACCTCTCTCCCTTTTCTATATAAATACAACCACCAAGTTCATCCAATCCCTTACCCTTTTATTTATTTTTACTGCTTCTATTTCTAGTACCATACTTGTTGCAGCAACAGTAGGCACATCTGAAGCAACGCAGCAAAACAGAAAACAAAAAAGAGAGCTTAGTCCTTCACATGGCAGGCAAAGAAAAGCTACAGGACACCAGATTCATCACTAACAAGCAGGCCGCCTCAGCCTGTGAGCCTTGCAGATCATTCGGTCAGAAATGCAGTCATTTGGTTAAGAAGCAGCGAGCCAAATTCTACATCCTCCGCCGCTGCATTGCGATGCTCGTTTGCGGCCGTGACCGCGGCGAGCCTTAGGGATTAGACAAAAGGCCAGCTTCATTGGTTCCATGGCGTTCCTGCTTGTATAGTAGTTTTGATTTCATATATATTATTGGAGTATTATTTGTAGCTATTATGGAGTACTATTAATATTTCCCAAGTATAAGAAAATTTATTTACTGTTGCAAATAAAATTCTACATCTCTGTTTAGTTTTATGTTGTTGCTTTTCTTCTTATCAAATGGATTGATGGGACTGAAGGGAAATCTGGGTTTTTCATCTACTTCCCCAGATTTCTGTAGTATTTCCTTTTTCACTGCCAAATTTATGAATCATTCAACTGTTAACAGTTTAGTCCTAGTTTATGTTGGCTGTACTATTTTTTTGAAGTAAAAACCTGCTTGCAATAATAAATGAAAATTTTGAAAAAAGAATATACCAATATTAAATAACTTTTTCCTCTTATTTTGTAGAATTTGGTAATGGAATTGGAAATGGTTCCCAATCCCATACCTCTAGATTTCTACTGTATTATTTTGTCAGTTCAGACAATCTAATCACAAGGACCTCATGCTTATGCAACATCAGACAAGAGGCAAGCACTAATTTTAGAATTATTTCTGTTGGACCATCTTCCATGCAGTTTTTCAACTTGTTTATATTTTTATATATTTCTTTTGTCCCCCAATCCCACCATGTTCTAGTTTATTTGTTCCTTTACATACAACACTAACCCATCCCCTCTGATCCAATGGAATGGCTCGCCATACATCAAAGGCATAATGCCAAAGAAAAACCCTAATGAAAATTATTAGTCAACTAACGATAAATGACTTGAAATGACATGAAAACATACATGACAGTGCACACTAACATAGCAATGTCATACAGACAAAGGTACTATTGACTTGAAAGAATATCACATCAATCAAAAAAATAATTTTATAAAATCTCGGATATAAACCATGAAACATACATGAAAGATAAAAAAAAAATCTCATTGGCAGGCCTAATGAAAAAAAAAATCCACATTCATTATATTGGTTACACACTTTAATTTATGTACAGTCACATTGTTAAGATTTTGTCTATTTAATCATTATTGAAAACATGTTGAGGGAAAGGGGAAGCAGTGCAGCAAACATAATAATTAATTTTGAACAAAACAAGCATGTGAGAGTTTGAATTATATCCAACACATAAGATAAGATGACCTTTTAAGTACACTGGAAATCACATGCGGAAGGGGAACACAAAAATTAAGTTGATATGACACTAAAAAGTATTAGCTTTGGGGCTGCTTCCGGGGGGAGAGCAAAAACCCTATTTTACAGACAAATCATGCTTGTGATCGCTTGTCTTCAAACACTCTTATCAGCTGCTCCTCTTTCAAACACCGTTTGTCTTAATTTCCCCCACTTCCACAACTTACTAATAATGCTTGACATTCAAATTTTATGTCCAAAATTCATCTTTGTGGATGATCCTACCTACATTTAAATAGCGCTCCAATAACAGTGTCTCCGTAAACCATTAAATAGCGGCCACGAAAAGATGTTATAACAGTACTAACGGACGACTACTTCCCTTATCACTGATTTTTTTTAACAAAACTCTTGTCACAATAGCATTTGTTATGTCAGTGATTATAATAAACACAATATGAATACAAACACAATTTGAATCTCTGGATAACTATTTAGCATATTAGCAATGAGATGGCAACGGGGGCAGGTTTTGGCGCCCATAAATTAAGTCTAAAATTCTAAATCCTAACCTATAAACCATAAATTAACTCTAACCCTAAATTTTAAACTCATACACCCTAAAACTAAGGAAATATATAATATATATAAACCGGATACACAATTATCCGACTTTCAAACAACCTTAACCAACTTGGAGTATTTTTTAAAGCTAAGGTGATTACAAGTAGTATATGTTCTGAATATACTCTCAATTATTTGACAAAGCATGCTCAATCACCCTGCTACAGCTGCTAGTGCTCAAACCCGTGACCTCTAAGAACAACAACCGTTCCCTTAACCGTTGAGGCAAGTTGGTTTGTGCTATGTTAATTTGTTAATAATTGAGATTTGAGGGTAAAAAAAGTACTAGAGGTATTGTAGAGGTATTGTATTTTGACTGTGTACTAATTGTTTAGTGGGTAAATTACATAAATCATCACCAAACTTTTCTTTCAAATCTATTTTGATCATTGAAGTTTTAAAATGTTCAATTTACTTACAGGAGCTTAGACATTGAACGCCTTTTGTCACTCTTCCGTTAACTTTTTGACGGTGTCCATTTATCGGTGAACGGTAAAACTTCTACAAGATTCAAACGGTGGAAAAATTTATCGACGAGAGAGAAGCAACATACTGAGAAACGGGCTACATCCGATGGTAGAGGAGAGAGATCGACGAGAGAGAAATTAAAAAAATTTTGTCGATTGGTGAACTTCTAAGTATTTTTCGCTAAATTGGAGGTCAAATTCAGACTTAGGGGGCGAGACGAAGAGACTGATGAAATTTAGGACTAAACGACCACTATCTATGATTGTTTGGGGTTTAAGAGTAACAAAAAACGTTCAATGTCTAAACTTTAATGACAAAAAATGTACGATGTCTAAACTTTACTGACCAAAATAGGTTTAAGAATAAAATTCAATAATGAATTATGTAATTTACCTAGTTTAATTCTGATTACAACTTTTTGTGACATAAAAAAGTTAAATGATCGTGATTACTTCTGTAATGATTGGGGGGGGATTGTCATTATTTTTACAATATAATTTTAATTAAATAATGTGGTGAAAAATTAAAATATGATATAGTGCTTTAAGTGATATAACATCTTTTATTCCATAATATTGAGAAATTATTAGATAGAGTCAGTTCACCACGTTATTTATGGTGTATCTAAAAATATTATCTATTTTAGTGTAACTTTTATGTAACTACCATTCCTTAGTTACATGTATGAAAGAGGTAAAGATTCACCTTAAAAAGATGACATGAAAATATATTATTGAATGAGACTATGAATGACATAGTGAGCCAGGTTCTTCTAATATTTTTTCTATAATGTTTGAGATAAACATGCCAGGTCATGCAAAGAATTCACGTCTGAATTTCAATTGATATGACATCATTTAATTGAAATCCACCTCATACAATTAATGTTTTTAAAAAATTTAGTATGAAAATGACAGATTTACTCTCACAACTTTCTTTTACTTCTAAAAGAACCTTTGAAGTAATTTTGCCTAAAACAAATCCCGGAAAGCAAATAGTAAAAACATACTTCCAAGCAACAGTAGGAAAGATACTACCTACCTGTACTATAAAGTTCATTTGATGCCAATGACATGAATAAATACACGTTGCATACTTGCATTATATTTTTTCGATGAAAAATATAGTAGTACTGGAAAAAAAAAAGTAAATATTTTTTAATCCTCAAAGTAGGTAGAAATATTTTGGTACAATTTGATTATTCCACATGTTTCCATTGCTTTTGAAAAGCTTCTTGGTCTAGTTTGGATTGGGTAAAAATAATTTTGCCATGGCGCGGTAGAATGCTTCTTTGACATTCTAGTACTTATAATTCAAGCTATACATGGAGTAAAATGACTTGTATCCTAAGTGAAAAATATACATGCACGATCATATTTTGAAGGGATTATTTGAGTTTTTGGGTTAAAATTAGAGTATCCACTATTATGGGCGTAAATGAACCGAGCTTAAATAAATAAAGTTATGCTCGTATCCGCTTATTTAAATTATTAATCTTTTTTTCGTTAATGTTTTTTTTTTGAAGAAATTAACAACTAATTATGAAATATGTTACATTGTTATGAACGAAAATCGAACCTCTGGTGACATGATTAGAGTTGAAGAGTAACGTGAAAGTGGGCGATGTGGGTGGGTCAATGCCCAATGGTAGTGTCAGCCGACAGCGAGAATCCTTAGAGGAAAGAAAAAAGGGAGATTAATTTAGGGAGGCCTCCCTCGTGCGGCCCTCCCCACTCTTTCCCTTGTCCCACCCTCACTCCTCACTGTCCCTTTCAATCCTTTCCTCTTAATTTGAAGTTAGTTTAACATTATACATGTTGTATTTCATGTCTTAAATCCAGTTGTTACACAGATCAACTGAATTACTTGTTGCATTTACACCACTCTCTCTCTCTCTCTTTCTTCTGACCCCCACCATCCCATCAATGATGACACGAATTTGATCAGGAAAACACCCTTTTATTCCCCCATAAAAAGCTTTCAGATCCACACATGTTTTGATTTCTATCATAATCTCGGTTTTAATACTATATTCTGGATATGTTTGAATATGAATGAAACTGTGAGTTTGAAAGTGAAACATGGTATATATATATTATGTAGGTATCCTGTAAAAGCAAGCAATGGGATTCCATGAAAGAACAAAGTTGAAAGATTGGGATGGAATGGAAGGGGCACCAAAATATGGAAAGAAAGAAAACTAGGTATGACAGCAGTCAGCAACTCATAGGGAGGGGACCCATAACTTAGACAGAGCCAACACGTGCAAACCTGACAACGTTGAAATACATGAGATGATTTGGGTTGGGTTTGTTGTCTCCGTGTCTTTGTTTTTACGTACGTTCACCATTGGGGGATTGAGATTCTGGATTCTGGTTTTACTGCAACTGCAAGACGAAACTCAAATACTCAATGGCAGCAAAAACACAGCAGGGAAAGCTGACTGCTCACAGATAGTAGCAGTCTAGCATCGAACAAGGTTGTTTGCCGTCCAAGACTTTCCCATGTACAGATGCACGTGTGGGTCTCAAACACCTAGCATTTGTAAGAAATGAGACCGGGGGAGGATGAGCTAACACTACTGTTAAAAAAAATAAAAAAATTGATCCCTGTGGCCTGTACCTTTTGTATAAGCTTTTACACTCCCTTTTTTTTATCTTTTATTAGGTTATCTTCTCCGACCACTTGTCAGTTGTTCCATAATTTAGATTCCCATGGGAATTGGGTTAATAATCAAAGAAAGAGGGTTTATTGATTTGTCAAAAAGAAAGAAAGAAAGAAAGAAAGAGGGTTTATTGGGATCAGTCTACATGTAATGTGTGTTAAGGGCATGTATTTTAGGGTGCAGTATAAATGCCTATATGAATAACGGGCTACGTGAAGATATAATAGCAAAAGATTTTATATTTGATGTAATGAGAATGTGTAAGTTTATACATTGTTAATGAACTATATTAAAATATATTATTGATAAATTAATAAATACTTTTTTAAATAAATAAATTATTAGATATTTTAACAATTGATATATTGGTTTTGTATGGTAAAGTGAGGTTTGAGCCAAAATTAGAGGTTTCAGTTAAAATTAGAGGTTTACTAGTCAAATCTGCTAATTTAGATGTTTGGTAAAGAGGGGATTGAGGTGAAATCTCTAATTTTGAAAAAGCTGCTAATAGGAGTTTTTGATATTAGAGATTTTGACATAATAGTTATAAAGACTCTTTTACTCTTTAACAGTTATACAAAATTTCCAAATAACTTAAATTTAACCATTTGTATTTTAGTTCTTCAACCTCACGTATTTAATTGTAACATTTGTAAACTAATACTTTTTACTTTTTATTCGCACACATTCATATTTGTATTTTATTGGTTGTGTACACAATAAAAGGTAAAATTTGATACTCAAAGTGTGTAAAACTAATTTTACACAAGCCTGTATATTTATACAATAAAACTCAAATCCTAAATTCCTAACTCTAAAAAACTAAACCCTATACCTTAAATTTTAAACCCTACAACTTAAACCGCTAAACATTTTACCTTAAACTAAAACTTTAACACATAAAACTAAAAGCTACATATAAATTAAAGTTTACACATCTTGTGTATCGAAATTTTTTCATAACAAAATGTGAAAATAAAAATCTTGAATGATATCTCGTATCAACACGCTTTATTTCCGCTATGAAAAAAAAAACTTCCATGTATGATTATAAACATATATTCTTTTGTCCAAATCAAGCTCAACTCGATATACGAGCTTTAAACTTTGTTCAAGTTTATCTATATTTCTAAATAGTTACTCGAAACATATTTTAGACGTGTCTTACATTTTAGACTTAATGATCCCACCACTGCACCACAATTCAAAATCCATTGCTTAGTTTTCATGTGGTTGGAGTCCTCAAAAGTTAAACTATGCTTTCTTATTGGTTAGGAATAGTTTAATTGGATGTTAAAGATAATCGATTAATACCAACGAGGTTGATTTAAGTGGTAATCAGTTTGATATCGTTTAAGCAAGTTTTGAGTTTGAGACCTTATGTATGCAGAAAATCTATGTTGGGAGATTCACCTACCAAAACCAGATGTGCGACGCAGGTAGATCTGGATAAGTCAAGGCAAAGTACTGAAAAACCGAAAAATATTTTTGAAGAATGGAACCCAATAATTATAAGATAGTTTACCATAGGGTTTATAATTGGTTCAAAAGGAGTGATTAAAGTGGGGTATAAAAGTAAGCCCTTTAGACATGATTGGTATCTAACATGTATATGATATGATATGATGTGCTCTCATCAACCATTATTATTATTATTTGCCATATGATATGATTTGATATGTGTTTTTGTTACTATTTTCCTAAATATCTTTAATGCATCGCATTGCCAACAATTGATGTCCCCTCAACAAAAAAGAAAAACTAAGTTGTGTTTGGTTTTGGGGAAATTTCTAAGCTTTGGGTTTCGTTCCAATATTAGGGACATATGAAAGGTATGGGAAAAGAAACACAAGACACTTAGATATTTGTAATGTTTTTGCTAGAAAACTAATCATGGATGTTTGAATTTTTATTATACTATGTGGCCTGAATTCAACAAGTAATATCTAGCATATATGATATTTGAGTTCCAATGAAGGCAGCCAAACAATTTCGGGTTGGGTCACACCATTGTCGGACTTATTGACTCAAAACCGACATGGGGTTATGGGGCTATAATACATAACATTGCAAAAAGACCAAACAAAGGAGGAGACCTAAAGTGGGAAGGACAAAGTTATCAAATCAGTAATTAAGTACTCACATTAGTCTCCTATTAAGTGGCTTAGTCTAGTCAAAATCCTACCCATCTTATCCAATTACCAAATTATTGCGTTGTTTCAAGCAACATGACTCCTTTTTCCTACCTTGGGGCCCTAGGCATCTTGCTGGGCTAACTGCATTGTGAGAAACAAGGCTCAACCTTTATAGCCATAGTAAAATGACATGGGTTTTCCATGACCAGCCCATTGTCCTAAACACCACACTCCAACAAGATGTATTAAGAGTAAAATTCAAAGTTCTAACAAGGTGTATACAAAAAATTCTTATTGGAAGATTTACCAATCAAAGTTAGGTGTACGACGTGGGTCGGTTTGAATTAGTAAAAGCAAAGCTCAAGAATTACGAGAGCAAAAAAAAAAAGTAAAATTCATAGTATCATGAGCCCTTGTCAACTATTTTGACTTTTGCAAAATGAATTTTAAAAATCACTCTCAAAATATTTATGATTAGGGGCAGATATTGGTAACCAAGGTTGAGGGGACCTATTTAAAAATTTTAGATGTTTAATTTAAATTCTTTTAAAGCTTTAATTAGAAATTTTAAAATTTTTAAGAGGGGTGTAATTAAAAATATTCCAAAAAATGAAATATAATAATATTTTTAAATTTTTTGAATGGGCCAAATTAGAAATTTTAAATTTTTAAGGGACTAAAAATAATTTACTAAACTTTAAGGGGGGGGGGGGGGGGCAAGGCCCTTATAGGCTCCGATATAGGTCTGCCTCTATTTATGGTGTATTTAGTTCCAAAATATATATATATATTATCAGGTTAATAACTTTTTTCACGAATTACATTTCCATGTTTGGTTTGGGAGGATTTTCTTTGTTCTAAAAGTAATCCTTATTTGTTTATAATTTTTATAATTTAATTTAATATTTTAATATCATAATTTTTTATGCACTTGAGTCGTTGGACGCTTTTTGTTTCTAATTTGTTTAGTTTAGTCCAAATTTTAAAAAAAATTTGTAGTGTTGAGTCTGATGACCTGGGTCTGTTCGGAAACACCATGCACAGATTTGTGAACGATAAATTTTCTTTTTCAAATTTTCAGAATAGATAGTCGACGGTTCCAATTATACGATTATTTCTCCTAAAAATTTTAAAATTTCTTACATGATTTGTTATTTTAACTGACTTTACATTTTTTTGTTACCCTCTCCTTTTGCTTGTTTTAAGTAAAAAACTTGAGCATCAAAATATTGGTTACGACTTGATTGCATGTATAAGACGTCAACAAATTTTTATAATATTTTCTAAATCACAGTATTTTCCTAAATTTTTTAGAATTATATTTTGATATGTATTAAAATATTACACAATGCTTCATTAAAATTTAAATTTTAAAGTACTAAATTATAGGCTTTAAAATCTAAATTCTAATTTTAAACTCTAACAACAAATCCTAAATTCTAAGCCATAAAACATAAATTTTAGGCTTAATGACTTCATTGGGCCCTAAAATATACACTTTTTACTGAGTTGACCCCTAAAGATTTTTTTCGAAACATTTTACCCCTAAACTTTAAATCTCAACCTTAATTGTCTCCTACCGTTAATTCCCGTTAAAAATAATTTTGCGGACCAAGTAGAATATAACGCCCGAGTTTTAGAGTCGGGAGTTGAGTGTGTGAGTCGGGTTCGAGTCATTGGACTCGATCTAATTAAAATAGACTTTGTTTTTATTTTAAAAGAATTTGAAATTCATTAATGGCAATTTCGTAAATTTTTAGACAAAGGAAATAAGATGAGTAAAATAGCCTTTTTGACAAAAAAAAAGAGGTCTTCATCTTCTTCATTGTTTCATTTCCATGACAAAAACCCCCAAAACCTCCCAAGTTACTACTCCATTCAATCCCTCCCTCATTTCAAGTGTTTTCTTTAAGGTAAGACTATTTTTGACTTGTCCTCTCAATTCCTAGCACATTGATGGTTTTAGTTTTTGAAAAACATCATTGTAGAGAATTTCAAGTTTTCAAAGCTTTGAAAGAAAATGGTGAAACTTTAATGGCTTTTTGACTCGTTTTTTATTTGTATAGTTAAGTTATGAACTAATATTGCCCTAAGACACATTATAACTTAAGATGGTGGGGTTTTGTCAAAAATCCCGAAATGGGTTTTTGGGGGCATTTTAAAAGTGTCAAAACTTGTGTTTTTGGAATGGTTTTGTGATAGGTTGTTGGGCTGATGTTATAGTGATGTTGGAGAGGTGTTTTGAAGGTGTTTAATGGTGTTTTGGGTGTTAGGATTAGTAGTTTTTTGCTGGGTTTGGTGGGAGTACGAAAATGGAATTTTTGGTTGTTAGCTTTGGCTTGAGGTTGTTGAGAAATGGATTGTGGTTGAAATCTGAGTAGTGGCAGTGTATTATAGATGTTTTGTGTAGTAATACATTGTTTTTGATTGGTTAGAATCAAGGGGAAACGTTGGAGAAGCTTCGAGAACGATTCCGGAAGTTGTGGAGACTTGATTCGGCTTTTCTCGGTTTGCTTAAGGAAGTGTGGTAAGTGGAATCTTTTAAATTGGTTCAAGTGTATGGTTGTGGAGTTGGATTGTTCTTGGTAGGCCAATTCAAAGTGGAAGTTAAGTTGGTAGCTTAACTTCTTGTGTGTTTTAATGAGCTTTGCTTAATATGCAAGGTGTAGAATTGTAAAGCATGTGTTGATTATGTATGTGTTATATACATTGATGTATGTGATGATTGATATGTTGAAATGCATAATGGATTGTCATGGTGTGACTTGATAGTATGATTGGCACTAGTTAAATTATCGGGTATAAATGATCGGTCATTAGGATGAGAGTGTGCACACAATTGAGTCAAATTCGCGTGTGGCCTTGGTGGCACAAAGTCATCAAGGAGGAGTACGGTGATGTAATATTCCACCGAAAATTATATATTATTACGTGATGATGAGTGGAATCCCATCCGTAGGGCATGTGATGATGAGTGTAATCACATCCATGCAAGGTCCGGTGATGAGTGTAATCCCATCGAAGGTAACATTGTTGTTGAGTACATTAGAGGTGAAAGCCCCAATAGAAGTTATCTGCATATTCGAGTAAACTAATAGTTGCCAATATACTTGTTTATGTGTGGTTATTGTTAAGATAATTGTTATATCTTGTTAGGCATAACATGAGGTAAGATGCCATGTTAATGCATTCATGTGATGTTAGCTTGATGCTATGTTGATGCTTATGTATGCATGTGTGTTGTCTTAAGGATGATATGCTTGAACCCTGCATTGTCGTTATTTTTGTTTTAGAGCACCCTCACTAAGCTTCTAGCTTATGCTCTCATTTTCGACAATGCAGATCATTAGCGTGGAGTTAGCAGGGAGCAAGGAAAGGGGCATTCCAAGCTTTTTTAGTTGCTCAAGTATGGTTTAGTAAATAATGTGGTAGTTTAGCAATGGGGATGCTATGAGTTTGTAGGGGCGTTGTTAGACTCAAATATGTTGATTTTGTTGTTAATGCCTTGTTATGGATTTGTAAACCATGTTATGTCGTTGTCTAATGCTTTGTGTTTTGAAGGCTTATGACCTTGATCCATGAATGTTATGTGTTATCTTGTGAGCATGTAAACCTTGTTATTGGATACATGTATCTTTTGACTAATTAGACCCTTTATGTATGTTTAGAATGCAAGTTTCTCTTAAGTATGGTTGCCTTGGTGTTGAGGCTCCATTGTTCGTTTAAATTGTTCTGTATGCTGATTCATGGTTGCCTAATGTTGTATGAAGGTTTGTTTGTTGCTAGGTGAGTCGTAAATTGCATCTAGAGTTGAGTCTTAGTGCTTTTTGCAGCTAAATTGAGGCTTGCAGTGTAGGGCGTAACGATACGCCCAAGGGCCGTATCGATACGGTCCTACACTTTGGGCCTCAATTTAAGCTTAGCGTACCGGTACACGGGGGGTGTATCGACACGCCAAAAGCTCTCTAGAAATCTAAGATATTAACGAGACTTTGGCGTATCGATACGGGTCTTGGGTGTATCGGTACGGTTTTTATTGTTTGACCGTAAGAAGTTGACCGTGGAGGGTGTATCGGTACGATCAACCAGTGTACCGATACAGTCACCCTAGGTTAACTTTGGGCAGTTAACCTGGTCAAGGCGTATCGATACGCACTTCTAGTGTATCGATACAGCCTGCAATAAAAACTAAAATGGGCTGTTTTAATTGCTTGCTTTGTGTGTTTGTATTATTTCGTGGTGTTTCCGTTGTCGTGTATCACATAGGATGTGTTAAAGCATTTAGACAAGATAATGTTTAAAAGAAATTTTCTAGGGTTGCTAACCGAAGGGGAGCCTTAACGGGTTTCACTTCGGTTTTCCCTGTGTGACCCACTCGGACTGGTCAGCCGTCCAGACCAGGATGAGGGGGTTACATTTGTTGGCATCAGAGCGTGAGGTTTCTGAGACCTCGAGTAGGTAAGTGAGGTAAGTTTGAAGTGTTATGTTGTTGTTATGTCTCAGTGAATGTTTTGCCATGTATTCTTGTTGTTTGATCGTTCGTATGGTGTTTAGAAGCATGATTGTGGTGTTGAGGTGTAGTGTCGAGTTCCCATTATTACTATTACTTATTTGAAAAGGTTTTGTAAAGGAATATACTTGAGCACGATTAGACCCTTGCCTTTTCTAACTTAATCCTTATCTGTTTGTTTGTTGTATTTGTTATCTTGCTAGCTGTGGAATGAGACCTAGAGGGAGGCCTAGGATGGTTTAACCGGAACCACGGGCAACAACTCCGGGAGTTGAGCTAGTTGTTGAGGCACAGGCTCCTCCACCTCCACCTTCTCCTCCTCGTCAAGAGGGAGGTGAGGCGAGAGCCGAGGGTGTAGAACCTCAGGTTGGCCAAGGACCATCCGGAATAGATTTAGCTCCTCTAGTTCAGGCGATAGCCGAGGCTTTTCAAGCAATAGTGGCTGGGGGTCAGGCAGTGGCACAACCTCAAGGTGAGGGCACCGGTTTGCCACTAGAGAGGCTTCGCAGTTTGGGAGGCGAAGAGTTCAGAGGGTTTGCACCCGAGAGATCCGAGACTTGGTTTGACAAGACTGTCCGTATTCTGTCACAGATGGGTTGTACTGGAGAGCACAGACTAGGGTGTGTTGTATCTCTGCTTCAGGGTGATGCCTACACTTGGTGGGTCACCATTACTACGGGTATGCCAGAGGCCGAGATCACTTGTGAGTTTTTTGAGTCAGCTTTCCGTAAGAAGTATCTGGGTCCCCGCTATCTCGATGAGAAGAAGATGGAGTTTATGGCTTTGCTTCAGGGAAACTTGACCGTAACCGAGTATGAGATACAATTCGTCAGGTTGAGTCAGTATGCATCTGAGCTTGTTCCTACTGAGAGGGAACGTTGTGACCGTTTTCGCTATGGGTTGAGTGAAGAGATCGGGAGGTACACTTTGGCTACTGACTATACAGATTTTGATGTCTTGGTCGCTAGGTCCAAGGACATAGAGCACAGTTTGGGTTTGACCAAGCGTTCTGGTGGTTCTAGTTCCGAAAAGAGGTCTGGCGACTTTGATAGAGGTGATGCCAAGAGGCATCACTATGACCATAGACGTGGTGGTGGTAACCACGGTAGGGGCCATCAGGGCCAGAGAGCTGGTGGGTGTTTGCCCGAGTGTGCTTGTTGCGAGAGGAATCACACCTGTGAGTGTTGGGGGAACTTTCACTCTTGTTGGAGCTGTGGAGCTAGGGATCACATTAGGCGTGACTGTCCACATCAGGTGGGGCAGGCACCAGTTCAGGCCCAGGCTCCTACTAGAGCTAATGACTTTCAGAGAGGTCGTGGGCGCGGTAGAGGTAACTTCCAGCCGATAAATGATGGCCAGGGGAACATAGCGCATGTAGTTGCTGTTCAGCCAGAAGGCGGAGGTCAGGTTATAGTTTACACTGAGCGTGAGGGTCAGAACGACACGGATGTGATTGTAGGTAACTTCTCGATACAGTCTCTGAGTTTGATTTCTTTGATTGACTCCAGGTCTACGCATTCTTACATTTTGAGTGAGCATGCAAGGTTGTTGAATTTACCTTGTGAGGTATTAGAAGTAGGAGTTAGTGTTACTAGTTCTTTCGGGGATACGATAGTGGTTAGGAAGATGTACATAAGGTGTCCGCTAATGGTTCAGGGGCATGTGTTTCCAGTGAATGTGATGGAGTTACCGTTCTATGGCTTTGATGTAATTCTGGTATGGACTGGCTTACAGAACATAGAGCTAGGATAGATTTTGAGACTAAAAGGGTTTTCTTGAAGCTTGTAGATGATTATGAGATTGTGGTAGTAGGTGAGAACGTGAAGTTCTTATCGAATGTAGTTTCAGCTTTAGTGGCTAAGAGGTTAGTTGAGTTGGGTTGTGAGGCGTACTTGACCTACGTGATGAATCCGAACATGAGTGAGGTTAGACCGCAAGACATCAGGACAGTCTGTGATTTTCCGAGTGTGCTTCTAGAAGAATTGTCGGGTTTACCGCCTGATAGAGAGGTAGAGTTTGCTATAGAGACTTATTAAGATCCAGTTCCTGTTTCGATTACTCCGTACCGTATGACACCGAAAGAACTAAAAGAGTTGAAGACTCAGTTGTAAGAGTTGTCAGACAGAGGCTTTATCCGACCGAGTTTTTCGCCTTGGGGCGCTTCGGTTTTGTTTGTGAAGAAGAAAGACGGAAGTAAGAGAATGTGCATTGACTATAGACAGTTGAATCAGTTGACGGTGAAGAACAAGTACCCTTTGCCACGTATTGATGATTTGTTTGATCAGTTGAGAGGGGTATCAGTCTTTTCGAAGATTGACTTGAGATCCAGTTACTACCAGTTGAAGGTAAAGGAAGTTGATGTACCGAAGACAGCTTTTAGGACTAGATATGGTCACTATGAGTTTTTAGTCATGCCATTTGGGTTGACTAATGCACCGGCTGCCTTCATGGACATGATGAATAGAATCTTCCATCAGTACTTAGACCAGTTTGTAGTTATTTTCATAGATGACATTTTGATGTATTCACGTGCCGAGAAAGACCATGACCGTCACTTGAGGTTAGTTTTGCGGACTTTGTTAGACAACCACTTGTATGCAAAATTGAGTAAGTGTGAGTTCTAGATCTGAGAAGTAGTCTTCCTAGGGCATGCAGTATCAGTCGATGGAATTAGATTCGATCCGAAGAAGATAGAAGCCGTTGTTAAGTGGAAGCAATCGAAGTCTGTAACAGAGATTCGTAGCTTTCTAGGCTTAGCCGGATACTATAGAAGGTTTGTTGAAGGTTTCTCGAAGATAGCCGCTCCTTTGACAAAGTTGCTACAGAAGAATGTTCAGTTTGAGTGGTCAGATGCAAGACAGCAAGCCTTTGAGAAATTGAAGGAAGCTTTGACCCATGCACCGATCTTGATTCAGCCAGAGTCGGGGAAAGAGTATGTAGTTTACAGTGATGTTTCTTATGTAGGGCTATGTTGTGTTCTCATGCAAGACAGAAGAGTGGTGGCTTATGCCTCAAGACAATTGAAGACTCATGAGCGAAACTATCCGACACACGACATAGAGTTAGTCGCAGTTGTGTTTGCCTTGAAGATTTGAAGACATTACTTGTACGGTGAGAAATGCACGGTGTACACGGATCACAAGAGTCTGAAGTACATCATGACACAGCGAAAGTTGAACCTTAGACAGCGTAGGTGGCTAGAGTTGTTGAAGGACTATGATCTTAAGATTGAGTACCATCCGGGTAAGGCCAATGTGGTGACAGATGCGTTGAGTAGAAAGGTAGCCGTTGAGTCGAGAGCCATGTTTGCTAGTTTGAGTTTGTCCGGTGATGGTGGTTTAGTGGCCGAGCTTCAGGTTAGACCTACTTTAGGTCAGTTGATTACAGAGAAACAACTCTTAGATAGATCTTTGGCACCTCACGTGCAAGACATAGTCGAGGGTAGACATTCAGACTACAGTTTCAGTGTCGACAGGGTCTTGTGTTTCAGAGGTAGGATAGTTGTGCCAGATGATAGTGATTTGAGACGTACGATCTTGACCGAAGCACACAGTAGCCTGTTTTCTATGCATCCCGGTAGTACGGAGATGTATCACGATTCGAAGAATGAGTACTTTTGGGTTGGTTTGAAGAGGGACGTAGCCGACTTCGTGAGTAAGTGTATGGTATGTCAGAGAGTGAAGGCGGAACATCAGGTTCCCTCAGGTTTGTTACAACCGTTGAGAATCCCGGAATGAAAGTGGGAAAATATCACCATGGATTTCGTTTCGGGTTTGCCTTTGACTCCTACGAAGAAGAACTCAGTTTGGGTTATAGTTGACCGTTTCACGAAGTGTCCTCACTTCTTAGGTGTTAATACTACTTACTCCCTAGATAGATTGGCCGATTTGTACATCGGTTAGATTGTGAGACTGCATGGTGTGCCAAAGTCGATTGTGTCCGATAGAGATCCGAGATTCACATCCCGATTTTGGGAGTGTCTGCATACAGCTTTGGGTACCCGTTTGAATTTCAGCACATCGTACCATCCTCAGTCAGATGGTCAGTCAGAGAGGGTTATACAGATTTTAGAGGATATGTTGCGTTGTTGCATCATTGATTTTCAGGGTACTTGGGAGAAACACTTACCTTTAGTCGAGTTCGCTTGTAATAACAATTTTCAGTCGAGCATTCAGATGGCTCCGTGTGAGGCCTTGTATGGTAGAAAGTGTAGAACTCCGATTTGTTAGGCCGAAGCGGGTCAGGAGTTGTTACCTATGCTGGATTTGCTTAAGGGGACTACCGATAAGGTGAAATTGATTTGTGACCGTTTGAAGCCAACTTCATATAGGTAGAAGTCCTATGCCGACTTGAAGAGGAAGGAAGTTGAGTATTCAGTGGGAGATAGAGTGTTCTTGAAAGTCTCTCCGTGGAAGAATGTTATGAGATTTGGTAAAAAGGGGAAGTTGAGTCTGAGGTACATTGGACCGTATGAGATTGTGAAACGAGTTGGTCTGGTTGCTTATCAGTTACGTTTGTCATCTGAGCTAGAGAAGATTCACGATGTGTTCCATGTT
Organism: Hibiscus tridactylites; assembly: GCA_958450335.1. Lineage (NCBI taxonomy): Eukaryota > Viridiplantae > Streptophyta > Magnoliopsida > Malvales > Malvaceae > Hibiscus > Hibiscus tridactylites. The sequence goes on along the minus strand of OY288267.1, from coordinate 27,986,469 downwards.
TCGATTCTTCGTAAGTATATGTCAGATTCGTCGCATGTTATACTTGTAGAGGAGATTGAATTGAATCTGGATTTGACGTATGATGAGGAACCAGTGGAGATCTTAGCCTCAGACAACAAGGTGTTGCGTGGTAGATCAATTGAGTTGGTCAAGGTAAGGTGGCAACGTCGAGGTGTGGACAAGGCCACATGGGAGAGGAATGAGGATATAGAAAGGCAGTTTCCTTATCTCTTTCAGTCAGGTAATTTCGAGGACGAAATTCCTTAAGTGGGGGAGAGTTGTAACGCCCGGGTTTTGGGGTCGAGAGTTGAGTGTGTGAGTCGGGCTCGAGTCGTTGGACTCGATCTAATTAAAATAGACTTTGGTTTTATTTTAAAAGGATTTGAAATTCATTAATGGCAATTTCGTAAATTTTTAGACAAAGGAAATAAGATGAGTAAAATAGCATTTTTGACAAAAAAGAGGTTTTCATCTTATTCATTGTTTCATTTCCACGATAAAAACCCCCAAAACCTCTCAAGTTACTATTACATTCAATCCCTCTCTCATTTCAAGTGTTTTCTTTAAGGTAAGACTATTTTTGACTTGTCCTCTCAATTCCTAGCACATTGATGGTTTTAGTTTTTGAAAAACGTCATTGTAGAGAATTTCAAATTTTCAAAGCTTTGAAAGAAAATGGTGAAACTTTAATGGCTTTTTGACTCGTTTTTTATTTGTATAGTTAAGTTATGAACTAATCTTGCCCTAAGACACATTATAACTTAAAATGGTGGGGTTTTGTAAAAAAATCCCGAAATGGGTTTTTAGGGGCATTTTAAAAGTGTCAAAACTTGTGTTTTTGTAGTGGTTTTGTGATAGGTTGTTGGGATGATGTTATAGTGATGTTGGAGAGGTGTTTTGAAGGTGTTTAATGGTGTTTTGGGTGTTAGGATTAGTAGTTTTCTGCTGGGTTTGGTGGGAGTACGAAAATGGAATTTTTGGTTGTTAGCTTTGGCTTAAAGTTGTTGAGAAATTGATTGTGGTTGAAATCTGAGTAGTGGCAGTGTATTATGGATGTTTTGTGTAGTAATACATTGTTTTTGATTGGTTATAATCAAAGGGAAACGTTGGAGAAGCTTCGGGCACGATTCCGGAAGTTGTGGAGACTTGATTCGGCTTTTCTCGGTTTGCTTAAGGAAGTGTGGTGAGTGGAATCTTTTAAATTGGTTCAAGTGTATGGTTGTGGAGTTGGATTGTGCTTGGTAGGCCAATCCAAAGTGGAAGTTAAGTTGGTAGCTTAACTTCTTGTGTGTTTTAATGAGCTTTGCTTAATATGCATGGTGTAGAATTGTAAAGCATGAGTTGATTATGTATGTGTTATATACATTGATGTATGTGATGATTGATATGTTGAAATGCATAATGGATTGTCATGGTGTGACTTGATAGTATGATTGGCACTAGTTAAATTACCGGGTATAAATGATCGATCATTAGGATGAGAGTGTGCACACGGTTGAGTCAAATTCGCGCGTGGCCTTGGTGGCGTAAAGTCATCAAGGAGGAGTACGGTGATATAATATTCTACCGGAAATTATATATTATTACGTGATGATGAGTGGAATCCCATCCGTAGAGCATGTGATGGTGAGTGTAATCCCATCCATACAAGGTCCGGTGATGAGTGTAATCCCACTGAAGGTAACATTGTTGTTGAGTACGTTGGAGGTGAAAGCTCCAACGGAAGTTATCCGCATATTCGAGTAAACTAATAGTTACCAATATACTTGTTCATGTGTGGTTATTGTTAAGATAATTGTTATATCTTGTTGGGCATAACATGAGGTAAGGTGCCATGTTAATGTATTCATGTGATGTTAGCTTGATGCTATGTTGATGCTTATGTATGCATGTGTGTTGTCTTAAGGATGGTATGCTTGAAGCCTGCATTGTCGTTGTTTTTGTTTTAGAGCACCCTCACTAAGCTTCTAGCTTACACACTCGTTTTCAACAATGCAGATCATTAGCGTGGAGTTAGCGAGAAGCAATGAAAGAGGCATTCCAAGCTTTTTTAATTGCTCAAGTATGGTTTAGTAAATAATGTGGTAGTTTAGCAATGAGGATGTTATGAGTTTGTAGGGGCGTTGTTAGACTCATATATGTTGATTTTGTTATTAATGCCTTGTTATGGATTTGTAAACCATGTTATGTCGTTGTCTAATGATTTGTATTTTGAAGGCTTATGACCTTGATCCATGAATGTTATGTGTTATCTTGTGTGCATGTAAACCTTGTTAGTGGATGCATGTATCTTTTGACTAATTAGACCCTTTATGTATGTTTAGAATGCAAGTTTCTCTTAAGTATGGTTGTCTTGGTGTTGAGGCTCCATTGTTCGTTTAAATTGTTCTGTATGCTGATTCATGGTTGCCTAATGTTGTATGAAGGCTTGTTTGTGGCTAGGTGAGTCGTAAATTGCATTTAGAGTTGAGTCTTAGTGCTTTTTGCAGCTAAATTGAGGCTTGCAGTGCAGGCCGTATCGATATGCTCAAGGGTCGTATCGATACGATCTTACACTTTGGGCCTCAGTTTATGCTTAGCGTACCGGTACACGGGCTGTATCGATACACCAAAAGCTCTCTGAAAATTTGAGATATTGACGAGATTTTAGCGTTTCAGTACGGGTCTTGGGTGTATCGGTACAATTTTTATCGTTTGATCGTGAAAAGTTGACCGTGGAGGGCGTATCAGTACGGTCAACCAATGTACCGATACGGTCACCCTAGGTTGACTTTGGACAGTTGACCTGGTCAAGGCGTATCGATACGGCCTTCTGTAAAAACTAAAATGGGTTGTTTTAATTGCTTGCTTTGTGTGTTTGTATTATTTCGTGGTATTTCCACTGTCGTGTATCACATAGGATGTGTTAAAGCTTTTAGACAAGATAATGTTTAAAAGAAAATTTCTAGGGTTGCTAACCGAAGGGGAGCCTTAACGGTTTTCTCTTTAGTTTTCCCCGTGTGACCCACTCGGACTGGTCAGTCGTCCGGACCGGGACGAGGGGGTTACATAGAACGTGCCGCGTGTCACAAAAAATTAATTGACTTTAATAAAATAGATAAATTGCACGCCAAGTCTATAAAATTTTAATTTTTGTTCAATTTAGTCCAAAAAATCTTTATTTAACCTGAAATTGCCCCAATTTCTTTCTAACTTTTATAAATTAGTCCAATAATTTTAATATGATGATAGTTTTGTTCAATTTAGTCATCAAAATCTTTATTTAACCCCAATTGACCCCATTACTTTATAACTTTTATAATTTAGTCAAATATTTTAAATATAATTATATTTTTGTTCAATTTAGTCCTAAAAGTCTATATTTAACTCGAACTTGACCCCTATTTCTTTATAATTTTTATAATTTAGTCCAATATTTTTAATATAATCATATTTTTGCTTAATTTAGTCCAAAAACATTATTTAACTGGAAATTAACCTCAATTTCTTTCTAATTTTTATAATTTAGTCTAATATTTTAAATATAATTATATTTTTGTTCAATTTAGTGTTAAAAATCTTTATTTAACCCAAAATTAACCTTGACTACTTTCTAATTTTTTATATTTAGTCCAATATGTTAAATATGATGATATTTTTGTTCAATTTAATCCTAAAAATCTCTATTTAACCTAAAGTCAGCCCCGATTTCTTTCTAATTTTTTAAATTTAGTCCAATATTTTTAATATGATGATATTTTTGTGCTAAAAATCTATATTTAACCCGAAATATACCCCTTATTTCCTTATAATTTTTATAATTTAGTCCAAATTTTTAAATATGATTATATATTTTTTAATTTAATCCTAAAAATCTTTATTTAACCCGAAATTTACCCAAATTTCTTTCTAATTTTTATAATTTAGTCCAATATTTTAAATATAATTATATTTTTGTTCAATTTAGTCTTAAATATTCAACCCAAAACTAACCCTAATTGGACTAAATTATAATAATTATAAGGAAATATGGGTGTATGTTGGGTTAAATAAAGATTTTGAGGACTAAAATAAAGAAAAATATCATCATATTAAATATATTGGACTAAATTGAACAAGAATATAATCATATTTAAAATATTAGACTAAATTAAAAAATTAGAATAAAACTGAGGTTAATTTCGGGTTATATAAAGATTTTTATGACTAAATTGAATAAAAATATAATTATATTTAAAATATTTGACTAAATTATAAAAATTAGAAAATAATTGGGGTTACTTTCGGGTTAAATAATGATTTTTAGGACTAAATTGAACAAAAATATGATTATTTTTAAAATATTGGACTAAATTATAAAAAGGTAGAAGGTTAAAAATAGCCCACAACATTTCACCTTTTGGTCATTTTAGCCCTATCCTTTTTTGTGTGTGCAAGCAACCACCTAACGATTTATTTTTCGTTCAAATTTTCACCCTTATTGGATTAAAACCGTTAGTCAATTAACAATTAACTCTTGAGGCTAACGTGACATGTCTGTGGGGCATGGGGAGATGACGTGGCATGTCTACAGGGTATTTTGCTGATGTGGCGATTGGTTAAAAATATTTTAAAAAATATTTTCTTTAAAAACTAAATAATTTTTTTTTAATTTTTTAAAAATTCCACGTTAACAAAATGCCCTGTAGACATGCCATGTCACCCCCATGTCTTGCAGACATGCCATGTCAGCCTCAGGCGTTGACTGTTGGTTGACTAACGGTTTTCATCCAACAAGGGTGAAATGTGAACGAAAAATGAAACATTAGGTGGTTGTTTGCACCAAAAAAGAATAGGGCTAAAATGACCAAAATGTGAAATGTTGGGGGCTATTTTTGACATTTTGCCTTATAAAAAATATAAAGAAATAGGGGTCAATTTTGGGTCAAATATAAAATTTTAAGACTAAATTGAACAAAAATATAATTATATTTAAAATATTGGACTAAATTATAAAATTATAAAGTAATATGGGTCAATTGTGGGTTAAATAAAGATTTTGAGGACAAAATTGAACCAAAATATCACCATATTAAAAATATTGGTATAATTTATAAATATTATAAAAAATATTGGGGTCACTTTCGGGTTAAATAAAGATTTTTAGGACTAAATTGAACAAAAATAAAAAACTTACAGATTTAACGTGCAATTTACCCCTTTTATTAAAGTCAACTGTTTTTTTATATTAGTGACACATAGCAAGTTCTGATTGGTCTGTGAAATCTTGTTAATGGGAGCTAATAGTAGGGCCAACTGAAGTAACGATTTAAAATTTAGGGGGCAAAACGTACCGAAAAATTCTTTAAGGGCTAACTCGGTAAAAAAATGTACACTTTAGGAGCCAATGAAGCCATTAAGCCTAAACTCTAAGCCCAATTTTTTTTGAATATGAGTACGTTATTTTTATTAAAAATATAAAAAGTCAAAAATACAATGAGAGTTTACAACTCAGGTAAACAAACTTGATCAAGACATATTTTTAAAAATATAAAAATTAACGTCTCTAGATCATAAACAATACCATATAAAGAAAGGTAAAAATCTAACTCAAAAGCTCGAAAAAGAAAAGACACAAACATCACCAAATTTTTATGATAAAAGGTAAAAAATCAACAACAAACAACATTAAAAAATACATATTGCAAGTATAAGGCATGTTGACAACACATTCATTACCATAACCCATCGCGAATAAAAATGATGATTGTGAGCTCGTATCTAATCCACTTTGAGGGTCAAAAACAGGGAGATCAACAAGATAATCAAAAGAGCGTCATCTTGATCAGTCGTAGCGATGCCAATCCAACTCTGATAGAAATTAAATGAGAAAACGACCAAGCGATTGATTAAGTGAAGAAAAACGTGCCAAAAGGCAAAGAATACGTACCAAAAGATAGAGAAAAATGTATCACAATGACAAAATTATTTAATTTAAAAATTATAAAATAAAAAACAAAATAAAAGAAAAAATATTGGTGGTCAACAACCAAGGCAGAGAATATCGTCGATCACTTAAAGATGAAAATGGAAAAGGAAAGAGTGGAGGTCAAAATCTAATTTCTAAATCGTAAATCTATCTATCTTGTATAAATCTTTTATGTAATAATTTTTCCCCGTATTATGTGTTTCACATTATTTCCTTTAAAAAGCCTGTAATATATATATATATATATATATATAGGAAAATACTTTGATGCGCAAGCTTGTGTAAATTAAAGTTTACACAAGCCCTTTAATTTTAGGGTTTAGGGTTTTAGGTTTTAGGTTAGGGTTTAGGGGTTTAGTATGTAGGGTATATAATTTAAGGTTTATGAGTAGAATTTAGAGTTTAGGGTTTAGGGCTTAGGGTTTAGGTTTTAGGTTGTTAGGGTTTGTGATTTAAATTTTAAATTTTATAAAAAGATTGTGTAAAAAAAATTTACACAGCTTGTGCATCAAAATAAAACCCATATATATATATATATATATATTTCACAACACCATCTTACAATTTATTACTCTTTCTGTCTCATTTAATATGTCTAGTATTAACTTTTTATTTTTGGTTAATTTTTTAATTTTTACTCATTATTACTATAAATTTATTATTAATAAAAATTTTAAAAAAATATGTTTTAGAAAACTTCGTTTTATAAAATTTAATTAATTAAAATACTTAAAATAATTATGGTCAAAGTTAAAAAAATTGACTTTTAAAAAGTTAATTCTGAACATATTAAGTGGGACAGAAAGAGTATTATTATTGCTATACATTAGGGTTATATAATATTAAGAATATTTATAACACCTTTTTAACCTATTTATTTTATTTTTGTCGATAATTTATTTTTTGAATACTTACTTAAATATTTATAAATATATATTTATGGTTTAAAATTAAAAATTTTATAATAATTAACATTATTTAAAATTTAGACTTGTATGAAGATGTAATTATATTTTTTTTTTGAAAATAGATGTAATTATAATTTGAACAATCAAGCGTGACATGAATAATTAAGATGCGATTACATATTTACATTCTTCTCGTAAAAATATGTCTACATAATTAATCTTTTTCATAATTATAAAAGGATAAATATTAAAAAATAATTATATTTTATGCAATCATACTAAAATGTCCAAACAAACCCTTCAAATTGAAATTACAAAAGAAACCCAATATCTTATAAAAGCCCATGGGCTCGCTTTGGTTAGGTACACGTATCTGTATCCGAAGTTCAGTTCCCAATTCCCATATACAAGTAAAAACCCTAATCAAAACATTCAAACCAGTAGCAGATATAAAGGAGACATGGTTGATTTCAAGATTCTCACAGAAATGAAGGCAGAAAGTTAACCTAATTTCATCATTCTTTTCTTCAGTCTACCCTCACAATCAAAGGCCCCGGTAGGAACTACCATTCTTTGATTCGTTTTCGTTTTAATTGTGACTGTTAATGGCTGTGATGACACAAAGGCCGGACTTACGGCTGCTACCGCTCTTTGGGATGGTAGTAGGATGATGTTTGTCGCGATAAGGTGTTTGTGCTGAGCCACTACTCTTCTCACTTCCTTAGTGTTAAGGCTGTAAATGAAGCACGAGCTTCAGATTTCAGAAAAAAATTAAACAATACTCAACGTTGATTTGGTTTATTTCCGTTCGTTTATCATTTTAACAAACAGACACGAATAAACTATATTCTAACAAACGAACACGGACAAGAAATTATGTTCGTTTAGTTGTTTGTGTTCTTTCCGTTCGTTTACAGGCCTACTTAGTGCTTACAAATCCTTATATGATAGTTATAGACGGCAGAAATTCAGTCCTTTTTTTGGTAGTGTTCTTGACTGTGTTTGTCTGATTGTTGTAAACTTAGTTGTTTGGGATACTTCAATGTATATTTCCCAACTGATTTCACATATTGCATACTGAGGGTTCTATTATTTGGTATCTTTTAATTGCTCCTCTGTTTATTTTAAAGCAAACCCTAGGGTATGGAGGACTTGCACTGTCACAATTGATACATGGTTATATAAATTCTGATATATCAACAAGCATTTGATTTGACCTTGACGCCATTGACTTCGTTGTGTGAATCAGTTGCAATTGACTTATGTGCTCACTGATCATGGTAATTGGTAAACTGTGTGTTCTTTACTGCTGAAAGAAAAAAGTATAGTTAAAGATGATAAGGGGGCTACTGATGAGTGCAGTGTTGTTATATCTTTTGGGAGCTGCATGTTGTTGGCTTAGTTGTTTCTCCTGAAAGGGTGGTTTTTTCTTTCTCTTTCCATGGAGCTCATTGGTTTGTTATCTTTCAATTTTATGATTGGGAAGCCTCTGTGTTGTTATTCAGTCTTAAGTTGAATATATCTTAATGAGTGCTTTTAGCTTGAGGTTACGACATTTATCTTGTGATGGTAAAAGAGGATTATGGTTTTGCAATTTGGCTTTTGAGCTGTGTTAAGCTTAAATTACTACAAAGAAGGCGGTTTGTTGCATTGCTATATTTTGGCAGATGCATGTAGTTAGAGTTTTCTTTTATGTCATTACAAGTGTTCTCAAAAGGAAAAAAAATAAAGCCTGAATTATGGTGTATTAACTTGAACCCAGTTATTCTAATTCAGTATGTTATCCTGTCCTGTCCATACATTAAGAAAATTAGGTCTCTTGATATCTATACATGGGAGATAGAGTTTTGCCTTTAACCTATCAAACTGAAAGTAAAAAGTATATTCCGGAATACATTGGTGGTTAGGACATATTTGATTGATTCAATTGGATGACATAGTTCTAAGCATTTGTGCAAGCTTTATTAGGTATGGGTTGTAATTGAGGAAGAAATCTGTGGGTGCTATTTTAGCTAGCTGAACAGTTTCAATCTTAATTTCTTTATGATGTATGATTAAATTATTTGACAAGGTTAACAGTTTTTCTCTAGCTGTTCTTCCAAACACCAAAAGAACACTTAATTACATTCCAAAGTGAGGATAAACTATATTGTGAAAAAGGATAAAATGCAGTAGGTAAGTAGTACTTTAAATAAGGATAAATAAATTCCAAGTAAATCCTGAACTAAATTGTTTATGTTATGCAAGTCGTGCTGGACTTGGTTGGCTGAATATCAGTTTTCACCGACTATTAAGTATTAGCAATTTGTTTGAAACATTTTACTCTCAGGTATGACTTATGTTAGCAATTTGAGATGGTCTATTATTCAAAGTAGAAACTTCTTTCTTCTAGGTTTGTTTTCTTTAGTGGAGCTGATGCCTTTCTATCATAATAATTACATATAAGTTTTTCTTCTCCCAATTTTTAATTCATCACATGACAAGTCTCCTATTAATGAAGTATAAAGGGTGAAGTGAAAGTCTGACATTAATAAACTCTTGTTGTCACTTGTCACCTTTGAGAGTCGCTTTGGAGAAGCCTCAAGTTTCAGCTTTTAGCTGGTCTGGAAAGCCTAATTTATCTTCTTGGGTACATTATAAGTTGGATTGTGAAATGCCTAATTTCTCTTTTTAGAGTAGAAGAGCTCTTTCAAAAGCTGCCCCGTAACACCCCAACAAGGGAGATTTTTAGACTGATTTTGGAGTAACCTTAGTATTGCCACTTGCCAAAAATTATATTAAAGGTATAGGTGGAACTTTCTAAATTTACATGATAAAGAAAGCTAACCTTTTCTTCAAGGGCTGTACTAATATGCATGTAGATATTTAACTTCTCTTATATCAAAGTTTATATAGCCGCATTCCAGGTAAACCAGATCAGATTTGCTACTGGAGTTCTCCATGGTCATCAAGAATAACAGGTTCCGTGTTGTGATTGTAATTTGTTTAATTTCTCATTTATTGGTATTTAGTATACTTGATTCAATCTCCTAGATGTAGTTATTACATTTTTCCCGGAACCTATTGAATTGCATTAGTGATGTTGTAATTTTATTTTTCTATGCCATTGATTAGGTTAGCTGTGGTGATAGCTCATTTGCTACATTGATGTAGGTTCTCACTTGTCAAAAGGTATAGTATATTATACTGTTTAGTATACATGAGATGATTATTTTCTGATCAGAAGACTACTGGCACAGCACAATCACCTTATCGCAACAAGCATCGTCCTACTACCATCCCAAGGAGCTGTAGCTGCAGGGAGTCTGACCTTTGTTTCATCACAAGCTGACGCAGTTAAAAGTTAAAACCAGTAAAAAGATGGTGGTACCTACCGGTGCCTTAGGTTTTCTGAGGCAAACTGAAGTCACTTACTAGGCTTAACTTTATAGTTGATTAGGGGTGTAAATGAAGAGCGTTCTACGAATCATTTGTGAACCTTACATTTATGTTTATTTATTAAGTTAAATGAGTATGAATAAAATTTCTATGTTTATTTAATAAATGAACAAACACGAACATATGTGTGTTTGGTTCATTTATGTTCACGAACAAGCTTGTTTTATTTTTAAATTTTTTAGTATCCATAAAGATATGGACTAAATTGAATACAGAGTGAACTTTGGAGTTTAAATTGTGAAGTCTGAGGAGTTTAAAAACTAATGAATTAATTTCACACAACTTTGGAGTTCATTTTATTATTTGTGTGGTTAAATTTAGCTAAAAAGATTAATTTAATAAAAAATATAAATATTAAGACCTAAACTTATTATTACGTTTATAATTTATAATTTTGTGATGGCATATTCAATAATATTATGTATTTTTGTTTTGAAGGTCTTAGTGGAAAAGTATGCATTGTCAAGAAGTTAATAATATTACTAACGCCGGTCATGAGATTTTGAAGGCTCGGGACGAACCGAAAAATTAAACCTCTAATAATAAGTATTAAAAAGAAATTGAATTTTAAGATTGTCTCTAATAACAAATATTTTTAAAAATAAATTTTAATAGGAGGCCATTAATAACAAATATTAAACAAAAAATAAAATTTAAGAGTAAACCTCTAATAACAAATATTAAAAAAAATAAATTTTAATAGTAGACTCCTAATAACAAATCTTAAAAAAATTAAGAGTGAACCCTTAATAACAAATATTTTAAAAATTAAAATAGTAAACTCCTAATAACAAATATTGAAAAATAAATTTTAAAAGTAGACTCTTAATAACAAATATTTCAAAAATTGAATTTTAAGAATAAACTCATGATAACAAATATTTGTAAAATTTTAAGCCTCTAATAATAAGTATTGAAAAAATTAGGCCTCAAATGACAAGTGTTGGAAAAAATTAGACCCTTAATAACAAATATTGAAAAAATGAATTTTAAGAGTACTTTTAATAACAAATATAAGAAAAAATAAACATCATATAAAAATATTAAAAAATTGAACCTTAAATAATAAGTATTGAAAAAAATTAAATATCTAATAATAAATATTAAAAAGAATGAGTATCTAATAACAAGTACTGAAAAAATTAGGCCTCAAATAATAAATATTAAAAAATAGACTCATAATAATAATTATTAAAAAAAGGTAAAATATTGAAATCATCACTCAACTTTGGTCATTTGACCTATTTTAGTCACTCAACTTTAAAAACGCTCAATTTACTCATTCAACTTTCAACATTGTAATCTTTCATCATTCAACCGTTAACTCAATTACTGTACAATGACATGGCTTATTTTACTAATTTCTTATACCATGTTGGATTTGAGGCATTTTAAAAAAATGATTAATGAAATAAATAAATAAAATATTTGGAGTACTTAAAGTAATGAAAGTCCTCTGTAACCCTAAAATTTACAACACTTGAAAAAGAAAAAAATCATCGATACCGATGAGCAAGTCTGAGAAGCCGGTTAAAGTTAAAGACATGAAGTCATCTGAAGGGAATGAAAATCCGATATGCTGGTGTGAGAAGCCATCGACGTTGAAGAGTTCTTGGACAAACAACAACTCAGAAAGGCGATTTTTTGGGTGTAGTAACTATGATAAAAAATTTCACAAATCTTATGATTTTTTCCAGTGGTATGATCCACCGATGAATTCACGTGTGAAAGTTCTTATTGATGGCCTCCTAAAGAAGATCAGAACTAATGAGAGGAGAAGAGAAAAATGAGAGAATTGTTTGGATTGTTGCTTTAATATGTATTGTTTTAGTAAGCTATTTATTTCATAACTATTAGTGATGATTTAGAAGCTGAAAAATGTATTAATGATGATTTAGAAGCTGAAAAATGTGTTAGTGATCATTTAGAAGCTGGAAGGGAATGTTATTGAATGAAAAAATGTTTGTTGTTAATGTATGTTGGAGTATGTTGTAATGGGATGTTATTCAATGAAAATATGTTTGTTGTTAATTGTTGTTGATTAATGAGTACTTAGCAATTGAAAATTATGCCCAAGTGTTATGCTCAAGTGGTATGCTCAAGTGATCATTTAAGATGTTTGTTGTTGTTTTTATAAAAAAAAAAGATGTTTATTGTTGTTAATGTTTGTCAATTGATTTAAGATATTTTTGTCAATTGTGATGATCTAAGATATTTTTTGTCAATTGAAAAATGTGTTTTTTGTCAATTGAAACAAATTATGTCCAAGTGTGATGATTTAAGATGTTTTTTTGTCAATTAAAAAATATATTTTTTGTTAATGTTATCACTAAAGGTAGAAACTGTAAATTATCCCAACATTTCAACCAATCATTGTTCATAAGCTAATTCAACAATTAAAAACTATTTCACTAAGGTAGAAACTGTAAATTCAATTTTCATTAATATTATCACAAATGGGAGAGGCTACAAATGTTGAACAATGACATTTTGACAATAATGATCATATCACTGTTTTTTGTTAATGTTGTCACTAAAAGTATACAAAAGATGAACAAAAGACCACAAAAAAGATATACAAAATGATGAACAAAAGACCACAAAAAGCCTAGCCTAAAACAGTTTCCACAAGACTTTATTAGATCAACAATGTTCACAAAATGCTATTTGTGCCTCTTTGACAAAATAACTAAAACAGTCTCAAAATGACATCCATAAGTCTCCTTTCAAGTAGACTTCTGTATGTCAGACACATTTTCTTGTGTTTGAGATCTTTGAACAATGCTCTTTTGTGATGGCATCCATCTAACAGTCATTACTAATCCTAATGTTCTTTGACTCCCTTGTTCATGATGTTGGTTGTTAGTAGGGTGACTAGAACTTGCCGAATTGGAACATGTTGGTCTCCTAACCTGCATTGGTGTTGAGTTGTGAGGTGCTCGATTCTTTCAACCAATGTTGCTCACCAAGAGGTGGAGAGGTGGAATTTTGGGTGGATGTGGTGTGGAAGCTAAAATATTAATTACACAATGATTTTAGAGTGGTTTAACCTTCTAACCAAGGTCTACATCCACTACCTTAGCTTCCCATTAAGGATTTTCAATCAATCCACTATTGATTCGTCCCCTTTTCTAGGCTTAGGAGGAAACCCTTATACACCGATCAAGCTTTCTACCCAAAACCTTAATCAAACCCTCTTTACAAGAGAAAAGAAATATGTAAACTTAAATCCCTCTAATAGGTATTTGTTTGCTCAATAATGCACTCACCCAAAACTTAAAACACTTGAACAAATTTGACAATTTTGGCTCACTAGTGTTTGTCTATACAAAAATTGACAATTTAAGTACAAAGACACTTTTTGATCATTTGTTAATTGACAATTGAAGCATTAACTATATCTTGATGCTTGAAGGTCCCTTTATACTCCTTGATGAGTTTGTAGTCGTTACTAGCCATTGGGATTGAATTGGAGCCATTGAGGACTTTATTTCCCACCATAAATGCAGTTCTGCATCTCACCATTTCGAAACACTCGTGACCGTTTCGAAACACCCTTTAAGTAGAAAGATTCGTTGCAGTCTGATGCACACCCGTATCGAAACGCCCTTGGCCGTTTCAAAACACCAGTATCGAAACATTTGTCTCTATATCGAAACAATCTGCATTTAAAAGTTAGTTGGGAAATAGCCGTTGGGGTTTATGACCGTTGTGATCGATGCCACGTAGGCGTATTGAAACGGCATGGACCGTATCGAAACGCTGGGCAAAATTCTTATCCAGGAAAGGCCCGTTTCGATACCAGTATCGAAACGTTTTTGCTACTGGAATACCCCGTATCAAAACACCTAAGGGTGTTTCGAAACACCTGGACGGTTTTGTGTAGATTGACGTTTGAAAACATGTAAAACCCTTTTGAAAACATCCCTAAACATAATTTCAAGTTATTTGGACTTTGGAAGAAGTTTTGAATTCTTTTTAAATTAGTCCAAACCATTTTTCAATTATTATATCAAAACATTAGTTCTACAATTGGTAAATAAGAGTTAATTAGAATTTGAGTTTAAGTTTTAAAAATAAAAGATATTAGTTAGTTAACCAATCTTATAGGTAGTTTAGAAGCTCTAGCCCTTTCAGTAGGCATTGTTGAAGCCACTCTTGCATGACCAATAGGCATTGTTGAAGCCACCCTTGCATGACCAGCATGCATTTGTTTAGAGGTATTAGACCTACTACGCCTTGCATTTCTTCTTGGAGCCATCCTTGCAGTCCTTGCATTCCCACCAACTTGTCCCCTACAAGATCTTTTGTTGTGGCCTTTACTTTCACATTTTGAACAAGTCATATAGACTCCAAGCTTACTCATTTTTTCAGTTGTTTTGACTGACTCATCGGGCTCTTTTCTTCTTTTTGTTTGAGGCCTGCCAACAGGCCTTCGAATTATAAGGGGTAGGATTGGTTCATCTGTCTGATAATGAGCCTATTGTTTTGGACCTCGAACTCGTTTAACCATATGAGAATAGATCTCTAGTTGAGTCTCCTTTCTGTAGCAAGGATTGACAAAATCTTCTGGCCTAGCTCCAATATGTAAAATTACAGATGCAACATGTATACAAGAAATCCCTACAAAGGAGAATGGAATTTTAAGATCACTAAAAGCTCAGAAAGAACATTACATGCCACTACATTATATATTAGCACTTATAGAAATGAAAAACTTAAGAATCACAACCTAAGTTTAAGGCTACAGTTGAATAAATATTAAAAAAATAGACCATTGATGCAGTCCAGTACATTATATATTAGCACTTACACAAATAAAAAAACTTTACAAAAATTATCAAATACAAGAGACTTCAAATAAATCTTTTTGCAAAAACTTTACAGTCCAGTACATTATATAAACCAAAACTTATCATATGATGCAGTCCACTACATTATATACATTATATATTACCACTTACACAAATGAAAAATTTGGCAAGAACTTTGCATAATATACATGTAAGTTCCCGTTTTCTGGAATTGCATGTTTGAGCTTCTAAGTTTACAGCATGTTGGTCTTCAAATCCTGCAGAAACTTCCCACCTTTTCCCACCTGCATTCCTAGGCCAACACCTGTCAGCATTGATAAAAAAAATTAATTAATTTTTAGACTGTTGAAACAATAATTATTTGAAGTAAATAATTAATCAAAACAAAAAGTAATTAATTAAAGTTAAAAATGCTTTATAGACTATTCAAGAATCTTCTCAAGCTTTTTTTTTTGAATTTTTGGACAAAGTGTCCCAATTATTTTTTCAGCAGCTTCCTTCTTAGATGCAAATCTTGTCATGATTTTGCATATGATCATCTCCATCATAGTGAGTATTGGCTTGTCCCTTGATTCCAAAATCATCTATCAATAAACATGTTAGGTTAGTAAACTTATTTAATGCAAAATTCAATTTAAACAAGTCAGGTTAGTAAACTTATTTACCTTATTAAAGCTCTCACACAAGTTATTTAAGAGCATGTCAGACTTGCAGTTAGTTGAGAAATGAGCCTTTGACCAATTTTTAGGGTTTTTAGCCACCAACCAGTTGAATGCAGGTTCTGACAAGGCCTTCAGTTCATTCATTGCATCACTCCACTCTTTCATGTATGTTGCCCTTGATGCCTTCCATAAAGCATATTTTAATGCCTTGCCTTGATTTTGACTTTGCAGCTTGAAATTGTTATACAAATATCTCACACAAGTTCGACTGCTGGAATTGGAAAATAACTCTAAAATTGAATCTATTAGACCCTGTAAAAAATAATAAAATATTAGTCAAACACTATAATACAATGAAGGAAAATGTCTAAAATAAAAACAGTAAATTATTTACCTTTTGCTTGTCTGACATGAATGTATAATGGAAAGAGTTTGCGAGCCTCAAGCCAGTCTCTAAACCAAGTCTAGGACTCTCTCGTTTTACTCTCAGCTGCAACATAAGCCAAATAATAGGTGCAGTCATTTGTATCTATCCCAATTGCTGCCAGAAGCCATTTTTAGTAATGAACTTTTAAAAAAACATCCATCTAAGCAAATCAGTGGCCTACATCCAGCCCTAAATTCATCTTTACAAGCTTGTAGACATACATACATTCTGACAAACAACTTATTATCTAAATGAAGTATGGTTGTTGTCTCAGGATTTGTTCCTCTCAATTTTCCAAGGTAATCATAGATTCTTGCATATTGTTCATCTTGATTCCCAAAAAACATTTCCAGGGTCAGTTTTTTTGCCCTAATACATTTAGACCTTTCAACTAGAAGCATGTAGCCTTTCATCACATCATGTTTTAGGGACTTGACAAAATAGTTTGGGACAACTCTGAATTTCTCTAAGTACTTTGTAGCCAACCACCTAAAAGTACAGTTCTTATTCTTTATATCTCTAACACATTTATGCTCTCCAATATATGTCTTAATTTGTCATGTACTGTTAGTCTTATCTTTAAGGTGCATTTTAGATGCCCAAACCATCTATGGGCACCTATCCTTGCACACAGCTTTCACTCTTGCAGAGTCATTAACTTTAGCCTTATATTAAACTTATTTTTCACTGCATATTGTTTTAAAGCTGCTTTAAAAACTTTTTGATTAGAAAACAATAAACCTTTTCTAAACTTGAGATTTTTCATGTCTAAAGCACTGTCAAACTCAGGGAATCTTTTCTTTTCAGCTTCTATTTCAGAATCATATGCACTATGCAGTGATTCAATTTCATCTTCACTATCTACACTCGCATCACCATCTTCAGTTGAACCTGTCTTAAATCCAGGTATATTCCTCCCAACACCAACATTCACCTCACAAACTAAATCGTCATCAACTAAATCATTGTCACTATCTTCAAAGGGGCTGTCAGATTGCTCACTCTCAGAACCAACATAGTTAGTATCTTCATCCTCACTATCAGAAAAATCAGTACTCCTAACAGTATTTTTAACAGTTTCAGCATCACTAGGTATATTTGTTTCTACATTTCTAACAATGTCCACATGTTCAAAAATTTCAGCATTCGAATCAGGTAAGTGTTCCTCCACTATTTCTTGTAAGTAAACATGTGCATACTTGTTTCTAGGCATACTAGCAAGCATAGATAAAATATCAGAATCAGTTTTCAATGCACTGACACTTAAAGCACCACCTGGTGATTGCCAATAAATATCTTGTGGCCTATCATATCCTAACTCCTTAACTATGTCATAAACCTCAAGTATAGACATAGAATCAATGTGACACATATAAAAAAATATATTTTTATCAGTATATGTCACAGTAGGATGATTTACAATAAATCTCCATGATGAAAAGCTATAGTACAATGCTCTGAAGTTTAACCTGCAAAAAATAAAAAATATATATTAAAATTCACATGTAAGTTTAGAAATTAGTAAAACTATAACAAAAAATTTAATTTAATTTCTAACAGTGTAAAGAAATAGGGACTGCACTAATAGCTTTGTACTTTAACAATTTGGGCTTCATTATTGTAATAGTTTATGGCCCCCAACTAACACATTAAATAAAAAAACACTTATTCCTACTGACTCAATAAAAAGATAAAAAAATACATATATTTTTGTCATATTCTAATGGTCCCCACCAACATATAAAAAGATAAAAAAAAATACACATTCCTATATTCCCACATGTTTCCTATATCTCACAGTACACATTTACAGAATATACATATGATATATATGTATGATATTCCTATATCCCCACACATTCTAATGTAACCTACATGTGCACAATCCACTAAGTTTCAGAATATATTCAAAATTTCAGAATATATTTTCATGTCCACGTAATTTCAGTATACATATATGCACCAAATTTTGAATATATTCTCATGTTACACAACAACTCACAAACCAAATCAGTATACATATATTCAAGATCCCCATTTACTAGCATACACAAAATATTCAATATTTCTAACCCAATCAGCATACATATATTCAAGATCCTCATTTACTAGCATACAGAAAATATTCAAGAGTTCTAACCAAATCAGTATACATATATTTAATATTTTTACACAGCAACTCACAAAAAAATTATTCAATAATTTCAGTATACGTATATCCACTAAACACAAAATTTTAATAATTTCAGTATACTCAAAGTTTCAAACTTATCAGTATACATAAAGTTTCAGTATACACATAAAAAGTAAGTAACTTTATTCAATAAAATCAAAACAAATTGCTTCTGTTACACATACCATAAACCCTAAATTTACAAGCTTTAATCGAAAAAGATACGAAGAACTTACCATGTGACATGCTTTTCATACCCCTTGCACGCAATACACGACAATTCATTACTCCTTTTTGCAGCCACATTGTTGAATCAGTAGTTCCCTCAACCAAATTTCTTTCCACCCAAATAGTCTTTCAACTTCGATTTTCAAAATACCACTCGCACTCAAATGTTCCCCAAATCTCTAACAAAATATCAAACCTTAATTTTCTTAACGTTCAGAAAAAAAATCGCAAAGAACAAATTTGATTTTCAAAAGTTCAGTCTCTAATGGGAGAATAGGAACGATTTAATTTTTCTTAATCGGTAAAATTAACCCTACTCTCAACACACTACCGTTTTGTTTATTTTCTTTTAACTGGCGTGTAATTTTATTATTATTTTAATAATTATATATGACACTTCATAAAGGTGTTAACTATTTAACGGTTGAATGATTAAAAAAAATACAATGTTAAAAGTTGAATGAGTAAATTGAGCGTTTTTAAAGTTGAGTGACTAAAATAAATCAAATGACTAAAGTTGAGTGATAATTTCAGTATTTTACCCTTAAAAAAACTATACTAATCATTAAAATCTTAATTATGGTCCTAAGATGTATTAATGACTAGATTAAATAAATTTTAAATATTTTTCATATTTAATTAGGAATAATGGACCCTTCAATAAATAATTATTTTAATAATTATATATGACACTTCATAAAGGTGTTAACTATTTAACGGTTGAATGATTAAAAAAAATACAATGTTAAAAGTTGAATGAGTAAATTGAGCGTTTTTAAAGTTGAGTGACTAAAATAAATCAAATGACTAAAGTTGAGTGATAATTTCAGTATTTTACCCTTAAAAAAACTATACTAATCATTAAAATCTTAATTATGGTCCTAAGATGTATTAATGACTAGATTAAATAAATTTTAAATATTTTTCATATTTAATTAGGAATAATGGACCCATTAATAAATAATTAAATTTTAAAAAATTATTTGTATATTTTTAATTATGGATAGTATTAGGTGGATAGTGGCCCTTCAACAAATACTCTTCATGCTTATCTCAGGACTAACCTGATAAGTATTTATTTTGGTTATGTTTTTAGTCCTTATTTCGATCGAATATATGTTTGAAGGACTTAATTGGGCTGTTTTTATGTTGTTCTCGTGCAGGTTACGTAATGCTGGAAATAAGTTGGAATGCTGCAGAAAATACTGGAGTCGTGGGCAGATTCATGGGCATGAACCAGGGCATGAATGCTGACTGGGCGCCACGTCAGCACCTTCTAGAAGATAACGTCAGCAACTCTGATAACTTATCAGTCCACTTATCAAGATAGCTTATCATCCGATTTTTATTTTAAATTTCAAAACTTGGATATTTATCTTATGTAATTTTATTTAAATTTAGGATTTATCATCTTAGGTTTTTAGGGTTTTCAACTACTATAAATACCCCACTTTGGGAGTGAATTAAATCATCAAACATTTTCCATTGTTCTCTTCTTCCTTGAGTAATAAAGCTCTCCATTTTTCTCCATTTTCTTTTCTTCATTTTCTTTATTTATTTTATTAAGTATGATTTTTTCACAAACCATGCTTAACTAAATTCCCTTTAGCCAAAAGCAACGCCAAACCCGACAAACCTCGTGAGATTAGGAAAATACTTCAATCCTTCAACAACTCCTTTTTAGATTCTTTGTAAAATTGATTAGGCAATCGGCCTAATCTTTAGGCATCGCAATTGTTTCACTCCGAGAGCGCGCATCGGCTTGAAGTGGTTTAGATCCATCGTTGGGGACGAGGAAAAGCTTGTAGCCAATTCAACTCCCTAAGAACAAACTTAGTGTCGGTCCACTAAGGGGAATCAAAATCGAAAACAATTCTCATCGAGACGAATATCCGAGCACGAGCTTCTCCAGCACCAACTTAGATTTGAGTTAACATCGATTGCCATGGCTAATTCACTAAAGTTTGACTTCAAGGATTGCCCTGGGAGTCGAATCTACCAACGAGAAGTAAGTTACAAGGGTTGGGCCTTGTAGACTGTAACCTGCAGGAAAGTCGAAGAAAAATCAACTTAAGTGATCGAAGATGTCGTGGCAAAGCGTGGCTTGAGGCTATTTTTATCCATAATTCATTCTCAACATTTATTTTTACGTTTTTACTATTTTTCTCATTCAAATCATTATTCTAAAATCCCCCTTTATTTTCTACAGGTTATTGGTCTAAATCAGAAGAAAGGTGTTAGAGTTCCTATTCCCTGCGGATCGACCCTTACTCTCGCTATATTAATTTAAATCTTATTTATTTTGAGTTTAAGGTTTTATTTTTGACACTATACGACGCGTGTCAAAATTGGCGCCGTTGCCGGGGAATACAACAAAGTACTAATATCGTTTTATTTGATTTATGACCAGGAACAATCCGGGAGAACAAATTGAACTCATCCCGGAAATCGAAGCACTAGCCCGAAAGTTGAACGCACAAACACTTCGGGAAAAGAAAAACAAAAGACGCCAACAGAGATTCGAACGCGATCTAGAAATCACATCCGAAGCAGAATTGAGTTACGAGCCCAATCCGATGGGAGACGAAAATCAAACCATTCGCCAACTGAA
Source organism: Hibiscus tridactylites (assembly GCA_958450335.1). NCBI lineage: Eukaryota > Viridiplantae > Streptophyta > Magnoliopsida > Malvales > Malvaceae > Hibiscus > Hibiscus tridactylites. The sequence continues at coordinate 27,965,261 of OY288267.1, read as the reverse complement.
TGAGGCGCCCGATGGGCAACAACCTATGTGTATAACTTTCCCGAATGGCGAAACACCGTTTGTGCTAAAAACGGGTTTGATCCACCTCTTGCCTACCTTTCACGGCTTACCGACAAAAAATCCTCATAAACATTTGAAGGAATTTCACATGGTTTGTCTAAGTACAAAGCCACAGGGAGTATCCGATGACCAAATCAAACTTAGAGCATTTCCATTTTCCTTAGCTGATATAGCGAAAGATTGGTTATTTGATTTACCCCCTAATTCTGTTACAACATAGACTGACATGGCTAAACTTTTTTCTTGACAGGTTCTTCCCTGCAGCAAAAGCAAGCGAAATCAGGCGCAGCATCCTTAGCATTCAACAAAAAGAAGTTGAATCTTTGTATGAATACTGGGAGAGGTTTAAAAAGTTGTGTGCAAATTGTCCACAACATGGGTTGTCGAAACAAACCCTCCTCCAGTATTTTTATGAAGGATTGACGCCTATGGATATGAAAGTGATAGATGCAGCAAGTGGCGGAGCTCTAGTCAACATGACACCAACAGCGGCTAAAACGCTGATATCAACCATGACCGCCAACTCGCAAAGATTTAATCAATCTAGCCAACCATCTCGAAGGGTTCGCGAGGTAAGCACAGTTTCTTTAGAAAATAAGATTGATAAATTAGCTGAAATAGTGCAATCTCTTGTTGCAGATAGAAAAAGAACATCTAGACTTTGCGGAATCTGTACTAGTCCAGAACATCCGACAGACTGTTGTCTGATGATTCAGGAAGATGATATCGCTCAAGCCAATGCTATAGGAAATGCATATAATCAGGGATGGAGAAACCAGTCAAACTTCGGTTATGCGCAAAACCAGAGGCCAAATCAAGCTTATCATCCAACTGCACCACAACAATATCAACCGCAGAAGTCATCGTTGGAGTCAATTGTTGAAAAGTTAGCGCTAGCCCAAGAAAAATTTCAACTAAAGACCGAAGCTCACTTTGAAGCAATTGACAAACAAATAAGTCAACTGACATTAGCGGTAAGTCGCTTAGAATCCAAAGGGAAATTACCTTCTCAAACGGAGCCTAATCCAAGAGAGAATGTGAACGCCATCACTCTACGAAGCGATATAGTCATCGAACCTAAAGCTAAAGAAGATGGCGTACAGAAAGAAGAAAAAAAGCAATCACCCCCTACTAGAAAAGATATGCCCGATCCAACCCCTGTACCTTCTTCTTACGCTATACCACCACCCTTCCCGTCGAGATTAATGAAAAGAGACAAACAAGCAGAAGAAAAGGAGATCCTAGGTGTGTTTCAAAAAGTAGAGATCAATATTCCACTCCTCGACGTAATCCGAAAAATCCCAAGGTATGCTAAGTTCCTTAAAGATTTATGTACTAATAAACGTCGTCTTATTGGAATTGAGAAGGTTAATCTAGGAGAGCATGTATCGGCGGTCTTCCAGCGAAAGTTGCCACCAAAATTGAAGGACCAAGGTATGTTCGCCATTCCCTGCAAAATCGGTAAAGTGGGTATTAAACGAGCAATGTGTGACTTAGGGGCTTCTATTAATGTTATGCCCCTTTCATTTTATAACTCACTTTCTGCTGAGCCTTTGAAAGATACGAAGGTAACCATACAACTGCAGACAGATCCATAATCTACCCGAAAGGATTACTGGAGAACGTCTTGGTAAAGGTAAACGATTTGATCTTTCCGGCGGATTTCTATGTTATTGACATGGAAAACGACCGGGCCAATAATTCTTCCGAGTTCCTCCTTGGCCGCCCATTTTTGAGCACTGCAAATACGAAAATCGATGTGAGAAGCGGGATCCTTACAATGGAGTTCGATGGCGAGGTCGCAAAATTTGATGTTTACAAAGCGATGCGACATCCTGATAATGTTGCTAGTATAAATTTTATAGATGTTATTGAGCCCGCCGTTGAAGAATTTATAGAATTTAAATCTGTTGATGATTCGTGCAGGGATTTGAAGGATCACGACAAAGGAATTAAGGAGTTGAAAAATGTTTCCTCTGTTCATTCTGATTTACGCCTAACTCCATCAAAATCTAAAATGTTTTCTTTCATTTTGCAGGAATTGAATTTGGAGTTAAAATTACCTCCAAATAAATTGAAGAGTGAAAGAGAAATTTTTCCAGTAAAAAAACTCCATAATCGTAAAATTTCTCGTAGGGAAATACTCAGTTGGATAAAGCGCAAGAACTGGAAGAAGTATTTGTCGCAATGCCTGTAGTCTGAACCAGGTCGTCGAGCTAAACGACGTTAAATAAAGCGCTAAATGGGAGGCAACCCATTTCTTTTCTTCTTTTTACTTTAATTATTTTTATTATTTTATTTTATTTTATTTTTACTTTCTTTATTTTATTATTTTTTATTCCATTTTAATTTGCTATAATTTGATGTCATTTGAATTTTATCTTTAGTTAAAATAAAAATAAATAAAATTAATAAAAAAATAAAAAAGGGAAAAGAAAAGAAAAAAATCGAATTTATTTCGAAATTATTCTTATCTCTTTTCGAATTTATTTTTAATCTTATCTCATTTTAATTATTTTATTTTCGAATTTATTTTGATTTTATTTTATCTTATCTGATCTCTTATTTATTTTATTTGCAGATAATTTAGATCGAATAAAAGGATGAGAAGCTATCTTTTTCAACAAGATTTGGTGTGCCCAATTTTTAGAATTTAAATAAAAATTCGGATTTTCCCTTTATCTATTTTTACCCCACCCAATCACTTCACCCATATTTTAAACTAAATCAAAAATTAAACCCATATTTTATCTTCCCCTGGACCCCACTTGTTTTTAAACCCACGTCCAACTCTTCAACAATCACTTTCCAATAAACCATTTTTTTTCTTATTTTATTCTTTTTCAATATCACCAGCCACCATTCTCACTTTATCTTCAACCTAAATCACTCGATCATCCACCATTACCACCACCATGATCCGAACTCGAGAGCTAGCTCGCCTCCGCCCCTACACCAGACTCGGAGCCCACTACCGAAACATGCTCTTCTGCAATCGTGGAGTATTTTCATCCTCTCTCTTTTGTATTTTATATTATGTTCATTGTGAGGCAAAATGATTTAAGTGAGGGGAGGGAGATATGCTTATCAATTTTTATCTTGCTTATCCGTCTTGATTGTTCGCTTGGAATCTTGATTTTATTAATTTAAGTTCTTCGTTTAATCCTTAGTTTTGCCTTGTCTCACTGTTTTCATATGGTTTTGTATCTATCTTGTTAGAAAATTCTAGGTTGCATGGTAGATTTTGGCATGATTAATTTTTTATTAAAATCTTTTATATGACATTTCTTTCTCTATTAATTCACATGATGCTTACCTAAGTACACAAGACATATTTGTGAGTTTTTGAGCCTAATGAGCATGCATGATATTTGCTCTTTGTTTCTTTGAGTGTGCCTAGCTAAATTAGTTGCATTCTAGAACTTGTTTTTAAATTCTTTTTGAGATTACGTTGATTGATTATGATGCTTAAATATGATAGAGGCACTAGGTTTTAACCATTTCTCTTCCCAAATAAATTGCCTACCCTTTAATTAATTTCCCCTAGTGAACCAATTTTTGAGCCTTGACCTTTTTTCTTGATCGCCACATTTTTAAGCCTAATCCGTTTTTTTCTAAATTCCATTACTTTTGTCCCCTTTTTCAAGACAAAATATCGTCTTCAAAAAAAAACTGTGTAGAACTGTTCGAATATACTGTGCAGAACTGTTCGAATATGCAGTACAGAAAAATAACAGTGCAGTACGAAAAAAAATACACTGCAAAACAGTTTCAGTTCGAAAAAAAAACAGTTTCGAATATAATTTTTTGGGATGAATTTTTGTCTTGAATTTTAACCCATATTTTCAGCCTTTATCCTACCCTTACCTTAGCCCCATTACAACCCTTCTTTAAGACCTCTTGATTTTTGCATCATATTCATGTTAGTAGTGGAGATTAGATTTAAACACAAGCTTATGGTTATGCTCTAATTAGCTTTGGCTCGAGTGATTTTTTCTCTACCCTTAAACACTTTGAGTGACATGAGCGATTCCTTGTGAGGGTACTTGGTTTGCATCATTGATGTTAGTAGACTTTTAGAATGTCGTTTTTGCTTTAAATTATTAATCTTGCCATCTATCTATTTTTGCTCCTTAGTTTTCTTTCATATTTAGATGCTTAATCATATTGAAACCTTTTGAGACTTCATGAAATTAAAGATGAAAACTTGAACTTAAGTTTATTTAATTTTGAGATACTTGAGGACAAGCATCGGATAAGTGAGGGGGAATTTGATAAGTATTTATTTTGGTTACGTTTTTAGTCCTTATTTCGATCGAATATATGTTTGAAGGACTTAATTGGGCTATTTTTATGTTATTCTCGTGCAGGTTACGTAATGCTGGAAATAAGTTGGAATGCTGCAGAAAATACTGGAGTCGTGGGCAGATTCATGGGCATGAACCAGGGCATGAATGCTGACTGGGCGCCACGTCAGCACCTTCTAGAAGATAACGTCAGCAACTCTGATAACTTATCAGTCCACTTATCAAGATAGCTTATCATCCGATTTTTATTTTAAATTTCAAAACTTGGATATTTATCTTATGTAATTTTATTTAAATTTAGGATTTATCATCTTAGGTTTTTAGGGTTTTCAACTACTATAAATACCCCACTTTGGGAGTGAATTAAATCATCAAACATTTTCCATTGTTCTCTTCTTCCTTGAGTAATAAAGCTCTCCATTTTTTCTCCGTTTTATTTTCTTCATTTTCTTTATTTATTTTATTAAGTATGATTTTTTCACAAACCATGCTTAACTAAATTCCCTTTAGCCAAAAGCAACGTCAATCCCGACAAACCTCGTGAGATTAGGAAAATACTTCAATCCTTCAACAACTCCTTTTTAGATTCTCTGTAAAATTGATTAGGCAATCGGCCTAATCTTTAGGCATCGCAATTGTTTCATTCCGAGAGCGCGCATCGGCTTGAAGTGGTTTAGATCCATCGTTGGGGACGAGGAAAAGCTTGTAGCCAATTCAACTCTCTAAGAACAAACTTAGTGGCGGTCCACTAAGGGGAATCAAAATCGAAAACAATTCTCATCGAGACGAATATCCGAGCACGAGCTTCTCCAGCACCAACTTAGATTTGAGTTAGCATCGATTGCCGTGGCTAATTCACTAAAGTTTGACTTCAAGGATTGCCCTGGGAGTCGAATCTACCAACGAGAAGTAAGTTACAAGGGTTGGGCCTTGTAGACTGTAACCTGCAGGAAAGTCGAAGAAAAATCAACTTAAGTGATCGAAGATGTCGTGGCAAAGCGTGGCTTGAGGCTATTTTTATCTATAATTCATTCTCAACATTTATTTTTACGTTTTTACTATTTTTCTCATTCAAATCACTATTCTAAAATCCCCCTTTATTTTCTACAGGTTATTGGTCTAAATCAGAAGAAAGGTGTTAGAGTTCCTATTCCCTGCGGATCGACCCTTACTCTCGCTATATTAATTTAAATCTTATTTATTTTGAGTTTAAGGTTTATTTTTGACACTATACGACGCGTGTCATAACCCTAAATATCAATATGTATGAACAGCTCGTAAACACCTTAAACTATTAAAAAAATTATATATTTTGTCTTTATCTTGTTTTTAAAAATTCATACATACGAAAACTCAACAAGTGTTCTAGTAAAAAAACGAATGACCTTCATCCTAAAAGACGTCAAATCGCTTTGTCTACATGGTGTATGCTCTTTGTTTAAATAAATTTTAAATATAAATAACTTTGTTTGCATACAAATCGATACGGTGTGTGGTAGCCTAAATAACACTAAAAAATTAAAACCTAAAATGTTAATAAAACATACAACATTTTTTAAAATAATTCGCATAACAATTTAAGATGCAACCTAAAATATTAAAGGTACACAACCTAAAAATTACATGTTATAATAATATTTTCGATTTGGTAACATTTTAGTTAACAATGTTTTAGCCGTTTTTAGGCTACCGGACTCTCCAATTCAAAATTAGATATCTTAAAAACAGTAATATATAAACACTTGCTTAAATTGTAAATGATTTATCTAAAGAAAAGATGTTAATAGGTCATTGATGAGAAACGAAAAACAACTGGGGTCATGTTAGTTCTATGGATATTATTGAAGATAGTGCAAGTGTTACAATTAGAACGGCTCATCCTCGTCTATTTTTCCGAGTTCCATGGTTGATCCTCAGATCATAAACAAAGTGACGTGCTTCAGTTTTTTTGTACAATTCGACGAGGCTGGTTCGCTAGGGTCAGCAGCAAATCCTCTAATAAACTCAGACTTGTCCTGTCCCACACCAGCTTTCCACCTTTCAGGTCAGCCAAACTTGTTATTCAAATCTGATATAGAACTCGATGGAGATTTTCAACCCTCACTGCCAATTTTGAAAGCCGGGGATGCGGAGTCTCGAGCTTCGACTGTTGATGTTGATTCTTTCTTGTCCAACCCGAAAAACGAGCAATTTTGAAATGCATCCAGACTGCTGGCTATTAGACGGTTCAAACTTCCAAGGCTATCACCTAATATCAAATCTTCACTATGATACTTACGTGATGGTGCATCAAGTTCTAGTGGTCCTAAAGAGTCAGGCTGCAATGTGGAGAACAAGAAAAGATGTTCAGTTGTCTAAACAATATTACTTACTAAAGAAGTCCCAAGTATTAAGCCTCGGAACAGAACGAACCAGCTTTGCTAATACAACCAATGGCTTAGAAAAGAAGCTAACATACCCAATAAATGTCGGTCAGCCCATTGAAATCCTTTTCTGTAGTATCCATGATGTGGGGATCAGATGGACGCTTGTCGACGAGGTCTTCACAAGCAACATCTTCCATTATCTCCTCTGGATTGGGTGACTGCATGAAAAGCTGAATATACATTTTACCAGGCTTAATTAACTTTTCCTCAACCTAGACAATCAAATTGTGAGATTGGAAGCAAAATATACCTCAGTAAGTGCGTCTGATCTTGCAATCTGTTTGCAGGCTGATGGGGAAGCGGCATCAGATAATCTAGCAATGTCTGTACAAGGATTAGGATTCTTTGAAAATAAGAAGGCATCACATGTTTCTTCAGCATCCCAGATGGAAGATGCACGGGATGCCAATGATGGAACCTCCATCTTGTTTTGATGCTTAGAAATATGAGCAGCAATAGCTGCATCGAAAGAGTCGCAGCTGAATGGAATCTGCTGAAGACATAGTGAGCTTTCTGGAACAGGGTGGTCAACACAGTTATCATCGAAGTCGTGAGGCACTTCTGCAAGAAGATCTCCAACACTTATGTTTGTCAGACTGTCAGCCCATTCTCCAGCAGATAATGCAGCAGTGCTATTGTTCAATCTCTGATCATCCTAAGCAAACAGAATACAGTTAAAATGTCATAAACATATGGTAGTGCAATATGAAGACTCTTCATGACTACTATATGGTGGATGTTTAAGGTAGGCATGGCTTTTCTTTGAAAGAAATCCAGAATTGCTTGACATAGGAACCGCAGCAAGAACTGAAAGGATAATGTGCAAGTGTCGAACTAGTCTTATGTAACGAGATTCCTATGGACCCTTTGCTGCTAATAGTAAAATTCAGAAGAGATGCCCTATTGCACTAGCAGATAAGTTGACAGTTATTTGAGCAGACTATTTTTGTGAAGCTCAGGAAAATGAATAAAATTCATTGACTAGTCCAAAGGCTAATAGTAACCAGAATTATAACACTAACTTCTAAGCACAAAACACAGCATTGGGCTTAAACAAGTTGGAAAATTTTAAATCATACGCAGTAGCTGAAAATCTCAAATAGATTCAAATTCTTCAAGAAATGATTGACACTTACCATATCCTCTGACTGTCTCATGATAGAAACGTTGCAAGCCTCACTTCTATATGATGATGCATTTCTTGCAAGAACTTGGGAGTCTCTGAGATTATCTTTAGAAGTAGTGTTAATGTATGTATTAATCTCATCATGAAAATCACCTAAAGAAGGTTCAAGGACTTGATTTTCTTTCTGTAACATTGGCTGATTCTTGCAACAATCATCAAGTTTCCTACACTGATCACCAGCAGATGAGACAGCATGTACTTCTTCCACAATTTGGCCATTCCTACTCTCTAGGTTCATATTATGCAAACTTGGAATGCAGGACAAGGAAACAGGTGTTTGCCACGACAAAGATGCAACTTCAGTATCAGAAAGCCAACCATACCTTCAAAAGGAACTTATATATCAGTACTTGTCCTTATAAATCACACATAGTAATGAGATGTTACAAAAAAAAAATAGACAGGAAAGTACCTTAGGCGAAATAATTGGGGGCTTCCAACCATTGCAAATACATCTGCTGCACTGACGACGGTTGCTTGAGTCCATCTCTGATGACCCCTAAGGTTTTCTCTTTGAACACCATAAGGGAAAAGCATAAGCTCCCCTGATGCTATACTTGAGTTTCCCCATTTTCTATTCAGATGCTCTAATACTGATGATATCTTCTTTCGTGTACTAAGGGTGAGTTCCAAATGTGGATTGTGTTTATCCTGACAAGAGATAAAGACAAATTATTTCCTTAGAAATGCCCGAGTGAAAATGCTTGATGCATTATCAAAATCATTAATAATTTCCTTTTGGTGCTCACCATTTCCAAGGCTCTTCTAGTGCTCTCATCAATTGGAAAGAGTTGGAGCTTAAGTTTCCCAGCAGCATGTATATTGTTTTCCATGAAAGGATTTTGAGGGAAAGAAGGAAAAGGAGGTTCGTTATTTTCAACTGGGTCAAGAATTTTATGCCCTGGTCCTGGAGTAGGAAAAAAATGGACTCAGGAATTTTCCCACATTCATTGTAATTTTTAATTCATTTCAAGGAAATACTAGATAAATTGATTAAGTTCAATGTCACCTGCTGTATCATTCTGTTCATTCTCGCCTTCTTTATCATTAGTTGTTCTCTCCAAATGCTCAGCAGCATCAGCAACCAAAGAAACTCCAGCAATTGCAGCCTTTTCCCATTTTTTATATGCAGATGACGAGGCACCTGCAAAGCATTGTATAGCAATACAAGTTTACCTAAATATGAATGGAAAAAAAGAACATTCACAGAGCGAATGGCCATACAATGCCTTAAAACTTTAAAATATCAATCATATAAAGCAAGAACAGAAACGAAAAGAGTAAAATGTAGGTTACTATTAGGAAAAACACTGGTCATGACTATTGGCATCAACAACAATGTTTATTATAATACTGTACATCTATAATATCATAACAGGAAATATACATAAAAGTTAATGCAAATGTTGGAAACCCAATTGTGCTATTGTGCTACAAGAATCTGGAGGTATAGCTTCATTTTGTTTATTTATCTACTTGGGCTGGGGGGTAAAATTACCTGGTTTCCGCCGTTGTCTTGCAGGTTTCACGGTATTTGACTCTCCTTTACAGTTGCTACGACTGACACCTACATTGTTATTAAGCTTAAATGACCCTTTTCCAGGTCCTAATTTATGAATGTTTTGACTGTCTACAAGAAACAGTTTAACTGTACGAGCATCATGTCCTGAAGCCCTGCTCTGATTTGTGACACTGTTTGGTGATGTAGGTGAACTATTCTCCCCTTGAGAGGGTCGTTTTCTTACAGTCTTCTTCCGGTCTTTCAAGAGTTGATGCTCCTTCATTGGGACAACAGAAAAGTCAGTCCAGAACAAGCATAAAATGTCTCGTTCAATGGAAAGGAAAGCAAAAATGCGCTACAAAAGATTTTTCTGACTAACCAAAGCTTCAACAAAAATTTTAAATCTTCGTGGTTTTAGATGAAGTTTTGAGGCTCTGCAGCTATACTTTTCCAGCAGAGACCACCTGTAATAGAAAAGGTACATTTTAAATAAAGGAAAAAGAGCCTTTGCTAATGTATCTTTGTCATAACATGATACCATAAAAACTCCTAAATTAAGATACAAATCCTCATGCTTAACAACAGGCCATAAAGAAAGGTTTGTATCATATTGATATGTGTCAATTGCAAGGTATGGGACTTGGATCCCACATAGGAAAGACATGATCTTCCTTGTAGAGTTTATATGGACCTAGTCTCTCCCAACTCAATAGCTCTAACTTTTAGAGTGTGGTTCTATTAATGTTTGTATCATTTGGTATCAAAGCTAGACATCATGTCTCTTGGTTGCAACTGTATGACGTGGGTGGTGACGTCGATATTACAGTGTTTGCCCGGGATTAGATTAAACTAGCACAAAGTCAACACGCACGTGGGCCGGGACTGCGGAGTGTGCTGAATTGGTATGTGCAAATTACAAATTATGATACTTAGATCCCACATAAGAAAGATATGGACTTCCTAGTGGGGTTTAGATTCTTTAGAATTTAGATGGACCTAGGCTCTCCCACCTCAATAGTTAGCTTTTGGGGTGTGGTTATCCAAAGGTTTGTATCACATATGCACTCAAAATGGATATTAATAAAAGGTTCAACATAGTTATAAACCTAATATTCAAAGGGCATCTACTACTTGCAGGTCGGCGACCTACTGCATTGGAGTGGGTCATCCCAGTTCAACAAATTTCTCTCAATAGAAGTAAATGATGCATCACTAGCATGATATAGTTAGCACTGATGTAATAATGAATCCTCCATGTAGTATAATCGAATTTATCTGAGTTTTAAAAGAAGGTTAAGTCTAAAAGAGTTTTAGAAGGAAGGAAAAATTCCTAGCATTACCAGCGAAGCATTGCTGCATTAGTATCTTTAGAGTTTTTGGCATCTAAACATAATTGCGGACCCAAAAGCTTGTTCATGCGCCGCACAAGACGATAGTAATAATGTCTGACCTACAAATTTCAAAAAAAATAAAAGACACACCAAAACATTTACAAAGGAACGTCTGACTTGTATCAATAAACAATCAAAACAAATCCAGTAGCAGATCACCTGGTCTTTGTTTTTACTTTGCACACGGCATGTGATCTTCTCAAAATTCTGCAAGTAATGTATGTGTCAAGAAATAATATACACAAAAAGTTAAAAGCCAAAACAAAAGTAACCTTGACAGTTGACATACCTTCCCAACTTGTCGTAATGCAGTGAAGAAACTTTCTTCCTCTTGGCGTGTCCAAGCAGCCCATTGCCGAGTTGGCTTTTTAGCTGCATTAGATCAATTCATACAAAAAATTGAACGCACAGTCACTACTTATCATAGATGGTGATTGTGTATAGCCAGAAACAATGAAAATCATTATAGGAGCATCGAAGTAGATTCACATACCAGGTTTCTCTGGCACAATATTATTTGAGGTGGAAGAAGCTACATTGGGATCTCCAATTTGAATAGGAACATTTTCTTGATTATGTTGTGCCTCAGCCTCAGAGGGTAAGGAGGCCAGTGACTGTTTGCATGTTGACGGCATCACATGAAAACTAATACCTCCTCCCTCTTCAGACGGGTATAAAATCAAGAAGCTCTGTCACAATGAATTAAGTTGAAGATCATATATAGAAAACTGCAAAAGACAAAGAATAAAGGAACACAAATCATAATATAGTCATATTAAGCAGGCCGGAAGCACCTCAAGAAAATACAGCTAAAGGCATAACCCGATAATCCCATTTGAATACCTAAAATTTTCTCTGGATCAGAAGCTTGTTGTCATAATTAGAAACAAGAAATTCAAGACCAAACATGCAACTAAGTGAATACTAAGTGCACCTTGTATCATCCAATGCAACTATCATAGTCAATGTGTTCATATCTTAATACATGAGCAAATGATTATTTGATTTTTCTGGTCAATTAATTTATTCTTTCAAATTTATTTATTCAATTCAGTAAACAAAGTATGCAGAACAATATTTATTTACATTCAACAACAATGAAACTAAATAATCCATTTCAATTCATCACATAATCGCTCTTCATATTAGAAGAAACTAAGAATGTCATACCAAACAAAAAATTCTTTCTTAACCATTCATTATTTGTCTTGATAACATTTGAATTTCCTAATAAACCCTAAAACCAATAAATTCTATCTCGGCATACATCTGCTGACAACAGAATTCAACAAAAACGAGAAAACTATACAGCTTTAAAATATGCAGATTGCAGACTTCAAAAAAAGGAGGAAAAAAGAAAGAAAAAAATAAATAAACAGTCTAGTTGCTATGAAATGCGAGAAACCTAAAAACACGAAGATTACGAGCCTAATCTGTTTCAAGTGCATAAGATCCAATCGAGCACATAAAGGTAAAGTCAACCGTACAACTAATTGACCAAATTCAATCCCAGTTTTCTACATCAAAATAAACTAAATAGGATAAAGAAAAACATAGGATCATACAATAATTTAAATTTCTCGACAGCCAAACAAAAGCTAGGGTTTCGAACTACAGTAAAAATTGATCGGCAAAAGCTTAATAACATCTCGAAAAAAAAGAAAATGGAGTTAATTTGAAGATACCTGAAATAGTAAAAGATATTTTGGAGGAATCAAAGGACAAAAATTCCCAAACAGAGCTAAGATTTTGAAAAGTTGTTGACACCGGACGAATCTCCCGACAGCCGTCGACGGTAGAAAAACAATTGAAACGAATTTCTTGTTTTTAATTTCTTTTTTTTTTACTTTGAAGAAAAAGAAGTTTATTTGGTAATTTGAAAATAAAGTAAATAATTTGATTTTCTTTTTGAGGGAATAAATAATTTGATACCATAAAAGTTAAAATTGAGCGGTCGGCGAAATCATATATATATATATATATATAGATATAAATTTTTTTTTCTAATACACTATTTATTTTCACCTAAAAAAATTAATACAGGATATGCAAATATATAATTATATATAAATTTTATAAATTGGAATAAAATGGAGAATTAAGTAATTAACATGTGTATGTTCAAAGAAAAAAGTAATGAACATGTGTAATCACGATGTAGCGAAGATAAGGCACATGACGTGCCACGAAGTAAAATGGATTGTTTATTTTAAGATAAAATGGAATTAAAAAATATATATATTTTTTATTAATTTTTTCTGATCGAAATTTTATTTTATTAAATTAAAGCAAATTTAAGGCCAGGGGTAAATTTGCATTATTTGTTAAAAATTGATGTGAGATATCAAGCGAGTGACAAAACAAAAATGGACCGACTTTTGTTTTAGGCCGAATGACGTTTCATGCCTTCATCTTTTAAAATATATTTTAGTTTTCGGTTCAGAAAAAAATGAATTTTAGTTTTTGTTTGTATTCATTTTACTCTAGAACATTTAAATTTAAATTAAACTTTATTAAAGCATTCGAAAAAAAAATACTCTTTTAAATTTTGATAAAAAATACTCTTTTAAATTGATATTAAACATTATTTTTTATCAATATTAACGATAATACAAACAACCAATAGGGATATTATAAGACGATACATTAGATCTATTAAGTAAGATCATGAGTTCGAATTCTAATATTATAAATGGAGCAAACCAGGTCGGTTGAGTTGTTCCCTAGCGGGCCTCTATAATACTTAATCCGGATTTGTCAATCAATGCGTTAGATACAAATAATTAAATCAAAAAATATTAATGTTAATTATTATGTTCTTTTGCTAAAAATATTAATGTTAATTATTATGTTCGATTGAGTTGTTCCCTAATTTAACTCTTATTATTGATGTTTAAATTGATTGGATGTGTAATTATTATATAAATTTTTGCAACTACTACGTCTTCCAATTAACGACTGTTGTTACTGAATTTTCACCCAATTTTATTTATTTACTTATTTATTTATTTTTTATATTATTATTATTATTATTATTATTATTATTATTATTATTATTATTATAGCCATATTAGATATAAAAACCCAAAAAGAGTCTATAACAAAGGTCAATTTTAATTTAATAAAAGGTCCATGATACAATAACCCATTCAGCCTAAGAATAAACTCCAGCTGACCCCATTTTTAGCCATGCGCAACCTTGTCACAACCGTTGGATCTAAACAGCCTAAGAATAAACTCTAGCTAGATCCAACGGTCCAGATCTTGATCTGGAAAAGCAACCTCCTCAGCCCCTACACGCGTGAGAAGCATGCGCTCGCCAGTCGAGCTTTCAGACCGTTCAGATCTCGCGTTTGCAGCCACACGCCAATGCCGGCCGCCGAACAGAATCATCGGCCACCTTGCTCTAGTCCCTCGCCGCGACTCGCATCGACCGATGACCACAGCAGCGCTCTCCCTTCCAACAGCCGATCCACTCGGCCTTGCCACACTCGCTGGTCCCGCACCAACAATGACAACGCTGGTCTTGCTCAAAGCCACCGGAAGACGTCGAAACACCAAGTCATTCCCTTGCCGTGACCGATGACCTAAACAGAAGCCGCCGATAAAGCCTACAAAACAAAAAAAACATGGATTAAATCCCTAAATCAAAGCTGGTCAAAATATAGGATTAATCCAAAAAATAAAGCCCTATCCAAATCAGCTAAAAAATAAGAACCTAGACAGAAGCAATTTGGATGATATCATGGATTTATGCTTGATATTCAAGCCATTTTGTACCTGTAAAAACCTATTCATTCTTTGTAATCTGAACAAACAATTACCACGAAAATACACGGAAATTATACTCAAATAGATACGGATTCAAGCATTAGGAAGCACACTTGTAATCAAAATTTTAGAAGCAATAAAGCAAGCATTTTCTGGTTTTTTTCTCTTCTTGTTTTCTTGTTATTTGAATAAAATAAAGGAAATGGGTTATTTTTTTACCTTCGTTTTGAGAAACCCAGCCATACATGTCGGTTTCTGGTGAAATTCCGATGATCGGAATCTAATTCGGCACGGCTGAAATCCCAACGGCCACCATGGTCGAGGTGGAAGAAAAAGGAAACATAGAGCATTTTGATGACATGCCTGTAGAACTAATTGTTTTGATATAATAATTGAAAAATGTTTTGGACTAAATTGAAAAGAATTTAAAATATGATTTTAGTCAAAACAACTTGAAATTATGTTTAAGGGTTTTTAAAATGCTTTGGAATAACTTAAAATGCTTTTAAAGTAGCCAAACCAGTGTTTTTCAAGTACTCGTACCGATACGGTCTGGTATTGTATCGATACGCCCTAGGGTTTCAGCTACAGTAAAAAATTCCAGTAGCCAAAACCCGTATCGATATGCTTTGTTGTATTGATACGGTATGTTTTAAATAGCTAACAGCTAGTTCGCGTACCGATACTGTTGTATAGCGTACCGGTACGCCCAATTACCCCTAACGGTCTTTTAAATTGTAGGATCGTACCGATACGCTAGCCAAGTGTATCGATACGCACTAGCTTGAAGTGCTCAACGGCTATTTTCTTATCGAGAGCGTATTGATACGGATTCAAGGGTATCGATATGCCAAGTTGCAGAACTGCATTTATGGTGGGAAATAAAGGCTCCAACGGCTCTAATTCAACCCCAATGGTCCTCAACGGCTACAAACTCAATTAGGAGTATAAAAGGGACCTCCAAGCATCAAAAGATGGTTAATGCTTCAATTGTAACAACATTATGATGTCAAATTATCTTTAGAGGCTTAATTGTTATTCTCTTGTACAGACAAAACACTTGTGAGCCAAAATTGTCAAATTTACTCAAGTATATAGGTTTTGGGTGAGTACTTAGAGTTGCAAACACATACCTATTAGAGGGATTTCTAGTTTGCTTTGAATTTCTCTTGTTAGAGAGTGTTTGATCAAGCTTTGGGTAGAAAGCTTGATCGTTGTAACAGTTTCCTCCTCACCCGAGAAAAGGGGACAAAATTCTTAGTGAATTTGGTTGAAATCCTTAGTAGGAAGCTAAGGTAGTGGATGTAGGCTTTGAGTTAGAAAGCCGAACCACTCTGTTGAGTTGATCGAACACTTGCAAATGGCAAAGAGGGGGTGAATTGGCAATTAAAATTTTGGTGGAGAGAAAGATTGAAAATAAAAATGACACAAGGGGTTATAGTGGTTCAAGTTCTCCAAATGAACTCTACATCCACTACCTTAGTTCCCACTAAGGATTTTCAAACAATTCACTACTTGAATTCGTCACCTTTTCTTGGATAAGGAGGAAACCTTACAATATCGATTAAGCTTTCTACCCAAAGCTTAATCTACTCAAATTACAAAGAAAGATTGTGGTAAACTCAAATGTTTCCTCTCAAAGGATAATTGTCTACCCAATTACAATTTCAACAACCCCAAACTCACAATACAAAAAGACAATTTGAAACACACTAGAGTTGGGTACAAAAATTTGACTTTGAATAGCTCAAGGGTTTGGATTTTTGCTTTGATGATGCTTCAATGTTGAATGGTTGTTGCTGACCTTCAAAGGGCTTCATTTTATACCTCCTCCATTAATTCTAGCCGTTTGGGTGGTTGGGAACATGAATAGAGCCGTTGGAACCCTCTCTTACCACCATAAATGTACTTCTGCAGCTATCTGTATCGGTACACGGGGAGCCGTATCGATACCTGTCTCAGAAAAGAAAGAGCCGTTGTGTGCAATAAATAAGGGGTATCGATACGCACGTAAGCGTATCGGTACGGGGTATCGAAACGGCTAAGACCGTATCGATACTTTTTTCTCAACTTAACTCACTATCAAAATCCGTTTCGATACGAGGGTTTACCGTATCGATACGGGTTAATGTTGCGTGTAAAATAGTTTAGAAAATTGTAGTGCAAGTATACACGACGCAAGTAGTAAAGTGATACGAAGTATCGGATATCGTCTCCACAGGGATTGGGCTAATGACTTCACCTAAATTCACTGCACGAGGTAAAGGAAAGAGTTTAGAAAATTGTCACGAAAATATTAAAGAAAACTGTAAATAAAGGAATTGAGATATCAAGATAGAGAGAATGGGTTGGTATTGAATTGCTCAGTAGTGCAGGTATTGCAATGCTTAGGATCTCCAATTCTGTCGTCGCACCCGTCGCCAACAGCACCTGTCGCGGCGGCTGTCCGTTAGCTGTCGCGGCAGCGAACACTAACTCCATACTCCAAGTTTGGCAAGAATCCCAGATCTGCCTTGGCCTATCCCTAGGTCCAAGTCTATCGATGATCACGTCTTTGATGATACCTCCCGGCGTGAATCGAAGGATGAACACCGATGTGTATGAATTCTTCCTTAGCCACTTAACCTTGCCCTATCCCTAGGTACAAGATAGTTCAACTATAAACTAGAGAACTTGCTCTTATCTCTTTCGTATACTTAACTCTCCCGATGCTAAGTAAATGGATAACCTCACAATGCTCTCCCGATGCTCTTGCAAGATATTAAAACCGAAATAAGAGAA
Organism: Hibiscus tridactylites; assembly: GCA_958450335.1. Lineage (NCBI taxonomy): Eukaryota > Viridiplantae > Streptophyta > Magnoliopsida > Malvales > Malvaceae > Hibiscus > Hibiscus tridactylites. The sequence continues at coordinate 27,947,838 of OY288267.1, read as the reverse complement.
CTTGAAGTTTATTTTATTGAACTTGGAAAATCCTAAAACAAAACAACCCTTGCAACTACTTTACAAAACAACCCGTGGCCCTAGGGGGAATTTAGAACATGTCGACGACGGGTAAACGGCAGGGGTTTAGGTTATCGGTTATGGGGGTATTCGATGCCTCCTAGGTTAAAGCTATGCCCTTATATAAGCTTTGGGCTCAAGTATTCTAAGTTAACAAGGATTACAACTTTAATGAAAAGTAAGATTCTAATAAATGCTTAATCTCTAAGGATTCCTACTTTTCAGCCGCCTCCTTGTTTCATGGGAATTCTTCTCCTTGAGCTTTGACTTGACATATCTTTCGATCCGGGGCTTGGAAAATTATTTGGCTTTCACACGACATACGAGCAGATTTTTCTCTATCTATCGAGGTCTACTTCACTTTTCCTCTTCATAAGGCTGCTGTCACCTTGCTGTCACGACAGGTCCATGGCAGCTTCGTCCTCATCGTCTACTTGTCCAGCTCAGTTCTCCTACTTCTCTGCCCTGCGCCTGCCTTCTTTGTCAACCATGGCAGTATCCTGCAAAATAAGCCATCTTTTAGTAGAATTCGTGTCTTTAGTGAATTTGTGATGTTTTACTGTAAACTGACCTAAATGCAATGCAATGATGCTTGAATGCAGCAGAAATATGGGTTAAAAAGGGTGTAAATAATAGAACTTTTACACACTCAACACACCCCCAAACTCGAGTTCTTGCTTGCCCTCAAGCAATTAAACCTAAAAGAAAAGAAAATATTTTTGTGTTGGCTTTCAAACAGTGAACTGTCCCTTACCCGTCGCTCATTCTCTATGGCGGCAGCAACCTGTCGGAAGGTTTTAGGATCTGTCCGGAATCTCCCTATAGCTCTCGTGCAGTGTGTGCATGCTTGTGAACAGTTATATGCCAAAACTCTCTTAGTTTCACTAGAATATTCAACTCTTAACTTGAATTTTTATGCCAAAGTTTATTTTTTTTAATGAACTTTTTCATGCTCCTTTGATTTCTTTGTTTTGACTCGATATTTTTCAAGCTAAAGTTTGACTAGATCCAGTTTTAGGCACCTCTAGTTAACTTCCTAGAGCCAGTTTCGGGCACCTCTAGGGCTATTGAGTCTCTTTTCTAAACTTCTTTCCTAGAGCCAGTGTTAGGCACCTCTAGGGGCTATTCAAGTTCTAAGCATCCTATTCTAGTTTGGCTAAAAGAAATCTAAGCAATATAACAGTCACAAAGGTGTTTTAAGTTTTCAGAACTATAGAAAGATTCTAAACTTCTCCTTAAACTGTCCTCAAGATGCTGCCACGACAGAGCTTTCATGACAGGTAAGCTAAATTCTCAGTTTTAAGCCAACAGTTTTATATTTTCTGATTTTTTTAAGAGAACTTAATTAAAAAGAAGACACCACAATTAATAAAAAGATGTACTTAAGACTCCATTAATGATGGAGGGTTGCCACCCCCAAACTCGAGGGTTGCATTGCCCTCAATGCAAAATGATAGATAAAGGATGGCAGGTACATCACAAAATATATAAGCAGGCAGCAGGAAAAAAAGAAAGAAAAGACTTAAATTTAATCGCTGTCCTCGCTGCTGCTGCTGACACGGATCTGACGGCGGCGTCTAGGCTGAGGAGGAGGCTGGGCAGGTTCAGGGGCAGACTGCTCCACGAGCTGGACATCGGTACTGCTGCCACTGTCCCAAGTGCTGCTGGTGGTGGTGCTAGCCTTGGGCATCAGCTTCCTGTCTGCCACGTGTTTTATCCTCTTGACAGGCGTAAATTCCCTCTCCAAATTCCTCCTGATCAGAGGGCTGTCATCGGAAGCAGGTCTCTTCGTTCCTCTGGCAGGGGTGTCGGCCGGTGGACTACCTGCTGCCGTCGGGGCAGGTGATGGGGTGGAAGCGGTAGAGTGGGAATGTGGGGAGGCAGGTGGTGTGGGGACAGGGGAGGGGATATGGAAATAATGGGCAGGAAAAGTAGGGAATTGAACATCGAGAAAATTTAAAGTGTGGGTAATGAAGTTTACCGTCGAATTTGTGAAATCCCGGATGAAGGTCATCAATACCATTTGTCTCTCCTCTACCCGTTGTAGCGCAGCAAGGATGTGGGCAGACTGGTCTATTGGAGCGGTGGCGGCAGCAGGTTCAGGGGCAGGCTCCTCTGATGATTCTTCTGGGGAGCCGGCTGGGTTGAAGGAAGAGATAGGTGTAGCCACTACCAGCTCCATGAGGTTGTTGATGTTGTTGTCTGTCCAGCCTCTGCCCTTTATTATTTTGTCGGAGGATTCCTCGGGGACAGCAGCACAGCGGCATAAGGAGGTTATTGTGAATGGCAGGCAGAGGCGGGAGTCGGAGCGGAAGGCGCAGTCTAGGATGCTGTCCCTCATGTAGCGGCCCACATTGATAGGCCTGTCGTGCATGATGGAATGAATGAGGGCGAGCCACTGCCGGTTAACCGTCGTGTGGTGGGAAGAAGGCATGATACGTTTTTTGATGAAAGCGTTCCAGAGTTTGGCTTCCGGGAGGAGCTGCCCCCTGTTGACGGAGTGGGGGTTCTTTTTGCTGGTTGTCCATGATGTTCCGTCCTCTGTCACCTCCACCATGATAGCATCATAAGCGACAGCATCGAGGGAGTCGAGGAATTTCTGGTGGGCATCATCATCGGGGCCAAAGTAGAGGCCAAACATGTGGTTGATGCTGTCAGTAGTGAATGGCACCTTTACTCCTCGAACGGTGACAGATGTTGCCGTTCTGCTGTCTATGGCCGCATAGAACTCCCGGACTAATGTGTCATTTAGTTCTGCCGGTTGTTCAGCAAAGTCCTCCCATAGTTGAGCCGTGATGGCCTTTACAATGAACGGCCGGAGTCCCATGTGGGGTGCTTTTCGGTTGTACACGAAACCTCTTTCCTCCCATAACTCCTTGTTGGCGAAGGGCGTCACTGCTGCTGAAGAAGATGCGGAAGCAGCGCTACGACGGGTCTGTCTAGACGACATGTTAGTTGCAAGGGTTGTGAAATAGAGAAAGAACATAAAAACTAGAGGAGAAAGCAAGAGAGAATAAGCAGAAGTGATGAAAAATGAAAGTGAAAACGGGGTTTTATAGCGGTCGAGGATCTGCCCATTTAATGCCGCAACGGCAGGCGTGAATAACGGAGCGACTGTTGGGATTTAGCGTGTCTGACGCGTCTGACACGTATTTATGCGTCTGTTGTGCGTTTGCCGCACGCTTCTACGTCTGCCGTGTCAGTCTGTTGACAGCCTGTCATATCCGTCTACGGCGGCAGCCGAAACGACAGGCTTCATAAATGGGCTTTGTTGGGCTGATGGATGGGTGGTGGGCTTGGGTCACTTCTCTTTTTCTTCTTGACTCCTTTATTTCCTAAAAACAGAAATTGGAAAAAACAAAATATTATTCGCATAAATTAAACCTAATCTCCTAATAAATAATAAATAATAAAAATAAATAAAAATAAAATTTAGGTTAAATTAGGGATGCCTTGTGGGGCATCTCCTAAAGTAACCACTTCCTGTATTCCTGGGGCTTCAATCCCCTGATAATGCTTGAGGCGCTGTCCGTTGACTTTGAATTGGTGTCCGTCTTTTAATGATTGAATTGTTATGGCACCATGGGGAAAAACTTGAACCACTTGGAACGGGCCAGACCATCTAGATTTTAGCTTCCCTGGGAAGAGTTTCAACCTAGAGTTAAATAACAACACAAGCTGCCCTGGGCAGAACTGTCGTGGCAGCAACTTCCTGTCATGCCACTTCTTAGTCTTTTCCTTGTAAATTCTTGCATTGTCGTAGGCCATTGTCCGTAATTCCTCAATCTCATTAAGATCTAATAGCCTCTTCTGGCCTGCCTTGTCCAAGTCCATATTCACTGCCTTGATTGCCCAATATGCTTTGTGTTCGATCTCGACAGGCAAGTGACAGGTTTTCCCATAAATCAAACGGTATGGAGACATGCCCAATGGAGTCTTAAAAGCTGTTCGATACGCCCATAATGCATCATTCAAAAGTAAAGACCAATCTTTCCTAGTTGGCTTAACCATCTTCTCAAGAATATTCTTTACTTCCTTATTGGAGATCTCAGCTTGTCCATTGGTCTGTGGGTGGTATGCTGTCGCGATCCTGTGCTTGACACCATATTTCTTCAAAGCGACAGCAATTACCCTATTATCGAAATGTCTCCCTTCATCACTGATAATCGCCTTAGGGATGCCAAATCTAGAAAAAATGTTTTTGTGCAAAAATTTTTGGACCGTCTTGGCATCATTCTTTTGAGTGGCGATGGCTTCAACCCACTTGGAGACGTAATCTACTGCTAGGAGGATGTACAAATTTCCACACGAAGATGGAAAAGGTCCCATAAAATCAATACCCCAAACGTCGAAGATCTCGACTTCTAAAATGTTCTGCAGTGGCATCTCGTTTCTCCTCGAGATGTTACATGTCCGCTGGCACCTGTCACAGTTCTTGTAAAAGTCATGTGCATCTTTATACAGTGTCGGCCAGTAGAACCCTGACTGCAGCACTTTGGCAGCAGTTTTGTTGCCTCCTAAGTGACCTCCATATTGTGAAGCATGACAGTGATGGAGAATGTCTTCTTGCTCTTCTTGTGGTACACACCTCCTTATAACCTGATCTACACACATTTTGAAAAGAAGAGGTTCGTCCCAATAATAATGCTTAACATCATTTTGGAACCTCTTCCTGGCTTGATAATTAAGATCAGAAGGAAGTATTCCGCTAACTATAAAATTAATGAAATCAGCATACCAGGGGAGTTCAGAAGACTTACCTGCCGCCATAGCTGTCGCGACAGCGATTGCGGCAGCAAAGAGCTGCTCATCTGGGAAGGTCTCCAGTATGTGTGTCTCATCAATGGGTAGACTCTGTCCCGTCTCCAACCTTGACAAGTGATCAGCCACCTGATTTTCTGTCCCCTTCTTGTCCTTGATCTCAAGGTCGAATTCTTGTAGTAGCAAGATCCACCGTATCAATCTAGGCTTTGCATCATTCTTTGCGAACAAATACTTAAGGGCAGAGTGGTCTGTGTGCACTATTACTTTCGTCCCAAGTATGTAAGAACGAAACTTGTCAATGGAGAACACCACAGCTAACAGCTCCTTTTCTGTGGTGGTATAGTTTACTTGGGCGTCATTTAACGTCTTGCTGGCATAGTATATGACGTGAAACAGCTTATCTCTGCGCTGCCTAAGTGTTGCCCCGACAGCATAGTCACTAGCATCACACATAATTTCGAACGGTTGCGTCCAATCCGGTGGCTGTACTATGGGGGCTGTTACTAACTTTTCCTTCAGAACTTTGAATGCTTCAGTACATTCTTCATTAAAGTCAAAGGGTCGGTTCTGCTCTAAGAGATGACATAGGGGCTTCGTGATTTTTGAGAAGTTAGCAATAAATCTCCGATAAAACCCAGCATGCCCTAGAAAACTCCTAATGCCCTTGACTGTGGTTGGCAGCGGTAGCTTCTCAATTACTTCTATCTTGGCCCTGTCGACTTCTATCCCGCGGCAGCTAATCTTATGGCCAAGGACTATCCCCTCATCCACCATAAAGTGGTATTTTTCCCAATTTAAAACAAGATTAGCTTTTTCACATCTTTCAAGTACCTTTTGAAGATTGCCGAGGTAGCTCTCAAAATCGTCTCCGAAGACGGAAAAATCATCCATGAAAATCTCTAGGAAGTCCTCTACCATATCGGAGAATATGGCCATCATGCACCTTTGGAAGGCGGAAGGTGCATTACAGAGTCCAAACGGCATCCTTCTAAACGCGTATGTTCCGTAGGGGCATGTGAAAGTCGTTTTCTCTTGATCTTCTGGTGCAATAGCAATTTGGTTGTAACCTGAGTACCCATCAAGAAAACAATAGTAAGGTTTACCCGCTAATCTATCAAGCATTTGATCAATAAAGGGTAAAGGAAAGTGGTCCTTTCGGGTAGCTTTGTTAAGCTTCCGATAGTCCATACAAACCCTCCAACCGGTCACAGTCCTGGTTGGGATTAACTCATTGTTCTCATTGGTTACCACGGTCATTCCTCCTTTTTTTGGAACGCATTGTACCGGGCTTACCTATTTGCTGTCGGAGATGGCGTAAATAATACCAGCATCTAACCATTTAATTATCTCCTTACGCACTACCTCCTTCATCGCATGGTTTAGCCGCCTTTGGGCATCTATAGTCGGCTTATGATCTTCCTCTAGAAGGATTTTGTGCATGCGTAACGCCGGACTAATGCCCTAAATATCAGCAATCGTCCATCCAATCGCCTTCTTGTGCTGCCGTAACATGTCGATTAGCTGTCGTTCCTGTTCCTGCGGCAGCTTAGAAGAGATGATTACGGGCAACGTATCATTGGAACCAAGAAAAGCATATTTAAGTTGCCCTGGCAGGGGCTTCAGTTCTAAAGCAGGTGGTTCAACAATAGATGGCTTTTGGATTAAATGGTTATCCGAAGTATAATTTAAAGGTTCGAATAACTTACCTGGACGATTGTCTATCCAGTTTACCTCCTCTTGTCCTTCAATATCAGATGTATCAGATTCAGAGGAGTCGCTGTCGTCGGTGCTGTCGTTGTTGCTGTCGTGACAGGCCTGCAGGTGGCTGTCGCAGCAGTGACCAAATTTTATACCATGACAGCCCGACCTGATGCAGGGTTGATCAAGGGTGACCTTAATGATAGCCTTGCATTCTTCGTCCACATCAGCATGTTTCATCGCTTGGAGAACATTCAACTTAATCTCTTGATCGTTTACGCGCATGGTGAGTTCTCCTTTCTCCACATCAATCAGTGATCTTCCCGTGGCTAAGAAGGGTCGCCCAAGGATGATTGGTGCGTTTTCGTCTGCCTCACAATCTAAGATAAGAAAGTCAGCAGGAAAAATAAGCTTATCCACTCTTACCAAAATATCTTCAATTTTTCCTTCGGGGTGAACGTAAGAGCGGTCGGCTAGCTGCAGAGTGACTGTCGTGGGCCGCGCCTTCCCAATACCTAATTTCTGAAAAATAGATTTGGGCATTAGATTAACACTAGCACCAAGATCACAAAGTGCCTTACCCACGAATTTATTTCCGATTACGCAAGGTATGATGAAGCTCCTCGGATCCTTCTTTTTCTAGGGTGGCTGCCGATGAAGAATACTCATGCAACCTTCTGTCATCTTTACCGTTTCAAATTCCCCAAGTTTAGATTTTTTCGACATAACATCCTTGAGAAATTTAGCATAACCGGGCATCTCCCTAACGGCATCTAACAATGGGATATTAATATGAACCTGCTTAAAAATATCATAAATCTTTTTAAGTTGAGATTCATGCTTAGCTTGCTGTATCCGTTGAGGGAAGGGTGGTGGGGGACGGTAATCAGCAATGCGTCCTTCCCACTGCATGCGAATCTGAGGACGATATTCATCTGTTTTCTCCTCTGTCGCTTCTGCTGTCGTGACAGGCTCATCGGCAGCAGTCTGTTTATCACCTGTCGGGGCAGTTTCCTCGGCAGGTTTGTCTAAGGCTGGATCCCTTACTGTTTCGGCTTCCTTTTCCGGCCCTGGTAGTTTCTTCCCACTCCTAGTAGTAATGGCCTTACATTGCTCATGTGTGGGCGGTCTAGCATTTTCAGTATTGCTAGGAAATCCTCCATTCTGCCTTGGCTTAATATGTTGCGACACCTGACCCATTTGTGTCTCCAGAGATTTCAAAGTAGCCTCATGATTTGTCATTCTCATCTCCGTCTTATCCATGAAATTCTCTGTTTTCTTGACAAACTGATTCATATTTTCAATGTAAGTTCCTGTTTGAGACATAAAAGTGGCCAGAGTCTGTTCCAATATACTACTCGTGGCAGCTGGTGGCTGCTGTTGTTGCGGCGGCGGCAGGTTCTGCGGCAGCTGCTGTCGCGTCAACAGTCTAGGATCTCCCTGATTCTGATTATGTGCTTGAGGATTCAGGGCATTGTTGGGATTACTCCATGAAAACTTAGGATCCTTCCTCCAATTGGGATTATAATTGTTGGAATTATAGTTTGGCTTGTAATTTCCAACATATTTTCCCTCTTATACATTTATTGGGCACTCATCCCTACTATGATTCCCCTCACAGATATCACATACTTCCTCAACAGCAAATCCTTGTAAACTATCATCATTCAATAACCTTTTCATTGCTTTAGTAAGGAATGCTACCTGTGATTTCATAGTGCTGTCGGCTTCGTAGTCCTTGACAGCAAGTACTCGTTTACCCCCTCTTCTTGCAGTCGGAAACTGCTCCTCATTCTTGGCCTGATTTTTCAAAACTTGCAATGCCTCGTCCGGATCTTTATCCAATAATAATCCGTTTGCTGCAGAATCAATTCGAATGCGAGTTTGTAAGTTAGCAGCATTATAGAACTTAGTTACCTGATTCCAGACGGGGAATCCATGCATTGGGCAGTTTCGAAGAAGAGTAGTAAATCTGCCCCAGGCCTCGTGCATTGGCTCTTCATCTTCCTGTTGAAAAGTAGCAATTTCGTTACTTAACCGCTCAACTAAATGTGAAGGATTAAAACGAGACAAAAATTCACGAGTTAAATCTGCCCAAGTCATAATAGAACCCGGTGTAAGTTTATTCCACCAAGTTTTAGCTCTGTCCCTCAATGAATGAGGAAATAACCGAAGCCTCAGTATCTCCGGACTAACTCCTGGCAGTCTAAATGAACCACAGATCTCCTGGAACGTTTTGAGATGCTCCCTAGCATCTTCGGTCGCAACACCACTAAACTGCCCGGCGTTGTTGATCATACTAAACATGACAGGGTTAAGCTCGAAGTTATCAACATCAATATCTGGCAGTGTGGTCTCCAGCTCTACATGATCGTTCAGCATGTAGTCACGACATGACGTCGTCCATCTGCTGCGGGCGGATCGCCAACAGGCGGTATAATTCCACCAGCGGGCTGATTACGGGCCATCTGCTCTAGCTGTTCCTCAAGGTATTCGTTTCTGTCTAAAAGTCGGCGAAGTTGTTTCTTAAGATTGAATGAACGTTCGATTTCTGGATCTAATTGATACTCAGGATCTTCACCTCTTTTAGATCTGCGCATAAACCAGTAAACCTTGTGAAAAGCAAGAGTTGAAAGTACGAAAGAAAAAAAATTAAAGAAAAATAAAAATAAAAACAAAAACGAAATAAAAATAAAAACGAAAAGTGCAATAAAAGAAAGGTGTAGTTATGTTGCCAGTCCCCGGCAACGGCGCCAAAAACTTATTGCGTGTAAAATAGTCTATCGCAATTGTAGTGCAAGTATACACGACGCAAGTAGTAAAGTGATACGAAGTATCGGATATCGTCTCCACAGGGATTGGGCTAATGACTTCACCTAAATTCACTGCACAAAGTAAAGGAAAGAGTTTAGAAAATTGTCACGAAAATATTAAAGAAAACTGTAAATAAAGGAATTGAGATATCAAGATAGAGAGAATGGGCTGGTATTGAATTGCTCAGTAGTGCAGGTATTGCAATGCTTAGGATCTCCAATTCTGTCGTCGCACCCGTCGCCAACAGCACCTGTCGCGGCGGCTGTCCGTTAGCTGTCGCGGCAGCGAACACTAACTCCGTACTCCAAGTTTGGCAAGAATCCCAGATCTGCCTTGGCCTATCCCTAGGTCCAAGTCTGTCGATGATCACGTCTTTGATGATACCTCCCGGCGTGAATCGAAGGATGAACACTGATGTGTATGAATTCTTCCTTAGCCACTTAACCTTGCCCTATCCCTAGGTACGAGATAGTTCAACTATAAACTAGAGAACTTGCTTTTATCTCTTTCGTATACTTAACTCTCCCGATGCTAAGTAAATGGATAACCTCACAATGCTCTCTCGATGCTCTTGCAAGATATTAAAACCGAAATAAGAGAACTTGAAGTTTATTTTATTGAACTTGGAAAATCCTAAAACAAAACAACCCTTGCAACTACTTTACAAAACAACCCGTGGCCCTAGGGGGAATTTAGAACATGTCGACGACGGGTAAACGGCAGGGGTTTAGGTTATCGGTTATGGGGGTATTCGATGCCTCCTAGGTTAAAGCTATGCCCTTATATAAGCTTTGGGCTCAAGTATTCTAAGTTAACAAGGATTACAACTTTAATGAAAAGTAAGATTCTAATAAATGCTTAATCTCTAAGGATTCCTACTTTTCAGCCGCCTCCTTGTTTCATGGGAATTCTTCTCCTTGAGCTTTGACTTGACATATCTTTCGATCCGGGGCTTGGAAAATTATTTGACTTTCACACGACAGACGAGCAGATTTTTCTCTATCTATCGAGGTCCACTTCACTTTTCCTCTTCATAAGGCTGCTGTCACCTTGCTGTCACGACAGGTCCATGGCAGCTTCGTCCTCATCGTCTACTTGTCCAGCTCAGTTCTCCTGCTTCTCTGCCCTGCGCCTGCCTTCTTTGTCAACCATGGCAGTATCCTGCAAAATAAGCCATCTTTTAGTAGAATCCGTGCCTTTAGTGAATTTGTGATGTTTTACTGTAAACTGACCTAAATGCAATGCAATGATGCTTGAATGCAGCAGAAATATGGGTTAAAAAGGGTGTAAATAATAGAACTTTTACACACTCAACAGTCAACGACCATTTTAAAATTTGGTTACCTAACCAACTGACTCCAACGGTCAAAACATTTAAACCGACTCGAATTTAAAATTCATTAAGACCGTATCGATACGGATGGAGCCGTATCGGTACGCCATTCAAACTCTTTAAACTTTTACGAAGGAGCGTATCGATACAACTTGAGTCTATTTCGATACGAGTTCCGACAGTAGCCAACTTTGTAAAAAAGGTATCGATACGCTAGAAGCGTATCGATACACCTGGGCGATTTTCAATAGTTTGGCCTTGGAACACTTAGAAACTATTTTGAGTTTGAGTTTTTCAAATCAGTTTTAAAGTGTTGGTGATTTAAAACTTATTAAGGGACTTATAAAAACAATTTTAAGTTTTTCAAGTTGATCCTTAAAGATTTAATTATATCAAAATCAAACATAGGTTTTACAATCTCTCCCTTTTTGATATAACAAAACTAAAACTTAAAATTTTTGACACTTTGAAAAACTTTACAAAGTTAACTCCCCCTTAATATAAGCTAAGTAACTTTTAAGTTGAAATCAGAATTTTTAAATTGTTGTGAGCTAGTTTCTCTCCCCCTTTTTGTTAGATCAAAAATATTGAGACAAGATATAGGTGCATAATATAGGCAAAGGTATAAATAAGCAACATTAATATTATTAATCATAGCATCAAACTTAAAAATCCAACAAAACATGAAATCAAAGCATAGGTTTAATAATAAACTTAGTCCTAAGAACATAAAACAAAGATGCATAAAATAGAAAATCCTAAATGATATGCATGAGATGCAAGAAGAAACGTCTAGGCATCATCTTCGTTGTCTTCATCATCTTCATCATCAACTCCCATTGGATCATTGTCCCTCATGCTATTGCGCCACTCATCATGGAAAGCGGAGAGGGAAATATTCAAAGAATTATGACCGCTTTCAAGAGATGTGAGGCGATTCTCCATGCTCGTCATCCTTGTATCAAAAGTTGTTTCAAGGGCGGTAAAACGATTTCCCATGTCCGTGCGCAACCCGATAAATTGCTCATTGAGGAATGTCATGAGAGCATCCATGGAGGGTTGAGGAGCTTGAGGAGCTTGATTACCTTGAGGTTCTTCAAATACGGCGGCGGCCTCGGGTGGTAGCTCGGAAAGACGTACCCATTCACCATTAAAATAATGGAACTTTCTCCGTGCAAGAGATCGTTCATCAATGGGATCGTGGAGGGGAGTTGGGTAGTCAAAAGAGAAATCAATATCCTTTTTCATAAAGAAATAACTTAAGGTCGTACCATATGTAAAGGAGGTGACGAGAGATGTGTGACGATTTTGCACAAGATAGAGGATTCCCCCGAACATAATTCGAGCAAGATTTGGGCGCTTTCGCTCACGGAAGCAACAGATCCAAAAATCATCCATTTGACGGATGATAGAGTATTTTCCTCCGGAGGGCCTAAACCACTAAGACACCATCAAATGGAGGATCCGATCTTGAGCATTTAGGGCAGTGACTGAGCCACTAAGAACATGCCCTAAAGCATTCTCATCTTCAAGGCCTTCATCCTCTAATTTAAAAACTTCACAAATGGATTTGACATCAAGGATGAATTTCTTTCCCATGAGATAAGAATTAATGGCGACAACTTCCCCATTGCGAGAAATACATTTGGCATTAGTGTAGAAAATCAAAACTAAAAGACGGTAATAAAAGCTGGGAATAGATAGAAAATCCATGAAATTCCAATGTCGAAGCAAAGAAAGATATTCAAATTTAAAGCGCTCCGAGTCGAGAAAAGGAATGGATATTACCCTTTCCGCACGAATCTTATAATTCTCAAATTGACGAAAATATGCTAGACCCGCGGGACCTTCAAAGGATTGTTCATAGATGGAAGTGTAGTTCGGTCGTGCAACCATTCCAAGATTGGATGATTCACCGGTTTGAGAAACCCTTGATCGCTTCCTCGATTCCTTTGGTGCCATGATCTAAAAGAGAAATCATGCATAAAGATTTCTTCAATTTTGGTTAAGAACCAAGGTAAAAAAAATTTTGAAAATAAATTAAAGATTTGAAGAAAAAAGAAATTTTGAAGAACAAAAGTTTTAAAAAAATATGAATCATAAAAAAACAAAACAAAAAAAATTGAAAAAGAAAAAGAAAGAAATTTTACCTTGATAGAAACTTGAGAGATTGAAGAAAATTCTAGCACAATTTTGATGAGAAGGAGCCTAAAGCTTTGCTTGATAGAAAACTTCTTTTAGATTTTGAGTTGTGGGGTGAAAATATGAGGGAGGAAGAGCCCTTTTATAGGCAAAAACGGCTAGGGTTTTTAGGGTTTGAAGAATTTTAATTTTGGTAAAAGTTTAAGACTTTAAATGCCAAATTAAAAGCTGTCTGCGCGATCGAGTATCGATACGCCTGAGGGTGTATCGATACAGGGGTAGAAACGTCATTTTCGTAAAAATGCCCGTTGGAGAATCGTATCGAAACGGATGAGATCCGTATCGAAACGATTTGAAGCTCGTATCGATACGGGTTTAATCGTATCGATACCCGTTTAAGTAAAATGAATTATGGGAAACTGAATGAAGAGCACGTATCGATACGCGTAGATTCGTATCGATACCCTATGCCCAGAAATGCATCTTTAGGCCTAAGAACAACCATAGGCTCGATTTTAACATCTCCTAAGGGTATGCAAATGATGAATGAACAGTTCTAAGCATATTTTAATAGAAACATACTCCCCCTAACTATAGGCATGGATATTTTCAAGAGTTACAACACATAAACATGCAATTTCACAAAATCAAGCATTTTTAAGCACAAAGAGGTCCTAAAAGGTCAAGATAGGCTAGCTAGACCTAACTCTCTCCTAAGGGACCAAAAACGCTCTTTATCTAAAGGTTTTGTAAATATATCCACTAATTGGTTCAAGGTATCAACATATTCAATAACAACATCATTTTTCAAAACATGATCTCTAATAAAATGATGTCGAATTTCTACGTGTTTAGTTCTAGAGTGTTGGATGGGATTCTTAGTAAGACAAATGGCACTAGTGTTGTCACACTTAAGGGGTATGGTTTATACTTCAACACCATAATCTAAGAGTTGTTGCTTCATCCAAAGGACTTGAGCAGAACAACTCCCTAAGGATATGTACTCCGCTTTGGTGGTAGATAAGGCTACGCTATTTTGTTTCTTAGAGAACCAAGATACGAGCATACTACCTAAGAATTGACATGTCCCGGAAGTACTTTTCCTATCTATCTTACATCCCCCATAATCCGCATCCGAATAAGCATGAAGGCTAAAGGAAGAGTCTTTAGGATACCAATAGCCTAAAGTAGGTGTGTCTCTAAGGTATCTAAAAATTCTCTTAATGGCAACTAAGTGTGATTCTCTAGGACTAGCTTGAAACCTAGCACACAAGCAAACACTAAACATAATATCCGGTCTACTTGTGGTAAGGTAAAGCAAAGAACCTGTCATGGATCTATAAAGCTTAGAATCAACACACTTACCTCCTTCATCTTTGTCAAGCTTTATGGAAGAACTCATAGGAGTGGCTTGAGGTTTTGCATTCTCCAAGCCAAACTTCTTGAGCATATCATTCACGTACTTAGCTTGATTTATGAAGGTGCCATCCTTCCTTTGTTTGATTTGGAGTCCCAAAAAGAATGAGAGCTCCCCCATCATGCTCATCTCGAACTCACCTTGCATTAGCTTAGAAAACTCTTTACAATAACACTCATTAGTAGAACCAAAAATGATATCATCAACATATATTTGAACTACTAAGATGTCATTGTTATATCTTTTTATGAAGAGTGTTGTATCCACCTTTCCTTTTTCAAAACCCTTTTCAATTAAGAAATTTGAAAGTCTCTCATACCAAGCTCTAGGAGCTTGTTTTAAACCATAGAGAGCTTTTGTAAGTTTAAACACATGGTTTGGAAATTTTGAATCCTCAAAACCCGGTGGTTGTTCAACATACACCTCTTCATTTATAAAACCATTTAAAAAGGCACTTTTCACATCCATTTGAAAAAGCTTGAAATCATGATAACATGCAAATGCAAGCAACATCCTAATAGCTTCCATCCTAGCTACGGGTGCATAAGTCTCATCAAAATCAATTCTCTCTTCTTATGTATAGCCTTGAGCAACAAGCCTAGCCTTGTTTCTCACTATATTACCACTTTCATCTAATTTATTCCTAAAAACCCATTTTGTTCCTATAGTAGATTGATCATTAGGCCTTTCAACTAATGTCCAAACTCTACTTCTCTCAAATTGATTTAGTTCCTCTTGCATGGACAAAATCCAAAAATCATCTTTTAAAGCTTCTTTAACATTTTTAGGCTCAATGCATGAAAGAAATGCAACATGGTTCATTAATTTGAGAGAGGATCTAGTAGTTACCCCCTTGGATGGATCACCCAAGATTTCACCACCTTTGACATAGTTTAACTCCCTTGGGTAAGACATCTCCCTTTCCTCAAGAGCCAAGTCCTTCAAGGCTTCAAGAGGTGGATCTTGTGTATCCTCATCTTTAGTTGGAATCTCATCCACCTTTGACATTTTTCCTTCATCAATGGCATCAAGGATTCCTACATCATCATCATCACAAGATTCCTTCCTCGGAAGGAGGTTATCATCGAAAACAACATGTATTGACTCTTCAACTACTAGAGTTCTTTTATTAAATACACGATAGGCTTTAGAGTTTAAAGAGTACCCTAAGAAAATAGCTTCATCACTTTTAGCATCAAATTTACCTAAGTTTTCTTTACCATTATTCAAAACAAAACACTTGCAACCAAAAGGATGGAAATAACTAATGTTAGGCTTCTTAGATTTTAAAATCTCATAAGGTGTTTTCTTCAAAATTGGCCTAATCATTACTCGATTTATAATATAGCAAGCGGTATTTGTGGCTTCCGCCCAAAAATATTTAGGTAAATTATTTTCGCAAAGCATGGTTCTAGCCATTTCTTCTAAAGTTCGATTTTTCCTCTCAACTACCTCATTTTGTTGAGGAGTGCGAGGTGCGGAAAAATTGTGGCTAATCCCATTTTCATTTAAAAACTCATCGAAACCTAGATTTTGAAATTCGGTTCCATGATCACTTCTAATGTGAGAAATTTTAAGTTCGAGATCATTTTGAGTTATTTTAGAAAATGTGATGAATTTTTCTAAAGCCTCATTCTTTGTACTTAAGAATAGAACCCAAGTATACCTAGAATAGTCATCTACAAGCACAAAAGCATATGATTTTCCACCCAAGCTCATTGTTCTAATAGGCCCAAAAAGATCCATATGAATCAATTGTAAACATCTACTAGTAGAGACATCATTTATGGATTTAAAAGAAGTTCTATGTTGTTTACCCTTTGAACATGCATCACAAATTTTATCATTAGAAAATTTAAGTTTGGGTAAACCTCTAACTAGATTAAGGGAAATTAATTTTTCTAAGACACTCATGCTAGCATGTCCTAATTTTCTACGCCAAAGCCATGAGTCATGTTCATCATCTGTAACTAAGCATGTATGAGATGAATGAATGTCATCTAGATGCACCATGTAAATGTTCCCTATGTGATGACCAATGAGCATTAGTTGATTTGTTTTAATGTTTACAATTCTGCAACCACTTTTATCAAATATAACATTAAAACCCTTGTCACACAATTGACTAATACTCAACAAGTTATGCTTAAGACCGTTAACATACAAAACATTTTCAATGAAAATAGACGAGTGATTACCAATGGAGCCTATTCCTTCAATGTGGCCTTTGGAGTTGTCACCGAAAGTTACCACTCCACCACCTTTAGGCTTTAGTTCCACAAATCGACTCTTGTCACCGGTCATGTGTCTTGAGCATCCACTATCAAGGTACCAAGAATTTTTGCTTGAAGCTTTAGCCTTGTAGCAATGCTCCCCCTACGAACAAAGAAATTAGGCCTTGATTTTTGGTACCCAAATCATTTTGGGTCCATGAGTGTTAGCCTTCAACATTTTGGTTCCCTTAGGAATCCAAGAAGCAATAGCATTCATATCATTAGAAATAATGAGTTCCTTAGGAACCCAAACACTCCTAACTCTTTGACCTCTAGATTGCTTATTAAAATTTCTTTGTTTAGGTATAAAAGGTTTTCTTTTTACATATTGGGATTTAGAATGATTTCCTTTTTCAAAATTATTTTTCCCAATAGCAATGGATGTTTTAAGATTATCCACTTCCTTTGTGTGATAATCTTGAAAATCGAAAAGAAGTTTTTCAAGTTCAAGATTTTTTTGTTTTAAGATCATTTGAAAGATTTACTAAAAACAAAACCTTCTTTTCCAATTCGGAGTTAGCTTTAGAAAATGTCTCATTTTGATTTTTCAAATCGGAAATGATTTTCTTGTTTTTCAAAATGGACTCTTTGTATTTTTCTACTAACTCATCATACACTTCTTGCAATTCATCATAAGCATCTTGAAGTTCATCAATAGTAAAATCGAAATTGGATAAGTGAGAGTTTACCTTAGGTTCATCATCAATGGCCATGAGACATAGATTGGCCACTTCCTCCTCTTCCTCGGATGACTCGTCGTCACTCCAAGTAGCTATTTGTTCTTTGAGCTTGTTCTTCTTCCAAAGCTTTTCTTTTTCAATTGAGGACACTCGGAACGGATGTGACCCGGTTTCTTGCATTCATAACAAGTAATTTGGTCCTTCTCTTCTTCCTTGCTTTTACTCTTGAAGTCTCCCTTTCTAATGAATTTTCTTCCACGATTTGACTTCATGAACCGAGTAAAACGTTTGGCCAACATAGCCATCTCCTCATCTTCATCCTCACTAGAATCGCTTTCTTGATGTGAAACTTTTAGTGTGATTCCCACTTTCTTCTTCTCAACTTCCTTCTCCTCCACTATTTTCTTCTCTTGTTCTCTTCCCTTCCTCATAATCTCATGTGTGAGTAGAGATCCAACAAGAGCATCAAGCTTGAGAGTCTTCAAATCTCTAGCTTCAATAATGGCCGTTCTCTTACCATCCTATGACTCCGAAAGAGAGTACAACAACTTTCTCACTAGCTTGTCTTCGGGAATGATTTCGCCGAAACCCTTCAAACCGTTGACAATGACCGAGAACCGATCAAACATCTTGGAGACACTTTCTTCGGGGTCCATCTTGAAGTTCTCATAGCTTAGATTGAGTAGCCCAATCTTTGTCTCCTTGACATCACTAGTTCCCTCATATGTTGTCTCGAGAGTGTCCCAAACCTCCTTGGCATTTTCGATTGAAGACACCTTGGAGTAGATATCCGAACCAAGTGCACAAAATATTACATGAAGAGCTTTGTCATTCACTTGCATCCTTCTTCTTTCATCATCCGTCATTTCGGCTTTGACTTTTGGGACAAACCTTTCTCCATCTCTCTTCATGGGAATGTATGGACCTTCTTCAACTACATCCCACACCATATAGTCGGTAGACTTGATGAAAAGCCTCATCCTATTCTTCCAATAAGGATAGTTATCCCTATTGAAGAATAGTGGCTTGGTGGTGGATTGGGACTCATAGTTGGATGTGGATGCCATTGCTTGACTTGTTGTTGATCAAACTCTCCTAGAATCGACTTAAGAGGGTTGTAATCCTTCCAATGAGTGTAGCTCTGATACCAATTGTTGAGTTGACCGAACACTTGCAAATGGCCAAGAGGGGGGTGAATTGGCAATTAAAATTTTGGTGGAGAGAAAGATTGAAAATAAAAATGACACAAGGGGTTATAGTGGTTCAAGTTCTCCAAATGAACTCTACATCCACTACCTTAGTTCCCACTAAGGTTTTTCAAACAATTCACTACTTGAATTCGTCCCCTTTTCTTGGATAAGGAGGAAACCTTACAATATCGATTAAGCTTTCTACCCAAAGCTTAATCCACTCAAATTATAAAGAAAGATTGTGGTAAACTCAAATGTTTCCTCTCAAAGGATAATTGTCTACCCAATTACAATTTCAACAACCCCAAACTCACAATACAAAAAGACAATTTGAAACACACTAGAGTTGGGTACAAAAATTTGACTTTGAATAGCTCAAGGGTTTGGATTTTTGCTTTGATGATGCTTGAATGTTGAATGGTTGTTGCTGACCTTCAAAGGGCTTCATTTTATACCTCCTCCATTAATTCTAGCCGTTTGGGTGGTTGGGAACATGAATAGAGCCGTTGGAACCCTCTCTTACCACTATAAATGCACTTCTGCAGCTATCCGTATCGGTACACGGGGAGCCGTATCGATACATGTCTCAGAAAAGAAAGAGTCGTTGTGTGCAATAAATAAGGGGTATCGATACGCACGTAAGCGTATCGGTACGGGGTATCGAAACGGCTAAGACCGTATCGATACCTTTTTCTCAACTTAACTCACTATCGAAATCCGTTTCGATATGAGGGTTTACCGTATCGATACGGGTCAACGACCATTTTAAAATTTGGTTACCTAACCAACTGACTCCAATGGTCAAAACATTTAAACCGACTTGAATTTAAAATTCATTAAGACCGTATCGATACGGATGGAGCCGTATCGGTACGTTATTCAAACTCTTTAATCTTTTACGAAGAAGCGTATCGATACAGCTTGAGTCTGTTTCGATACGAGTTCCGACAGTAGCCAACTTTGTAAAAAAGGTATCGATACGGCTAGAAGCGTATCGATACACCTGGGCGATTTTCAATAGTTTGGCCTTTGAACACTTAGAAAATATTTTGAGTTTGAGTTTTTCAAATCAGTTTTAAAGTGTTGGTGATTTAAAACTTATTAAGGGACTTATAAAAACAATTTTAAGTTTTTCAAATTGATCCTTAAGGATTTAATTATATCAAAATCAAACATAGGTTTTACACACTCTAAATCCTTGTGTTCATTTCTTATATTTTTAGCTTCCACTAAAACACCCAAAAATCCAATTTTCTCCACACTTGGCAAGCATCTCGGTTGTGACCATCGAGCCCAACAATTGGTATCAGAGCTTGGCTCAATTGAAGAGAATTAACATCCTATTGAGGCAATCTATCAAGCTCGAACAACATTTCAAACAACCGGTTCAATGGCGCAATCCATCGACAAGCCACCTTCTTCGGCGGGATCAACTACGCTTATTAGAATACGAGAATGATGTTCTTTGTCAAATCCAAAGACTACAAGCTTTGGGACATTATTGAGGATGATTCGTTCATACCAAAAAGAAGCAAGGTGGAATGGAGTGCCGACTACCACAAGAAGATGGAACTTAATTGCAAGGTTTTGCACTTCCCCTTTTGTGCACTTAACCTCAACATTTATGAGAAGATGTCTTCTTGTGAGAGTGCCAAGGAAGTATGGGACAAGCTTGAAGTTACATACGAGGTAACGAACGAAGTAAATGAGACTAAGAACGACCTTCTCAACCACGAGTATGAGAACTTCAAGATGGATCTGGAAGATGACATTGAGAAGATGTTCCATCAATTCTCCACCATCACCAATAGACTAAAAGGCTATGGAGAAGTCATTTCGAAAGAAAAGCTTGTCCGAAAGCTTATCTACTCATTTTACGAGTCATGGGACTAAAAAAAGATCGCCATCATCGAAGCCAAAAATCTCAAGACCTTGAAGCTTGATGAACTCATGGGATCATTTTTCACTTACCAAATCATGAAGAAAGACAAAGAAGAAGAGAAGAAAAAGGAAGAGATAAGAAAGATGGGGAAGAAGAAGATCATAGAGCTAGGCATCAACGTGAGTGTCGTTGCTCTCAAATCCTCCACATATCATTATGTAGAACTAAGTGAGGAGGAAAACGAAGATGAAAAGATGGCCTATCTCTTCAAGAAATTCACTCGGTTCATGAAAAGCGAATTGAAGAATTCTAAGCATGAATCAAAGAAGAAGATGAAGGATTCCCATAAGTCCAACAAAAAGGGATCATCTTCAAAGAAAGCATAAGTGGCAACATGGAGTGATGAAGGCTCCACTGATGATGAGGTAGCCCACATATGCTTCACGGCCCTCAATGAGGGGAAGGTAACTTCTAACTCATCTAGTTCAAATTCATATTCTTTTGATGAGTTACAAGAAGCCTATGATGAATTGGTTTTTGAATTCAAGGCTTCATTTTCGAAAAACAAAAAATTGATTTCAAAGTTAAAAATTGAAAATGATTTTCTTTCTAAAACCAATTTAGAGTTTGAAGCAAAAATCAATGGTTTTGAGCTTAAAGTCTTAAGTTTACAAGAATTGCTTCAAACGATTGAAAAGGATCATCTAAGGAGATTAATGATCTTAAGAAAGAAAAAAGATTTGATTTCCAATGAACTTCAAAAGAAAAACAATTTGGGAAAATCACATTTTTATGTGAGACAATCTAGTGCCCCTAGATTTTTAAATGGAAAAGTTTTTAGAAGTATTTAGGTCCCAAAAGGACTAAGTACTTCAACTAAAAATGATGAAATTGAAAAATGCATTCCAAAGGAGACTAAACTTTGTGTTACTAATGTTTATGAATCCAAAGCAATTTGTATACCATAAATTACTTGATTGTCTTATTTAGGTGTGATAGAGATTGGTCAACAAGTCTGAATTTGAGCGGGAGCTCCAGGCACACAAATAGAGCACTTGAAGAAGGAAGGCTTCACATCCTCCATTGGCTTCAAGTGTGGTAAAATTAGTTGAATTTCTTTTCATTTAGTTTTATTTCTTTTAATTCAACTAATTTAATCATATTGTTGGACTAACATTGTTTGATGCTTTGAGTAAGGGGAGCCAATTTTTAAAACCAAATTTTTTTAATTGTGTCAATTTTTTACCTCCTAAGTTATTTTGAGCCTAATGTCTTTTTAAATTCTTTTTGATATAACAAAAAAGGGGGAAATTGTTTGAAAAATTAATTTTTCAAGAGAATAAGGGGAGCTTTAATTTCATTCAAATTTTAAAAAAATACAAAGGGGAGAATCCCAAACAATTTTTTAAGTTAGTTTTATTATATCAAAAAGAGGGAGATTGTAGAACTAATTGTTTTGATATAATAATTGAAAAATGTTTTGGACTAAATTGAAAAGAATTTAAAATATGTTTTTAGTCAAAACAACTTGAAATTATGTTTAAGGGTTTTTAAAAGGCTTTGGAATAACTTAAAATGTTTTTAAAGTAGCCAAACCAGTGTTTTTCAAGTACCTATACCGATACGGTCTGGTACTGTATCGATACGCCCCAGGGTTTTAGCTACAGTAAAATTCCAGTAGCCAAAACCCATACTAATACGCTTTGTCGTATCGACACGGTATGTTTTAAATAGCTAATAGCTAGTTCGCGTATCGATACGCCCAACTACCCCAACGATTATTTTTCCAACGGTCTTTTAAATTGCAGGACTGTATCGATACGCTAGCCAAGCCTATCGATACGCACCAGCTTGAAGTTCTCAATGGCTATTTCCTTATCGGGACCGTATCGATACGCTAGCCAAGGGTATCGATACGCACCAGCTTGAAGTTCTCAACGACTATTTTCTTATCGGGACCGTATCGATACGGATTCAAGGGTATCGATACGTCAAGCTGCAGAACTGCATTTATGGTGGGAAATAAAGGCTTCAACGACTCTAATTCAACCCCAGCGGTCCTCAACGGCTACAAACTCAATTAGGAGTATAAAAGGGACCTTCAAGCATCAAGAGATGGTTAACGCTTCAATTGTAACAACATTATGATGTTAAATTGTCTTTAGAACTTAATTGTTATTCTCTTGTATAGACAAAACACTTGTGAGCCAAAATTTTTAAATTTGCTCAAGTGTATATGTTTTGGGTGAGTGCTTAGAGTTGCAAACACATACATATTAGAGGGATTTCTAGTTTGCTTTGAATTTCTCTTGTTAGAGAGTGTTTGATCAAGCTTTGGGTAGAAAACTTGATCGTTGTAACGATTTCCTCCTAAGCTGAGAAAATAGGACGAAATTCAATAGTGAATTTGGTTGAAATCCTTAGTAGGAAGCTAAGATAGTGGATGTAGGCTTTAGATTAGAAAGCCGAACCACTCAAAATCCTTGTGTTTAACTCTTATATTTTTAGCTTCCACAAAATCACCCAAAAATCCAATCTTTTTCACACTTGGCAAGCATTTCGGTTGTGGCCATCGAACCCAACAATACCTAACATTTAGATACATACCTTAGTTACAAGCTTGATTGTGCATATCATATTTTAAAATAAAGTAATGCAATTAAAAAGGCAAAGGATGCTCGGGAAGGTTACTAGCCTATCCCGAGACTTTAAAATACACTCACAGTTTGTTTCGAGCTAGTTTTGTTCCCGAATCATGATCCCCTTTTGTTTATCTACTATTTGATCTACTTTAGCCCTTACACCTTCAATTTCTTCTTGGTCTAATGTGACAAAGAGTGTAGCCATGCATTAGAACAATTCCTAACAACCATTTACTTGTAAAACTACTCAATTACTAATGTGTACATATAATTTCACACCAAACAACCCACTAACTTTTATATCAAAGCAAAACAATTCATACATTGGCATACATACTTAAATATTTCAAAACAACCCTTACCATATTTGTATACATTCAAAATAGTCCTTATGCTTTCATTTTTACACAAAACAGTCCTAATCACACATGCTCACATATTTATGCACCAAAACAGTCCACACGAAGCCTTAACAGCCCCTTACACTTGCAAAACAGTCCCAAATTCATATTCATACATATAAATTCTCAAAACAGTCCACTAATGTCTATGTATATGCAAAGTCGTCATGCTTTCATATACAAACAATTACATTCTCAAAACGGTCCACTAATGTCTATGTAAATGCAAAACTGTTCTGTTTTCATATACACATAAATACATGCTCAAAACAGTCCACTAATGTCTATGTAAATGCAAAATTGCCCTGTTTTTACATACACACAATTACATGCTCAAAACAGTCCACTAACGTCTATGTAAATGCAAAACTGCCATGTTTTCATATACACACAATTGCATGCTCAAAACAATCCATATATTTTCCTATGTTTCCAAAACAATTCAATATTGAATTTTAATAAGCAATGTCATCCAACTCAAACCATACTGTTAAGTATGACTCATATACTGTTAAAGGAAATATGCTAGAGCGAATTAATTGTACTGTGGAGGGTTACTTATATATATGCCTATTATTTGTAACCTAATTTGATTGATTGAATCAATAAGAAAAATAGCCGCTCTTGCCCCCGATGACATAAGCACATTGCTAAACCTCGTTAATCTCTTGTGTTCTTGATTGTTTGTTTTCTTGTTTGTTTGCCTTACTTCACAACACATACAATCAAACAATGACTCATTCGAACACTAAATTCACCTCAAAAATTTTAAGACTCGTTATCAAGCAACTTGACATCCTAAACTATGTCACAATTTTACAAAATCATGGTCATCCATAATAGTCACCATTTACAAATTCATATCATGGATTTGATTCACTATAAATCTAGTAACACATAACATAGAAGGAAATTCATAAAAAGTTCTCAAATTGAATTCTGAATTAAAGAAAGGAAGATAATGCTTACCTTATCCTTAAGCTACTCAATTAATGGTTCAAAGAACTTAGATTATCTAAGCTTAAATCCTCAAATTTCCATGGCTAAAATCCTTTTGCTCTCTAATTTAGGGGTTTCAGCCTTAGAAAGGAAAGAAGAAAAAGATGAAAACTTGGTGCATCATTCTTCATCCAAATGTCGAGATTGCTCCCCTCCCCTCACACTTGCCTTTAGCTTTGCATGGCAAGTGTACAAGCCCACCCGTTTATGATTATTTAGCATGCAACCTTGTAAATTTACAATGCATTTGGTTTAACCCTTCACTAATTGGCTATTCAGGTTTTCTTTACTTTGATTTAATCCCCAAACACTTAATTAGTATAATATATGATAATTCTAGGGAAATTTAACTTGCAATTTATTGTAGCGTACTCCTAAACCAATGTTTGGGACATTACATGATCATCAAACAAAATTACGTACATATGTCATTCACAATATTCACAGAAATTCAGAATTTACAGAAATTTACCACCTCTCATGTTCGAGAATATCTCGAATCAAATTCGTGGCTACCAAGATTATGAGGTTCATAGGTCCCTAAACAAAATTTAATTAAGTTTTAAACCCCACTCATCCCTTAAGGTTTACTTAGAAGCAAAAGTAGCCACACTATAAGGTCTTAATTGTAATACCCTAAACTTTAGCCTAGGAGAATGTTACATTAGAACCCTATGTTAGATTTCTATAATTGTAAAAAAATTCGATTGAATCTATTATAATCTTTAGGGCCAAAATTGAAATAGGAAAACTTGAATAGCTAATTATCAACGTGACTAAATCGATCCTAGATTTTAATTAGAGGGATGCATGCTAATGATTCTTTAATTAAAGGGCATGAACACTTGTCCAAACTTGGCCAAGCTAGGTGTTGGAAGGGGGAGTGTTCACAGCAATTGATGGGGAATTTGGGGATGAAAAAAAAAGCAAGTTCATCATCTTCCTTCCATCTTTCCCTAAAAACAAAATTGAATTAGTGAGAGAATTGAGAGAATGTTGAAAATCTGATTCATCCTAGCTCAAATTTAAGCTTGATCAAAAGGTGTCTAATTAGGAAGGTAACTCCCTTGTTTTCCTTCTTGATCCTAGTGATTTTATGCTTAGGTTGTAGAAGAATTTTGATTATAAACATGTATATCATGAGATTGTTTGAAATTAAGCAAATGATTGAAATTGAAAGTGCTATATTTGAATTGTGTATACATGATTGTATATGGACTAATTTGAATGAATCAATGTGTGCTTGTGAAATCTATCCAAAATTTTGAATATAGGTTCAAACATAGATTGCTTTGGGGGAATAAAAGTGAACATGTATGGACTGCCTTGTTTTGCTTATACATGAATTTAATTGGACTGTTTTAAACACAAATAAATGCACAATGACTATTTTGATAAAATTTAGGGGGGTGGTTTAAATGAATTAAAAAATAAGGGAGGATTATTTTATTAGGCTTTAGGGTTGTTATGTGCATAATTAGAAGCATGAGGGTTGTAAAAGTAAAATTAACCATGTATATCATTGTGTAAACTATTTGTGAATATGTATGTGAAATTCTAAATGATGAGGGACAAATTTGTATTATAATAAATAATAGTGGGCTGCTTGGTAAAACTGTAAATGTGTACATATGAGAATGAAAGTTGTTTGAATGTGTAGAATCATGTCAGAGACTGTTTCGATGTACACCGAAAGCATGCTGGACTGGTTGAGTTGTATATGTATTTATGCATGAAATTTGGGGTTGATTTGAATGCATAATGAGATGTGTGGACTGTTTTGAGTGGTTTAAAATCTGGGAATTGTTTTATGTATGTGCAAGGATTGATTTATAAGTTTGAGGACTATTTTGAGTGTTTGTGATTTTTGTGGAAAGTTCTGGACAATTATGAGAACAATTGGACTGTTTTGGTATGGATTAAAATGCTTGGTGAAATATTTTGATGTGTTTAAATGTGTATGTTTTTACTAGTGGATTGTTGTATGTGATTTGGTAGATGTAAATGTGAAATTGAGTAGTAAGCAAAGGACTGAGTATTAGGAGCTCTTCTAATGCAGCATTGCACTTTTTGTTACATTTAGACCAAGAGGGAATTGGATAACTAAGGGCTAACGAGGGGAAAATAGTGGATAAACAAAAAGGAGTCGTAATCTGAGAACAAAACTAGCTCGGAGTAACTGTGAGTGTAGTTTAAAGTCTCGGGATAGATTGAAACTATCTCCAACATCTTTATTTGTTTCATTTAATTCTTGCTCTCACATTAAGTTGAATTTTTACTTAAATGACTAAGCTTGGATTACAAGGTAAGTACTAAATTATAAGTTACATATAGTCGAAAGCTACCTATGATGGAATGTGATTAATTGTGCTATGATATGTTTGCTAGATATATACGACTGAACATGGTTGATACACTATGAGATGATTGTTATATATACGAAAGTTATTTGTGATTTGAAATGTTTGTTAGTTTGAAAGCTACCTATGATGGAATGTGATTGATTGTGCTATGATATGTTTGCTAGATTGAAAGCTATATACGACTGAACATGGTTGATACACTATGAGATGATTGATTATGCTATGAAATGTTTGTTAGTTCAAAAGCTACCTATGATGGAATGTGATTGATTGTGCTATGATATGTTTGCTAGATTGAAAGCTATATACGACTGAACATGGTTGATACACTATGAGATGATTGTTATATATACGAAAGTTATTTGTGATTGGAAATGTTTGTTACGTCAAGGAATAAGCCATGCTTGCATAGTAACAAGAATGTGAAACTATACTCATTCTTGAAATGAATAACAATAATCTATGTTCACTTGATACCTTGAATGAGATTAAATATGTATGAAATGCTATGTAAGAACAATACTTGTTTGATAAACACATGTGGTTGAATGTGTTGTTTGTTATGAAATAAGCCTTAATGGTATGAAAGAAATATTGTGAAACAATACTTACCTATAATAAGAAAATGATAAGTTTATGGCTATGATGCCTTTTGTTTGAAAGTAATGAAATAATGAGAAATTCACATGAGGTGAATATATACTCAAATTGAAAAGGGGTAATGAGATATTGATGTGATGATATGATAAGAAGCTAAGCTCACTTTGTTATTAGAAAGATGATAAATGTGAAAGCCTTGGGTTCGAGTCAATAATATGTATAGTTGGCATGCCATAGTGTTCATAGAGCTCGTGTTTGGGGTAGACTATGATCCTGGACATAGGTCCTTATTTGGCGACAGTAGAAGGGAAGTTTTATGGTCACTTGGTAACAGTAGGAGGGATTGACCGATACTATGGGTATCATTTTATTTGGTAACAATTGGTTGATGATTCATATACCTAGGCTGTTACTTGATTCTCAAGGTTGATTTAAAAGAAAATATGAGAATTGGTAAACTACCTAAGTAAATCTATCTTGCTATGACTTGAATAATAAGTAACCTTATCTTACTATGAATTGTATGATAAGTAAACCTATCTTGCCATGGATTGTATAGAAAGTAATCTGATCTGTTACGATTTGTATAATAAGAAATTATAACTAGTTTATGGTTGATCACTACTTTAGAAGAATAGATGGATATGATATTATGCTTTTATATATATATATATATATATATATATATATATATATATATACATTCGATTGATAGAATATAGATATGGTTTATTCGAAAACTCTCGAACTTATATCAATGCGTTTTCTTTTGGATTCTAACTATGCTTTGTTAGTTATCATATGTGTCAAGTAACTGCCGTTTTTTATATGAATTGTTAGCTATCTTATGTGCCAAGCAAAACACGATTATAAAGTACTAAGTTAGATAGTTGGAGAGATTAGAAAAACAAGGCTATGTTAGTAGGAATTATGAGTTTATAATTAATAAAGTATCGAAGTAACTTGTATAATAAGTAATACACATATTCTTGAATATGAAACATGCTTTTTGGAGAATAAATAGACTTTAATTTGGTTGTGGTTACAATTGAGTATGATATTCATTTACTTTTGAATTAATAAGTTATCAAACCTATAAGCAAATACTTGATTAGAACATCTTGTATTATACTGCTTAACTTCTTGTTCAACTTAAAGTTATGCAAGATTAAAAGATTAAATAAAAAGAAAGATAGATGATATATGAATTAAGTAACGCTTGGTTGTGAGTGATTATGATTGATATCTTTTGTGATAAGAAATCTCTATATGGTTAACTTATGTTTAATCAAGAAAATCATGAAAGTATATAAGATAAAATAAGGAGCTATGGAAATGACTTTCTTAGCAAGTAAAATGTATCTTTTGATTAATGAGTGTTCTTTCGAGTGGATAATTATGCTTGATAAAGAGCCTATACACTTGTGATTAGTTTGAATGCTATATGCTTATGAATAATTTGAATGTTCATGTACATAAGATAATGCTTTACACGAACACCTTTGCACTTATATGATTGGTGATTACATGCTAAAGTTGATAACTTGATAATAAAATTTATGCCTAAGTTAGGACATGATTGATAGCTTAAGGAGCAAGTAATACTTGACTACGTGAAGTTTTGTGT
Organism: Hibiscus tridactylites; assembly: GCA_958450335.1. Lineage (NCBI taxonomy): Eukaryota > Viridiplantae > Streptophyta > Magnoliopsida > Malvales > Malvaceae > Hibiscus > Hibiscus tridactylites. The sequence goes on along the minus strand of OY288267.1, from coordinate 27,918,953 downwards.
AAGAAGTTATGGGATATAAGTTGACCTAAAGTATTCATGGATAATTTATTCAATAAGAAATGTCCATTAGTAAGAAATTTGTATACCTAGTTGATCTAAGAAGGTTGTTGTATTTAAAATTTGTGATTAAAAAGGGATTAGTATGAGAACAAGCTTGTCATTCGAATGGTTTCAAAGGAATTAGAAGCAATGTCATATTCGAACCTTATGATCAACATGATTTATGTTTGTCCATGCTTGATACTTACCCAAAATCGATGGTATAAAAAATTGAGAGTTTTGAGCATGAATCTTTGATGCATGCTTTTGGTGTCTAAACTACATTACTAAGCAATTGCTTACTTTGTTTTACTCCATTACATTTCAGGATAATTGTGCTTTCAGATTTCTTCTAAGCTTGGACATGATTACAAGGACCTAAGTATGATTCGAATTCATATCTTTAGAACTCTTAGATGGTGGCACATAGTTTATGAGTTGGCACAGTGCATTTGGATTTCATTTTTGGTTATACATATATGTGTATAAGTTTCTTTTTGTATTTATTCCAGGTTTTGTAACCGAGCCTTTAATTATTTTACGATTGCTTACTTTATATGATTTGAATAGTTAGTATGATTACTGTGGTTGCATAATGTCTGTAGGAACTTAGGTTGGTAGACTACATTGATGCCATGTGTGTTGTGTGTTGGTATATATATTTACATATGTATAAGTTAAACCCTAAATATCATTGGTGTAGTTTAATGACTAGCTTATTGGATAAGATAAATCGTTGGTAATGAGTTAAAATATAACTATTTGATATTATAAATGAAAGTCACGTATATATAATCATGTTTGACATATGTTTTGGAATGATTTTGGTCCATGTGTCAAAGGTAGTTATCGTCCTATTAAAAAAGGAGAAGGGCTTTCTATATCTCAATTGTTGTTAGATAATAAAGCTTTGTATGATATGAAAATCGAAAGATCGATTGTTAATTAAGCTATGTTAGAATTGCAATTTGAGTGCTTTATGATATGGTTAAATGATCATATGTGATTTGCTATGTATAATAAAGAAGTTGAATAACAAGATTTGATGTTAATAGATACAACTTGTAAGATTAAAGATCACCAAAAAATGGATTGTTATCCTCCTCAATGATCTTAGACATTGATTAGTATGTCTTAAAAATGGTTACAAATATACGAGTTTGAATTTAATTTGGAATGTTAATAACGTGTATGAAAGTCAAGTATCCTTGTGTAATTGTAGAAGTAGGGTGATAACCCTATGGTCAGAAGCATCTAGAACATAAATATAGATTGCGAATTTATATTTGATGTATGATTATTCAATGAAGGTTTATTGGATGGGATATGTTTGTAGGTTGAAGTTAGACCTATGAAAAGGATTTAAAAGGATTTAAAAGGATTTTGATTTCTTTGTCCTTTGAAGGCATGGCATGTTGTTTAATTGAAAATCTTGTTTGCTTTATAATTATGCTTAAGTAGTTCAACTATTTGAGAACAAAATTGTAACCCCTTAAACTCAGCCTAGAAGAAATGGGCTGAATCTAGAAAGTCTCATTTGAAAACTTATCTCTCAAGTTATAAGTCTTAAATTTAAATACATTAAAATATAAAATTATTATAAAAAATAAATAAGATGAATAAAATTTCAATTATTATAAAACGTAGTCGTATAACATTGTCCAGACAATTTGATTAAATATCCGAAAATAACTTAATAAATGCATGCATTTAACAAAAATTCAAATTATAAACAGTCTCAAAGTCCATAATACATAAATATCCCAAATAATATTAAAATAGTAATCCGAAGTAAACATAAAAGTTCACACTGAATGATAAGTTATCTGAATAAATAAGAGATGTTCCAAGTACCGAGTCGCCTAAAGAGTCTGAGTATCTAAAAGAGAAGCTAAGGGGTGTAAGCTAAAGAGCTTAGTGTATCTCTAAAGTGCAAACAAACACAGAATCATAACAGCATTTTATTTTCCGATAAAGTTTCTCAAAAACAAATTAAATCTGATAAATCAAAACCATAATGATGTGATGTACGATGCATGACTCAATACCTGACAATCCGATTTCATATAGATTGGAGGTTTCCATCTCTTTTCCGAACATATTTTCAATCCCGAGACTCATGATATGATTTGAAAATCACAAATCCGAAAGTGTCATATTTTCTGAAAATCAGATGGTTGATTTAAAAACATATTTCATTATGCTATTCATGATGTTTCAAAATATTATCATTCCACAATAAGATAATAAATCAAGCAAATATGTAAAACAACATTTATTATAGCACAGGAAGAACACACATAAAATTCATTTATTTAAAACACCCCAAGAAACACAACTTTAGCAGACAATAGCTCTAACCTCGAGAAGGGCGAGCCTCATGCTCGGATCTCACTGAACCAGGTACTACGAGGTATAAATTTTGTATTAGCATTTATTACTAACACTAAGCTACCGACTAAAACACTAAGAATTGAACTGAAGATATACTCACGTGAAGATCTTGAAGAACGTGCACGGTCGGTCTGTACAACTAGAGGAACATGTAACTCGTCAGTCTCAAGATTGGTACCTGAACACGAGAATAATTCAGATCAATCTTATATTCCATTCTTTTGAAAATTACTAAGTACAAATAAATTGTAAATAGTAAAATAGAGCTTTCGAATTCAAATTTGACAAAACGGGCAGCAGATTCGAACTCAGAACGTCGAAAAAGGTCAAAGTGAACGTTTTCTAAAAAAGTCAACTCTAGTCAAAGTCAAACATAACGGTCAAAGTCAATTGTCCAAGGTCAACAGTCAATGTTGACTTGACTGGTCAAGGTCAACTCGATTAAACTGGTCAACGCTGATGTCATGGTCAAAGGTCAATAATCAAACTAGTCAAACTAGTCAACCTTTTGGGTCAAAGGTCAAACTTATCAAATGTTCAATGTTAAAGGTCAACACGGTCAAAAGTTCAACCGGTCAAAACAAGGTTCGTCAACAGTCAAGATCCAGTTTGGGTCACGGTTCGATTTAAATTGGGTCAAGGCTGGTTTAGATTACAGATCTGTTTCACCATTTGGGCTCCCATCCGAAACTGGTTCCACTTTCACAACAACCCATTTGTTGAACTTTTGATCAAACCTCACAATTGGGCTCACCCAAGCCACATTAACACACACAGAAGTCGAACAACCACATAACTCAAACCATGATACTCTTTCAACTAGGGATGTAAAAAAATGACCCGACCTGGTAACCTGCCTGAAACCCGATCGAGTTAGAACATGGTTTGACCCGAGAACTCAATGACTCGAACCCGACTTGCACCCGACCGAAACGAACCCGAATTTTACCTATTACTGTAGTAACCGAACCCGACGGAAACGAACCCGAATTCGGCCAATTACTATAGTAACCGAACTCGACCTGCACCCAACCGAAACGAACCCGAATTCGACATATTACTATAGTAACAGAACCCGACCTGCACCCGACCGAAACGAACCTGAACCCGAGACTGACCTGCCAGATAACCGATTTAACCCGACCAGTTTTGAAACCGACATGTTTTGAACCCGACATGTTCTTGACATGAACTGATATTGACCTAAACTGATATTGTTATTTGATTTGCTAATAATGATAATTATCTGACACTTGAAGAAGTTATATTTAATGAATTAAAAATTTTAAAATCAATTTACCACAAGAATAAAAGCATATAGAAACACTAACAGAACAGAAACATATATAACAGAAACCAAACAACTGAAACCATACAAGAACAAAAGCATATATAACTAAAACCAAACAAGAACAGAATTCATACAAGAACAGATCCATATGGAATCTATACCATAACTGATCATTGAATGTATAGTAGAAAATATATATACACACAAACTGGATTATGCAAACAGAAATCATACATAACATACATACAAGATTATGCAAACATAAACCATACATATACATTGAATATATACGTACAGAACACAGAACATGTTAAAAAAGAACATACAAGATCAGTGAAGAAAAATAACTTACAGAATACTAAGTACAGAACTTACCCAAAATATGAACTAATTAGAAAACTTACCAAAACATCCATGGCTTTTAACAAATCAGAAACATCCCTAACCATTCAAGTGCTTCCTTGTTTTTAAGGTTCCCTACAAAAGTACAAATAATCAGAACATGAATTCAAAACAAATCAGGAAAAAAATAAGTTAAAAACTTACTCTGGAATTGGGATCTTCATTATTGCAAAATCTTTTACAACAGAAAGATATTCTTCATCCTCTTCCTTAGGCTCAAACCCATACAACCAATTACAGGTTGTCACAAATATCTCAACATTTTAGGCAAGATTTTAGCCCTCAACTTATTTAAAATTTGACTACCTGTGCTAAATGATGATTCGGAAGCAACTGAAGTGATAGGAATGGCTAAAACATCTCTAGCCATGATTGAAAGTACAGGGAAAGAAACAGATTTTGCTTTTCAGTTCTCCAAAATATCAAAGTCTGAATCATCAGCATGCAGAAGAAGGGGCAAATTAATATAAGAGTCAACATCTGATTTCCCACTCCTTGAAGCAGCTAAATTAGCATCAAAGTTCTAGCATTAAAAAAAGTCAGTAACTATAATTGAAAAATAAAAGAAAAAGGGTAACTGAAATTTTAAAAAAATAAACACTAACCTGAAAAAGATTAAACTTATTAAATGTTCGAGGCCGGCTGGAGATGGACTCGGATGTACTTTGAGATGAGTTACTTCGAACAGAAGAAGAAGAAGAAGAAGAAGAAGAAGAAGAAGAATAGCAGAGAACAGATTTTGAATAATATACATACATATTGACAAATTCATTGTAAACAATACTTGCCCTCTTTTCAACCTCATCCTCAACATAGAGGACAACATACAACTCCTTCAGAAGTTATAATTTATATCGAGGATCAAGCAACAAAATGGTCGAGTGACCAGACCAATATTTCTCATACAATTCAAGCATAGGTCCTGCCATTGTAGAAATGCCCTCACAAGGATCAATATAATCATCATACAACGACTTCTCAATGGCAACAACATTAGCCAAATAGAGGTTAGAAGTGGGATACTTAGAACTAGAAAATAATGTAGTTATTTAAAAAAAAGCTCAAAGAAATCACAGATTAATTGAGTAGTTTCCCACTCAGCACCACCAATTAAATCTAAATCATTTTCCTTATTAACAAACAAGTTTATGGCTACTTTAGCATCAATGACCCTACGAAGCATTAAGTAAGTAGAATTCCATCTAGTAGGGACATCTAATATTAATTTACTAGAAAAAACAGAACCACAATCTTTAACAGCAGACTCAAAGCTACAAATTCTAGCATCAGAAGAATCAATAAACTTAACTATTTCACGCAATTTAATTACAGAAGAGTCAATTACCTTTAAACCTTTTTGAACAATCAAGTTCAAAATATGTTGTTCAAAATATGTGCATCACACCTTACATGAAAGTACTTACCATTGCATGGAAGGGGAGAAATTGCATGCAAATCATCCTTAAGCTTCATCACCATTCTCTCATTTGCAGAAGCATTATCAACAGTAATGGTAAAGGTTTTTTTTTCAAGACCCCACTCACATATCATTTTTTTCAAAAACTTATAAATAGACTCACCATCACGGGGAGGGGGAAACGTCTACAATTAAGTATTTTAGACTATAGTTTCCAATAATTATCAACATAATTAGCAGTCAAAGCAAAATATGAACGCGAAACGCAAGTAGACCGTCCATCACATGTAAAACAGATACGACTAGGAATAGAATCCATAGAATCGATAAGCAATTTTTTTATCATGATCAACAACACTTAAAGCATAACCATGATAGAGAATAGCTTCAACAAATAATTCACAATATTTTTCTGATCAAAAGAAATTCTAGTACTACTATTGACATTTTTAGCAAGAAAATCTTTATAAGCTTGGCATTTATCAATATGTCTTTTAGGTGTAGAAGTACCAACATAAGAATCATCTTTATAGCTAACAGATTTGCAATACTTACATTGCGCAATGACACCATCAGCCTTCTTAATGAAGGTATAGTGATCCAAAACATGAGAAGTTCTTCTCCCAATGTCCATTGTAGCCTTTCTCTTAGAGGAAAGAGCTACTTCAGACACTTGATCATTTGCTTCCCCTTCAAATAAACAAACCATGAGTTAGTTACTGAAACAAATACAAACATAGTAAAGACTGAAAATAAAAAAAAGGAATGGAACATACCCGTTTCACCAGGACAATTCATCTCGAAAGAAACAGAATCCATGGCTAAGTTAAATACTGAAATAAAAACACTGAGCTTTGTTGTTAGACAATTTATATACAGAAAAGAATACACAACAGAATAAAAAACATATATAGCAACAAAACAGAAAAATGATTAATCCTCATACATGGCGTTGTTACACCAGCCCCCAAGGTCCTTTTAAAAAAGAACCCATTTCACACCAGTAGCATCGCATGACGGGTTTTCAGCCTTTTATACTCGGATTAACCCACGTGCAACATAAAACATACATACAAACAGAAACCATACATGCAACAGAGACATAACTTGTAAAAGAAACATGCAAAACACAGAAACAGAAACCATACTTGCAACAAAAATATAAACATATATATACAAATAATTACAAAACAGAAACATGGAAACATATAAACAAAAAAACAACACATATATTAAACATACAAACATTTATACAAATTTGAATAATACAAATAATAAACATGCAAACAGAGAAAGGATTAATCCTCATACATGGCGTTGTTACACCAGCCCCCAAGGTCCTTTAAAAAAGAACCCCCTTTGACACCAGTAGCATCGCAGGACGGGTTTCCAACCTTTTATACTCGGATTAACCCACATGAAACACAAAGCATACATACAAACAGAAACCATACATGCAACAAAAACAGAACTTGCAAAAGAAATATGCAAAACACTGAAACAGAAACCATACTTGCAATAGAATATTAACATATATATACAAATAATAACAAAACAGAAACATGCAAAACACAGAAACATGCAAGCATATATATAAAACACTGAAACATAAACCATACTTGCAACAGAAATATTAACAGATATATACAAATAATAACAAAATAGAAACATGCAAAACACAGAAACATGAAAGCATATATATAAAACACAGAAACATGCAAAAGATAGAAACATTTATACAATAAGGGCCAGAGGAAGAACATATACCCTAAACCCACACACAAAAGTGGAAGAACACTCTTGCAAAACCCAGAAACGATCCTGAGATCAAAAGAGAACACAATTAGTAAAAAGACATATTAAACAACTAAATGATTAAAGAAAAATGAAAGAGATGTGATGAACTTACGGAAAGAGAGATGAAGAATATGAACAGTCTGAATAGTGGAATGAGAAGGGTTAGAAGATCTGAAGAGGTTAGTGGAGAATACAAAGAGATTTGGGAATCAAGGATTAGGGTTTGTATATCATGCTTTAGGGTTTGTATATCATGCTTTAGGGTTTGTGGACCAAGGATTAGGGTTCATGGTTTACAAATTGGGGATTATGGTTTAGGGTTTATAGATTAGATATTAAGGTTTAGAGATTAGGGATTAAAGTTTAAGGATAAATGTTTGTGGTTTAAGTATAAAAGTTTAGGGTTTGATGTTTAGGGTTTAAGTATATGAGTTTGGGGTTTGGAATGGTTTAGGTTTTAGGGTAAAATAGAATTGAATTGGGGTTTAGGGTTTGAAGGATTGAAAAGATGGAAGTGGAAGAACACAAGTGTAACACCCGTGTTTCGGGCCTAGGAGTTAGCCGAGTATTAGTTCGGGTCAAATAAAACTTAATTAAAACGATTCAATTTCAAATAATGGTCTAATTGAGTTTTAATATGAAGGGAGGGACCTATGTTGCTATTTACCCAAGTTTTAAATAAAGCAAGACCACTTTATTTTAAAGTTGTCTTCCTCCCTCATTCTTTCCCCTTTTCACATTTGGAAACCCCCACCATTTCTAAAACCCTACAAGCTTTGAGTTACTATTCCATCTATTTTAGCACCCGATTTCAACACCATTTTAAGAGGTAATTATATTTTCTTAATCTCCTCTTCATCCTCTACTTGAATATTGTCTTAAATTTCAAAAATATGGGTTTTGAGAAATTAGGGTTCATATGGAAATTTGGGGTTTTTATGGGGTTTTTCAATTTGTTTTGAGAAATTGTTTTGGGGTTATGTTTAATCATGATGAAACTTACAACATATCTTAATTTGGTTAATTTTGGATGAAAATTCGTAGTATGGTCTTAAGGCTAGTTTTAAGGTTGTAAAACTTGAGTTTTTGGTGGGTTTTATGTTGGAATTGAAGGGCTGATGGTTTACCTATGTTATGAGGGTGATTTGGGGTGATTTGGAAGCCATTTGGGTGCTTGGAATTGGGTATTTCAGTCCTTGGTTGTGGGAGTCCGAAAATTGGGGTTTTGGAGATGTTATGTGGTTTGGAAAATTGTGGAAATGGGTTGTGATTTGCAAAGTAGATGGATGATTGAATTAGCATTGAATTGGGAAGTAATGTAAGTGTTTTGTTTGACTTGAAGCAAGAGGAAACGTGGAAGAGACTTTGGGACCGAATCCGGGAAATTGAAGATGATTGCTTGCTTGGCTTGGAGCTTGGAAGCTTAGGTGAGTGGTTAAATATTTTCAAAATGGTTTTGAGTATTTGGTTCAAGCATGTGAACCTAGGATGGGCTTGGTAAACCCACCTAGAGTTGGGATTAGAGTGGTAGCCTAATCCCAAGCTTTGATTAGAGACTTTGGTTGCACTTTTTAATGGTTGTATATGCCTCGTATTAAATTGTGGTAGTGTTGATTATGTATATGTTGTATACATGTATGATGAGGCATGTTTGATGCATTGTTATATGCATGTCGATGATAGATATGATATGGTTATACACATGTGTAAAATATAATGTGATGTGGTTGTTAATTATGTACATGTGGTGTTGACGTGTGAAATGATTTTATGAGGTGGTTTCATGATCCGAGGATCATGGTGAGTACATGCTAGGCATGGAAATGTGGTTTGTGCATGACGGTAAGTCATGGTAAGTACGTGCTAAGCACGGGAGTGTTATGAATTGATGTTATGAATGATTAATGAAATGTGTAGTATTGGCACTAGTATGCTTGGGTACAAATGATCGATCATTAGGATGTTAGTGTGTACACATGAGTCAAAAGTCGCGCGTGGCCTTGGTGGCGTTGAGTCACCAAGGAGGAGTACGGGTTCGCCCGGAAATTGTATTTATATTAGTCGGTGATGAGTGGAATCCCATCGACGGGCGTGAGGATGAGTGGAATCCCCTCCGCGTGAAATGAGGCGTGAGGATGAGTGGAATCCCCTCCGCGTGAAATGAGGCGTGAGGATGAGTGGAATCCCCTCCGCGTGAACGGTGATGAGTGGAATCCCATCGTCAGGTAATGGTTGAGTTGTTGGATGTGAGTTCCAACGGTTATCCGCGTATTCGAGTCATAGCTAGGTGCCAATACAGATTGTAGTTTATGTTGCCCATATGTGGTTAATTGAGGGACAATGTGATTTGGGATGTGTTGCTAACATGGTTTAATATATGTGATTTCATACGTTGTGGACTTAAACATGTTGAGCATGACATGATATTGAATATATGCTCATGCATCATCTAATTTTGGCTCGTGTGGATCGGAGGTAAGATCATGCATATTATCTTGGTTGTGGTTCGTGCTTGGACCCTGCATTGTCGAAGGTTTGTTTTATGAGCTTACCCTCACTAAGCTTTTATGCTTACGCTCTCTTTTGTTCGACAATGCAGATCAATGGTTTGTGGGTGGCAAGGGCAAGGAAAGGCCTCCAAGTGTTGCTTACGGTTAGCTCAAGTATGATGTTTAAATTTAAAGATTGTAATAGTAAAGCAATGGGATAGGTGTTGTTGATTTGAGTTTGATGTATGTCTATGGTTGACTTGATTTGTAAGCATGATGTGTCTTGCCAAATGCTTGTGTGATGAATGTTAACTCATGCCTAAGTTGCCCTTTTGAATGTTAGTCTTATGCCTTAAGAGTTTATACATGTGTTTGAATGACCCTTGAATGTATGCATGTTTGTGGGGTGTCGCCTTAGTGTTAGACATGTTTAAATCATGTTGAAGCATGCTAGTTTAGTTGGTAAACCTTAAGTCAAATTGTTTTGCTGTTGTATGGTGTTTTGGTGGTGTTTTGGGACACCTTTGTGCCTCAAAACAACAAAATCGAGTCTGCTGACAGGGGGTGTTTCGGAACGGGTGCCCCTGTTTCGGAACAATCCCTGTGTATATGGCCTGCCGTTTCGAAACGGATGAGGGTCGTTTCGGAACGTTTTCGCTACTGGAATTTTGAGAAATTGGCGAGATGAAGCCGTTCCGAAACGGGCCTTTGAAGTTTCGAAACGGTCAAATCTCGTTGACCACGAGATATTGACCGTCAAGGTCGTTCCGATACGGGTCTCCCCTGTTTTGGAACGGTCACCTTGTGGTTGACCCTGGCCCGTTGACTAGGTCAAGGCGTTTCAGAACACCCTATAGGCGTTTCGAAACGGCCTGCTGTAATGAAGTAAAATGGACTGTTTATGTTTTGTTTGGTCGGTGAATGTTTCGTTGTTTGTATCTTCCGCTGTTGTGCTTCACATAGGAATTAAATATGCATCTAGATAAGACTAAAGTTAAAAGGAATTTTTTGGGTCGTTAACCGAGGGGAAGCCTTAACGGGTTTCGCTTCGGTTTTCCCCGTGTGGCCCACTCGGACCGGTCATCCGACCAGACCGAGACGAGGGGGTTACATTTGTTGGTATCAGAGCCTAAGGTTACCGAGACCTTGGGCGGGTAAGTGAGGTAAGTTTAAGTTTTGAATTGATATGCACGGTGTTTGCTTGTTTTGTAAGTATGATTGCTTGTATGACAAGTATGTTGACTGTTTGTTTAAAAGCATGTTGCTCGTTACCCGTGTATGCTGTGATGTGTGATTTTTTGAATGAGAATGCATGTTGTTTGATCGTACGCATGTGTTGCTTGTTTAGCAAGTAATCCTTGTTATATGCTTGGTTAAGCATTTATGTGTGTTGATTTGTTTGAAACATGTTTAGTAGAGTCCCATTGCTTCTATTACATCAGAAAAAGGATTTTAAGTGAGGGAAATCATACTTGAGCCACTTGGACCTTTCCTTTGCTAACCCAATTTTGTATGTTAAATTGTGATTGATTTATTGCTTTTAGTAAGTTTAGGGCCAGTGTGTGGGCCGTGAATCGATAAGTGGAAGTTGTGGTTTTGAAAATGGGGATGATGTAGAGGAAGTTCTTTGCTATAGTTAGGGGAGTATAGTTGTACCCGAGTTGAGGAACAATTTGTTTGCTCGAGTCCGCGTGCACGTGAGTTGATTCTTGTTGGTGGGAGATGACGAGGCCGATTCTGATATTAGTTGGTGAAAAGAAGTGAAGACCTATGAGTGGGAGGCAGGTGGTATCTATGTTATAGTGGATAAACCCTTGGTACAGTTTTGAGTTGTCTCTTCTGATTGGTTCCGAGTCCGTATTTATGTACATTGTTAGCAAGCCTGCAAGTTTGAATCTGCCCGGTGAAGTGTTAGAGGTAGGTGCGAGCACCTTGGTTCTTTTAGCGAAATCAAGGTAGGGGTCTCGGGTGAGTAGTCTGAATTTCAGAAGTGTTAGTGGTGACCGTTGGGGTTCAGTCTATGATTTCGATGCAAGGCGGCCGATCAGTGTCCGTGAATGGGAACCGATTTGTGTGTTTGGGGCCAGTGTGCGTCTGGGTGGTTTTCCAGTATAGTTGTCTGTGTGTGCCTAGAACCGCGTTTTTGAAGTTTTGAAATGCTCTACGAATAGTCTAGAAGAGTCGGATTTTGTTGAAGAATCAGTCTGAAAACAAGAGGACCGAAGACTATCAGTTGTGTACTTGTGAAGTTACAATTTTTGCAGAATCGTCCGTTTGTGTGAGCGTGCAAAGATTTTGACGTATCTCTGTTGAGATTTTAGACGTAGGGACGCATGTGACTAGACCTTTTGGGAGATAGTAGTGATCAGAAAGATGTACAAAAGATGTTTGTTGGTGGTTCAGAGTTGCTAGTTTCTAGTAGATGTGAAGTGATTGTCTTCCTACGGTTTCGATGTACCTTTTGACATGGTTTGACTTGTAGAGCGCAAAGCTAGGATATACGTTGAGACAAAGAGAGAGTTGCTTTGAAGACGCAGATTTTTGTGAGACTATAGTGGTAAGTGAGGATGTGAACTTCTTGTTGAATGTTGATCCAGCTTTGGACGTCGAAGATTGATTGAGTTTAGTTGGCAGGCTTGCTTAGCAAGCGTGACGAATTTGATTTTGAATGAAGATTAGACCACAGAATACTAAATTAGTTTGTGTTTGCCTAGAAGTGTTTGGAAGATTCACCCAGTTTGTCTCTTGATAGAGAATAAGAGTTTGTTATTGAGACCGTCTCCGAGGTTGCTTCAGTTTTGTTGTTCTATAACTTATGTATTCCGGAAGAATTGAGAATGTTGAAGAATTAACTTCGAGACTTGTTAGATCTTAGATTCATTAGACCTAGTGCATCATCTCAGAGTTCTACAGTGAAATTTGTGAAGAAGAAGAAGACAATACGAGAATGTGTTTAGATTTCAAGCAGTTGAAACATGTGTCAGTGATCTGTTGGTCAGTTAGTGTGTGCTTCAGTCTATTTGAAGATTAATTCGAGATCCGATTACTACCAGTCGGAAGTGAAAGAAGTTGAAGTATTGAAGACAACTTTTGAAGCAAGATGTGACCGTTTTGAGTTTCGAGTTATGCTGTTTGTTTGACTAGTGTGATAGTTACTTTTATAGAGATGGTGAGCAGAATGTCTTCCTAAGTTTCTTGATCAGTTTGTAGTAGTTCTCATAGATGATACATGGATAGATTCAAGTACCGAAGAAGATCATGACAAGCTTTGAAGTCAGTGTGGTAGATTCTATTAGAGAATTATATGTATGCCAAGTTATGCAACGTGAACTTCGAGTTAATGAAGATGTTCTCCTAGAACATGCAGATCATCAGAGTGTATTAGGGTAAATCCCAAGTAGGCAAAAGAAGACATGAGTTGAAAGAAATTGAAGACTGTGACAGATATCTATAGTTCCTAGGTCTAGCATTGTTACTTTCAGAGAATTGTAAATAGTCCTTTAAAAATAGTTGCTCCATTGATAGATTGCTACAGAAGACAGTTCAGTTTGCGAGGTTAGATGCGAGACATTGATGCCCTTGAGAAACTAAAAGAAACCTTGAAGAGAGCTTCGACCTTGAATCAGTTTATATCAGAGAAAGAGTTGTGAACCATAGTGATGCATTATATGTAGGGTTAGGTTGTGTGCTTATGCAAGACGGAAGATTTGTGGCTTGTTCATCGAGATGGTTGAAAGACCATGAGAAGAGTTATCCAATATGATACATAGAATTAATTACAGTTGTAATTGCTTCGAAGACTTGAAGACAAGCTTGTGTAGTAAGAAATGCACAGTGTGTATGTACATATCATCAGAACTTGAAATATTTGAAGACTTGGGAATGGTTGGAACTTGAACAACATGAGTAGTTAGAATTGCTTGAAGACTGTGATCTCAAGATTAAGTACTATCTGAAGAGAGTCTACGTAGTAACCGATGTTTCGAGTTATTTTGTTGATAGATTAGTAGTTGGGTTGCGAGATGTGATTGTCAAATTCAGTTTGCCGAATGATAGTAGTTTCGTGGCCGAGTTTCATGTTAAACTTACATTGAGTCAGAATGCTTGAAGAGAAACAGTTGCAAGACAGATTCTTGGCACCTCACGTGCGAGGCACAGTAACGGGAAGACCTTCAGAATACAGTTTCAGAGATGATAGAGTTTTGCATTTCAGAGACAGAATAGTTACACCGACTGACATAGTGTTATGAGACATATTGTTTTGGCCGAAGCACACGGTATTTCTTTTGTATTGCATCCGAGTAGTATGAAGACATATTGTGGGTTGAAGATGAGTATTTCTAGATTGAGCGGATGAATAATGTGGTTCAGTATGAGAGTCAGTGTGTAAATTGTCAGCGTGTCAAGACCGAGCGTTAGTTTTCTTCTAGTTTGTTACATCCGTGGAAGGTTCATAATGGAAGTGGGTAATAGAGATCCGAAATTTCTGCTAGATTGTTTTTGAAGACGCCTGCGTAGTGTTTGGTTAATTGATGAAGTCAGATGATCAGTCAGAGAAAGTCCTCGGTCAATTTTTGAACAGTGTTGTATGAGTTGTGAACCGGACTAGTTCTGTTGTTTATTTGTTGCGGTTACCACCAGAGTTAGAAAGAGGTTTGTAAGGGGTTCTGTGTATCTATGATTCGGAGGGGTGAGTTAGATCTGTTCTGTGCTATGTCTGTAGAAGAGATTGAGTTGAGTTTAGAATTGGCATGCCTTGAAAGAACCGTTGAGATCTTAGTATCAGATATCTATTGTTGTGTGGTAAGTCCACCGAGATTGGTTAGTGTGTTATGGTGTGAAAGAAAGTGGGTTCCTGTCCGATAAATTTCGAGGACGAAATTTCCTTAAGTGGGGAAGAGTTGTAACACCCGTGTTTCGGGCCTAGGAGTTAGCCGAGTATTAGTTCGGGTCAAATAAAACTTAATTAAAACGATTCAATTTCAAATAATGGTCTAATTGAGTTTTAATATGAAGGGAGGGACCTATGTTGCTATTTACCCAAGTTTTAAATAAAGCAAGACCACTTTATTTTAAAGTTGTCTTCCTCCCTCATTCTTTCCCCTTTTCACATTTGGAAACCCCCACCATTTCTAAAACCCTACAAGCTTTGAGTTACTATTCCATCTATTTTAGCACCCGATTTCAACACCATTTTAAGAGGTAATTATATTTTCTTAATCTCCTCTTCATCCT
Organism: Hibiscus tridactylites; assembly: GCA_958450335.1. Taxonomy (NCBI): domain Eukaryota; kingdom Viridiplantae; phylum Streptophyta; class Magnoliopsida; order Malvales; family Malvaceae; genus Hibiscus; species Hibiscus tridactylites. Next base: position 27,903,889 of record OY288267.1, on the reverse strand, counting down.
CTACTTGTATATTGTCTTAAATTTCAAAAATATGGGTTTTGAGAAATTAGGGTTCATATGGAAATTTTGGGTTTTGATGGGGTTTTTCAATTTGTTTTGAGAAATTGTTTTGGGGTTATGTTTAATCATGATGAAACTTACAACATATCTTAATTTGGTTAATTTTGGATGAAAATTCGTAGTATGGTCTTAAGGCTAGTTTTAAGGTTGTAAAACTTGAGTTTTTGGTGGGTTTTATGTTGGAATTGAAGGGCTGATGGTTTACCTATGTTATGAGGGTGATTTGGGGTGTTTTGGAAGCCATTTGGGTGCTTGGAATTGGGTATTTCAGTCCTTGGTTGTGGGAGTCCGAAAATTGGGGTTTTGGAGATGTTATGTGGTTTGGAAAATTGTGGAAATGGGTTGTGATTTGCAAAGTAGATGGATGATTGAATTAGCATTGAATTGGGAAGTAATGTAAGTGTTTTGTTTGACTTGAAGCAAGAGGAAACGTGGAAGAGACTTTGGGACCGAATCCGGGAAATTGAAGATGATTGCTTGCTTGGCTTGGAGCTTGGAAGCTTAGGTGAGTGGTTAAATATTTTCAAAATGGTTTTGAGTATTTGGTTCAAGCATGTGAACCTAGGATGGGCTTGGTAAACCCACCTAGAGTTGGGATTAGAGTGGTAGCCTAATCCCAAGCTTTGATTAGAGACTTTGGTTGCACTTTTTAATGGTTGTATATGCCTCGTATTAAATTGTGGTAGTGTTGATTATGTATATGTTGTATACATGTATGATGAGGCATGTTTGATGCATTGTTATATGCATGTCGATGATAGATATGATATGGTTATACACATGTGTAAAATATAATGTGATATGGTTGTTAATTATGTACATGTGGTGTTGACGTGTGAAATGATTTTATGAGGTGGTTTCATGATCCGAGGATCATGGTGAGTACATGCTAGGCATGGAAATGTGGTTTGTGCATGACGGTAAGTCATGGTAAGTACGTGCTAAGCACGGGAGTGTTATGAATTGATGTTATGAATGATTAATGAAATGTGTAGTATTGGCACTAGTATGCTTGGGTACAAATGATCGATCATTAGGATGTTAGTGTGTACACATGAGTCAAAAGTCGCGCGTGGCCTTGGTGGCGTTGAGTCACCAAGGAGGAGTACGGGTTTGCCCGGAAATTGTATTTATATTAGTCGGTGATGAGTGGAATCCCATCGACGGGCGTGAGGATGAGTGGAATCCCCTCCGCGTGAAATGAGGCGTGAGGATGAGTGGAATCCCCTCCGCGTGAACGGTGATGAGTGGAATCCCACCGTCAGGTAATGGTTGAGTTGTTGGATGTGAGTTCCAACGGTTATCCGCGTATTCGAGTCATAGCTAGGTGCCAATACAGATTGTAGTTTATGTTGCCCATATGTGGTTAATTGAGGGACAATGTGATTTGGGATGTGTTGCTAACATGGTTTAATATATGTGATTTCATACGTTGTGGACTTAAACATGTTGAGCATGACATGATATTGAATATATGCTCATGCATCATCTAATTTTGGCTCGTGTGGATCGGAGGTAAGATCATGCATATTATCTTGGTTGTGGTTCGTGCTTGGACCCTGCATTGTCGAAGGTTTGTTTTATGAGCTTACCCTCACTAAGCTTTTATGCTTACGCTCTCTTTTGTTCGACAATGCAGATCAATGGTTTGTGGGTGGCAAGGGCAAGGAAAGGCCTCCAAGTGTTGCTTACGGTTAGCTCAAGTATGATGTTTAAATTTAAAGATTGTAATAGTAAAGCAATGGGATAGGTGTTGTTGATTTGAGTTTGATGTATGTCTATGGTTGACTTGATTTGTAAGCATGATGTGTCTTGCCAAATGCTTGTGTGATGAATGTTAACTCATGCCTAAGTTGCCCTTTTGAATGTTAGTCTTATGCCTTAAGAGTTTATACATGTGTTTGAATGACCCTTGAATGTATGCATGTTTGTGGGGTGTCGCCTTAGTGTTAGACATGTTTAAATCATGTTGAAGCATGCTAGTTTAGTTGGTAAACCTTAAGTCAAATTGTTTTGCTGTTGTATGGTGTTTTGGTGGTGTTTTGGGACACCTTTGTGCCTCAAAACAACAAAATCGAGTCTGCTGACAGGGGGTGTTTCGGAACGGGTGCCCCTGTTTCGGAACAATCCCTGTGTATATGGCCTGCCGTTTCGAAACGGATGAGGGTCGTTTCGGAACGTTTTCGCTACTGGAATTTTGAGAAATTGGCGAGATGAAGCCGTTCCGAAACGGGCCTTTGAAGTTTCGAAACGGTCAAATCTCGTTGACCACGAGATATTGACCGTCAAGGTCGTTCCGATACGGGTCTCCCCTGTTTCGGAACGGTCACCTTGTGGCTGACCCTGGCCCGTTGACTAGGTCAAGGCGTTTCGGAACACCCTATAGGCGTTTCGAAACGGCCTGCTGTAATGAAGTAAAATGGACTGTTTATGTTTTGTTTGGTCGGCGAATGTTTCGTTGTTTGTATCTTCCGCTGTTGTGCTTCACATAGGAATTAAATATGCATCTAGATAAGACTAAAGTTAAAAGGAATTTTCTGGGTCGTTAACCGAGGGGAAGCCTTAACGGGTTTCGCTTCGGTTTTCCCCGTGTGGCCCACTCGGACCGGTCATCCGACCAGACCGGGACGAGGGGGTTACAACAAGGTTGTTCTTGAGAAAAAAACATGTTTTGATCGAGAACAAACAATTTTTTGTGGACTAAGGTGTTTGTATAGGATCTGGAGAGTGGAAAGTGGATGAACAAGGAAGAACTTGGTTAAAAACCAAGAGTTTGATCGAAAAGATGAGAATTTTCTAGAAATTTCATGTTTTTAGATGAGTGAGAAAACGAGAGAATATTTTGGCAGAGTAGCAGTAAGAGGTGAATAATGAAAACTGAGGGGGTCAAGGTCTATTTATAAGCATTATTTCGGGTCAAAAGATCCGCACGTTATTATACGGGTTGCGCCTTTTAATACGGGTCTTGCTCTGCAAGCACTCGTAGTTTAATTTCTTTCATTTTGTTCCTTTTTTCTGTGAAATTGAGCTGACAATTTTGTTTTATTTTCAATTTGGTCATTATTCCAATTTTAAGGTTTGGGTTTAATTTAGGGTTTGGGGTTATAATTTAAGGTTTCCTTTTTAATGTTTAAATTTAATATTTTATTTTTAGGGTTTAGGGTTATGTTTGAGTATTCTTGTTTTGATTAGGGTTTCAATTTTAGGGTTTAAGGTTTAATTTAGTGATTTATTTTTTAGATTTAAAGTTTGAGGTTTTGATTTAAGGTTTCATTTTTAGATGTATGTATCAATTTATGAACCCTAGACTATAAACCATAAACCCTAAAAATAAAAACCTTAATCCATATATGTATGTATATATATATAATGCATGTATCAATTTATGAACCCTAAATCTTAAAGCCTAATCCTTAAACCCTAATATTTAAACCCTAAACCTTAACCTATATATGTTTGTATATATGTATAATAATTGAAATTATGTATGTATCAATATATGAACCCTAAACTATAAACCCTAAACCCTAACCCTAATTCCTTTTATATTATATATGTATAATGTATATATGTATATAGGAATGTGAAACACTAAACCTTTAACCCTAAACCCCAAATCCTAATCCTTAACCCTAAACCATATAAACATATGTATAATGTACGCATGTACCAATGTATAAACCCTACCCCTACCCCTAAACACTAAACCCCCAAAGCACTAAACCATAATTCTTACATATATATACATATAATGTATTAATAGTATGTATGTTAAATCCTAATCCCTACACAATAAACACTAAACCCGAATGAACCCGACCTGAAATTACCCAAACTGAAATGAACTCGACTTGAAACAAAATCGACCTGAAATGAACCCGACTTGAAACGAACCCGACCTGAAATGAAACCGACCTGAAATCAACCTGACCTAAAACGAAACTGATCTGAAATGAACCCGACTTGAAATGAAACCGACTTGAAATCAACCCGAACCAAAATTAACCCGTCAATTAACTATTTTGGCCCGAGCTGAAATGAACCCGACCCGAAATGAACCCGACCTAAATTGAACCCGGCCTGAAATGAACCCGACCTGAAATGAACCCGAAGCGAATCGAGTCAAAACAAAAAACAACCTGAAATGACCTGCAACCGATTTGACCCGACCTAAAACCCAATTGTTGACCTGTTTTTACATCTCTACTTTCAACTATTATGGTTTAGAGTTTTCAGCATCCAAAACGGTGGCGACGCAAACTTGTCGAAAAAGACGCGACGATGGCGGCGATAGATCCAGACGAGCACGGTGGCACGGCAATACGACAGCGGTGACGGTTCAGATTCAACACAGAAACGAATAAGTGACGACAACGGCTCCACCATGAATGACACATGCAATGCACAAAACCAAGGCCACAACTCAACCACATGAAACAAATGAAGGTTGAAAGGTAGATGACTTACCAGAATCAAATTCGAGGAAGGTTGGTGGCGGAGCACGGCGGCGCTAGGAGACAGATCCAAATGTTTCCCCTTCGCAATCTCGGAAACGATGGCCGATGAGGGGTAAATAGGGGATGTGTTTTGGTCGGACGGCGAGGGGATTCGAATGGTGGCGGTGGCACTCTGAACGGACAGCGTAAGGAGAAGTCGAACGGTTCTTCACGGATTTCGAGCAAACGGTGAGGAGTTGTGGTGAAAATATTGGTGGGTTTTGGTCGCGAGGAGATGCTGGTCGAGGAGGTGGTGGCCGTGCAAGCCACGAGCAGTGGTGGGGGCTTGATCGGAGCTTCGCTGAAGATGGGTGAGGGAGACGATATCGAGAGAGGGGAAAGATGAGAGAGTGCGGCTGAAAAATTCATTAAGGGAGCCGAACAGACCTTTTTTTAGGGTTAAGAAGTGTTAAACACTCTTATCGCATGGGTAAAACACAAGGAAATGGTCACAACTTATCCAATTTATATATAAACCCCAAAGGTTCTAATTTTGCTCAAAAATGTGATTGATTTCATAATTATAATTCAATTCAATTCCCAACTCGTAATTAGGGTTTTGAATATAAGATTCTCAAATTCTAGGGTTTTTACTTTAAAATTTCTCAAATTTTAGAGTTATTGATTTAAGGAATTTAGAATTTAAGTTTTTAATTTGGGGCAAAATTTTGGAGTGTTACTATTTGAGAATAAAGTACTCGAGTTCTTTGTAAATCAGAAGGTTATAAAATAAAGCTCATGCTTTGAACTGTCAATTGGTGTGTTATGTATAAGTGTGAGATAGTTTGCTTGTATAGGAGCGTTTCTAAAGGTTTTAAATTACCATGATTTCTGATTTCATGTTTGTTGAGAAAAGTTAAACTTCATATGTTTGAGTGAATGTTGTTTAGTAACACTTCTTAAACCGGTTTAACTCCTAGACCGAGTAAGGGGCGTTACACTAATGGGTTATTTGGGCTTTAAAGGGTCGTTTTGGTAAATTTGACACAGTAAATATTTTTTTTCATTTTACACACTTAAGAGTATGTTCGTCTTTTCAGGTACTAAGGTCTTCTATAAAGATTGTACTTTTACTAGGAATGCATTAGAAGATGTTCGGGGTGTAATGGGAGGTATTTCTAAACTTTCAACAACATAAAGAATAGGTACTACGTTGAGAAGTACAATACTAAACTATATAGAACATGTACTACTAATCTAGTGAGTATCAATACTAAAATGGCCTTCGATGTTCCCATAATTTGATCAATATCAATACTTGACTTCTGAGTATCGGTACTAGATATCGATACCACAAGAACATGCATTGATACTTAAACTTAAAAATGCACAATTTAAAGGGGTTCATCGAGCATTAGTACTCAAACACAAACCCCAAAAAATTATCTCAAAAATACTCTCCAAACCATAAACTCAATCCCAAAGACCCCAAACATTATATGACATCAAATAGGATTAAATTAGATCTTAGGCGGCCATTTACGACACCAAAATCAATATCACCATTGAAGGAACAGATCAAATAGCACATAATGTCACACACATATTTATCCTTCAATAAATCAATACGTATGTTTTATAATGTATCTATGAGGTATGTATTGCATTACCTTAGCTTAAAATGATGAAAGACCTCTTTTAAGCCTTCCCTTTATCCTTCTTCTTTGAAGATTCTCTTACTTCTTTAAAGGCTTAAACCAAAATGAAAATTGAATTAAGTTAGAAAATCAATCACAAAACACAAATGAATAGCAAAAGTTAAAAGAATCCAACATCTAGCATAAACCCCAAATCCTACTTACTTATGAGTTCAAAGAAAAACAACTTTGGTGGTAGAGATGGAAGTCAAGATGATAAACTAGATATTGAGCTTAATTAAAAAAAAAAGGTCTTTAAGAAGCTTCAAGGTCACATAAAAAATGAAAAAATGGAGAAGTAGATAGGAGGAAAGAAAAAAAGGAAAGGATAGATAAAAAAATGTAGAGACAATAGGAATGGAAGAGGGCCGCAACAAATAAATGCTCAACCATTCCATTTCCCCTAAATCTCAATATAGGTGGGAAATAGAATAGGAATATTGAAACTAGGTCCTTACATATTTAAAACTTTATAGAAATGGCACTCTCCACCATTAATTGGGCCAAGACCAACCCAACATGAGCCTAAACATGAATATCTATCCAGTTTAATTCTCTACACTTAAATTGAAATATCGATACTCGAACTATTAACTCGAAACTTGAGTCATTACATTTCTTATCTTCTAAAAGAAATTTCATTCTCGAAATTTACTTTTTGCCGAACAAATGATGATTTTGAAGTTCCATCTTATCTTTCGGTTCCAACGTGACTTTCGTTACACCGCAGTGCTTCCATAAAACCTTAATCAACAATATCTGCTTGTTTCTTAACATCGTTCTCTCTCTAACCTGAATGTGAATCGATTCTTCCTCAAAGATAAAATTCTCCTCTAGCTTTATGCATTCAAAAGGGAGAACATGAGATGGATCCGAAAAATATCTCCTTGACTTCAACACGTGAAAAATATTATAGATACGCTCTAACTCAAGCGGCAACACTAGACAATAAACTATTGGCCCTACCATCTCTAAAACCTCGTAAGGTCCAATGAAACGTGAACTCAATTTACCCTTACAACCAAATCGTAATACTTTCTTTCAAAAGGATATTTTGAGAAATATATTGTCTTCAATGAAATACTTGATTTCTTTACACTTTATATCAGCGTATGACTTTTGTCTGTTGAACACTGCTCTTAAACTATCATGAATGATTTTGACCATACTTAAGAGAAAGATATGTGATAATTGATAACTCTGGGTTTTATGTTATGCTTGAAAAATATGAGTATTCAAGATACGCTTACCCTAGAATGTTTACGTGATTTTTATAAGCTTGACGATACGTTGAAACGTATCCTTATTTAATAGAAATTTATATTATAATGTCTTCATGAAATTCGATTCTAAAAGGGGATGTAGAGTGTTTATTTAGCATGTGAGAGGTACCGAATTGATATTTAGGGGTGGAATATAGTGAATACTAGTGGGATCATGGCTCCTACAAAAACATTAGTATATTATTATAAAAAAATATTAAGAAATGATAAAAAAATGGCAGTATATGTTATATAAATAGAAGATGGATTTTTTATTGATTAATATTAATTATGTAGTCAATATGTTTATCATCATTGAATTAGACTTTTAATATAAATCGAATTTAAGTATGAGAAAGATATTTAATACAATAAATAAATAACAACTCAAATTAAATTGAATGTTTAATTTTGAGCAATGAGTCAATAATTTTTTAGAGATAGATATGCTATTAAATAGTTGGTACTTTTTATAATTTTGTTTGATCAAAATGAAGTTAGAGAAACAAAAAAAAAAACACGCACATATTTTGTAGATATGAGTTGTGTGATTTTTATAATGTTTGATTTTTTGTGGGTTTAAAGTATTATGAATTTACATACTAATTTTTTAAATTATAATTCTATAATCGTAGGGTTATAAATTTATATATACATGTTTATTTATTATTTTATTTAAAAAATTAGAGATTAAGTCAGGTTAGGATTATACATGAAATTAATAGATTTCATGTTTATATAATTTTTTTAGAATTTTAAATTGTAACCGTTAGTAAAATTACCAGTAACTTGACGTGCAGAAACCGCATATAATATTAAGTATTTATACTACTATTTTTAATTCATTAACTAAATTAACTTTTATTATATACTTTATATAACAATTTCTGGAAGTAGTTCAAACAAGGGGATGTAGCTCAGATGGTAGAGCGCTCGCTTAGCATGCGAGAGGTACGGGGATCGATACCCCGCATCTCCAACTTAAACTTTAATATTTTTGCCTCAACTGTGAACAAGTTCTGGTCAAATACTGTCTGTAGCTATCTGCCGCCGCCAAGTGAAATGGAGACAAACAAGGGTATGTTGGATTGTTTTCTAATATAGTAGTTTTTATGAGAGCCATTGTAATATTTTTCTTTTCTGTAAATTAAGAACTGTTTATTGAATCCATTGTTGGCCGTTGGGTGCTGTCTAAGCTTCAATTCTGTTTCAACGAAACAACATCCATCATTTATTAATATTATGGGAAGGAACTGCTGATGGAGATAATCAGTGAGTTTGTACCAAAATTAATTTTCAAAACAAGATTTATCACAGACGAGGCTATATTCTTCAATCAATGAATTAAAAATAGTTTTGAAATTAACATTTCACTCCTCAAATTCGTAATATATTAATAAATTTAAAATACTAATAACTAAATTATATGTTGTTCGTCCACAAATTTTTTTCTTTAGAGTGGGCACACTCGATAAAATAGATAATTATTAAAAGAAATTTAAATTTTCAGGGTGAGCTTCTACATCCGCCACTGCATTCAACCCATCAACACCTCTCAAATTTTAGACAATATAATATATAAACATTTATAATTCTATGATTATAGAATTATAATGTAAACTTTTATTATATAAATTCATAATATTTTAAATACAAAAAATCCAAACATTATAAAAAAATCACACAACTCATATCTAGAAAACATGTGTTTTTAGTACACACAATTAATAATTAACAAATAAATAATTTTAATTATAAACTATACTGTTTTCTATTCCTTTATTTTTCTTAAAATAATGTACTAAAACAATTACAAATACAACTTATACTTGTTAAGTTTAAACTCAATCGACGTTTCCTAAAAGTTATGAGTCCAAACAATCCAACATAGCCCTAATTATAATTAGGGGCGAATTCAAAAATTTTAATTTAGTAATTCACTTATGTTGTTATGCATAATAATATATTAATTTGTACAAACAAGTATAGTTTATAATTATAAACATATTTACATATATCAATGTAAATATGTTTAAGATATTAGAACTATGTTTTATCGATTTAATTATGTTTTAGATTATATAAAATACTTATTCTGATAAAATTAAGTATTGATAAGTGACACATGTTGTGCAAGCAAGCATGAATTTTATATTTCAAAATCGATTTCAAATTTTAAGATTTGTCAAAGAAATTACAAAATCAAAATCATTTTTGGTTTAAGTTTCCAAAATTAATAACAAATTATCTCAAATAGAAAAAATTGAAGAATGATTTAGGTTTAAAAATGGTTTCAACCAAAAAGAGATTTTCCAAATGAAAAAAAAAAAGAGTTACACGATTAGGAAAAAAAATTTAGAGGTAAACATGTTTATTTGGAAACTAAAACTTATTTTATTATTTTTTATAATTATTTAAAAAATAAAGAAAATTTTGGTTCAATTATTTGACATGCATCCAATGTATTATTGGTTAAAAGAATTTTTTAATATAACTAACAGGTAAACTTAAAATAGTTATCTAATAAAATTTAGGGGTTAGGATCCACTTACACTATGTAAAATTTAATTATTTTTACATTTTTGGACCGTTGGTTGATGCTAAATAAATGGCTAAGATTATTTCCTTATTTCTTTTCATGTGAATCTTCATATTTTAGAATATTAATCTCATACATCCATTTACCTTCATCTAACAGTCCAAAAGAGGTGTAAAACTTTTAAATTTTACATGGTGCAAGATGATCATATCTCATAATTTAGATACTTATTTTGATAAAAAAAATTAATTTAAAAGTTTAAAATAAAAATTAAGGAATGAATTTTAATTTAAACAAAACATAGGGTAAACTACACTTTTGTTCACCAACCTACTTCTCTTTTCATATTTTGGTCACCGAACTATCATTTTTTGCAAAAACGTCACTACTGTTACGTTTTTTTCTTCAATTTTGGTCACTCTTCATTAAAAAACTAACATAAAAATGATAGTTCAATGACGAAAAATAGAAAATAAATAATAGGTTGATGATCAAATTTGGGGGGAAAACATAACATCAGTGACCAAAATGGAAAAATGTAATTTTAGTGAGGTTTTACAAAAAAAATAGTTCGATGATCAAAACAAAAAAGGAGCAATAGATTGATGACCACACATGTAGTTTACCCCAAAAAATTAATGGTTGGTAAAAAAAACGTAATATCAATGACCAAAATAAGAAGAAAAAAATATTATTTTAGTGAAATTTCACCAAAAATTAATAGTTAGGTGACAAAACAAGAAAAGAGCAATAGATTGATGACCAAAATTGTTGTTTACCCGAAAATGTAACGGTAGGCCAAAGGACCTACCATGCATTATGGTAGGTCCGCCCCTGAATTTATAATTAATGATGCAATAAGTTTTCATTAATTATTATAATTGTGATTTATAAACTTACTTTAACATAACATATTTACTTATGAATATATGAATTGTAATAAAAATAAGAAATATAATAATTTATCACCGTTTAAGTAAACTAAGACTGAAAATATTTATTCTATTAAATGTCATGTTTGATTTATTTTAAAGAAAATTTCTAAAAACTTTCGTTATGTCTTGTATAATTTTTCTAATCGAGACTAACATTTTCATATTTTGCGAACCACTCCTGGTAGGGGCATAAATAAAAAGTGGAATCATAATCAAGGATCTATTATTTATTTGTTTTAGTATCATCAATAGATGCAATTAGAAGTTTTCCATCAGCTTCACCGTATTTTTCTAATTGTCTTTTTCTATTTAGTTCATAGCTCCTCTCTTAATCTTATTTTATAATTTATAGCATTCAAACTTGATTTGTTCTTTTATTTTTGCTGTCTCAGAAATAAGCCTTCACCTTGAGACTCAAATGCAGCCATTATCAGCTTGTCATACGAGTACATATTCATTGAAAATTAGTTAAATGGTTTCATTCAAACCACAAGAACTGAATTACTGCTTTAAATATAACTTGCTAACTAATGTTTTCTTCCAAACTTCAACCATAACACAACAATCCTTTTTTTTTCATTATGTCATGTAAAATTTTATGGGTGTTAACAAATGGTCATTAAATTTTGTTCAATTATTTAATTTAGTAATCAAACTTCTAATTACTTTAATGTCAGCATTAAACTTTTAGTTTTGCTCCAATTTAATTATGGGCTCGTTAACGACTATCAAAAGGTGACGTGACCGTTAAAATTTGTATAATAGTACATTTAGTCTTTCATGTTTGGACATTCAAACAATTTATTTGACCACCGAATTTTGAGAGCGGTCACATTTTGATCACCCAATTAAGTAACTCATCAATCAAACTATCGAACTTTTAAAATCTCTTATTTTGACCACCAACCATTAAAATATAATGGAAGAGATGACGTGACAGTTAACTAAAAGTGGTATAATTACACATTTAGTTACTGTTATTTCTATATTATATCAATATAGTCATAATTTTAATTAATAGATTTAACCGACCAATTAAATAGTGACACATGTCACCATTTAATTGGACATAAGCAAAGGAAGCAAATAAAAGAGGATGCATATTAATATGATATATGACCTTTCGATCACTGTGCTGTTTCTCCTAGAGAGTTTAAGATGAAGCATCTAATTAAGCCCTAATATGGCATCATCTAAATTCATTTGAACGAGAATTGCTCATATCTTGATATGTCACAGAGAGAATCTGATGTTGCAATCGAACAATAAAATTTATTGCCTCACGAACACTATTATTAGTGGTGTTTATAAAAATCCAAACAGATATATTATATCGAAAAGTCTGAAAAATCGGGTTATATGGTAGATAACCATTCCAGTAAAATTTAGCTAAAATGGTACAGTAATTGTATCGGTAAAAATCTGGTTAAACAGATAACCCAAAAAACCGATAAAAGAATTAAAAATTAATTTTTTAATGATATTGGATTACTGATTATTATTAATATAAACAAAATTTTATATGACCCTCGAAATGAAGTATATACAATACTATCAAGTACGAAGAAAATTAGTTGCACAAAATTAATTTTATTATGCTCCTTACATTTGTCATATATACGATTTATTAATTATTTTATGAAGTCGTATAAATTTTGAAGACTTAATTAATCTATGTGTTTCTACTAAATTTGCATTGTATTTTAAGTTTCCTAAACTTTTCTAAATATTTCATGTTCATTTTATGATCCATGTTCCAGATTCGTGGCTCTCCCCCAAATAATTTCGTTTCCAAAGTTCGAACAATTTTTCTAAATTTTTTAATTGCTTTAAACTTCACAGATTTATTATTATAAGTATTGAGGATTTTATTTGAATTTTTTGGTAGATATTTTGTAAGCTATTAAAATTAATAGTAATAAATAGATATATTATTTATAGGATAGAATTTGACACATAGGCCGTAAAATTTATTTTACACAAGACTGCATATTTACACTGTAAAACTCAAATCCTAAATTCATAACTCTAAACCCTAAACTTTAAATCATATACCCTAAATTCTAACACTAACCTTAAATTCTAAACTCTAAACCCCTAAAATAAACCTCTAACCCCTAAAACTAAAATAAAAAGCTTGTGTAAACTAACATGCGTATCAAAACCTTTTCCTTAATGTAAAATGATTCATGATTAATAGAATAACCGTAACGAATAATTGGTTAACCGTTCAGGCGGTAATCGAATACACATTATTGAATATACGTTGATACAAGTTTGTTATGAATGCAAGATGACAATGAAATATATATGATCGGGAATAAAGTAAAAGACGTAAGATTTTATGTAAAAGACTTTCAAAAAAATCATGACTAGAAAAGGAAAAACTTTACTATAATGTCGAAAAAAGAAGAGAAGATTTGTGTGTTTAAAGACTTTTGAGATTGATTATTTAACCTTAAACCACATTACATATATATAAGGTAGATAACTTGTTAACAAACTATTCTCGCGTAACAAGAAATCTAATAAAAGTAGATTTCTAACTATACATGATATTAATTTGACCATGCATGTGCCAATAGGCAGATGAGTTTGTGACAGATAACGACGGCCGGAGAGTGGTACAATATGGTTGAGAACGGTGAGAAGGACAACGTAAATCTATCCACGACGACCCGACTACTTTATTCCTAAGTGAAGAACACTATACATGCTAATATAGAATGGAGCTAACCTCTTTAAGTGTAGTCTGATCAAACAGTTGGCTTTTTCTCAAATCCGGTGCCGGGATCATCATCGGAAGGGAAAACCTGTAGACCGGTAACCATGGAAGCTGGCGGACCACGACGACACCTCTGCTCCATCTCCTGAACAGAATCCGGGCTTCCGGAGAAAAGAGCTTCCACCGAGCCATCCCTCCTGTTCCTAACCCAACCTTTCAAGCCAAGCTCAGTGGCATTCTCTATTGTCCAGTTCCTATAGAACACACCCTGAACCATACCCTTTATGACAATCCTTACCTGCACCACCAAAACTCCACAATTCATTACAATTTACAGAGAGATTTAGAACCCTCATTCGAACAAACTAAATCGATTAATTTCCAGACAATAATGCAATTTTGAATTCTTCAAGGGAATAACCAAAACCAATTACTTAAACCTATGGCTAGGAAGATCATATAACCCTAACTAGCACAAATTAAATCAGGTATCTAAATTGCACAAACAAATCAGATGGGCATTGCTTAAACAAACCTGAAGCCATTAAATTACCAACCAAAATGAACTCGATTATCATCAACAACGAATGAAAAGAGGCAACATAATTAGCACAAACTTAATGAACCCTAGTATTATGTAATTACTAACTCAAGATGAAACTATAAGAGCACATTCAAAATTAACAGAAATTTACAATGAACAACAAAACCCACTTTTCAATCTCCATTGTTAAACCCTAAAAGTCCCACTGATCCCAATTATAAGCACAATCATAATGAACAGAAATTAAGTCCTTTTACACCGATTTCAATACTACTCCCACTAAACTAGATTTTCCTTGTAAAACAAAAAAAAACCCAATGTTTATTTCTAACATCAATGCGTTTAGAATCAAAATTCAACCCTGGAATCTGAGATTGATTAAAGGAATCACCCCCCCCCCCCCCCCCACCAAAAAAAATTCCGATATTCGAAACAGCAAAACATATCAATGACTACTTGAAACTCACCGTTTTAGTTTCAGAAGTGTGGGAGGGGGCATCGGCAGCAGCTTGAGGAGTGGCCATTGAAGTTAAAGAAGATCGAAGAGCATGAAAACCAAGTGGGAAGAAAGGAGGAAGAGAAGGGCGAGGAAGAGAAAAACGAGAGCAAATCGGAAAAGAAGAATGAAAAGGAGGAGGGAGAGAATAATGGAGAAGGGGGAATCTATGAGCAAAACAACTATTTGCATGTTGGATTTGGGAGCATTTTTTGGGTGTTAAAGAATGAAGATTCCTGGTGTTTCTGGAGATGAGAAATCTTGTAACACTTGTTTGATGATTGATAAAGGTCAAGGATGGTATCAGCGGTTGAGCTGAACCCATTTTGGTTGGTTTTGACTTGTTGAAATCATTGGTTTTTTATAGGTGGAGAATCAAATGCGAAGATTAAAGAGTTCTTCTCAGCTCCGAAAACGGATAATTTACAATCTAAATAACTAAAGTTAACACACATTTTCGTTTACTTCATAAATTTTTAATTTAATCAACACACATCATTCAACATTTATCATTAATAAACTGAATTATTAATATTGTTAACTAATTCTAAAGAAAAATTATAAAATTAACACTTTTACTCTACATATTTTTCATATATCACCATTAAATAATGTTTAAACGATATTTTTAAACATTTTATTTAAATAAATTCAAAAGAAAGTAACTAAATTTCTTATAATCCTAACAAATAAATATTTAAATTGTTAATAAAATATTATTTATTAATGATATGTCAAATTATGTTGAATAAAAGTGTCAATTTCAAATTTTCATTAAAATTATTTAATGATATCAATATAAATAACTTAATTTGTAAATAATAAAAATTTAATGATATAATTTTATTAAATTAAAAATTTGTGACATCTTGTGATCTGAAATATAAATTATCCCTTAGGAAACGAGAAACTTTGTTTAGCGAAGAATTGGGCTAATTTGTTTGGAGCCGAAAGATTATCTAAAGGCCTGAAAATAAAAAGTTCATTGAATCTGACTCTAATAAACCCAACAAAGAATTATGTTCCTTTTCGAAAACCCAATTTGGTTTTGTACTGAGACGCTGCTAAAAAACTATTCGGGTTTAATTCAGAAACTTAATCAAAAGTGACTAAATTTTGTTGGATGGAACGACTACCATCTACAATCGTTTAGAGGTTTAAGAATGAAAAAAAAATATTTAATGTCTAAATTTTAGTAACAAAAAATATTTAATGTCTAAATTTTAGTAATAAAAAATATTTAATGTCTAAACTTTAGTGAATAAATTCAACGTTTTTAAATTTCAGTGACCAAATAAATTTAAAAATAAAATTCAGTGATGATTTACATAGTTTACCCTTTTTTAAAGCATGTTTGTATGGTATGACTTTCTGATGTATAGAGATGCTGGCGAGGCATCACAATTTTTTTCAAAAAAATAATTATTTTTTATAATCATATTATTAGTTTTAAAGTAAAAACTTAATCAAAAAGTATAACTTGAAAGGGGTGGAATTTGAACCAAAGTTTGGTGGATGAATGGCTTAACACCTAACCCCAGACCAACCTGCTAAGCTTTAGCAATATACTATATAACCTCAAAAATGGTATGCTTCTTCTTCTTCTTCTTCGTGAGTTAACTCCACCATCGATTACTTTATGAATTGGCCCTCAAGGCAAGGACTGCAAAAAGCTTCATATATATTCCCTGGAAGCAGTTAATCGAACCTTGACTGAACTTTTTCTGAGTCATAGTTCTCATACATGGCCATATAAAATGCATCATAATGAACCGCTGGAATATTCCATTTGAAGTGTTCCCTCAGTTTCAGGACATTGTTTTGCAGCCATGAGAGCTCCCTGCACACCGGTGTTAAACATAGTATGTGTATGCTGAAATGAGTAAAAGAATAGAGATGGAACGGTACTAATTGCTTGCTTTATTTCAGAGAATTCATAGGTTTAAATACAAAATTGTTGGAAAACCCTAATGGATTGGAATGCCACGTGTCGTTCTCTCGTTGGTATTCTTTCCAACAGACTGGGAGTTGGATGACAGTTGCATATCCAGCTGTGAATCATCAGCAATTCTGTTATTTCCTTCAACATTTCCGCTACTCAGTTTTTCTTCAAGCTTTCGAGTGTTGAGTTTGGCGCGAAACTCTTCAAACAACATGGTTGGTAACGCCTTTGTGAGTATGTCCGCAACTTGGCACCGTGCTGGAATGTAGTTAATCTGCATCTTCCTCATGCTGACTTTTTCACGCACAAAGTGTAGGTCCAAGTCGACATGCTTGCTTTTGGCATGGAGTACAGGGTTTGCAGCCATCGATACAGTGCTGGTGTTGTCACACCACAGTTGAGGTATGTTTTGTTGCTGTATTCCCATTTCTTTGAGCATGGATTCAACCCAGATCACTTCAGAGGCTGCGTCTTCCAAGCTTCTATATTCTGCTTCTGCAGACGATCTCGAAACAGCTCTTTGCTTCTTCGAACACCAGGAGATTAGATGGCTTTCAAGCTTGACACAGTAGCCAGTTGTGGAGCGTCGATCATCGGGGTCACTGCCCCAATCTGAGTTAGAGAATGCAGCAATTTGAAGGTTATCAGTGGTCTGAGGTTTGAACCAGATGCCATAGTCAACTGTGGTCCTGAGATATCTGAGAATGCGTTGTAGAGCAAGCCAGTGTGTATTGGTTGGTGTTTGCATGAACTGGGCTGCTTTGTTGACTGCAAATGATAGGTCAGGTCTTGTATGGCAGATGTATTGGAGGGCCCCAATGATGCTTCGATAAGATTGAGCTTCATTCAGTGGTGTGCCATCAGTTTTACTGAGTTTTGGATAGGTGACCATGGGCGTCGATGTGGGTTTGGCTTGTAGGTTATTTGTTTTGTGTAGCAACTCAATGACATATTGTTGCTGATTGAGGAAGATGCCACCATTAAATTGTCGAGCTTCAATTCCAAGAAAGTAGTGTAGGAGCCCCAAATCTTTGACTGAGAATTGAGAATGCAAGGCTTGAATAATGTTCACAACCTGAGATTCAACATTCCCTGTTAGAAGCATATCATCGACATAAACTGCCAGGAATATTGTGAGGTCTCCTTGTCTGAGTATGAACAATGTGGAGTCTGCTTGTGAGGCAAGAAATCCCAGAGTACAGAGGAAGCTTTTTAACTGAGCAAACCAGTTGCGAGGGGCCTGTCTTAGGTCGTATATGGCTTTCTTGAGTTTGCAAAATAATGGCTTGCCTGATTCACTTGGCTGTTGAAAGCCAGCTGGTTGATGCATGTAAACTGACTCATGTAGTTCTCCTTTGAGGAACGCATTATTTACATCCACCTGATGTATGTTCCATTGATTTGTGATGGCTACAGATACGAGGATGTTCACAGTGAAGAACCGGACTACTAGACTGAAGGTTTCCATGAAGTCCAGTCCAGGTGTCTGAGAATAGCCCTTCGCAACTAGTCTTGCCTTGAACTTGCTGATGGAGCCATCCGAGTTGTGTTTGATTCTAAATAGCCACTTGCAGCCAATAGGTTCCTTGCCTGGTGGTAACTCAGCTAGTTCCCATGTTTCATTTTCTTGGAGGGCTTTGTATTCCTGGTGTACAGCTTCAGCCCAAGTTGGATCATGTAGGGCCTCATGGACATTTGGTGGTATGGCTTCAATGGTGTATATTTTTGGTTTGAAGATACCCATTTTGCTTCGAGTGGTCATAGGATGGTTGTTGAGAAGAGGTGGTGGCCTAGCAGATGAAGGTATTGAGGAAGGTTCAGTGGAAGGTGGGACTGGTGGTGGTTCAGTATGTTGTTGCTGAGGTGGCACTGGTGGTGGTTCAGTATGTTGTTGCTGAGGTGGCACTGGTGGTGGTTCTGTAGGTTGGTGCTGAGGTGTTTGAGTAGTTGTGTTTGGTATAGTTGGTGGTGTGGTTTGAGTAGGATAGGTAGAAGGTATATTGTCATTGTATTGGGTTGTGGTTGAGTCACTTGGTTGAGTAGTAGGTTGTAAGGTTTGAGGTGATGTAGGAGTAGTTGTTGTAGGTTGAGGGGATGATAGTGTGTCTGGTGGTTGTGGGATAGAGGGAAAGGGTCTGGATGATCGAGCTTTAGGAGGTGAGGTTGTGGGAGTTGGTTTGTTGGCACAAGGAAAGCAGGTTTCATTGAATGTAACACTGCGTGTAATGTAAATTCTACCTGAGTCATCAGCACATTGATACCCCAGGTACTTGGGAGAGTATCCAAGGAACACACATGGTTTTGTTCTGAATGAGAGCTTGTGTTGGTTGTAGGGGCGCAGATTGGGAAAGCATTCACAACCAAAGACTTTGAAGAATGTGTAGTCAGGGGCCTTGCCTGTAAGTTTCTGATAGGGTGAGACATTTCCAAGCTTCTTTGATGGTAGCCTGTTAATAAGAAAGACTGAACTAAGAACTGCATACGACCAGTAGCATAGGGGCATGGAGGCCTGAGCCAGCAAGGAAAGAGCCATGTCCAAGATGTGTCTGTGCTTGAGTTCGACCACACCATTCTGCTGGGAGGTGTGGGGGCAAGTGATCCTTTGTTGTATGCCAGTGTAGGTAGAAGTGTATCAAGAAATTGAAATTCCCCTCCCCCGTCGGTTTGAACTGCTCGAACAGTGGAGTCATATTGTGTTTGAACAAGTTTAAGGAACAAGTGGAATGTTGTAGAGGCTTCAGACTTTGTTTTGAGTAAGTACAGCCAACAGTTTCGAGAGTATAAATCAACAAAGGAAATGTAGTATGAGTAGCCATTCGATATAATTGGTGCTGGTCCCCAGAGATCAATTTCCACTAATTCAAAAGGAGTTTCATACATGGTTACAGATTTCTTGAAAGGGAGAGAGTGACATTTCCCTAGTTGACAAGCACTACAGAACGTGTCTTTTTCCATAACCAAGGATTTCTTCAAAGCTGTATTGATAACATCTGAGGAAGCATGCCCAAGTCTTCGATGCCAAAGCCAAAAAGAGGAGTTTGTATTGAGGGAAGTAGAGTATGATGTAACGGGGTTGATACCAAGGACGCTAGACAACTTGTATAAACCACCTTCTTGTGTGCCTTCGAGTAGTGTGGTGCCTGTAAGTTCATCCTTCACACAGCAATAGTTGGGGTGAAACTCAAGAAAAACGGAATTGTCCTTGGTAAATTTCGAAACAGACATGAGGTTTCGAGTGATTTGAGGCACAAGCAACAGATCATTAAGATTCAAACTACAAGTGGATGTAGGTATAATCGAATGACCAATATGAGATATGGATAAAGAAGACCCATCACCTATATGCACCGAGCCCTTACCAAAGTATGGTGAACCACCTTGCATGGAATTAGGGTCACTGGCTACATGGTGTGTAGCACCTGAGTCAGGATGCCAGACTGTTGAGGATGCAACCACTGTGTGAACTTGCATATCAGCTGGGGATGGTTCGGAAGAGTTGGATGACTCAGTGGTAGTCGTGGTGGAGATGTAAGGATCGTAAGTCTCCTCAACAGTGTCCTGTGTGTACGAGCATGCATTTTCCTGAGTGACTGTGGGGGAACGAGCCTGGGAGTTTGATGCAGTGGCTTTAAAACCTTTGTCAAACCTGTGCCAACAACGATCAACCAGATGGCCAGGTTTGCCACACAGCTGACATTGGATGTGTGGACGTGTACCACGATATCTGCCCCTTGAATCATCTCAAGGTAGGTTGGAGGCAGATCCAGAAAGATGGTCCTTGTCACGTGTGCTATGGAAGTTGGTGTTATGAATACCAACTGGAAGGCGAAGTGGATCAGAAATTCTAGATTCAGCATCTATTAGGATGGAGACAGCAGCATCAACGGAGTATGGATCTTTGCTGGCTGAAATCACTGCAACAAACGGGTCATATTCAGAGGGTAAACCATTGAGTATAGTGGCAATTTGATCAACTGTTGAGACATGGCTTCCACATGATGCAAGCAGGTCACATATTTCTTTGATTTGCATGGTGTAGGTACGCATGGACAAGGTGGCTTTCTTGATCGAGCGGAGGCGGCAGTGGAGGTGCATTATGCGAGTGGTGGAAAGTTGGGAGTAGATGCCCGAGATAGTGGACCAGATGGTGGCTGAAGATTCGGCACCGACTAGCTGTGGAAGAACATTGGAGCTTACCGTCGAGAGGAGCCAGGAAGCCAAGGAGCTATCCTGCTTAAGAAACCGAAGATAGGCAGGGTTTTGGACTGGATTTCCATTCTCACGGGCAACAAATTTGGCCGGCGGTGAGATGGAGCCATCAATGTACCCTTCAAGGCCTTGACCACGGAGGAGCAGAGTAACTTGTTGCTTCCAAAGTAGATAGTTTGTATCATCCAATTGGATGCTGATGCGTTTATTGGTGAAGGCTGTATTGGTGGATTCATCAGTAGGTAGCTCGACAGTATCCTCAGCGGTGGTGGAATCAGCAGGCATGATGGCGGTGGGAGAAGAAGCTTAACCAAGATCTTCCTGAGACGATGATACCATGTTAAACATAGTATGTGTATGCTAAAATGAGTAAAAGAATAGAGATGGAACGGTACTAATTGCTTGCTTTATTTCAGAGAATTCATAGGTTTAAATACAAGATTGTTGGAAAACCCTAATGGATTGGAATGCCACGTGTCGTTCTCTTGTTGGTATTCTTTCCAACAGACTGGGAGTTGGATGACAGTTGCATATCCAGCTGTGAATCATCAGCAATTCTGTTATTTCCTTCAACAACCGGGATATCCACGTAATGCACCACAACCGATAAGTTTTTCTAGTTTCGAATATCGGTGAATGGTAGGTCGTAGTGATTGGCTAGGCCTAGTATCACGGGGACGCACCCGTAGTGCAACACATCGGTTACTCTCGCGGTGTTCACTTCGAACTTCAAAGCCTTTCATATGGAGGCAGAACTTGCTTTGGAGTTGTTCTTCGACATCGTCCGAAATGGGTGAATATCTCGGTGTCATTGACCCAGTGTTTCAAAAGAGCTGCTCTTACCGGGCAATTCACTTGTCCTGCAAAGAAAGCCAGTTGGTTAATGCAATCATTGTCATTTTTTAGATAGTTTTGGTTAAATCGGGGAAGGACAATTTGAATCAATGATCTAAATAAGATTGTTACAATTGAATCAAAAGGTTCACCTTTTCGATGAAACAAGTGATCATGGCGCATGTCAGCAATGGAGAAGAAGCAGCAGCAGCAACATACTATTTTGATAAGATTATATGACATATTTGGTGTTTCCTATAAAAAAAAATAGAAGGTTGGTCTGATGGTCAGGCTCTAAGCCTTTCGTACACCAGACATACTTGGTTCAAATCACACTTTTTCCTTATTGTAATTTTTAATTAAGTCTTTACTTTAAAATCAATCAGATGCCACATTAAAATCTAATATAAAAAAATAATTAATTTTAAAAATGATTTGTGATGCCTCGTTAACAAAGTGTCAGGTCAGCATCTTCATACACGTAGCATCAGTTCACCATATCAGCAAGTTATACCATACAAACATGTAATGTCATCAAAAGGGTGTTGACCGCTAGTTGACTGACGGTTTTCATCCATCGATGGAGAATTTTGAATGAAAATAAAACGTTAAGAGTTGTTTTACACTTAAAAAAATTAAATGTTGTGGGTTACTTTTGATTTTATGCTTTTTTTTATGTTCGTTTTCCGTCTCCTCTTCCCATTCCTTTGGGCCTAAAGTTAATGAATAAGGCAAAACAAATGCCCAATGCTAATCAATACTTCTTGAATTGTGAAAAGCAAACCATGAAATGTAAGGTTGCAATGCAAAATTAATATTATAAAAAAAACTCATCGGATTTGTTGGATGAAAACTTTTAAAACTTTAGAAATCTTTAAATTGCATCGTTGTAAAAAAAAATTAGCCTTAGTTAATATTCTGTTAGGATAACTAGTTTTCTGGAAAATTCAATTTATTCAACTTTTTTGAGTTGAGAATATAATTATAAAGGAAAAATGATAATTAAATATGTAAGATCTGAATATCGTTAGATTTATAAAAATATATTAATAGTTGTAATAGTATAGAAAGTAAAAATATATATTAGAATAAATAAAATAATTTTTTTAGTTTATAGTGAAACCATGTGAACCAGATGAAATCACATCGTAAAAATTCTGAAATGTTTCACTATTTTATTACCCCAAATAACTGAATTCATTTTTTTTCTTTTGCTTTTTTAAAAACAATAAAAATGTTCTTTGAAATCTCTCGATAAAATGTACTCCAGTGTTTAGTAATCATAAAGATCTTAATTAAATTCATAGTAAAACCACATCAAACCTCATTTCGAAAGCAATTTTTTTCTTCTATCATCTCGAATTTGGGCCTTACTTCGTATGAAGGATGAAAAAGAGAAATGATAAAAAAAATAGTTAATTAATTGAATAAGATTCGTAACCACTTTTTTATTTTAAATTTTAATTATTTAATTAACTAGTTTTTTATCTTATTTTTTTATCTTTCATACCAAGCATCAAGACTTTATTATGAGAAGTCAAACTCTTTACTAATCAACTCAATCAATAAAAGATATTTTTTTGCCCTTCCGATTTTTTCGCCCTGACTAATCTAAATTGACCCGCGTCACACACCTGTTTAGGTGAGTGAGTCTTCCAGTAAGAATTTTTTGCATACACAATGTCTCTAACTCAATACCTACTTAAGCGATACTAAGCTGCTTACCGCTTGAACCAATTTTATAATTTTTTTTTTAATTCTGCATCTAATAAACCTAAAAAAATATTGTTTTTTTCTTTGGTGAAATCCCAATTTGGATAGCGGTTGGCGGCTTCTGTCTGTGGGGGCAGCCAACGTTTTCAGCATTTTGTTATGTCAAAGCATTTTTATCATTGGTTTCCTTTTCTTTTGGGAGGCTAAGGCTAATAAATGTGGGAAAGCACATGCATGCATGTATCTCCTACCCCTCCCAATTCAAACCTTTGATTCAAGTTTCAAATGTTCTTCCATTTTAATCACAAGCAAGCAATCTCAGTTTTACTTTTCTGGAGCTTAATTTAATCTTTTTCAACGTAAAAAGAAAATAAATGTATATGACAAGTAATGTCAAATTGGTTTTCGTGGAGTTTAGTTTAGTCATTTCTATGTAAAAAATTAGAAAGAAATGTATACGATTCATTTGAATGACAAGTAAGCAGTGTTAATTGATTTATTATATAAGTTGGTACATATATTTGATATATATTTTTATCAAATTTGTATCTGATTTTTTTATCACAAGTTTGTATCTAAACTTTGAAGTAAAAAAAAACAAAAATGTTTACTTGACATCTCAACAACAGAACAAGTTGTTAAAGTAGTATTGACAGGTCAAAAATATGATTATCACTAGTGTCGTGTGTCACAACTTAATTGATTGTGGAAATACTTAATATCATGTATCAATTTTAAAATTTTTCATATTTAAGTACTAATTTAAAAATTCTTTTCAAATTAACCAGTTTAAGAAAAAAATTGAAATTCAACTACTAATTTGAGAATTCGTTTTATGTATATATTAATGTATTCAAATCTTTTTAATTATGTTTAAAGTATTGTATATTTACTGATGGGGTTGATCCGAGTAGTAAGCAATTTGATATCGTTTAAACAAGTTTTGAGTTTGAGGCATTGTGTATACAAAAAATTCTCATTGAAAAACTTACCGATCAAATCAGGTGTGCGACACGAGTCGATCCGAATTAGTCAGGACAAAATCCTGAAAAACTGGAACGAAAAAAAAAATATATTGTAATATATTTTTTAACTCTAATAATTTGTTTCACATTATATTGATGCATCAGGACGTTTTTGTCATGTCCATGTTATTTCATAACTGTGTTTAATCATTTCCTTTTGCTATATGCCTATATTCTTTTCGTGTCTTAATAGATGCCATATTTCTAATAATTTGTCCATTAACTCAATTAGTGAAAAATTGTATTTGTATGACGTGACTCAATTCATGAGATATTCATGTATTTGTTATAGGAATACAATTAAGATGAAAAGTTGTATAATGTGATGTGTGTTCGTTTAATTTATACATTTTTAATATTATTTTATACATATTTAAAACATTATAAGTTTATATAAATTTTTACACATTAATAATTTATTTTAGGTTAATTTTGATACAACTATACTTTGCAGTTTTATGTTGTGCGCATGTTATCTTATGCACCATGTTTTAGCTTTTCTTTTTCTTTTTTTTTACAACGCTTGATTTTATTCCATATTTTGTTTCTCAATTTTAAATTTAAATTCATTTACTTCAAAAAATTATTAAGATAAAAATTTGCATAATATAACGTATGTTCGTGTAGTTTTATATATTTAAACTATTATAAGTTTATATAAATTTTTACACCTTAATAATTTGTTTCAAGTAGAATTTGATACATTTGTACTTTGTAATTTTATGTTGTGCTCTTATTATTTTATGCACCGTGTTTTAACTATTTTTTATTTTCATGCTTAATTTAATTTTTTTGAAAAGAAAAAAAGCATGATTCATGCTATAGCAACGATCATACAATTTGAATATATTGATGCGTGCCTAGTTAAAAAAATTCTTATAGCTAAATGAAGGAAAAATAATGTAACACATCAATGTTTACACAACAACGTAACAATTTCGCACTTAGCGCATCGACAAAACTTATACAAAGTAGCTTCATCAAAAAATTCTGTCTAAAATACAAAAAAAGATTACCCGGCCGATGAATACCATAACAGATGAATGTGTCTTCCAATTAATTCGTGTAATTTATATATTGTTTTGTTTTTATTTTAAATTAATTCATTTAATTTTTTATTATAACATCTATCTACCTTAATATTAAATATTTTAAAATTAATTTAACTTTTTAAAACATGGTGAGATTATTTTCTAGTAATATTAAAAAATACTCTTGGCCTTGGTTGTCAATTGTTTAAATTGAAAAACAAGAGAAAATCATAAGTCATAACATGGGAAGTGGGAAACAAGGCAGGAAGTCGTAGTTTTGAGCGTGCAATTTCAAACTCCAACAAGGTGCCATGTGTAGATGACGTGGAATGGGACCCTTTACTCCAAGAAATTATTAGATGGACCTGGCTCACCACGTCATCCATGGTCCCAACCAATAATAAATTTACATGTAATTTTTTTTCAAGGTGAATCTTCACCTCTTTCCTACATGTCAATGAGATGGAGAGATATTATTGGATGGGACCATGGATAACGTGGTGAGCCGGGACCATATAATAATCTCTCCTTTACTCCCCTTTATGTCGCTTGCCTAACTACACATCATTATCTTTTTAGTACAACTATGATTATTGAATTTATTGATTATTTAATTTAAATTAGATATTATAAAATTTTACTGCACTACGATTTTTTAAGGAACCTAAAATCCATGTAATCGTTTTTATCTATAATTCATGTATTTATATTATAATTATTAAATAATATATTTATAAAAATTAATGTATTTATTTATGTCATGTGTATAACTTTTCTTTTGGTGTCATATGATTAATGATAGTGTGTCCAAATCCATATCCTTTTTCAAGCACTCCATCATGTATGTATAACATGCATGTATGCATGTATGTATGTATTATGAACCCATCATCATCAAAAGGTGGGGAGAGAGGAAGCATGCATCATGTAACTTTTGGTGCTTATTTAGGGTCATAGTCGGAGCTGAGTCAGAAATTCATGACTCACCTTCCTCCTCTCTTAATTTGTCCTTAATGTTATATTTTCAGTGATGCTGACCGATTAATCCAGCATGTTTATATTTATTTATTTATCCTATTAAAATTCATTATCTTCTTATTCTTGTTATTGCCAAATTAGGTTATGTATCCTAAAACCATTATCAATATTTTACTATTATATAAATATATTATACGCTACACTCGAGGAGGACACCCACCAAATTATCTTCTTCAAACTATTATTCAATTCTTTAACAAATTGAAATTTTCAAATAATTATGTTCTATATTAATACTTTCACATACAATTCTGATTTCATAAAAACTGTAGACAGGGATGGGTGTTCGATCGAGTCGAGTCAAAAAATTTAGAGTTATTCAAGTTTGCAAGTCTTATTTTACGATTTAAACTTTTTTTGAAATTTTTTCGAGTCAAGTCGAGTTTCTGTACAAATTTAATTGTATATATATATATATATTTTTATATGCATATACGTAGCGGTGCATGTATACATTTCTATATGCATATATTGAGGGATAGACGTTGCACATATTGATTCCAATTTCAACAGCTTTCTGTATGCATATTTTTTTTTGAAAAGTACTTTCTACATGCATATATAATATACATATATATTTCTTCATATTTTCACATGTGATATACATAACATATTAGACATAATTGATAGAATTGACTCGAACTTGAAAATTGATCAACTAATTAATAAAAATTTCGAGTTATTCGAATTTTCATTTCATAATTCAAACTTTATTTAAAAATTTTCCGAGTTAATTCAAAACGAGTCGATTTTTTTTCCTCGAGTCGAGTCGAATAATTCGATTTTTCCCACCCTAATTGAAGATTTATTTAATATTTATTTCTTTTTACAATAGAATTTATTAAGATACTTAATTGAAGATGTATTTAATACCATCAATAAAAGTATTCCATTAATAATCATAAAAACAAACATCAAACCCTAAACCATAAACGATAAAAGCATAAATCTTAAAGAGTAAAATGCACATATAATCACTCAACTATCGTCTCACTCTTATTTTGGTCACTCAACTTTCAAACTTTTCAATTTACTAACTGAACTTTCGGATTGCTCATGTTTTGATCATTCTTGATTATTTTATTATTATTTTTGATATTTTTGGCATTTCATTATTACTTAATATAAAAATAATTTAAAATATAAAAATTAAATCTAATGGTTTGCCGGTCACCATTCACCGTCGTCGAACGCCATCGCAAATGACCATAGATGGTGGTCGTTCAGTCTCAAATTTCACCGGTCGCTTCATCTCGACCCTCTGAGTCCAAATTCGACTTCCATTGTTTTGAAAAGTGCTCCGAAGTCCACGAAAAAGAGATTGAAAGTGAGGAAACCGAAATGTTTCAAACAAGATTTACGGGTTTTGGTACATTTTCTAGTGAAATAAACACCAGATTCAGACTTAGTGTGTCAAAACGAGTCCACAAGTGCAATTTGAGATCAAACGGTCGTCGATTCTTAGACCAACGGTGGTGGTGATTTTTTTAATATTTTTAAATTTTATAATAATAAAATATAATTTTATTTTTTATTTTAAATTATTTTTATATTTAATAATATTAAAAATAAAAAATAATAAAATATTCCAGAGTGACCAAAACATGAGCAATCAAAAGTTTAGTTATTAAATTAAAAAGTTTGAAAGTTGAGTGACCAAAATAGGAGTGAGAAGATAATTAAGTGATGAACGGTGTATTTTACCCAATCTTAAATTATAAGACCTAAACACTAAACCATTAAATCTTTAAACCCTAAATCATAATCTTCAAGGCTGCATATAGCAAAAACCTTAATTATATTTACAATTAATTTTATCTGCAATTAAGCATCTTATTAAATTCTATTGAAAAAAGAAATAAACATTAATTATAACTAACCGTATAGCAAAACATTTATTTTAAATCAAGAGAAACACGATGGTCTAAATATACATAATCAAACCAAATTTACACAATTTAAGCATTTAACTAACCCACAATTGGCCTTGCCATATTTATATAACATTATCCTTTTTTTTCTCATTTTGTTTGTAATTTTTATTTAAAAAATTGTTGGAATCAATCATGATAATGTACAATTGTATCAATTACAATATACCTAAATATAAATAATAAATTTGGATAAGGTCTGAACTTAAATAAGCATAAATATGTACTCGAACTCATAGATAATATGTACACATTGTGAGATTCGAATTTAATGAATATGTTTGGAAAGTCGCATGATAGTTTGATTTTTAGTATAATTACGTGTAATTAAATAGGTGTGACATGTTTAACCAACCATTATAATTGGAGGCTCTCAATTATACTCTTAAATTCTTAAGGAAAGTGGTGAGAATTGAAGTAATTACGCTATTCAATTTTATAATTTAAACTTATGTAGTTGTGTCAAGCACAACATGAAAAATTAAGAGGTAAATTATACATTATTTGTCAAACATGATTAGGAAACAAGAATTCCTTGTAATTACACATAAGTATAATTACTAAAACAGTGAATATATTTTCAAGGAATTTATACTTAAATATGTATGATTTATATCTATAACTGTAAGCCTGTAATTGCAAGCATAGATGTGCTTATAACTTCAAAAGTAAAAGTTAATTGTATATTTTACGCCTTTGACTTGAATTGTTAAAATATCTCCAACAGTATCGACTGATGTCGTATAATATAATTCAACGAAATGACTCATGACATGGGATATTTTCTATACTTGACAACGAAATGATTTTAAAAATTAATTCCCAAAATATTATATCGATTATTTAGTTTGTTTATTTGTTATAAAATGATACGTTTACCTGTCACACAAGGGTTGCAAAATCCTTCTCTGTCGGTGCAATTAAAAAAACAATACAGGTTAATTGTGAATCTGCCTCAGATGATGTGCTCATTAAACTAGTTTAACCATTAACATTAATTAATTAATTAATTAATTACAGTCACTTGTTTTGGCAGCATGGTTTATGCATGCATCACCTAATTCGTATCTGCTTTTTCAGAAGCTTCCTATAACTAAACTATTTTAAAAAGTTGCTGCTTGGTTAGAATACAGTTAGTAGAATAATTAAGATAATTATTTTATTTATTCAATGCCAGTAAAGGTAGCCCAAATTTTTTGTAATAGTCTAATCCTTAATGAATTCACTAAATATCTTAATTATTGGATAAACTTAATAATTTTGGATACAATACTAAAACATTATTCATTTCATTTAATAATATAAAAATAATATACTACTATTTATATGTATTGTAATGTACTATTAACTATTTTAATTAATTTTAAAATCTTAAGAACCGACAATGTTATTATCCTCTTTTAGAATAAAAATTTTAAAAATAATTTTAATATTATTTTTTCATATTTTTATATTTTTAAATTCTAAAAATAATTAAACTTTTATTACTATAATAATTCTTAGGTTCACTTTTTTTTTTTTGGATAAATGGTTCAAATTTTATTTATCCAAAAAAATAAGCAAGGAAACCTGTAACAAAGAACACCTATAAATGTTCTTAGGCGGCCATCCCCTTAGGGAATCCCTCAAGTAGCACATATATTTATATTTACATCATCTATTAATATACTCTTTCTATGCACAATGACTATTACAGTATTTTTAATTCTATCTAACATTTCATTTGTATTCCTCTGCACACACCTAAATCTTCTACAATTTCTCTCCTCCCAAACATGATACACATAAGAGTGCCAAGCAATCTTCAAGATGAACACCAGCATCAATTTCCCTTTTAGTCTTGTGCATAGCCAGTACAATTCTGTATCTTAATCCAGTATTTTCCTTTGCAATCCACAAAGCCTAAGGATAGCATTCCAAATCTGCTTTGAAAACGAGCAGTATGCAAAAAGATGATCTCTAAATTCATTCTCTGTACTGCAAAGAACACAAATTTCTTCAATTGTAATTCTCATCCGCTGCAGTTTATCCATTGTTGGTAACTTGTTCAGGATTACCATCCACATCCGAAATGCATGCTTAGGAACATGAGAGCCAAACCATACAATCATATGCCAAGCAAACTTTGGTGCAACCACTCGAATAGCATTTCAAATTTTCTCCACTTTAAACTGATCACTTAGGGTAGTACTTAGAATTTTCATGAAAACAGATCGAAGCTTTAGCATTTTCTTAAAGTACCAACTATAATGTGGCTTGCATTCAACAGTTTAAATATCTCTCCCCTTCAGCACATAAGCCCTAGTCCAGGCCACCCACAAGGAGCCTTCGCCAGCAAGCAAGTCCTTAAGTAAGTGAATAAGGCATGCTTTATTCCAAGTGAGAAGATCTCTAACACCAAACCCCCTCACTCTTAGGTATACAAACAGTTCTCCAGCTTACTTTTGCACCCGCAACAGCTGTATCATTGCCTTTCCAAAAGAATCTCACACGCAATCGTTCAATCTGCTCAATAACACCT
The DNA here is from genome assembly GCA_958450335.1 of Hibiscus tridactylites. NCBI lineage: Eukaryota > Viridiplantae > Streptophyta > Magnoliopsida > Malvales > Malvaceae > Hibiscus > Hibiscus tridactylites. Next base: position 27,872,951 of record OY288267.1, on the reverse strand, counting down.
TTGGGAAGCATCACTTGTCTGCACCAGTAATTAACTAAACTGAAAATGACACTTTTACAAGCTGCAACCGACCAGCAAAGCTTAGCAATCTCCCAGTCCAATGCCTCAATCTAGCCTTCACCTTTTCAATAAGAATGGCACAATCTTTTGTTGTTAACCTTCTGGTGACTAGAGGTACACCAAGATATCTAACATGTAAGTGCCCAACTTGAAACCAATAACATGTACCATTTGTATTTGTTGTTCAATAGTCACACCAGCTACAAACAATTCAGACTTAGCAACATTCAATCTAAGACCAGAGAGCTCATAAAACATCTCTAGGACACATTGTATTCTCATTAAAGAGTCAACTTTTTTCTCACAAAAAATCAGTAGATCATCAACAAAGCATAAAGAGTGATTTTCACCTTTTTACACTTGGGATGGTACTGAAAGATCCCATTTTCAACATCCAGGTCAAGCAAACAAGACAGGACATTCATTACAAGCACAAAAAGGTAAGGAAAGAGTGAACTCCTTGCCTTACTCCACTTGCTCCCTTAAAGAATCCTACCAAACTCTCATTTAGATTAACTTAGAATCTGCTTCCAAAAAAACATGCTGCAATCCACCCCATAAATGTCTGAGGCAGTCCAATAGCTTCTAAAATGCAATTTAAAAAACCTCAATTCACAAAGTCAAATGCTTTTTTGCAAGTCAACCTTAAGAGCACATCTAGGGGAGATAGCATTTCTACCATAGCCTTTAACTAACTCATGAGCAAGAAGAGTATTATCAACAATACTCATACCTTTAACAAAAGCTGATTGATTAGGATTTATTAGGCTTAGCATCACAACATTCAGCCTCTCAACTAGAATTTTTATTATGGTTTTATAAATGACTGAGCAGTATGAAATAGGCCTATACTTCTTAGCTGTGCAAGCATTTGGGACCTTGGGAACTAATGTTATGGCAGTAGCATTGAAGGCAGGCAAGAGAGTGAAAGTTGTGAAAAAAATACCTAACTACAACAACAAAATCCCTCCCCACAATGCTTCAAGTTGCCTTAAAGAACCAAAATGTATAACCGTCAGGTCTAGGTGCTTTATCTTTACCTTGCACAAAAATTGCATTTCAAATTTTTTCATCAGTAACACTTCTAAGCATGGCCTGTTGAGCCTCATCTGGAATAACAACTTTAAGAATTCCTATGAGATCATCCACTGAACATCCCCTCACAACATCATTAACTGATCCAAATTATTTTGTAAAGAACTGTAAGAACTCTCCAGCTATACCATCAAATGTTTCAATCCTATTACCTTCTCCATCCAGAAAATAATTGATAGTTCTCCTTTTCCTTTTCTCAGCAACAGTGGCATGAAAGAACTTTGTGCCCTTATCACCTTCAGTAAGCCACATGACCTTAGCTTTTTGCTGGTAAAATTGTGCTCCAGCTCTCCCAAGAGCAATGGGATCATTTTAAAGTTGTTTTTTTTCAGAAACATTATCTCTCAGAATTAGCAAAGTAAGGTTTGTGAGTTGCATCTCCTCTAGTTGAGTTCTCTTCTCAATAACTCTTCTTGAAATGTCAGCATAACACCTCTGGTCTAATGCCTTTAAGCAAGGCTTCAGTCTCTTTAACTTAGCAAACAGGACTTGCATTGGGATGCCATCAACTTCCTCAGCCTAATAGTCAGCTACAATCTTTTCAAACTCAGGATGTTCAGTCCAAAAGTTGAAAAGTTTGAAAGGTTTAGGTCTTGCGATAGGGGCTACTCTATGCATTGTCAGCACTGCAGGGCAATGGTCAGAGTTTCCGGGTGCATGAAACTCCACTCTAAAATTAGGCACAAACAGATACCACTGTGGATTAACTAAAACTCTATCAAGTTTCTTAGCTAAGAAAGAGTCCTCCTGCTTGTTTGTCCATGTAAACAGAGGTCCAGTAAATGGATGATCACTAAGCCCCACCTCACTAAGACAGTCTTGAAAATCCTACTTATCAGTTGTAATAGCATGCCCCAAAACATTACAATTAGAGCTTTCATTTGCATTAATAGTGACATTAAAGTCACCACCAATAATCCAAGGTTGCTCTCCAACAAGAGAGGCAACCTGTTTAAGCTGTTGTCATAATTCCCTTCTTTGGATGCCTTCATTTCTTCCATAAATGGTAGAAAGAACAATTTTAATTCCCTCCAACTCTCCTTTAACGGTAATGATTTGCTCCCCAACATGAACCAAGCTAAAACATAAGTGCTTCTTACAAAGAATTCAAATCCTCCCCAAACTAGCAATGGCATAGTTAGTAAAACAGGTCCAATCAATAGACAATTTAGAGAGAAAGGCATTGAAGTTTGGCTCTCTAACTCTGGTTTACAGCAAGCAAACAATATTAGCACTAACTTTTTCCACTCTTTGCAAGACCTTTTTCTGTTTTTGGAGTTTATTTAGACCCCTAACATTCTAAAAAACTACTGTCATTGAGTTGGGGGAATGTTCAGAGAGCTACTAGCCTCAGACCCTTTAACCTTTACCTTATCTTTCTTTGTTTTCATTTCCTACAACAAGTTCGCAACACCTAAAGAAGCAGTTCTTGGCTTCCTCACTTCCTCAACTACATTTATCACATCATTCAACAGTGCAAATTTATTTTTTGAACATACAAGTGCAACAGGCTTGCCCCTCCCACCTCTATTTTTAACCTTTTTCCCAGAACTTCGCTGAGGGGGAAAATCATCAGCTGTAACAGTCTCAGCTCAAAGTTCCACACTAGCTTGATTCACAGTATTGCAGATGACATCAATTCCTTTGAGCAGCTCAACACTGGCACCTTTTATCTGATCAGGAGAACTAATGGCCTTAGCAGCTGGCATATTAGCCTCACACCCAAAAACAAGATTACTAGTGGCCTTAGCTGAAGAATTTGGCTCATCACTTGCAATACCAACACAGGGGGCATCCAATTGCTCAACAGAGTTGACATTGGCACTCTGAACAGTGTCACGACCCTTCTTTACTCTCCATCCAGTCTCCTTACTAGCAGGATGGACATGCTTTGCAACTGGCCACGCAACATTCATGTGACCAAAAACCTGACAATGCGAACAACAAGATGACAACCATGGTATTGTCACCTTTACATACGCCATGGTTTTATCCTGTAGCTTGACAGGAATGGTACGCGGAATCTTAGCTCTAGCATCCACCTCTATACACACCTTAGAAAATTCCAAACGCTCCTTATGTGCAGTAATTGTATCCATATACGATGGAACTCCTAAAGCGCTCGAGATATAGCTTAAGCCTTTCATAGAGAACAACTCTAAAGGCACGTTGAACAGTTGAACCCAAATCGACATACGCAAAAGATCAAAATCAAGTCGTTTCAGATTCAGTTCCCATTTCTGTAGGACCAATGGTTTATGCTGGATATGCCAGGGGTCATTCTCCAGCACCCAATCTCTATTCGTAACATTTGCAAAAGAGAAGACATAAAGATTAGGTCCAACAATACTGACCTTTGTAATAACAGCTTTTCCCCACAGTGATTCGACGATTTTTTTCAGCGCAGCAAAATTCAGAGTAGGGCCAAGGAATTGGCCAACTAGAGAGAGCTTCCAGTCTGAGATCCCTTCCGCAAAAAGTTCAGATGGTGGATCAACGACGAAAGAATCCGCAGTAGTAATCGTATGGAAGAATTATAGGGTTTGCTCTTCCCCTCCACCAAAAAATTTCCTCCAATCCACCGATTACATACCGTAGACACAAGAAACAAGCAGCAAAGAAGCAAGACGATGCAATTCCGATCCAAAAAACAAGCTCAGGCAGGCTCAATCGCACAAGAAAATGGGTGAGACTCAGAGATGGTTAGACCCGCTAACGTGCGCCTGGAGAGAGTTTCCAATTATTAGGTTTACTTTAATTTAAGGGTAACGTTCACAAATGGTCACTGAACTTTAATCAATTATTCAATTTGATAACTAAACTTTCAATGCTTCCATATTACCATTAAACTTTTAGTTTTGTTTCAATTTGGCCATTGACCAGTTAACAACCGTTAAAAATGTGATGTAGCTGTTAAAATATTATGTATAATAATACATTTAGTCCTCCACGTTTATACAATCCACAATAATATATTCGATTAAACTCGAATCTTTCAAAGATTGAAGCAAAGAAAATCATAATAACAAAGGCCAACATGAATCTATAAACCACAATAAGTCTCAGACTCGTCCGTCATTAGTGGCAAGTTTATACATGAGATTGATCCCTACAAATATAAACTGAACCACCACCATTAACGATTGTGGCTTTAACTTATGAACGAGATTTGCAACACGTCTCATTCTATAAAACTTGTTTTGCTGTAGTGATAACTCCAAAATTAGTAATTATTTTATTTTTATACAGTGATATATTTTAAGATTATATCTAAAACACAATGACTAGAAAAAACACAAAACACTATATAAATACAAACATAAAACGATCAGAAGAAAATTTTTAAAAGGGTATAACCTTAAAGAATAAAAATATGAATATTTGCTCGATGACCAATTGATTTAATCATTTTTTAGGTATACAGGACAGTTTTTGGAAATGTTCAAAAATAAGATGGGTAAGCACACCAAACAAGAGTGATGGTTTTGTTGAAGAATTATTATTTGATATATTAGTGGTAGAATTTTTTATAAATAGTTTAATTTATTGTCATATATCCTTAATTAATATTTAAATAAAGGGTAAATTACATAGATGACCATTTAATTATGGGGTTGGTGTCAATTTGACCACTATACTATTAATTTTAACAAATATACCATTAAATATTTAATTGGTTCCAATCAGGCCACCAACTGTTACAGAAAATGGAAATGCTGATGTGGCCTGTTAAATAAAACCGGTATAATTACACATTTGGTCTTTGTTATTTATACAATCTATCAATTTGGCCCTAATTTTAATTAAATAAAATAAATAAATTATTTAATTAGGTGGTGACACGTGTCATCACCTGGTTGGAGAAGGAAAAATGGAATCTGAGAAAATAACTCTAGGTGGATTTGAACCAACTACCGTGGATAGAAAGTGGGGCATGCTTGCCACTGAGCCAAGCACATTTTGTAATATGAGTTACAACATTTAATATATGTCTTAAATGTTTGTTAATGACCAGAAAAATATAAACAAGGAAAAACGAACCTGGGTGAATTCAAACCAGCAACCTTAAAGTGAAGGTGGGGTATGCTTACCACTAAGCCAAGCATATTTTTGAGATACAAAGTACAACTTTTAATATATGTCTCATATCGTTGTTAATGCCTGGAAAAAAGAAAGAAATGTGATTTTAAGAAACTCGAACACGTCATACTTATGATGCATAAAAACATCTAACTCAATTAAATAAATCTAATAATTAAAATAAATTTAAAAATATTTTATATATATTTTAGATTATAGTTGCTACACGATTTAAAATTAAAAGTTTAAAATTATATTAAATTCATTTAATGAATCCAAACTCACGAACATAATTCAATTTTTTATTTATTTAATATAAAAATGATTTTAAGTTCCATTTAATTAAATTATTATTATTATATATATAATTATATTAAAAAATAAAAAAATAAAATTATATTAAATTCATTTAGCGAATCTAAACTCACGAACATAATATAATTTTGATCTATGCTCATGAGTTTGGATTCGCTAAATTAATTTAAAATAATTTTAAACTTTTTGATTTTAAATCGTGCACTGAATAAAATTTAAAATATATACAAATATTTTTAAATTTATTTTAATTATTGGATTTATTTAATTGGGTTAAATGTTTTTATGCATCATAAGTATGTTGTGTTCGAGTTTCCTAATTTCACATTTCTTTCTTTCTTTTCCAATCATTAACAACGATATGAGACATATATTAAATGTTGTACTTTGTATCTCGAAAATATGTTTGGCCCAGTGGTAAGTATACCCCACTTTCACTTTAAGGTTGCTAGTTTGAATCCACCCAAGTTTATCTTTTCTTGTTTCCATTTTTCCGGTCATTAACAAGTATTTAATAGATACATTACATGGTGTACCTCATATCATAAAAATGTGTTTGGCTTAGTGGCAAGCACACCCCGCTTTTAGTCTAAGGTCGTTGGTTTGAATCCACCCAAGGTCATTTTCCCAACTTCCTTTCTTCCTTCTCCAATCAGGTGAAAATTAATTAGTTAAAATTAAATAAAAATAATTAAAGTCCTCCAATAAGGGGGTGACACATGTCATCACCTAATTGAATAATTAATTTATTTTATTTAATTAAAATTAGGGCCAAATTAATAGATTGTGTAAATATGAAAGACCAAATGCGTAATTATACCGATTTTATTTAACTGAAGAACATGTCAGCATTTCCGTTTTCCTTAACGGTTAGTGGTCTGATTGGAACCAATTAAATAGTTTAATGGTATATTTACCAAAAATGAAAGCATAATGGTCAAATTGATACCAACCCCATAGTTGAGTAGTAATATGTGTAGTTTACCCTTAAATAAATGTCTTTTTTGAATATGTTGGTGTGATTATATAATAGTATATGTTTGTACTTTTTCTTAACCCTTTGAAAACGCACATTGTAACCCCCTCGACCCGGCCTAGCCACCAGACCGCACCGAATGGGTTACACGGGGAAAACCGAAGAGAAATTCGTTAAGGCTTCACTCCGATTAGCAACCCTAATTTTTTTTATAATTTAATCTTGTCTAAATGCCATTTTAAAACCTATGTGAGGAGACAACAGCGGAAAAGCAAAACACGAGCAAGAACCACTCGAAACGAGTTTTTGAGGCTACTTTGTACAATTTTAAAATAGGTCGTATCGATACGCTGAGGCCCGTATCGATACGCCTTCAACGGTCAAAAATCCCAAGTCAACCTCAAGATGTCGTTCCGATACGCTCAGAGATCGTATCGATATGGCGTATCGAAACTGTCTCGAGGGTTTCGAAACTCCAACCTGTATCGAAACACCCTCGACACGTTTCGGAACCACAAATTCCAGTCACAAAACGTATCGATACGCGCCCAACCCGTATCGATACGCCAAGGCCCTTTCAGGTCCCTGTTTAGATACAGCCTCAACCGTATCGAAACGGTAGGCCTGAAATGACAAAATTTGCTGGTTTAAGCCAAAAAGAAACCACCGAAAGGCATCCCAACAACATACAACACTCAACAAACCAAAAGCCACTAAGAATACTCATTAAAACAAGGTAGACATTCTACAAGGCAAGATTCAACATAGCAAGATTCATAAAGAAAACCATATATACTTATCGTTCACAAAAAAAGGTCAAAGGCCAAACCAAGGCATGTTTCAACATGCTAAGAGGCATTACAAGCCATACATAACCAAACAAATTTGTCTAGAGTAAGGAGACATATCAACAACCCCTTAAACAAAAAAGGTCATATCTCATTGCTTAATACTATTTATTAAAGTCTAAGAACCATACTTGAGCAAATCCACCCTTGGATTTTCCCTTGTTCCCCGAGTTACTCCGAGGCATGTTTCAATATGCTAAGAGGCATTACCTGCAACAACGCAGTTTTAAAACCATTATTTGCTTGAAACCAAAAACCATTTTCAAATCATTTTCTTCGTGCTTGAACACATAACAACATGCATTTAACCTCTCGTGCATTTATCGAATGCATTCACAAGCCACAAGCTTACCTCATGCTCATTCTCATCATACATACAATGTAACCAACTACATGCATAAGCATAAATGGAAATGAACGATAAAACATGCTCAACATGATAATTTAGAGCACCATGGGTATATTGACATTTAACACTTTTACTCGGATATACAGATAGTTCTCAAAACCACTAGACACTTCTGGTGGAATCTCACATCACCGTACTTACTCGTCTAGTAAAACATAGCTTCCGGTGGAATCTCGCATCACCGTACTCCTCCTTAGTGGAATCTAGCATCACTAAGGCCACGCGCGACTTTTACCCCGAGTGCACTCTCATCCTATTAGTCGACCAACTATATCCGGTAATAAGATTTCACATTGTCAATAACCCACCAAACCAACACTTACCTCGTGTCTCATGGTCACAACCATAACCAACATGGGATCAATTAAAGCAATAATATGCATAACACAAGGATATTCATGACAAACATGCACTATGGAAATCATTCATAACACATAGTAGAATTTATCGAAAATAATGGCTAAAATGCTTAAAACTTACTCTTGAGGTTAGATTGGCTTATCAAGCCCAATCTAAATCCCCAAAATATATCCTTAACCAAGTTAAGGTTTAGAAAACATTTCCATTCACCAGCCAACACACTAACGCTAGCCGAAACACCAATTCAAGCCTCCGAACTACCCGATCTCGCATCTGAAGTGCCCAATTCAATTTCCTATGCTTTTAGGCAACCCAAAATAGAACATTAGGATGCTAATATACTTATAAACCAGCATCAACTCGGAATCTAACTTCTTGCAACAAAACACATTGATTCAAACCTAAATTTCACCCCAAACCTCACCAATTTCGTTCTAACTAAGCCCTAAACAAAACCCATCGATTTCAAACATCAAAAAACATCAAATATAAGCTAGAAACATCCCCCAACAACTAAGGAATCCATAACCACAAAATCAACCCAAAACCAAGCCAAAAACTCCATATTTTCAACTCAAAAATCCTATTTTTGACTAATTTCGGGTTTCCCATTATTAAGCCAATATTCCAACATGTTTAACCCCTCAAAACTTGGCTTAAAAATATGTAAAACCATGGATAATCAAACCCACAAAAATCAAGTGAAAATACCCATTTTTCCAACCCAAAACCAAAATGAAATATAATGGGTTTAGAAGGAAGATTTCATTAATGACAAGTCAAACAAGTAAAAGCAAAGTAAATGAGAAGTTACCTTGCAATCCTTGACGAAAGGAAAGGATTTGGATTGAAGGGAGGAAAACCAACGTGAAAAACCCTTTGTTCAGAATGAAGATGATAGCATTTTGTGAAATAGCTTTTTGATTCAAAATACCCTTTTTAATTTCATTTAGGAAAAGTCCTCTTTTTCCATTCAAAAACTTCCTTTTTGCCCAAATATACTATAAAAACCATTTTATTAGAAAAAGGGTTCTCGAAGTTAGACCTAACCAACCAACTAACCTGAACCAAACTTGAATCAGATTCGGTTATCTTCCGGACCCTAAACTCAAGCGTTACAACTCTCCGCCACTTAAGGAATTTCGTCCTCGAAATTTACCTAAGAGAAAGAGATACGGAAACTACTTCTTCAAGTCATCTTTCCTCTAACATATGGCTTCTTCCACTCCTCGGTGTCGCCACTTCACTTTAACCAACTCAATGGTCCTTCCCCGCAACATTTTGCAGTCTGAAGCTAAAACCTCAACTGGTTCTTCATCGTAGGTCAAATCCATATTCAATTCTATATCTTCGAATGGCATAACATGTGACAGATCTAATCTATACCTCCGAAGCATCGAAACATGAAACACATCGTGAATCTTTTCTAACTCGGTTGACAATCTCAATCTATAAGCGACGGGACCAACTCGCTTAACAATCTCATACGGACCAATGAATCTCGGACTCAACTTACCCTTACTACCAAATCTCATCACCTTCTTCCAAAGTGAGACTTTCAATAACACTTTGTCGCCTATGTCATACTCTATCTCTCTTCTTTTCAAATCGACATATGACTTTTGTTGATCCGAAGCCGCCTTCAAATGATCGCATATCAACTGCACTTTCTCAAGAGTACCCTTAAGCATATCAGGCAAGGATATCAACTTCTGTCCCGCTTCAGCCCAACAAACAGACGTTCTACATTTCCTACCATACAAAGCTTCATAAGGTGCCATCTGAATACTCACTTGATAACTATTATTGTATGCAAACTCTACTAAGGGAAAATGGTTCTCCCACGAACCCTGAAATTTAATAATTCAACATCTCAACATGTCTTCCAACACTTGTATGACTCTCTCCGACTGACCATCAGTCTGAGGATGATACGAAGTGCTGAAATTCAATCGAGTTCCCAAAGCACTATGCAAACTCTCCCAAAATCTAGATGTGAATCTCGGATCTCTATCTAACATTATAGACTTCGGTACACCATGCAATCTCAAAATCTCACTGGTATACAAATCGGCCAACTTATCTAAGGTATAAGTAGTGTGAACAACCAAGTGTGCACATTTCGTAAAACGATCAACAATCACCCAAACCGAATTCTTCTTAGAAGGTGTCAACGACAAACCTGACACGAAATCTATGATAATTCTCTCCCACTCTCACTCGGGAATTCTCAACGGTTGTAACAAACCTAAAGGAAACTGATGTTCGACCTTAACCCGCTGACAAACCATACACTTACTCACAAACTCGGCAACATTTTTCTTCAAACCAACCCAGAAGTACTTATCTTTCAAGTCGCGATACATCTTCGTACTTCCCGGATGCATAGCAAACGGACTACTGTGAGCTTCGGTTAGAATGGTGAATCTCAAATCGGCATCATACGGCACAACTACATTACCTTTGAAACATAGAACCCCATCATCACTATAACTATAATATGATGGTCTACCTTCTGCTACATCTTGCACATAAGGTTCCAAAGTCCCATCTTATAACTATTTCTCTCTAATCAACTGAATCAATGAAGGTTTAACTTGCAATTAGGCCACCAAACCACCATCTTGAGACAAACTTAGCCTAGCAAACATAGCTTGTAACTCGCCTGCCACTTTCATACTCAAAGCATCAACCACTATATTGGCTTTACCCGGATGGTACTCAATCGTGATATCGTAGTTTTTAAGTAATTCTATCCACCTACGTTGTCTAATGATGTGTGCATGCTCACCAGCAAGTTTTTCACACTTTCATGTTGTGTTTCACACATGAAAGACTCGGGAGTTTTCTTTACTTCTCTCATATTACTTACTTTTTCTACACTCATTTCTGATTCTTTATATTCATGTTATCACATCATACTCTGTATATGTTTTGCATACTTTATGACCTTAGCATATTATATGTGATACCCATACTTAAGCTTAAAACCACATCTTTACTTAGCAAATGTTTGCACCTTTAGATTATAGTTGCATCATTTAAAACTTTACTTTATACTTATGCGTTATAGTCCATATACTATTTAAATGAGACATTACTTATATAATTTATTGTATTCTTCATAGGTTATATTAAACAGCTCAAGGGAGTGTGCTACAGCTCGGTTCCAGCTCAAAGTGTCGGATCAGCTCAAAACGTTGTTTGGCCGTTTCAAGACTCTACAAGCTGCCAAATGGTTCGAGGACACTTATGAAGTCTTAAAAGAGCTCAAGGGTACTAAAGGACCAGCTCACTCAGCTCAAAACAGCTTCAAAGAGCTCAAATAGCAAAAGGGTGATTTCTGAGCAAAGGAGGATTCGTTTCAGCTCCAAAACACTCCAGTAGCTAGAGGAAAACTTAAAAACACTTCAAGACTAGCTCACTCAGCTAAAAGAAGCTCGTATAAGCTCAAATCAACTACTCACCTTTAGCTAGCTAGCTCAGCTCAAGTTAGCTCAAGCCTAGCTCGTCCAGCTCATCTCCAGCTCCTTTAACTAATACCAGCTCCTTCAGTGGACCAGCTAGTGACACTAGCTACCTAGCTAAGTGATGGAAGGGCGCCTACCTAGCCAAATAGCAAAGGAGGGAACCTAGGCACCTCTCACACCTTGGCGTCAATTTAGACAGGTGCAAGGCTGCCGAATAGTGCTTGATAGGTTATCAACACCTATTCAAGCCCTTATCACACCAATTCGGCCAAAGGAGGGAGACACCGAGGCTGCCGAATCATTCCCTCTCCCTACACACCATTTTGGCCACCCCTTTCATTTACTATAAATATGTAATGCATTTTCATTTGTAAACACACAATTCAGATTATAAAAATTACTTTGTGAGGTTTTCTCTCATCCTTGTTCCTTTTAGAACTTCTTGACTTATCAAATCTTTATTGATTTGTGGTGTATCCCTTTTCTTTCCATCTTGATACTTTAGATTGTTGAACATCCATTGTTTCTCAGTCTAAGTCCTTTTACTACCCTCAAGGCCTCATCCAAGTTAGGGTATATGCTCCTTAGCATATGTTCATCTTTTTTAGCCTTTGAATACTACCAACATCCTTTCTCTTCACCATCTTCCATACACCATCCGAAACCATCTTCCTACTTATCTATCTTCCTTTCCTTACACCCTTTTGACATACAAACACTACCATCCTTCCGCAACCTATCTCCTTTCATCCATTTTAACATATTTTCACAAGAAAACATTCGTGATACAAGGTTTGCTTGCATTCAAAGGTCCGGGTAATCAAAGCTTCTCTCTACAATATCAATTGGAGAGTTGGAGGATATCATCTAAGGTTTAACTCCCTTTTCACCAAAAGATAATTCAAACTCTTGTGATCTGTATACACCGTACATTTCTCACCATACAAGTAATTCTCCAGATCTTAAAAGAAAACACTACTGCAGCTAACTCTATATCATGAGTAGGGTAATTTTGTTCGTGAACCTTCAATTGCCTAGAAGCAAATGCTACCACTATTCCATGTTGCATCAAAACACAACCTAAGCAAACATACGAAGCATCACTATAGATTACAAACTCTTTCTCTGACTCAGGCTGAATCAAAACTAGAGCATTCTTCAAAGCTTCTTTCAAATTCTCAAAGGTTTGTGGTCTTGCATCTGACCACTCAAATCTGACACCTTTCTGTAACAATTTAGTCAAAGGAGCAGCCACTTTAGAGAATCCATCTACAAACCTTCGGTAGTAACCGACTAAACCTAGGAAGTTACGAATTTCTGACATTGATTCTGGTTGCTTCCAACTCACAAATGCCTCAACTTTCTTAAGATCCACTCGGATTCCCTAGACTGAAACAATATGACCTAGGAAGACTACTTCCCTAATCCAAAACTTACATTTGCTCAACTTGACACACAACTGGTTGTCTAACAATTTCTGCAATACCAAATGCAAATGTTGATCATGATCCTTCTCGGTACGAGAGTACACTAAGATATCATCAATTAATACTACCACAAAGTGATCCAAGTACTCATGAAACACCCTATTCATCATATCCATAAAAGTTATTGGTGCATTCGTCAAACCAAAGGGCATCGATAAGAATAAATAATGTCCATAACGAGTGCAAAAAGTTATCTTCGGTACATCTTGGTCTCTTACCTTCAACTAATAATAATCGAATCTCAAATCTATTTTCGAAAACACTAAAGCACCTCTCAACTGATCACACATGTCGTCAATCCTCGGTAAAGGATATTTGTTCTTTACTGTCAACTTATTCAACTGTCGGTAATTGATACACATCCTCAAACTACCATCATTCTTTTTCAGAAACAACACTGGTGCACCCCCAGATGAAATACTCGGACGAATGAACCCTCGGTCTATAAGTTCTTGAAGATGTGTCTTCAACTCTTTCAGTTCTTTAGTAGCCATTCGATACTGGAGCAGAATCAGCATAAGTCTCTATAGAAAACTTCACCTCTCTATCAGGCAGCAAACAAGGCAATTCTTCCAGAAATACCTCGGGAAATTCACAAATAGTTCTATTGTCTTGCGGTCGTGCATCACTCATATTTGGATTCATAACATAGGCCAAGTATTCCTGACAACCAACATCCATTAACTTCCGAGCCTCTAAAACTGAAACAACAATGGACAATAACTTAACGTTCTCGCCCACTACTACTACTACCTCATAATCATCTAAAAGCCTCAAAGACACACGCTTTGTCTCGAAATCTACCCTAGCTCTATGTTCCACAAGCCAATCCATGCCTAAAATTACATCAAAACCATAAAATGACAATTCCATCATATCCACAGGAAAAACATAACCCTGAACCATCAAAGAACATCTTTTGTACATCTTTCTAACTACATCTGTCTCACCAAAAGAACTCGTGACACTCATACCCACATATAATATCTCAACCGGAATATCTAACAGCTTCACATGCTCACTCAATATATAAGAATGTGTAGAACCGGAATCAATCAAAGAAAGCAAAGTCAAAGACTGTAACGAAAAATTACCTGCAATCACATATATGTCATTCTTGTCCTCACAATGCGCATACACTTTAGTCTGTCCACCTCCCTCGGGTTGAACTGCCACAACATGAGCCACATTCTTCTGATCATCATTCCCAGGCTGAAAGTTACCTCGACCGCGCCCACAGCCTCTTTGATGCTCGAAAGCTCATGTAGGAGCATGTCCATCCCTAGCCGGATGTGGACAATCACGCTTCAAGTGCGCTCGAGACCCGCAGTTCCAACATGAGACATAAGTGGCCCAACACTCGTCGAAATGACGTCTACCACACTTGGTACACTCAGGAGTACGATTTTTAGCCCCTTGGCTATGATAGTCTCGCCTCGGATTACCACCTCCACGCCTATAATCATGATGGGGTCTCCTATCTTTGTGCCTCTTGGCACAGTATCTATCCCACTCGGTGGTCCTTTTTAGACCTGGCAAACTTGACCCAAGAACTGAAACCCAAACCGAAACCGAAAATCAACCCAAAATTGACCTAAAATCTGATCCGAAACCCGAAATAAATTGAACAAAATTTAGTTGAACCGAATGGACCCGAACCGAATAGACCCGAACCGAATAGACCCAAACCAAATAGACTCGAACCGAATGAACCCGATTAATAGAAATAAAGAAAGATAAAATATGAACAGCCGCACAAGTCACTAAAATGTCAAATATATTGACTTTATAAAGTCATATATAGGGTGTAAAAATGTGACCAATCTAAAAATTTGATTAAAATCGACTGATCTCTCATTGAACTGGAAATAACCGAACCAAAATCAACTGACCTGAAATGACCCGAAACACAATAGACCCGAACTAAAACCGAACCGAAACCGAATCTGAACCAAAAATATCAGACCCGAAATAACCAAAACCGAAATGACCTGAACCAAACCCGAACCGATTGACCCATTTGCCACCTCTAGTCTTTTTCCCTAAACTAGACCCACCTTTACGATCAGCAAGTCCCAAAGATTGTTCAATGTCCTTGGCCCTAGCGACCAATACATCAAAATCAGTATAGTCAGAAGCTAAAATGTAGGTCTTCACCTCCTTGATCAAACCATATCGAAAACACCCACATCTTTCTCTCACGGTAGGAACCAACTTAGAAGTGTACTGACTAAGACGTACAAACTGTACCTCATACTCGGACACGGTCATGTTACCTTGAACTAGAGCCATGAACTCTCTCTTCTTCTCGTCTAGGTATCGAGGACCTAGATACTTCTTACGAAAAGCAATCGTAAAGAATTCCCAAGTAACCTCGGCCTCTGGCATACCTATTGTGATGGTAGTCCACCAAGTATATGCATCTCCTTGAAGCAAAGAGACGGTGAAACCTAACTTAAGTTCATCAACGCACTTCATTTGTCCCAAAATATAAATTGTGCTTTCAAACCATGCCTCTGAACCCTCGGGTGACAATCCCTGAAACTCAACTCCGCTCAAGCTACGAAGTCATTCTAACGGCAGACCATAACATGCACCCTGAGGCGGTGTTGCAACCTGAACACCCGCTAAAGTTGTCCGAATAGCCCCGGCTATAGCCTGAATCAATGGATTCATATCAATGTCAGCATGTCCCTGACCAACCTGGTTCCAACACCTCTGACATTCGCTCCACCACTACCTAGAGGAGGATGAGGCAAGTTCTCCTCTTGCACATGCTCAACGTTCTCAATCTGCTCAACCCTCGGATTATCCATTCTGGGCCTTCCCATCGGTCTCACCATGCTAACAAGTGCAAAACTAAACAATAAACACAACAAGTGAAATGATTTGGGGTCAGCAAGGAACAAGATCCAAGACGCTCAAGTCTTTAAACTTAAAACAACTTACAATAATAGTATATTAGCAATGGGTGCCTTTAACTATCTCCCAACCAACACAAAAGAAAACCATAAGAAGGCTTACAATCACCGTACATCATGACCAACAACCATACACAATAAAACTTACCTTACTTACCTTTCGACTTTGTGGAAACTCAACGAACCTAGGCTCCGATACCAACAATGTAACCCCATCGACGAGGCATAGCCACTAGACCGCACCGAACGGGTTACACGGGGAAAACTGAAGAGAAATCTGTTAATGCTTCACTCTAATTAGGAACCCTATTTTTTTAATTTAATCTTGTCTAAATGCCATTTTAAAACCTATGTGAGGAGACTTGCAGCGAAAAAACAAAACACGAGCAAGAACCACTTGAAACGAGCTTTTGAGGCTACTTTGTATAGTTTTAAAATAAGTCATATCGATACACCTTCGACGGTCAAAAATCCAAAGTCAACCCAAGAGGTCGTTCTGATATGCTCAGAGCCCGTACCGATACGGCGTATCGAAACTTTCTCGAGGGTTTTGGAATGCTAACTTGTATCAAAACACCCTCGAAACGTTTCGGAACCACAAATTCCAATCGCAAAACGTACCGATACGTGCCCAACCCATATTGATATGCCAAGGCCTTTTCAGGTCCCCCGTTTCGATACAACCTCGACAGTATCAAAACGGTAGGCCTAAAATGACTGAATTTGCTAGTTTAAGCCAAAAAGAAACCACCGAAAGGCATCCCAACAACACACAACACACAACAAACTCAATGCCACTAAGAATACTCATTAAAACAAGGTATACATTTCACAAGGCAAGATTCAACATAGCAAGATTCATAAAGAAAACCATTCATACTTATCATTCGCAATAAAAAGGTCAAAGGCCAAACCAAGGCATGTTTCAACATGCTAAGAGGCATTACAAGGCATACATAACCAAACAAACTTGTCTAAAGCAAGGAGACATATCAACAACCTCTTAAACCAAAAAGGTCCTATCACATTGCTTAATACTATTTATTGAAGTCTAAGAACCATACTTGAGCAAATCAACCTCTTGGATTTTCCCTTGTTCCCCGAGCTACTCCAAAAGTCTAAGGACATGCATTGTTGGAAAAGGAGCGTAAGCATTTAAGCTTAGTGAGGGGTGCTCAAACAATAGCTACAACAATGCAGTTTTAAAACCATAGTTTGCTTGAAACCAAAAACCATTTCCAAATCATTTCCCTCATGCTTGAACACATAACAACATGCATTTAACCTCTCGTGCATTTACCGAATGCATCCACAAGCCACAAGCTTACCTCATGCTCATTCTCATCATACATATAACGTAACCAACTAGATGCATAAGCATAAATGGAAATGAATGAGAAAACATGCTCAACATGAGAATTTAGAGCACCATGGGTATATTGACATTTACCACTTTTACTCGGATATACAAATAGTTCTCAAAACTACTAGACACTTTCGGTGGAATCTCACATCATCGTACTCACTCGTCTGGTAAAACATAGCTTCCGGTGGAATCTCACATCATCGTACTCCTCCTTAGTGGAATCTAGCATCACTAAGGCTATGTGTGACTTTTACTCCGAGTGCACTTTCATCCTATTGGTCGACCAACTATATCCGGTAATAAAATTTCACATTGTCAATAACCCACCAAACCAACACTTACCTCGTGTTCTTATGGTCACAACCATAACCAACATGGGATCAATTAAAGCAATCATATGCATAACATAAGGATATTCATGGCAAACATGCACTATGGAAATTATTCATAACACATAGTAGAATTTATCGAAAATAAGGGCTAAAATGCTTAAAACTTACTCTTGAGCTTAGATTGGCTTATCAAGCACAATATAAACCCCCCAAAATATATACTTAACCAAGTTAAGGCTTAGAAAACATTTCCACTCACCAGCCAACACACCAACGCTAGCCGAAACACCGATTTAAGCCTTCGAACTACCCGATCTCGCGTCTAAAGTGCCCAATTCAATTTCCTCTGCTTTTAGGCAACCCAAAACAGAACATTAGGATGCTAATATACTTATAAACCAGCAGCAACTCGAAATCTAACTTCTTGCAACAAAACACATTGATTCAAACCCAAATTCCACCCAAAACCTCACCAATTTCGTTCTAACTAAGACCTAAACTGAACCCATCGATTTCAAACATCAAAACACATCAAATATCATCTAGAAACATCCCCCAAAGCTTTAGTTAAGTCTGTCCTTACCAGTTTACATGTGTATTATCTCTCGATCTTTAAGATGCCAGCTACAGTTGCATCTAAATTAAACAGAGCCATAACAAACTTCATTTGGGGAGGCAAAATCGCAAAATCAATCAAATGGGTTAAATGGGAAAACGTATGCAAACCACTAATGAATGGAGTTCTAGGGATAGTTGATATGAGAACTAAAAATCGATCTTTACTAAACAAATGGGTCTGGAGGTTTAGAACTGAAAATGATGCTTTGTGGAAGAAAGTGACGATTGCTAAATATGGGTATGACCGTTGTTCGCTGCTGCCCCAGCAAGTCTCGCGCAGAAATTGCTCTTGGGTATGGAGTAACATAGTTAGTCCTGTATCTGAAGGTAATGATGATTTCACAAAGAATATTAGATGTTGTGTGGGAGACGGCAAATCAGTGGATTTTTGGAATGATTTCTGGACTGAAGTGTCTTCATTGCGGGTAGCTTTCCCTCGTATCTACGTTGTGGCAGTGAAAAAACTGGGGAAGGTTTCAGAATTTGGTGAGAAATTAAATGGGGTATGGAGTTGGAACATTGAAAGTAGAAGACTATTGTTTGATTGGGAAGTACCCTTGTGGGAGAATTTCTTAGATGTTATCAATCGAGCTGCAAACAGGCGATCTTTAGTGGACAGTTTGAAATGGCTAGGTGCTTCGAACGGGTTGTACTCCTTTAAAAGCTACTGTGAGCTAGTTGCAAAGGACGAGCATGACGACGAACTCTTCTGGAAGTTAGTTTGGGCGGGGTTGGGCCCTTCTAAGGTAGAAGCATTTGTGTGGAAGGCAGTGCAACAAAGACTACCTACAATGGATTAATTGACAAAAAAGGGAGTGGTAAACTTGGGGTCGTTGGTGTGTGTGTTCTGCAGGACTGAGGTAGAATCAGTGAATCATATTACATATCATTGTAAAATGGTGTGGAGGGTGTGGCAGAAATGGTGCTCGCTATGGAATGTTCACCTCGTTTTTTCAGGTACGCTAAAATCTTTGCTAATTGCGTGGAACAATCAAAGTATTAGAAAAGGGTCTAAACCATTGTGGCAACTTTCCTTTTTTGGCCTAGTGTGGACATGCTGGTTATGTAGAAATGATAGTAGATTCAATAATAAAAACTTCAGTGTTGAACAAATGTTTGATCTTGCTACCTTGCGGATTGGGATTTAGTTTAAGAGTAAATGGCCATCGGTAGTTCCTTTCTTATCTGATTTTATTAATTTCCCGAATGATTTTTATGTGCCTATGATGCAATTGAAAAGACAGGTTGTTGGCTCTTGGACTCGACCGGCTGTTGGTATCCTCAAATTTAATGTTGATGCTGATGTGCAAAGAAGCTACGTTCCTGCTGGTATTGGTGGGATTCTTAGAGACCATGCTGGTTGTATTGTTGGGAGGTTCTAAAAAAATATCGGTATGGTTGATCCAACTTTTGCAGACCTTTGCAGCATTTTAGAAGCGTGTAAGATTTTCGGTGAATCGGAGTGGAATAAGTTCCACTTATTGGAAATAGAATCGGATAGCATGCTCGTTGTGTCTTGGATTAATGCCCCTATTGCTATCCCCAATAGCTTTAAGGATCTAGTCAAAGAAATTATAGCGTGGAAAGATAGGTGCAGATGGAGGATTGGTTTCGAATACAGAGAAAACAATGGCTCAGCTCATCTGCTGGCTAAGCAAGGAGTGGTTAGAGGCTCAGATTCTGTGTGGTTCAAAAAACTAACGCAATTGCAATAAACAAGTGAAGCTTCGTTGATCCAGGATTCTGCTGTCAATCAAGTGCAGATTCTCTCATGCATATGTGCTGGTAAATTTGTTGCAGTGGTTAAACTTGTTCAACCAGTTTCAAACGATTATTGATGTGAATTGTGCCAGTCCTAAGATTAGGAAATTGTTGTGTGGGATGTAAGTAGATTTGGTTTGGAATGTAGCTGTAAATCGTGATTGTCCAACTCGAAGTAGATCATTGGGTTGGAATGTAGCTGTAAATCGTGCTTGTTCAACATCGAGTTGGTGCACTCTTTTTCCTCCAAATAGGTTTAGGGAGGTTTTTTAATGAGACACCTATTGATGTAGGGAGTTTATTCATGAATAAAATTACTCAGATATTTTTCAAAAAAAAAAAGAACCCACAACCACGAAATCAACCCAAAGCCAAGCCAAAAACTCCATATTTTCAACTCAAAAATCTTATTTTTGACCAATTTCAGGTTTCCCATTATTAAGTCAATATTTCGACATGTTTAACCACTCAAAACTTAGCTTAAAACACATGTAAAATCATGGATAATCAAACTCACGAAAATCAAGTGAAAATACTCATTTTTCCAACTCAAAACCAAAATGAAATACAATGGGTTTAGAAGGAAGATTTCAATGATGACAAGTCAAATAAGTAAAAACCAAAGTAAATGAGAAGTTACCTTGCAATCCTTGACGAAAGGATAGGATTTAGATTGAAGGGAGGAAAACCAACGTAAAAACCTCTTTGTTCAGAATGAAGATGATAGCATTTTGTCAAGTAAACTTTTAAAGTTTACAAAATGACCATTAAACTTTTGATTTGGTTATGAGATTGCCATTGAGTTTTTCAAACATAAAAAATGACAATTCAAATTTATCAAACAATTACAAAAATGTCTTTAAACTTATCAAAATTTATAACATATAGGGACCATTTTGTAACCAAATAAAAGATTTAATGATCATTTTGTATTTTTTAAAAATTCAGTAGCCAAAAAATTATTTCAGCATATTTTATGATCATTTGTATATTTTTACCCCCATACAATACTCAGGATTCACCTCGTAAATAAACGTGAAAATGTCATTAGGCGTACTCTCGATTTTGTTTTAAGAAAATTGTTTATTTTTTAAATGAATCTTTGATTCTAGAGAAGTTGGAAGCACTACTTTTTTTTATTTTTTTCTTTCGATAAGCTAGAAGTTTAATTGGATTGTGCCACGTTTTCACTTTATGTAAGTTAGACTCTTTTTTTAATAAGGGTAACCGGTTAGGTTTTATTAAAGTAAAGAAAATTAAAATAAATACAACACGCTCTGATCGTAGAAACAATATTAAGGAATATGTCTATTAAAAATTCATAAAAAATTAAAACATGTGAATTCAAATAGTTTGAAGACGAAAAGATTGAGTTTCATTTAAAATATGTAAGTCATTTTTCAGACAAAAAAATTCAATGATCATCGTCAAACTCTCTTTATCTTTATTTAATTAGATGGTATATTGATATAGGAATAGAGATCGAGAAGATTAATATTGTAAATTTATTCGCTAACGCATTTGTTTGTATTAACAAATTACAATAAAAAAAATTTAATAATATTAGATTGTCGACATTTTCTAATTGGATGGTGCATTTTGATAATCGTTACACGAATGCCAAACTATTATAAAGATCTACGAAAATTGTGTCCCAAAACAGACGAACAAACCTAACAAGTTGTGCGGAAAAAAAAGAATAAAAGACATAAAAAGTTCTTATTTGAAAATCAAACAAAAAAATATATAAATAAAGAAAAGAACAAAAAAATCAAACGAGGACACTAAAATTATTATCGGAAGCCAGGGACACTCTTAGAAGAATATTAGAAAAATAATTTATTGAGAAAACTAAAATATATTATTATTAATTAAGTCAATTACCCAAATTTCCCTTTTTCTTGTAATTAACCAATTTCTTTCTTTATAGAGTGCTGCTAATTATGTGATTCCCTCGCATTCTTTCTTTTCTTCTTATTTCTGAAAACAGCTTAATCACGGGCATTAATTAATTAAAATGTTAATTATATTTTAGAATGTATGTACATGCTCACTCAAAATGTTAAAATTTAATATATTATAATCTTCATCTAAATTATAAAATAAACTATTTGAATTTAATATATTAAACCCTGAACAAATAAACTTTATACATATGGATAGGCTCTAATTCGACACACTATCATCTTTGCACATAACATGCAAGTAGACAATATAATTATTTTTTTATATAAGAAGGATAATGAGAATATTATTAGAATATCCCTTTAAATAGTCGACGTGCAAACTGTAAACAAAGCCACGACGCCACATATACAATCCATCCTCCAATCTTAATTAAAAAAAAAAAACTCATTATCTATTATGAGATTTAATGGAGTCTAGCTATGGAAACCATGATAATCCACAATAAAAGGCGCCAGAATTAGAGTTGCAAGTCTGACAAGGCTGCTGCTTACGTGGCTTCAGTTCTAAAAAAGAAAAAGCGAACTTTAAATTAGCATTATTATTACCAACAATAAGTTGTCTAGTATTAGATCATTTGAGCTTAATGATCCAAATTCTTACTGTGGGCGGATAAAATTAGGTTGGGAGAGTCACCTCTACATTGGATCTCTATAAAACTTAAACTGAATTAGTTGATCATCATATTAAAAATCAGTGACTAAATATATCCGTTTACACAACGTAAAAGTTTTAAAGTTTAACATGCTTTTTGGATAGTTGGATGAGTGAAATGAATGACTGAGATTAACAATAGGATATGCAAAGATTATTACTTGAAAAAAAATAGAGCAAAGAATTAATTTCAACCATCTATTTCACATATCTAACGATCCAAAAAAGTATAAAACTCATAGTTTTATATTGTGCGTGGATCATATATATGTTGATGATATATGGCCTGCTTAAGCCGTCATTTTTGTCATGTTTTTATTGTTTCCTTCTTCACTAAAAGTTAAATAATAAACAAACAACTAAACAATAAATTAATGTGGTTGGTAACTAACATCTGTACAAAGTTTAGCTAGTTTGGTAGTACAAAGATGAAACCATTAAAATGAAATTTCAGTCACATTTTAATTTTTCTTATGGTACGAAAGATGTCTCAGCTTGAAATTTTTTATGTAAATATTAAAATTTAACGTATAAATTTTAATATTTACATAAAAAATATTTTAATAATTATCAAAATATTAATGAATAATCAATCAATTGAATCAGTCTATCTATCTTTGATGCAAACAAAAAGGGCATAAATTAATTTCAAGGATCCACCAAACTTCAGTTGCAGTAAATAACTAAATATGGGGCAAAGTAGGTAGTTGGATGATTCATTTCAAATTCAAATGATTTAATTCTCTTAAAATAATTACTTGAAGTCATTTTAAGTATAATTTAATTTAAGTTCAAATCTTTTTAAGCTATTGATTAATTGTTCATAATCTTTTAAATAATCTAGACTCAAGCTTTAAGAACTCAACTAGATTAATGGCACAATATTAAAATTGAACCGAATTCGAATTTCGGAAAACCAAAATATTGGATTAAAATTCCAGCTTTAATTCTAACATGTATCATAATTGCAGGGAATGTTTGTATTGTATATGGTTGTGTGAGGATTCAAAATTTGTCAAGAGAAAAGACAATATTATGGTGGTGGTGTAGTTAGGTAGGTTTGTGATTGAAACAGTGGCGTCTACGACTGCCTTTTTCTTCAAACTAAAGCCGGTCATGAGCCACCAATGAGATTGATTTAAGTAGTTTACAGTTTAGTATCGCTTAAGTGAATTTTAAGTTTAAAATATTATACATACAGGAAAAAAATTTAGAAGACTCATCCATTAATTTTAAACGTGTGACGCGGGTCAATCTATATTAATCATTACAAAATATAACAAATCGAGATGAAAAAAAAATGCCGGTCATGAGCCATGACATACTGGCTTACGTGGTTTCCACTGGGAACATAATTTGGTTACATTTCATCGTCCTAATTATGGGGGTGGGCCACTCTGAGTTAAATGTGCTATCATCCCCCGCAAGAAACCTGCATGTCCAATACTTGTACACTGATTTTATGGATTCCCTCGACAACGAATATATTAATAGTGACTGCCTGATGGGTGAGACGAGTTTCTGAATTTCTTTTTCAGATATAAATATTTATTTTGGCTTGATTGAAAAATAAATACTCAAACTATAATTTTTTTAATTAGGTGTGTGAACTATTTTTCGAGTTAAATATGTGTCTAACGCTTTATTTCTTACTCAAATAAGTTTTACAGTGTCATTCAATCAGAACATGACACGTAACTTTTTTTAAATTATTACATTTTTTTAAAAAACCTCAAAATTTAGATTTTTTTTATTAAACCCTTAAACCACACATCTCTTATGGTCTAATATCTAAAAAAGTCGATGGTTCATTATTTATCTACAAATATCGCGTTCCTCATTGTTCGACTTTTGTGCTTGATGCATCCATATATCTATCGCATGTTATCGTATCCTACAAAATTATCTGCAAAATTAAAGGCAATGGAAAATAAGCTGTTCAGCATGTTACAATATGCTTGGCGGGAAGCAGAGGAATGGCTCTCAATCTCTAGAAGAGACAAGGCCCTGGATTTATATACAAAGGTGTGTAAAAAATTAAAGGAAGTTGCCCGGAAAGGCTACAAATTTGGGCAAAATTAAATTAATATTTTATTTTTGAGAATTATCTAAAAATATAACCCTCAATTAACATTATGTAAAAAATATCTCTTTTAATGCACATAGGATAAAATTCGTGTTAAGCTAAAAAGTAAATTTTGAATTTGTTTTTAACTAAACACGAGTTCTGTATTAAGTGGGTAGGTAAGAAATAAAAATATTAATTTACCAAGATTTTTTAAAATTCGCTTTTAGTTAAGCGCGAGTTTAAAACTCGCTTTTGGCTAAACTCGAGTTTGCCTTGCGTAGGCTGAAAGGGGCTATTTATTTTCATAATCTTTGATGGGAGTTGTTTTTCTAAATAATTTCCGAAAATAGAATATTCATCTAAATTTGCTCCTAATTTGTTAGAGTGAGGGATAAAATATAATTGTCTCAAAGTATTATATAAATTTATAATTAATTTTTTTAAATATATAATATTAAAAAAATTATGCTTAGGGGGACAAAATTCCCTCCCAAGTATATATCTGCATGCTACACATCATAAACGTTTAAGACCGATAGCAACGTAGATGGTTTTATTCACATCTTTTAATTTTCTTTTTGCCAAAAAAGGTATGATTGAAAAATTATTTGAATGTAGAAACGAAAATCGAAGGAATAAAACATTTTGATGATAGCAACCCAACTAAATGATTGATTCATTTGAAGTTATGGAAACCTAACATAAGAATGAAGCAACACAAAAATCAAAGCAAAATGTCGCCGATGAAAATCGTCTGCCCGCTAAGCATTCCTCCATTTATACTTCATATTAAAAAATAAGATTTAAAATTTAAAATTAAAATATACAAAATTTAGAGTAGAGTGTATTTTTTAAATTGTAAGACTTAAAAATTAAAATTTAAGCTTGAGATTCATAATTTAACTTTTAAATAATTTTTAGTATAAAATATAACAATGAAATCCTTTGTCAACCTCAAGAGTCAAGTGGCATCAATATCAAAGGTGTTTTTCTTAAAAATTCATAAATTCAATTTGGTGATGCAAGCAAAGGCGTAAGCTCTTTATCCTCTAAATCATTGGCTACTCTTTTCAACCAATCCAACAATTCAAAACATCTACGTAACAATCGCCACATTTCATACAAACCCCTCTAGGGATGTACAGAAATACGTAATTTATCGATCCAATCAGTTTATCCGTTGATTCGATCTAAAAATTAAATATTTGATTTAATTTTTATTTTTAGATCAAATATTCAATCTGATTTTTTTTAATTAGATACAGATCGTAACATTTCATGTTTCAAATTACTTAAGTTTTAAAATATCTAGAAATTCAAATTTTCATAAATATGAATATTGTTATGTTTAACAATTTGAAGCTTGTTATATCCGAAAATTCGAAAAACCAAAATTTCCATAGATGTAAATCTTGTTATATTCGAAAAATTCAATATTTTCATAGATACGACCGTCAAATCTAAAAAATACTTAAGTCGAATTATATATTCAGATAATTGAATATTCGAATATCTGATATTCAAATATTCGGATATCTAATTTTTCATGTCGGATACAAATCACTATTTTACAGATTCAAAATTTTAAATATCTAACTTTTTGGACCGCAACTAATTCGGTATCCGAAAATGCACATCCCTACCTTCGTCTCCCTTGTTAACATTCTCACCAATGAAAGGGGTATATGTTTCTAATCTTTTATCGAACGGTAATTTTAGTTCGCGTTAATTTGAATACTTGTTAAATTATTTTTTATTATATATTTTTGTTGATTTTAAAATTAAACAATTTTATACCCATTATCCAATCTTAACTCGGTTTCTATTATCGCCGAAGTTCATTTTTAATATGTTGAACCATGATTTGAATTTACAATTTTATAAATTGAATACATTTATCATTTATTATTAATTCACATATTGTTTCAATCCATTCCTGCGTTTACATACAGTTATAAAGCTATACAAATTTAGGGTTTGTCGTTTTTGTCGACGTTGCTTCTTGTTAAAGGAAAGGTGGCTAAAATTTCTCTCTCAAATATTATTAAAATATGTTTTTTTTATGAAATCTCATACATGGATGAATCCAGATACATCTTTTATCCAAGGTTTTTATGACAACATTCATGAAGCTGATACATGCATATATATATATATATATATATATATATATATATATATATATATATATATATATATATATATATATATTGTTTAAATTATCTCAATTTTTTTTCTTTAAGGTATTTTTTTTTGTTTCTTTTAGGTATACAAATTATATTTTTTGTCTATTTTAAAGTCACTTGAGATATTTATTTTGATAAAACTGAAAATTTAAACATTTAAAAGAGACAAAAAAAAAGTTAGGCACAAAAAAAATGAGATAATTCAAACATTTATTTTGATATTAAGCATTTTATGTTTTCAGATTCTAAAACACAATTATATAGGTGGGCAGGCTTAATAAATATACTGAAAATGGATTTATTTACATTAATGTAATACTAAAGTACTTTTATATAATTTTAATTCTTTATATATTTCAGCGAATTAACGGTTAAATTTATTAATACAATTATATTTATCATACATATATAATTTCGATTCAATATCTCCATCAAATAGATTTTGAATATTGTTTTTATATATAGTAATGGATATAGAAAATAGATGTATTTATTACATGTGAGCTAAATTGATTATTTGATGTAAATCCAAGTGTTAAAAATACTCTTTAGCTTAAAAAAATATAAGAAGGCACAAAAAGTGTTTTTGTTTCGGCCATGTTTGGTGAACAAAGTTTTGAGCCAAAATTAGAAGATTGGTCAGTTAAATTCGTTAATTTTATTGTTAGAAAAAATAAAGATTGTAACAACAGAATGATGTGAATCTTCTAAAATTGAAAAGGATGTTAAGATAATTTTTTTTTTAGTTTATAACATTTGATATAAGACTTGTAAGAACTCTTTTAGCCTTGACAATTACAAGGAGGGTTATCCAAATAACTTAAATTTGAATAATTCACATGTGCTTTTTAAAGTATGATATATTCTAATTATCTCATATATAATTTAAAAAATTATTTTTGCTTCAAATAGATGAGAATAATACATATGATTCAAAATATCATTTAAATTTAATGCGAGGGAAATAGTAACTTTGAGCTATATTTCGAATGAGTAAAGGTGGAAATCCGAATAAGGATTTTTTGGGTATTATTCTACTCCATGAGACCTTTACAACGGTATCTCATATGCTCAAAAGGTTAAGTATTGAATAAGAAATTAATGCTCAAAGTAAGGATGTTGTGAATTGAGTAAAGGAAAGGAAATCCCCGTATCCCACATGGATGAGATAAATGGAATGGAAAATGTTTATATACACTTACACACTTTAAAATTATTTAATGACTTGAATGGAAGTTGTACCTTGCATAGGAGGGGTGTGAAATAATATTTTTAATTG
The DNA here is from genome assembly GCA_958450335.1 of Hibiscus tridactylites. Classification (NCBI taxonomy): domain Eukaryota; kingdom Viridiplantae; phylum Streptophyta; class Magnoliopsida; order Malvales; family Malvaceae; genus Hibiscus; species Hibiscus tridactylites. The sequence continues at coordinate 27,844,701 of OY288267.1, read as the reverse complement.
ATAATATTTTGTTTTAATATCTCTTAACTGAAATTTCCGAATTAAATCGGATATAAAATTAATGGTCATTATTATCGAATATTTGTTTCCCACGATTTTAACCTACGTATAAATAGAATGACATTTTTTTTGTTTTTCACACAACTCAAAAAAAATTTTCTTTCAAAATTATATTGTGTTTTCGGTGTTAGTCAAAGACAAGTTTCTATTCGTGATCTCTCTGGTATTGCTGCTGTTGAAGATCGTTCGTTGTTGTATCTTGGGAGACTGACGACCTAAGATCTCTAGCATCAAGAAGCGGTCGAATTATCTTAAGAAAATTGTGTTTCTGTAGGCCTCATCCATCCAATTTTGGTTATTTCAAATCTATATTTCGAATTAAACTGTTTTGTTTACTTTATTATTTAATTTATTAATTTATTAGTTATTTTGAATTAACCTTGTTTTCTTCAACATCTTCTTCGTCTGCTTGTGAACTGCTGTTCCAACTCATCCAACTCCAACCTTGCCTGCAAAAAAATGCATCCTTCCTTAAATGGTTGTATAATTTTAACCAAATCCCACCAAAATAAACACAAAATATAATATTAATTAATATAAACTACTATTAATTATTCATTAATTGCAAAATATTACCTTGTATTAGTGTAAGTCTGATATGGTTTAGTTACTTTTGGTTATAACGATGATGACGACAACGATAAGAGAAGATAATGATATTTAACCTTATCTTGGTTAAGTACTCGAATCTTTTAACATACAAAAAATATCTTATTTTGCAAAAAAGGCATAATCATTTAAGCTAATTTGGAGATAAAAATTCTTAAAGCTAATCATTAAAGAGAGACAAAAAGAAGAAAAAAAAGATTGTTAAATTTGTGTAATTATTTCATTGAGCATTATTGGGTTTTACTGTGAGATGTCGGTAAGTAATTACAAAAAGAAGGAAATGATGAAAACTATCTTCATCATGTTGCTTTCATCAATTCATATTAAGTGATCTCATTTTCACATAATTAAAATTAGAAAATTAATTTATTATAATGTTAGTGGTGATTTTATATCATATATATTCAGAAAATCTATATAGAAAAAATGAGATATGTACTTGTAATTCTAGGTGTAAAAATGACCAGTCAAGTTAATATGAATTAATTTAGTTGAATGAATATTTTAATACTTTAACCATGTTTGGTAAACAGTTTTTTTAGTCAAAATTAGATATTTAGATTATTTTTAAAAATTTGACTAGCTAAAATTCGCTAATTTAGATATTTAATAAATAAAAATTGATTAAAACATTATTTAAAAGATTATTATTACTAATATTATGAATAAAATAAATTAAAGCTAAAAATGTCTTAGTAATAATTTTTACATTATTTAATCTAAATTAATTGATTAAAAATAAGATACCAAATGATTGTAAAAAAAATGTGACACTAACAAATTGAGTGACTAAAAAGGTTGTGAAAATTTGTTTAATTATAATAACCTTCATTACCATGAAAAGTTTCTGCTTTTCATGTCCTTTGGCTACGATCAAACGTGCATTTCGCATTTCTATTTTCTCATAACTTCGCTATTATAAATTACATTTAAGGACGATTTTCACTTTATAGATCTAATAATAATGAAATCTAATAATATTAAAAAACTTGTGATAGGTAAATTCTAAAATCTAAAACTTGTGTTTTTTCTCTAGGTGCACGTTAGTCAGTCTAAAATGCGCCGGTAGAGAATTTTCGTTTTTCTCTGCGTTTCTTCTTGATTTTTCTGTGATTTACTTTGGTTCTTCCTTGATCTTTACTGGGTCTTGCTTGGTTAATGGTGGATACGAGTTTGGCGACTGATTGCCCTGAGGGCTCAGGGGTTTTGGATTTGGGGGAGTTTCCTCCATTGAGGTATGGTGTTGTTGGAGATAGCTCTCATGTTACAGTTAAGGATGGAATTCCTTTGGTGGAGGCTAAGTCTAAGGCGACGGTTGATGTTGTTGGGGATAGCTCTCCTCCTTTGGTGGAGGCTAAGTCCAAGGCGACGGTTGATGTTGGTTCGGCTGGGAGGGATTGGGAGGCCTTGTTCTCTGGGCAAACTCTTTCTTTTCAGCCTCCGGTGAAGCGAGATGGGAAGGTCTTGGTTCAGCCTACAAAGGAGGTAATGGATTTGGGAGCGAAGCAGTGGGATAATGCTCTCATCGGAACTTTCTTAGGGAAATCCCCTCCGCTAAAGGTTTTTCAACGTACTGCTGATAAACTTTGGGGACGCGAAGGATCGGTGGTGATTAGGTTTCTCGCGCCTAGTGTGTATGTCATCAATTTCCCTTCTCGACAGGTTCGTGACTGGATATTGGAGGCAGGGCCGTGGCATGTTCAACAGAAGGCCATTATACTCCGTAAATGGCTGCCAGGTATGATTCCAGAATTCATCAGTCTTGACACTGCTCCTGTTTGGATTAAGTTGTGGCATGTGCCTCTTGAATTGTTTACTCAGGAGGGACTCGAATACATTGCTAGTGCTTTAGGTAAACCGCTTTACACAGATAGGGCTACTGCTTTGAAATTGCAGCTTGAGTTTGCGAAAGTTTGTGTTGAGATTGAAGCTTCCTTTGTGATTCCGGATGTAATTACTGTTGACTTGGGTAGTGATAATTGTATTGATGTTGCGGTTGAATTAGATTGGGCTCCTCCTCGTTGTAGTGCTTGTTCCATTTTTGGGCATTCTCAAGAGAAATGCAGGAGGCATGTGGGGTGTGCAACGACTGATAACATTGTGAATACTGATGTTATTGGGCAACAAGCTGCTGGTGATGGTGATAGTGTTGTGAATGAAGTGGGAGTTTCTGGAGAGGGTGAAAAGTATGTGTTAGATGGGAGCAAGGGTACTGATGCGAATGTGACTAATGTTGGTGTTGTTACAGATAGTGTATCTTGTTCTGATAAAGAGGCTCAGCTGGCTATGGTTGATAGTCATGAGGCGGATGGATTTGGTGGTGTTCGAGGTGAATCCTGTTCGCAGGGTGGGATTGACAAACTTGTGAACAAGTTTGGTATTTTAGAATCTATGGGTGAGGGTCATGAAGGGTTGTCAAGGCCTGAGAGAGCAACTGCGAGTGGGGTTGCTGATTTGCTGGAAAAGTTGAAACCTAGGGAGAAAGTTGGCAAAAAGAAGGGGAAAGGCAGGGGTAAGAATAAGGGGTTGAGTGATGGTTCTTCTCCATCTAAATGACTTTGCTTGTGTGGAATGTAAGGGGGTTTAATGATCCCCTAAAACAGAAGAGGGTGTTAAGTGTTGTTAGACGATTGGATGTGGATGTTATATGTCTTTTGGAGACTCGGGTGCAGGTTGGAAATGTTTCATAGATTGTTCAGAAACATTTTCAGGGTTGGTCTTTTTTCAATAATTACTCAGATTATTATAATGGCAGAATTTGGTTGTTGCTGCGGGGTGGTTGGCAGTTTGAGGAAGTTGGTCAGTCTGCTCAGATGCTTTCTGGTAGACTTAGGAAAGGGGATGATTGGTTTTATGTTTCTTTTGTATATGCTCACAATGGTAGGGAGGATAGAGTTGGTTTATGGAAAAGCTTGATTGATTTAAAAGCTTCTATGGGTGGTTATCCTTGGGTCTTAGCTGGTGATTTCAATGTTACTACTAAGCCTCAGGAAAGTTCGGATTTTAATGGGACTCAAGGTTTGAGTGGGGCAATGAAGGACTTTGTGAGTTGTTTGGATGAGCTTGATGTGGTTGATTATCCGTTTTCAGGATCTTTGTTTACTTGGTGCAATTTAAGAGAAGAAGCTCCTTTATCTAGGAAGCTGGATCGTGTGTTAGTTAATCATGAATGGCTGAGTCAATTCCCGGGGGCTTTGGTGGAGTTTTTGGGGCCTGATTGTTCTGATCATTGCCCTAGTCATCTGATTTTGAGGGCGCCCATCGCTTGTCCTCCTAAGCCGTTTAAATTTTTTAGTTTTTGGGTGGATCATCCTCAGTTTCTGAAGATAGTGGAAGACTCTTGGAGATTACCAGTTGTGGGAAATCCTTTGCAAGCTTTGTTTTCTAAGCTAAAGCGTTTGAAGGAGCCTTTGAAAAAATTTAATAAGGAATGCTTTGGAGGTTTGCAGAATAGGGTGGTTGAGAAACGTGTTGAGCTTGGTAATATCCAGCGTTTATTGTTGGAGCGACCCTCCTCTGACCTGGTTGTGCAGGAAAAGGTTGTATGCAGGGAATTGCGAGATTTGGAATTGGCTGAAGAACGATTCTACATGCAGAAGTCGCGAATTCAACATATTAAGGAGGGGGATCAAAATACTTCTTTTTTCTTTAGAAGGGTTGTTAAACAGAGGAGGCATACTATTCATAGCCTTCTTAATGAGAATGGGCAGAAGCTGGATACTTTTGATGCTATTTCGACTGAACTTGTGAATTTTTATTCTGGTTCTATTGGACAGGTTGATCAAAATGTGAGGAAATTTTCCAATGATCTGTTGAAGGAGATAATAGATGGTGAGATTGCTGAACATCTGAAATCTAGCTTAGTCTCTCCTATTACAAGGGAGGAGATTAAGAAGGTTGTGTTTGGTATGAATGGGAACAAGGCCCCTGGTCCAGATGGGTATTCAGCAAAGTTTTTTCAATTCGCTTGGAGGATAGTAGGGGAGGATTTCATTAAGGCAGTGCAGTATTTTTTTTCTGTCTTGCTCTCTTCCTTCTTCTTTCAATTCTACAATTCTTGCTCTGGTTCCTAAGGTTGAGGTCCCAACATATGCTGGTGATTTTCGTCCTATTGCTTGTTGTAGTGTGATATATAAATGCATTACAAAGATTATAGTGAACAGGCTTAAAACTGGACTGACTGATATTATTTTGCCAAGTCAAAGTGCTTTTTTGGAGGGTCGAGATCTTGTTGATAATGTACTTTTGGCTCAAGAAATTGTGAATGGTTATGGCAGAAGGCATTTATCCCCTCGTTGTGCTTTAAAGATTGATCTTAGGAAGGCCTTTGATTCTTTAAATTGGGACTTTATTCTTCAAATCCTTGAGGTGTTGGGTTTTCCTAGTTTGTTTAGGAAGTGGATTGAAGTTTGCATAACTCAGCCTCGATTTTCGATTAGTTTTAATGGTGGTTTGGTGGGCTATTTTAAAGGTGCGAAAGGAGTGCGGCAGGGCAACCCCTTATCCCCCTATTTGTTTATCTTGGGTCTGAATGTTCTTTCGGGGTTATTGAATAAAGCTGCTTTTTATGGGGTGTTTGGATATCATCCTAGATGCAAAAAAATTGGTTTAACTCATATTTGTTTTGCGGATGATTTGCTTGTTTTCACTAATGGGACTGCTGACTCTGTGGTAGGGATACAAAAAATATTGGATATTTTTTATAGTATGTCTGGATTGCAGATCAATACAAGCAAGAGTGAGCTTTATTGTGCTGGAATGACAGATGCAGAGATGCAGAATCTTGCTCTTGTCTCTGGGTTTAGTCTTGGTTCATTGTCGATCCGTTACTTGGGGGTGCCCCTTGTTACTAGGAATTTAACCAGGGCAGATTGTGAGCTGTTGATTGGGAAGATTACTAGAAGAATGGCTAGTTGGTCTTCGGGAAGTCTTTCTTTTGCTGGTAGGCTTCAACTGATTCAGTCTGTGATTTTCAGTATTCAAAACTTTTGGTGTAGAATTTTTCTTTTGCCATCTAAAGTTATCCGTGAGATTACTTCTATGTGCAACTCTTTTCTATGGAAAGGTTCCGTTGGGTCTGCTAAAGGGGCTAGAATTAGCTGGGAATGTGTTTGTCATCCCAAGGACGAGGGTGGTCTTGGAATTAAAGATATTCTTGCTTGGAATAAAGCTTGCCTTTTGAAGTGTATTTGGCTTCTCATTACTCAAGCGGGGTCCCTTTGGGTAGCTTGGGTGAATAGTTATTTGTTGAAGGGAGACTCAGTTTGGGATGTTCCGATCAAGAGTACTCATAGTTGGGCTTGGAAGAAGATTCTCAAGCTGAGACAATTGTGGTTTCAGGTTGGGGGGGTGTTTCAGGGTGGCTTTAAGGCCCGGAGAGCTTGGGAGGAACTTCGGTCCAAGCTGCCGAAGGTGACATGGGTCAAGATTGTTTGGAGAAGTCCTTGTGTTCCTCGATTTTCTTTTATTTCTTGGCTGGTTGTGCGAGATCGTTTGCCTACGAAACAAAGGATGCTTGCGTGGGGGTGTTCTTTGGATCTAGGATGTGTCTTATGTGATGCGGGGAGTGAAACACGGGACCATCTTTTTGCTGAGTGCCCATTTTTCCGCCAGGTTTGGATGCTGATTTTGCAGCATTGTGAGCTTCAGTTTTCTTATGGAAGTTGGCTTGATTTGATAAATTGGATACTCCAGAATGGTAAAGGAAGGACACTTATTGCTGTCATCATTAGATTAGCATGGAATTGTTTGAATTACAGGATTTGGTTAGAGAGAAATGGAAGAATTCATGGGAGATTGGCTCAAGATACGAATACCATGTTTATACGGATAAAAAATGATGTTCATATGAGATTAGTAGGAAATACAAGGTTTAGAAGCTGCTCCTTTAGTTTATGTGATAGATGGGGGCTGATGTAAATGGGGTTTTATGTTGATAGTGGGGTTGGTCTGTGTTTTTTGAGATTGTATACTTGAGGTACTTTTGGATGAATAAAATCAACGTTTATCCAAAAAAAAAGAAATCTAATAATATTTGTTTGGATGTATATTATTTAATCAATAATTTTTAGATTCAGTGGTTAAGGCTTTCGATGGACACTTTTTTCCCCTTAAATTATAAGTTTTATAGCCATTAGGAGTAAAAATTTTAATCTTCTCCACTTGGTACAAATGGTTCAAAAAAGAATGTATAGTTATTTATATTTGCTATAATTTTACCTGTCATTATACTTCTTCTCGAAAAACAATTATCTTCTGGAACATTCTCTCTTCCAAATTATACAAATTCATTATTTTATTTTTCCTTCTTCCATCAGTATTTTTATACAAAAGAGATTAAATTTAAAATATAATTAAACTCATACATTAAATTGAGTTTTAAATTAAACTTAGGGTGAACCTCAGATATAAATTAATTTAATTGATTAAAAAATCACTAATACCATAACAAAAATTAAAAATTTAAGTTTCAACCATAACTTCATTGCGGACATAAAAAAGTGAAGCGGTATTAATTATTATCAAAGGTAAACTATATAAATGACTATCATATAATTAGTAAAGTCGTGATTTGATCATTTTATTTTTTAAGCAATTAAGCCATCATATTATTGGTAAAGTCGCGATTTGACCATTTTACTTTTTTCCCGAAGCAATTAAGCAACCATACTATTAATTTGAACTTAATTTGACCACTCATTGTTAAAATCTAACGTCAGGGTGATGTGGCAGTTAAAAAAAGGGTATAATTACACATTTGGTCTATGCTATTTACATATTCTTTCAATTTAATCTTAATTTTAAATTAATAAAATAAAAATAATTATTTAATTAAATGGTAACACGTGTTACCACCTAATTAGAGGACTTTACTATTTATATTTAATTTAGGGAAAACTACACCAGTGGTCCCCAAACTATTACCATTCTCCTATTTTGGTCCTCAAACTATGTTTTTCGGCAAAATCGTCCTTTCTGTTACATAGTTCTCCTGTTTTAGTCCCCGACATTAAATAGCTAACGATTTTGCTGACGTGGCATTTTTTAAGAGGGGAGAAAAATGATTAAAAAATATTTAAAAAATGTCACGTCAGCAAAACCGTTAGCTATTTAACGCCGGGGACCAAAACATGAGAATTATGTAACAGAAGAGACGATTTTGTCGAAAAACATAGTTTAGGGACCAAAATAGGAAAATGGTAATAGTTTGGGGACCACCAGTGTAGTTTTCCCTTTAATTTAATATATTTATTTTTATTCTCTAATCAGGTGGTGACACGTGTCACTTGATTGGAGGATGAAAATAAATGAAAAAATAATTGGGTTTAGGAGGGATTGAACCTAGAGTTTATTGAGGCATTGACATTGCTTTGCAACTAAGCTAAAGCTAATTTTGAGACATAAAACGTAAATTTTTAATATACATCATAGTTGGTGTTTATGTCAGGGTAAAACAAATAAATATGGATTAACAAGATTCGAACATGACACACTTATAGTTATAATGCATAAAAATATACAAGTTAATGAAATAAATCTAATAATTAAATTAAAGTTAACATTTTTTATATTTTTAAATTATAAGTTATAATGTGGATTAATGTGAATAAAAATCTTCTATCCCTTTTCGGTGCCCTATATATGCCCTAACACTAACAAATTAAATTTCAAACCCTAACCCTAAATTCTAAAAAGCTAAACCCTATGCCTTAGACCCTAAAAATAAACCCTACCCTAAATTCCTTAAATTTTAACCTTAACTTAATTTTGAGTGTGAAGACATAAGTAGGAACCCGTAAAGGGCCAAAGGATTTCCATCCGATTAACGTATGCATATTATTTTTAATATACATCATAGTTGGTGTTTATGTCAGGGTAAAACAAATAAATATGGATTAACAAGATTCGAACATGACACACTTATAGTTATAATGCATAAAAACATACAAGCTAATGAAATAAATCTAATAATTAAATTAAAGTTAACATTTTTTATATTTTTAAATTATAAGTTATAATGTGGATTAATGTGGATAAAAATTTTCTATCCCTTTTCGGTGCCCTATATATGCCCTAACACTAACAAATTAAATTTCAAGCCCTAACCCTAAATTCTAAAAAGCTAAACCCTATGCCTTAGACCCTAAAGATAAACCCTACCCTAAATTCCTTAAATTTTAACCTTAAACTTAATTTTGAGTGTGAAGACATACGTAAGAACCCGTAAAGAGCCAAAAGATTTCCATCCGATTAACATATGCATATTATTTGTATTTGCAATAATTTTACCCGTAAATATAATTCTTCTAGAAAAACAATTATCTTCTAGGACATTCTATCTTCCAAATTATACAAATTCATTATTTTATTTTTTTCCTTCTTCTTCCATCAAATGTATTTTTATACAAAAGATATTAAATCTAAAATCTGGTTAAATTGAGGTTGACATCAATTTTAGGGTGAACCTCAAATATAAATTATTTTAATTGAAAAAGAGTCATAACAAAAATTAAAATGTAAGTTTAACCCACTTCATTCCGGCCATAAAAAAAGTGAAGCGGATATTAATTATTATCAAATAAGTTTAAGCGTTCAATAAGCTCTTAAGTTTTTTTTAAAAAAAAAATTAATGAAGTCTTTAAATTTTTTGCATTTAATTAAGCCTTTAAATATAATTTTTTTTATAAAAAAACCTGTTAAAGTTAACGGTCAACGTTGGTCAAAGAGTCAAATTATTTATTTTCTTGAGTTTGAGGGTTTAAGTGAGTGCAAAGAAATTTAAAGGCTTACTTAATTTTTTTACCAAAAATTCAATGTAAAAGATAGACCGCTGCTTCTATCCATCCTCCTTAGGTTCTACCTGTGAAGGTTGAAACCTCCCCAAGGACCACTCAGCATTCATTCTCTGCCTTTCCTGACAAGCAAAACTTAACTAATCCCCAAAATCAAAATTCCCATTCATTACACATTCTCAACTCTCTTTTCCTTTGTTTTAATATATTTATATGTGCTGACTTTATTTTAAATTCATTTTCCTCTTATATTGCTTCTGAATAGTTGAACAAATAATAATTTTATTCAAGAAAATAAAAAAAGGCTATTTCAAATAATTGATTAGCATATGGAAATGTTATTTTCATTAATTGAAATAATAACATTAGACAGAAGAACTAACAAAAGAAGCATCTCTACTCCAACAACTAATCAACTCCTAGCCAAGCCGGCCGGCCGGCGATTCATCCCATTAACTTATACTTCTATTATTTGCCGTTTATATGGTTCATTTTTTTTAGCTCTCAATTTACTTTTCTTATCCCTAGAAACTTCTGTTATTTACATTTTGGCCTTTTTTTATCTTTCCCTTCTCAGTTCTCACATGACAGAACATGCGTTCGGATTTTCGTCACTGAACATCTGAGGTGCATGGAGGGGGTGACGTGGATCCATTATATACCCTTGATTCACATAACCAGGATGAGGAGCCATATACCCTGGATTCACGTATCCGTAATTTTGGTGATCATTCTGATACCCTTCAATCGCGTAACTCGGACCACCGTACACGTGTCCATCCGACCAGTACATTGGCTGATGAGGATACCCGTATCCATGATACTCCATCTTGCTCACCTCCATCTTCGCTTCACCACCACCGCCACCTTCTTTCTTCTCCCCGCCTTCCTTTTTCTCTTCACCGCCTTCTTTCTTCTCTCCTCCACCTTCCTTCTTGTCTCCGCCTCCTCCTTCCTTATTCTCGCCGCCTTCCTTCTTGTCTCCACCGCCTCCTTCCTTCTTCTCGCCGCCTGCAGCGGCTTCTTTCGGTTTCTCTTTTTTGTCACCGCCGACATCTTTCTTCTCACCTGCGTCGTCTTTCTTAGGAGGAACCACATCTACATTTCGTCTTAACTTTTGCTTGAGGTGAGGAACCAGGTCTTCCACGTCCATTGTGCCTTTCACGGTTACCAAATCTTTACCTCCATCCACGTCCACCGATTGAACTCCTGTTTTAATTAAAAAGAAAATCAGGATTACCTTTTGTTTAATCAAACAAGATTTCATTATCCGACGCTATTAATTTAATATTTAATTAATCACAATTAATTAGCTTACCATTAATCTTCAAGATGATTTTGCGAATTTTATGAATGCAACCATCGCAATGTGTTCTGATCTTCAATACTACCGTACTCTGTAACCAAATAAAAATGAATCAAAATCAACATTCATAATTTAAACCACACTCCTCCTTTTAATCTTTAATTAATTAAACACGTCTAACATGCGCACGTTAGAAGGTTAGTAAAATCACCTCCTTAGGTGGCTTCTTTTCTTCTTTTTTCTCTTCAGGTTTCTTCTCAGCTTCCGGCTTTTTATCGCCGGCGGCGGCGGCATCCTTTTTAGGTTGAGGAGAAATAAGGTCGACTTTCTTCTTTGTTTTCTCAGCCAATTTCTCTCTGATTACGGCGGGATCAATTTTTCCAATCACCGTCAGTTTGTTGGCTCCAGAATCCGTCTTCACATCTTCCACACCTTCACCGACAACAACAATGATCCGTGTTAGGTAATTTTCCGTTAGATTTCCAATTACGCCAATGTTTGAAATTACTTTCTTTCCCTTTTTTTTCTTTCTAATTAAGATTGAAAAGATAGCACTGAAATCCAATTCTTATCCAATTCCGGGATCAAAATTTGACGAACAATCCAAAAGGAGTAGCTAAAGGGAATTTTCCTTTTTAAAATTTGACCAATTTCGAAACATAATTATGAATATTTAATCTTTAATATTTTAGCTTCGTTTAACTACCTTCATAGTGCTTAAGCGAGCGTTTGATCTTCTTGGCACAGCCTTCACAATGCATATCAATCCTGTAAACGGCGGTGACGTTGCCGTCATCTTTCTTAGCGCCGGCATCGGCGGCGGGCTTCTTCTCGGCTTCAGGTTTAGCTCCTTCCTTTTGCTGGTAAAACAAACAACAAAAAGCAGTATAAGCAAACCGAAAACAAACAAAAAAAAAGAAAAACTAAAATCTTTGAAGGATTGAAAAGGAAAAAACAGAGAGAATGTCCAAGAAAAGAGCTGGTAACTAACCTCACCCATGGGTTGACTGAAATTCTAATAATTTTAGAGAATTGGTTGTTTTTGGTTAGGAAATTGAGAGGATTAGTAGCTGTTTGGAGAGAAGAATTGGAGGCAAAGAAGAGAATATATAGAGAAGAGAGGCGGTTTATGGGTCATGTATGATGATGATGATGTATGTCATGTATGGCGGCTTAGGAAGGAAATGTATGATGATGATGGGTATGGCATGCATGTAAGTGATGAAGTCATCAAGGGTGGGCTTAAGCTTAACTGCTTAAGCCGCTAAGGCTATTTATTTTGGTAGCGCCGCCGTATTAGGCCGAAGAATGTGAGAAACGACGGCTTTCCTCACCAATCATAATCCACTTTTTGACTACATTCCTGACCATTTTGTTGAATGGCATAATTACCCTTATGAAAGTTGCGAGCCGAGAAGAACATTTTACAAGGCCCGTAATTGAAGTGAGCCCACAGTAATTACGATTCCGCAGCAGAAAAAAATTATTTGTCAACTGTTTATTAACTAACCTAGATAGCGTTTGTGTAGCTACCCTTATTTTTATCAGTATATTCTAGACTGTTTTTATTAATAATTTTTTTTTGGCAAAATGACAAAAGATGTCCCAATGTTTGTATGTTTTGTCATTTGACCTCCTATTTTTTTTGGTTCAAATATGCTCCCAACGTTTGCTTGTTTTGTCATTTGGCCCCCTATTATTTCTTTTGGTCTAAATATGCCCCCAACGTTTCATTCATAGTCCAAATATGCCCTTGTTGGATGTAAACTGTCAATCAACGGCTTATAAAAAATTTTGACGTGGTATCAGCAAATCTTAATACGTGGCAAGTCCAGTCAGCATCAGTTGTTGAACGTCAGCTGACAGTTTCCATCTAACGAGGGCATATTTGGACCAAATTAAAATGTTGAGTGCATATTTGGACCACGAATAAAACGTTTGTGGCATATTTGGACCAAAAGAAAGAATAGGGGTCTAATAACAAAATAAGCAAATGTTGGGGCATATTTAGAAAAAAAAAATAGGGGGCCAAATGAAAAATATGCAAACATTGGGGGCATCTTTTGTCATTTTACCTAATTTTTTCACGTTAAAAAAGCTGGTTTTTATTTGATTACTGTATTATCAAAAAAAAGCTAGCTTTATTTTTAAATAATTTTTATTAGTATATTCTAATATTTAAAATTTTATTAAATTAATTATTCTTTCCATCCCATTAAATTTATTTAGTATTAATTTTTTAATTTTTATTCATTACTTTCAATTATTGATAAAAATGTGAAAAATATGTTTAAAAATTATTTCAATCAAGTAGTTTAAAACTAACCAACAAGGGTTGAGTGCATTGGTAAGGCACATTGTACTACTAAAGAGAGGACGATAATTTAAATTTTAAAAACGACATTGTCGGAGGGGCAAGCTCGCACCCCGAACATGGACCATAAGACGGACATGCATATAAAAATAGTTTAAAATATATATTTATAAAATTTAATTAATTAGAATATTTAAAATAATTAGAGTTAAAAAATTTCATGGTGGGAAATCACTTTCATGGTGTAGTTTTGTCTACTTTCTTACCTAATTTTCTTCAAGGAAAAACCAAGATTTTGATGGCTGATATTTGGATTTTTCTTGATGAATAAGGCTACACGACTCCCATCTCGGCTACCATTTATTACTCTCAACTCTCTTTTATCTTCAGTGATTTGCGTATGGATGGAGATTTTTTATTTTAAGAATGTGAAAAATGAAAATATAAAAGCACCATATAAATTAGCATAGACTCAAATAAAAAATAATGTGATGTAAATGGTGGGCATTAAAAATATATCTCTCCTGTTTTTTAAATAGTTTAATGATAAAAAATAAATATATATAATATTGAATATATAATAATTTCAGTTAACACTGTCCCTGTAAGCAGTTGGAACATCAAGCTCAAGCAACTAAATTCTTCTTCAGCATCTGCTTTAGAGAAGGAATTCACAGTGGAAGAAATTTGGGCTGCCATAGACTCTGCTGACGGCTCGAGGGCCCCAGGCCCGGACGGGTTTAACCTGGACTTCTACAAGAGATTCTGGCCATGGCTGAAGAAGGATGTTATGAGATTTTTCAAGTCTTTCTATAAGGAGAGCTGGAACGACGTCTCCATCAACCACTCCTTTATAGTTCTCATCCCCAAAAAATCTAACCCAGAAGTGATCACTGATTTCAGACCTATCTCTCTGGTTGGGAGTTTGTATAAAATCCTTGCTCGAGTCCTTTCAAGGAGGCTAGCAGGGTGCATAGCGGAAGTTGTCGGGGATTGTCAGTTTGCGTTCACTCCTGGAAAACAAATTGCCGACTGCGCCCTTATTGCAAACGAGCTAATTGACGAGATACATAGAAGCAAGCAAGAGGCTGTGATTTTCAAGGCTGACTTCAAAAGAGCATATGACTCGGTGGATTGGAAATTCCTCATGCTAATTATGACAAGGATGGGATTCGGTGAAAAGTGGAGACGGTGGATTTGGTTTTGCATCTCTACCACTTCTCTTTCAGTGCTGGTAAATGGTTCGCCTACAAACTGGTTCAAAATTAAAAGGGGTCTCCGACAAGGATGCCCGCTTTCGCCACTCTTATTCAACCTATTGGGTGAAGCCCTTAGCACCCTAATTAGCAAAGCTGTCGATCAAAACTTTATCAAGGGTATCGAAGTGGGAAGTTGCAAGTTATCAGTCAGCCATATTCAATTCGCAGATGACTTGGTAATTTTCACCAAAGCTGAAAGTGAGTCCATCAAATACGTGAAGCGTCTCTTAAGAATATTTGAATGTGCATCCGGTCTAGCTCTGAACGGCCAGAAAACAAAATTGTACGGAATCAACGTCACCAATGAACTGATTCAAGGCTGGAGCAGGGCCGTCTGCGTCAGCTGGGGCAGTTTACCAACGGAATACCTTGGATTGCCGCTGGGTTTCTCAAGAAACGCCACTAACATCTGAATTCCCATTATCGACAAAATACAAAAGAAACTAGAAAGCTGGAAAGGCAAACTCCTTTCGTTGGCGGGACGTATTACGCTGGTCAAAGCCGTGCTTAACAACTTGCCTGTTTACTACTTATCGCTCTTCTTGCTACCGGCGGGGATAGCTAAGAAAATAAACACGCTGATCGCAAGCTTTATCTGGGGTGCAAAAGATGGGAAAGCGGTCCACTGGATTAAGTGGTCTTCCTTATGTCTCCCAATGTCTAAAGGGGGCCTTGGACTTCTCGACATCAGAATTAGAAACAGATCCCTACTCAACAAATGGATTTGGCGATACGGTTACGAGAGTGAGTGCCTATGGAGAAAAGTTGTTGACGCTAAATATGGGTATAACAAGCTCTCCTTACTCCCGAACATCGACATGCCTAAGAAGAAATCTTAGGTATGGAACAACATCACTAAACCTCTAAACCAACCGGAGGACAATTTCACAAAAATATCAGAATGGTATGCGGCGATGGCAGTTCCATTAACTTCTGGTCAGACCCCTGGACCGAGGTCCCATCTCTAAAAAATGAATTTCCAAGACTGTTCTCGATCGCGATAAAGAAGTCCGGCAAAGTCGTGGAATTCGGTAGCAAGAATAACAACATTTGGACTTGGAGGGTGGAAATGCGAAGGAGTCTCTTTCAGTGGGAAATACCAGTATGGCACAGATTTATGGACATATTATCCAAGGCTACTCGCTCAATCTCGGAGGTGGACACAGTGAGATGGGTTGGCGTTTCTAATGGATTTTATTCCCCCAAAGCTTTTTACGAGTTATCAAGGGCTGCGGTACCCGACTCGGATCTTAGGTGGAAGCAGATTTGGGCGAAGCTAGCCCCTTCGAAGGTAGAAATGTTTCTGTGGAAGGTGCTGCACCAAAGAATCCCAACTTACGACGCACTTAGCAAAAGAGGTATATCTCCTTCCCCTTCCAACCTTTGTGTCTTGTGTGGAGAAGCAATGGAGGCTGTAAATCACTTATTCTGCCAATGTTCGGTTACATGGAAATCATGGCAAAAAATTTGCAACCTGTGGAATTTGAATTTCATTATGCCAGCAGACATCACTTCACTTTTCCAGACTTGGTTTAGCATATCCGTCAAGCACATAGTCCCCCAAGTGTGGCAAATGTTTCTATTTGGTTGCATCTGGACGGTGTGGTTATGCCGCAACGCTACCATTTTTAACCAGAAAATGTTCACTGCTGATCACATATTCGAGCTCACGATTCAAAGAGTTGGGCAATGGTGTTTATGCAAATGGCCCAACTCAGGTATGTCATTGACGGACTTTATACGTTGCCCTCAAGAATTTAGATGCAATGAGAGTCGGATTACACAGGTTCTCCCAATGAGATGGGAAGCTCCGCCAAAGGGCTGGCTTAAATTCAACGTGGATGGGGCAGCACTCGGAAGTTTCGGAGTGGCCGGAATCGGAGGATTACTAAGAAATGAGACTGGTAAAACACTGTTACTATTTTCCAAACCCATTGGTTATGCAGATCCCACTTCAGCAGAACTCAAAAGCATTCATGAAGCACTGCTACTATTCAAACAATCCAAATGGCGAACAAGTGAAAGTTTATTGATCGAGTCCGACTGAAAAATGGTTATATCATGGGTAAACAACCCTCATTTATCTGCAGGTTGTTTTAAAGATATGGTCATGTCAATAATTGATGTTGGTAAAGCAGTGAAATGGAAACTCGAATTCGCCTATAGGGAATCCAACATGGCTGCACACAGACTAGCCAATAAAGGTATAAACAGAACTGATTCGCTCTATTGGGAAGCAGGATAATGGCAAGATGGGTTTTGAGCAGCCCAGCAGGAAGTACAATGTACGACACCATGCTTGGGGTAACTGTGTGAAGCTTTTGCAACTACTGCAGGGCTGAGTTTTTATATAGTTTTGAAATTGTAACTCGACCATTGTATAGTCATGTTGTAACTTGCTGCTTCGGAAAGCTCTTATTAATAAAGCGGGCACTCTTTTCCCCCTATTTAGGATTAGAGGGGGTTTTTAACGAGGCCTTATTCTTTTAAAAAAAAAAATTCAGTTAATTAATTAGTTTCGAACCGAATTAACCGAAGTTAAAAAAAAATTTAACCGTTAATTGATTTTACTTAAAATTAACGGACCGATTAACCTAAATTTTTTTGGTTCGGTCGGTTAATTTGGTTAAAACCGAATAATGCACACATATGTTCATATTTTTTCTTAACTTTTTGACAAAATACATATACCTTATAGACAAAACAAGTTAAATCAGAGTCTCCTAAGATGAACATTATTGTTTTTCTATTAAAACCACACCTTGAGTATAAGTATTAATTATGTTATATAATGCTAAAATCTAGAACAAAAATTAGCTAAGGTCCGAAAGAAGTTTTAGCCTACAAGGTTTTGAATATCCAATTTGGAAAGCAAGTCGTTTGACATAACCAATATGGTTTTAGAAATATATAATAAAAGCGATCGCACATGCCTCCCAAAAAAAATGTTTCAAAATGATTTAAGTTAATATTTACAAGGTAAAAATAAAATTTTAGTTCTGAATTAGTGACAAAATACATAAAAAGGTAAAATGATATTATACTTCATAAATTTTAAATTATGTTAGACTCATTTTCATACAAAAGCTAATCTACTACATATATAACAAGCATTAGTTTTTTTGAACTGGTGATCCATATTAATAAATTATACACAACCTCTAAAATCCTTGCACCACCACTAAACATAACAAGCAATTATTAAGATATTATAACCTTATCAGTATGAATCATAAACATAGAATTTAATCATCATACAAATTAAGTAGACCAATAAACCAACATGATCAGAGAAGTACTCAAAGGTCATACATCCCGTGATCATCCTCCAAATAGCCAAAGCATTAGGTATCAATATTCAAGTATGACTCTCCTTCCCAAAAATTAAATATAAGCTACTATTCGCATTTCACTTATATATTTTTTAAATAAAATATGGATATTATCACGTGCTTCGTTAAAACTCTTTAAATTTAGTCCGAGAAAAAAAATACACATGCTAATAAGAATAATCAAGTATATAATTACGAAGTTCTAAGGAAGAAGAGGAAGCACCTTAATCGGAGGTACACCAAAATTTAATACAATCAAAATGCAAAACTAAAACAACTTTAGCGAGACCATCTGCAACCTTATTCCCGCTCTGCGTCACATGTTGAATACAGACCACCCAATTCCTACTTCGCAACGCATCAAGATGAGCAACCATCGAGGATTGCTCCCCAAGCATGCCATCTAACCGAAGTACTCTCGAAGCTTCCATGTTGTCAAGCTCGAGAATGGCTTGACGAAAGCCACCCTCCCATGCACATAAAAGGTCAACACATGCTGCCCAAAACTTTGCATCTAACACCGAACACACACCAATAAATTTAAAAAAAACCACAAATTCATTTACCTTCTGAATCGCGAAGCACATCACCGCAGGAAGCTGTCTAATCTGAGTTATTATGCGCACCATCCGTATATAGTTTAACCCACCCGGCCACTGGCGGACCCCAATGATTAGGACCTCTGGGGAACGATGACGAACCATGCACTCGATCTGGAGCAACATCCAACGCACTCATTGCCAACTACTGCATATACCGACTATGCTCCAACACTGAGCCCCAACCCGCCATGAGAGTATCAAAAACTATCGAGTTACAATGTTTCCACAGATTCTGTATAATCGACCTGAAAAGTAAATTTTAATTCGAAGCAACAGACACAAAGTACTCAAGGAGTTTCAAATTGATTTTGATCTACTCATGAAACCCCATTGTAAGGAACTCATTTAAGTGTTTACGTCTAACCAACATAGCCCAAGTTGACATCGCAATGGGACACAAGCACATGATATGATTCACGTCTTCATAAGCCAAACGACAGGTTGGACAGAAAGCATTCGAGGCAAAATGGCATCGCACCCTTTCCACATTAGTCATAAACTTCCTCTTAAACACTAACCAAAGAAATATACAGATCCTTTGTAAGCCTCTATATTTGTGAACACACTGTCAAATGTCGTCTTGAACCACACTAGTCCTTCCTATGCGAACTGAATATACAGATTTCATTGCAAATTACGCATTTGGACCCTTATCCTAACTAACTGAGTTGCTCCACACAGATGGAAGAGGCCCCAGGGTAGCCGTGATGCGTAGGAGAATAACGTGAGGCAGCAAGTCCTGAAACAACAACCAGTCCCAACTCCCATCCACCCGAGACATTGATGCAACTGAGATATGAGGGAGAGTCACGACATTAATTAGATGTACATACTGCGCAAGTGGACCAACTTTATCAACCCATGCATCGAACCAAAAATTCACCACCGTGCCATCACCAATGTTTTATTTTATATTCTGATTGACGTCATTCCAAACAACATTGAGACCCTTCCAAAGCTGGGAGAAATTTACCGAGCGTAAAATATCCAACACCAAATCCCTACACTTATACTTCGCTCAGGGGAAGTTCACCCACAAAGTATTCGGACGTGATATTAAATGAAACGCCAACTTCATAAGGAAATCCTCGGTCGTCGCATGAAGCTTCTGAAATCCCAGACCTCCACTCACAATAGAGCAACAAACGTCATTTTATTTAACAAAATGGACCCCTCTTTTATTTGAGGTTATTAGAGATGGGCATTTTACCTGACCCGATCGGGTTCCGACCTGGCCCGATCGGGTCAGATATTTTCATAGAAAATTTGAGTTCGGCTTGGGTCGGTTTTTTAAGGGGTAAAGTCGGGTCCGGTTCGGGTTTAGGGTTGAAAAAATTCGACCCGACCCGAGACTAATAGTGTAATTTTCCTTAAATTTTTTAAGGATATTCACAATAATACTCACTCTTTATATATATTTTTTACAATGAGGTCATTAAAATTATTTATTTACAATTAGGTCCCTAAAATTTTAATTTTTTTACAATTAGGTCCCTAAAATTTATTTTTTACAATTAAGTCCCTAAAATTTATTTTTTTATAGCTCGGGTCGGGTTGGGTTTGAGTATATAGCTTTCGGGTCGGATCGAGTTTTTTTTCAAGTATGAGGTCGGGTCGGGTTCGAATTTGAAGTATATATTTTTGGGTCGGGTTCGGGTGGGCCAAAAACTCGACACGACCCGTGCCCATCTCTAGAGGTTATACCCCACACAAAATGGCGAATCAATCTTTCGATATTCATACAAACCTTCTTCGCCAAGACAACAGTCTGCATAATATACGATGGAATGGCTGCGGGGACCACTTTAGCTAAGGTGATACGACCGAAAAGGGATAAAGTTTGTGCCTTCCAACCACTCAACTTCCTCTGAATCGACTGAATCAAATAATTACAAGGCTGAAGTAACACGGTGATGAAGAAGGGGCACACCCAAATACTTACCAAGGTCTGCCACCTCCTTAAAACCAAACGTTGCGCTAATATTCTTGCGTATATCCTCCGCAATGTTTTTAGAAAAGAAATTACCGATTTTTGCGTTATTGACCTTGTGATCGGATACACTACAAAAATCATCCAAGACCTCTGAATGACACCCATCTGCTCTATATTGTCCTCAACAAACAATATCATATCATCCACAAAGAACAGATGCGAAATCGCAGGGCTAAGCTTAGAAGTTTGAAGCGGAGACCACGAACCGCAACCAATTTCCCGCTAAATTGCTTGTGCTAACCATTTCATATACAACATAAACAAATAGGGTGACAACGAATCTCCTTGACGAATACTTCTAGAAGGGCAAAAAGCATCTGACATGGAACCGTTCCAAAAAACCTGCGTAGAAACCGACAAGACACAATTCATAATAAGCTTGCGCAGACCATATGGTAGACCAATATCAACCAAAATATCATCTGTAAAACCCCACTCCAGCGTGTCAAAAGCTTTTTCCATATCTATTTTTATCGCCATCCAGCCTTTCAGACATTTCTTTTTAATTATGGAATGTATCACATCTTGAGTAATAATAATGTTATCAATTATGGATCGTCCTGGCACGAAACTCGTTTGGTTTTTCAAAACCCAAGTAGGAAGGAATGGTTTCAGACGATTCACAATAAATTTCGTGACGACCTTATATATCAAAATGTACAAACTGATAGGTCGAAACCGACTCATAGATTTCGGCTTAGCCAATTTCAGCAAGAGAACAAGAAGAGTACAATTAATATCACACAGCACAACCTCACTCTCGAACATCGAGCGTATGAGATCACAGACCGAGTCCCTAACAATACTCCAATTACTCTGATAAAATAATGTGTGTAAGCCATCCACTCTAGGCACCTTAAATGTCCCCATATCAAACAAAGCATGTCGAAGTTCTTCATTCAATACATGAATACTAAGCCGCTCCAATGCATTAGGCACAATAGTTGGGAAAAAACCTTTCTCATAGCTAGAACCCGCAACCGATGAACCTATGAACATCTACTTATAGAAATTCAATGCCTGGTGCACAAGGACCTCCTGGTCCGAGCACCACGACCCATCATCCAGCTTAAGAAAGTTAACAATATTCGCCTTACGACGCGCAAGCACTGAAGCATGGAAGAACTTCGTGTTGCGATCACAATCTAAGACGCAACTAGAACACGATTTCTGACACCACAAGCTCTCCTCCTGCTCAAGAACAACCTCCAACTCTTTTCACAAATGGAATACAAGAGTTACCAAAGAATCTGAATGCCGAGACGCCAAGACGTTGTCAATTCCCCGTAACCTAGCCAAAATCTTATTTTTTTCGTCCAATGTGATCAAAAACCTTTGAGTTCCATTTTCTCACCTCAATTCAGAAAGCACAAATATTATTCCCCAGCGAGATATCCTACTTTCGTACAGACTGTAAAAACTCCTAAAAATTCGGAGGGTCCTATCACGCCGCTATGAACCTAAAAGGTATATCAATTTGACTCCGATGATCATCCTCTACATGCAACAACAAAGGCTGATGATTGGACCCAAGCTGACCCAAATAGAAAACATGACCAACCAGAAGTCAGTCAACCAACAAGTATTAATCAAAAAGTGATCCAATTTCTGATATAAATTACCTTGATTCTAAGTAAACGGATTACCTCAGAAACCCAAATCATGAAGGCATGCACTAAAAATGAAATCCGCGAACAAATGACTGCCACCCCAAGCTAATGTGAGCCCTCCGATCTCTCATCGCCTGACAAAATGACATTAAAATCACCTCCAAGAAACCGAGGCACGCCATTCCCCGGGCAAAAGACCCACCAAAATATTTCCAATATGCTTACGGAGAGAACTTGTGGGACTCGCGTAAACAATGATAAACTGCGTCCAAGACCTCCTAAACTGATTGAATCCGACTGTTAACAAACTTGTTTGATATATGAGCAATATCCACTACCACCGAGTAATCCCACAATAACCAAACCCTTCCACTAAACTCATGAGCTTCCACGTGAAAGGAGTTTGAGAAACCCAGTTTTGAAATAATCCAATCCTCCACTCTACCACTCACACGAGGCTTAAATAATGCAATCACACTTGGTATGTTCTCACGAACAAAAGATCTAAAAGTTCTCATGAAAGCCGTGCTCGCTGCATCCTAACAATTCCAACACATAACATTTATCATAATAAAAAGATAAAAAAAAGAACGAACCCTTACTGTTGGACCATGTCCAAAGCACCGTGCCCCTCGTCATCAACCATAGCCTCCAAACGAGTCTCACTCACCGAGCCATCCTCTTCCTCATCATAGGAGGAATTGGACATGACATCTGCAACATTATGTGACGACGGATCATCGAAGTCAGGTATTTCAACCCCATCCTCGTCAAAAAGAGGATTTGACACGCATTGCCCCCACCCGTCTACTGTCGGTCGAGCCAATATCTTAAACTCCCTAAGTTTTTTGACCTTCAGTCCACGCTGGTATGTAAGATTCGATTCAGTTTAATTAGATATTTTTAAAAAAAATTTATCAATTTTTTATTTAATTAATTTCAGTTTTTGATTTTTTTTTTCATATAAATTTTAGATTGTGAGATTTTGTATTTTATTTTGACAAAATAATTTTATTGTGACTTTTAAACATTATTTGTTAAAGTTTTAAAGTTTTTTAATATTTCTTAAAAAATGATTTTTCAAGTAAATAAAAATTAAAAAATAATTCATATTCAATATTTTAAAGTTATTTCACTATTTTAAGTATAAAATACTTATTTTTTACACTATAAAACATTTAAAATTAACTATAAATTAAATAAAAATCAAATTCGATTCGATTTAGTTAATCACAGTTTTTAAACTTTTAAACTGTAAACTATCTAAACACTTCGATTCGATTTGGTTTTTGATTTTTCAATTTGGTAGGCTCAACCATACTTATCTACATTCTCAATCTCTTTTCCGTTTTAAGCTACCTTGCTTTCCTATTCAAACTTCATTTATTGTTAGCTTAAACATTGAAGCATCGAAGTTAAAACTGAAATCTCAAAACTTGGTTCATCTTCCCTTTAAAATTGTCTCCAAATGAAATACTACCAAAAGACATTAACAACTCGAATTTATATACGTCATATACCCTCATAGACTATTTTTTAGTTTCTTTTAAATATAATTCATTCATTTCATAAAACAAGAAGTAGTTAAAAATAGCATCAAATAACACCAAAAAAAAACCCCGAAAACAAGCACTATTATCGGAGGTGAATAATAGATGACCACGAACCCCTCTTAAAATGAGTGAGTCATCTTGAGGGTCCAAAGTATGGACAAATCAACAAGATAATGAAAAATCACCGACTAGAGAAGTGTAGGGATGACAGATGGGTACAATTTTGTGGATTTTGCACCGCACCCGTCCCAGTTGAGGCGGAGAATGGATATGAGTTTGGTGGGTAGTGGGCGGTTGTGGATGTAAAAGGTCATACCCGCCGTGGGTAGTGGGTAGGTGATGGATTTACCGGATCTGCTCGTCCCACTCACTAACTACCCACCATATGAATTTTAGACCATTTTGAATTTAGGAATAAGTTCACAACCTATTCTATAAACTCTAAAATTTTAAAGGGATCGGCGACCGATACTCATGTTGTCGCAACTAGTGGTGTTTATAATCAAATACACGTAATTTCGAGTATATGAAATTTCGTTTACTCGAAGTTTAGGGTACTAAAAATATCGGTATGTGACCATGCCCATGAATACTGGGTACCCGTAATTTAAAAATTAGTGTAAAATATTCAAGAATGTAATATTATAAATTTTAAATTTTAACTAAAAAGTCTTAACAATGTAAAACTAAAAATAAAAATAAAGATAGATAATCGGGAAGAATACCCGTATAATTAAAAAAACAGCAGCTAGGAGAAATTTAACTGGTTGAGTAGTCCTAATCCTAAATCTTAAACCATACAAATTAAACTCTTTACCCTAAAATTTAAATCCTACAAATTAAACCTATACACTCTTAACCCTAAAACAAAAGAAGTTGTATAATCTATACAATATGTACATAATTTTTTTCTCTTAATTTAATGCATTATATTTTTTATTGGTATCGAAAATTATCTTTAAATACAACTTCAATCACTATTTACATGGTTGAATTTGAAATTTATGAATATATTCAACTCATAAACAACAGAGGCAAGTACATTAAATTAAAACACTACTAAAAAGTAATTACCAAAATTCAAGATCAATTTGCGATAGCTGCTGCACTTGTAGTTGTAGGTGTTTAGGTTCATTAGGCGAACGGGGTCAGGTACTAGGCAAGGAATCCACCTGAAGGTGGATGAAACAAATCCCAAACTCGAGTTAGATTTTTGTTTATATAATATTTTCAATTTAAATAAAATTTATGAAACAAATATCAAGGTCAAAACTTGATAAATGATAATTTATAAAGCTAAGAATTAATGAAGATTAAGTCCTAAAACTTGAAGCCCTCATCATAATTTTTTAATATTATGATGATACAAAATTTTCTTAAAATTTTTTAGTACAAAATTTTAAAAAGTTTGTAAAGAGAGAGGAACCTAGGCAGGGAAGGAATTAGTATTGAGTTAGAGAACAAAACATAAATATTAAAAAGTGGGAGGAACATATTTATTATTAATTTATTTTTTAGAAAAATATACAAAATAAATATAAAATAAATTTATAGGGGGACAAAAGCCCTTCCCAGAACTCACATGTGCTTGTCTCTGAGCATAGGGCTTGCCAGTCCACTCTTTTAGGCCATATAAAAATGATATAAAAAGTTTATTAGAAAAATAATCTCAATAAAAATTAAAAAGTTAGTTAAATTATAATTGAAAATTTAACTAGCCATTCTCTTTTATTAACATTGATTGTTATTTGTTGTTGCTGTGACTAAGGGACACTATTATGATGATAGATTGATGGTTTAATTGATTATTCTATTTGATATTAGGGGTATAATTGAGTATAAATCATAAAAATAATTTTAAATATATATTTTTGAAAAAACATTAAAATTTATAAAACATAGGAAACTATGAAATTATAAGAAAATTGTTTAAAATTTGTAGAAAATAAAAAAAAATATGTAGAAAATGATGTGGAACTCCAAGATAGCCATGAAGATTGTGACCTTTTTTGTCATGAAAGTAAAAGATGAAAGGAGAAAATTTGAGCACTTAATAAATGCTTGATATCATATATTTTAAATATTTTAAAATTTTATGATATATTTTTATATTTTATAATTTCTAATTCTAAACATTTTTTTAACTTTAAATTTTTAAAATTTTTATAACTTTCATAATTTGCAATTAATTAAGCATAAACATTATGATAAAATCAAAATTTTTAAAGTCATTAAAAGTTATAAAAATATAAATGTCAACATCATCAATTGTTTGAAAAAATTATAGAAAATACTGACGGACCTTATAATGATGAACACACGTTTTTTTATAGTCTTAAGGTGACTACAAGGTAGAATATGTTCATACATATTTTTAACCCTTTTGTAATGCGCATGCATGGGCGGAACTACTCTCATGACATCCCAAAATTTTTTAAAAACTTGTTTTTTCTATATAATTTGTTTATAAAAAATTAAAAATATAGACAAATGAAACCCCTTTATAAATAAAAAGACACCCCTTTATAAATAATTAACTCTTCTTAAATATCGTTGAAAAAATGACGCCCCTTAAATAAATTTTTGGCTCTACCCCTATGTACATGTACACCTTACAAACAAAACGATTTGAACTAAAATCTCTTAAAATAAACAACTATCATATTCTCAAAAAAAAAACTTAATTGATTATTTTCTCTCTTTCTCGTTCTCTATATATATTCAAACAATTCACACTTAAAAAATGGTTAAAAGCCAAACCCTGAACGTTACGTAACAAAATAGGCTTGTTGCTCTAGGCATCAACATCGTGGATTCTTGTGCCCATGCAGGGTGGCTATTTAGGCTGACCACACGCTCAAACCTTCAAAATTTCAACAATCGCACGCAATTTTCAATTGCATTTAATACGAAAGAATTGATATTTTTCGATTCAGATGTTTCGTCAACAAATTCGTTTTTCCATTCCATAAATCAAAAGTCATACATCTAATATTACGAATGTTAATGCATAAGTTTCTAACCCAATACAATGATTTGGGTATGTATAACCCAAACTCTACGACGGCCCAATTAATTCTAATAATAAACTAACAATCAATTAATACTCACCAAATCATTTGAATGTTAGAAGAAGAAACATACCTTCCATGCTATAATTGTATCCACCAAATCTTACCACACCTTCCATGCTATAATTGTATCCACCAAATCTTGCTCTATGTGAGCCGTGTGTAATGTAATCATAAACAAGCATAATATCACATAAATACAGTAATCGAAATAATTTCATGTTATTCGAAACCATGAACTACACTCACTTGAACCATGCTAATTTCCAATCGAACTCGAATTTGTCAATCTACCACCTTCCCTTTGCCTTTCGAACGAAATTTTCTAGATTGATTTTAAGTTTCAAACGACCCAAATACCATAATTACTACATGTCATATTTCTTAATTGAACAAACGATTTTTCGAAATTTAAACAAGATAACCTCACCCTTCAATACTTGATTTCAAGCTAAAGGTAAGCTAAAGCTGGAATAAATCTTGATGATTTCTTATTAGAAATCCCAATGAACAAAGCTTACTCATCTCCCAAAGCATATCGTTCGACCATGGTCATTTTCAATAGAAAAGGGCTGTTCGAAATAAAGGAAATATATAGGGTTCAAAGATAGTGTTCCTTCGGTTAGTAAGCTGGTATCCCTAATTTAGGCTTTAATAAAACAAAAAGGTAAATTACACCATATACCACTCAACTCTGGCCCATGAGTCCCTAATTTAGCCTTTAATAAAAAAGGTAAATTACACCATATACCACTCAACTATGACCCCTGAATAAAAAATGCCACCGAACTTTAAAATTGTTTAAAACTATCACTGAACTTTAATATGCGAGTCTAAAATGCCACTCCACCGTTAACCGTGAACTCTCCCATTAAGTAAAAAATGACATCGTTTTGGTGCGGCTATTTGAAGCCTAATTTAGCCCAAAACGACATCGTTTAGCTGGAGAAAAAAAATATTGGAACCACGCATTTAAGGGGTTTTGAATCTAAGACCTTTAGGGGGCGTTTGGTTCACGGAATGTAAGATTACCTCTGGGAATAGGATTACCGGAATGTAACATTACCTGACACATTACTGGGAATGTTACATTACCTTGTTTGGTTAATTTGGCAGGAATATTGGATTGTAGTGTTTGGTTGGAGGAATATAAGATTAATTGGAAGCAAAATTTACTAACTTGTCCTTATGATATATTTTCTTTTTAACAAGTTTAATTTTTAATCATTAAATTAAAAATATTTACACAAAAATTTATAGAACTATTTTCGTTACATTACCTAAATTTTGCAAAAAACAAATATTTATAATATAATTAATCTTATTAAATTATTTTTAAAAAATATTTTATATTTATATACATTTATCCCTTTTTAATTTTTTTTGAACATCAAAATATTAAACGTTTAATATGCTTAGATTTTTAATTTTTTATTACTTTCGACCATTTATCTAACAAATTAAAGTAAATAATAAAACAAATCTAAAAGTAGTAAAAATGATAAAAATAAATTAACCTACTGAATTTTTAAGATAAAAAATATCTTATAAATCAAATAACAAAATTAATAACATCAAGTCTTAACGCATTCAGTCTCAAGCAACATACAATCTCATCCTATAACCTTAGAAACATCGTAAATACAATATTAATAAAATGTACTATTAAATATTACAAAATTATCTAAATATATACAACACCATTTATATATTAAACTAATATTAAATATAAATATTTAATAAATTTACACCATAAATAATTAGTTACCTAATTAAAATGCAATAAAGGATCAATATGAACATAATTCATAATCATAAGGGTAATATTGTCCAAAGGGGAAGGATTTGTATAATACCTAAGAAAATGAGGGGAATAGCATTCCCACCATTTAGGGGGAAAAGAGCAACTCTTGGGAAAAGAATAATACCTCCTAGTGGGAATCCTCCTAAACCAAACATGGGAATGTAAGTCTGGAAAAGATTATTACCCCTGGTAATCATCTTTTCCGCGAACCAAACACACCCTTAGGGGGCGTTTGGTTCACGGAAAAGATCATTACCAGGGGGAATAATCTTTTCCGGAATCACATACCCACGTTTGGTTCAAGAGCATTCCCTCTCAGGGGTAATAAAATATTCCCAACAGTAGTTATTTTTGGTCTTTTCCCAGGAATGTCATTCCCTCCCTTTTCTTAGGTATTAGACAATTCCCTCCCCTTTGGACAAAAATAGCCCTAAATTATATAGTTATTTTAAAATGATCTTTCCTTTTTTATATAATTACAAAAGTATAAATCTATTTTATTTTTAGTGGTTTAGGGTTTTAATGCTTATTATAAAATAATACGATGCATATAAAATAAAAATATATTAGATTTTTATTTTATTTCGATTTTTTTATATATGTGTTTGATTCAAATTTTATTATTGGTATGTATTTTATTACATTTATTATTTAGGATCAATTTTCATAAAAAAGTTTTCATATTATATTTTTTATATTTTCTATGAACTTTTATGTAAATATTTTGACTTTAATCTTAAAACTTCAGTTGGTTAAAAAAGAAAATATATTTCAAGGACAATTTGGTAAAATATGCATTTTTCTTATCTTATATTCCTTCAACCAAACAATGTAATCTTACATTCCTGCCAAACAAATCAAACAAGGTAATACAACATTCCGGTAATATGTTAAGTAATGCAACATTCCAGTAATCTCATTCCCAAAGGTAATCTTATATTCCATGAACCAAACGACCCCTTAGGAGAAAGAGCTAAGCCTTAACCACTAAACTAACATAACATTATGTAATATTTTACCACAAATATTATATATCTCAACAACTTCAAATTATTTTATAAAATAAATAATGCTAACATATAAATATATATTATTTACATATATAAATATATATATTTTTTTATATATTATTATAATATAACTATATTATTTTTTAAAGAACCCAAAATATTTATAAAAATAATATATTTATATTATTAATAATATATAAAAATCTTAAATCTTAATTTGTTAACCACAAACCCCAACCCTTGAAATTAAATTCTAAACTTTAGAGTTTAGGATTTAAGGTTTAAGGGCTTTTTATATTTAAATTTTATATTATTTAAAATAATATATTTATATTATAAACAATATAAAAACAATATAAAAACAAAATATTTTTATTTTAAATGATGTAAACTTATCTATTTGGTTCAACCAAATTATTTTATAAAAAATAATTCTATAAATAATATAAAATATAATATTTTTACATATATCAATAAAAAATATAGGCACTATTTGGTAAAGAGCGATTTGGGTAAAAATTAGAGGTTTTAGGCATAATTGGAGGTTTGACTAGTCAAATTCACTAATATTGTTGTTTGGTGAACAGCGGATTGAAAGAGTGGATTGGGGTGAAAACGCTAATTTTGAAAAAACTCATAATAGGAGCTTTTTGAGATTAGAGGTTTGATATTAAAGTTATAAAGACTCTTTTACCCTTACAAATTACCAAAAATCTCCAAATAACCTAAATTAAATATTTTCTCAAATAGGTTAATTCTATTTATTTTTTCTTTTTATTATCACATATTTATATATGTATTTAAATTTATCAATTAATTAAATTATATTACAATGATTATATAAATAATAAATTAATAGATAAATCATTCGAATATGTTTAGAAAAATTATATTAAAAATATTTATTTATAAATCTAATTAATATTAATTAGATACAAAATATTGATAACTAATAAACTATTCAAACAAGTATTGAATATAATCATGTCCTTATGTGTCATTTTGCTTGTTTAAATAATCTAACAGCTATCAGTTATCAGTTAATTTTACCAAGCACTTTTATACAATCAGCTCATATAATCTGCTAGTTAAATCAGCTTATGCAATCAGCTATTAGATGTCAGCTAATGTAATATGCTTTCAGCTAATTACCAAACATGGCCATATTATTTTTAAAAACAAAAAATATTCAGCAAACAATATATTTATATTATAAATAATATATAAAAACTACAAACCCCAAACCTCAAATCATAAAGTTTAGAATTTAAAGTTTCGACTTTGTAGTTTAAGGTTTAGGATTTAGAGTTTAGAGTTTTTATATAATATTTATAATATAAATATATTATTTTATGAATATTTTAGATTTTTTAAATAATATATTTATATTATAAATATTATATGCAAAATAAAAATAATAAAATAATTTTATTTATATATATTTAATATATACAAATAATATATTTTAATATCATTTATTTCATAAAATAATTTGAATTAATCTGAAGTATTTTGAGATATATAATATTTGTGGTAAAATATTATATAATGTTATGTTGGTTTAGTGGTTAAGACTTATCTCTTTTTCCTAAAAGTTCTGGGTTCAAAACTCATCAAGTGCACGGTTTTAAATTTTTTTCCTCTAGCAAATCGACGTCGTTTTGGGCTAAATTAGGCTTCAAAACAACCGCACCAAAATAACATCGTTTTGACTTAACGAGAAGTTAATGATTAACGGCAGAGTGACATTTTCAACTCACATATTAAAGTTCAGTGATAATTTTAAATAATTTTAAAGTCCGATGACATTTTCGACTCATGAATCACAGTTGGGTGGTATATGGTATGATTTACCCTAAAAAAACAATACAATATACGTAAAGCATATCCTTTTTACAAAGCCACTTGGTATTATATTATTACTATGATTATACTTTTCACGTGTCAAATGAGGGAGATGAGTTTTCATGATTCATCCATCCCACTACTTTAAATTTAGGAAATATCCCATCTAAGTACCTCCCACCATTTTCTTTTTTTAGTGACAAATACGTATAAAATATACATATATACATAATTATCCACTGCATGTCTGATTTTCATATGCCACACACACATATATCATTATTATTACTCCCTCCATCCGGTTCAATATTTTTTAATTATTTTTTTTTAATTTTGATACTTATCGCTTTAAATTTATTATTAATAAAAATAAAAAATATATTTTAAAAACTTTCAATCTAGTAGTTTTAAAATATATATTTTAAAAAATTTAATTAAATAAAATATTTAAAATAATCATAGTAAAAATTTAAAAATTTTGACTTTTTAAAAATTAATATTGAACAAATTTAGTGGAACATATGAAGTTTTATTATTTGATGGCATAGCTTGACACATAGCAATCTTAGTCACCACCTAAGGCCAATAGGCAAATCATTCCTTAAGTCCTTCAACTATCTTTCCTTGCCATGAAGAAAGATCACGGCTAAACTATACCATTGGTTCTTAAATTTTTTAACTTTTATACTTTGTCTCCTTGACTTTGAATCTTTACACATTAGTCACCAATCATACTTTCAATTCTTACAATTTAGTCACCAAGTGGTCTAATTACACAATAAGCAATTACATGCTTTCATGTCTTATACCCATGACTCTAGGCTTCATATTTATACAAAGTAGCCCTTGGCTTCATATTTCATAACTTTACAAATTAGTCCTTAATCTTCAATCTTTGATTTAAGCCTATAAATTTATAGTTATTCAGACTAGGCCCTTTTAACCTCTTTATAGGGATTAACTTAATTTTCGGAATTGAATTTTCGATCACACGAGACTGAATTTCGACTAGGCTGATTTTTGAGGTGTTACATGTCATGGCGTGGCCACTCCAACCTTCGACGACTCCCCATGCTTTAAAAGGAATTATGTCTGATTGTTTGGTTGGTGCTAGGAATTTAAATTGGAAGTTGGTCCTGGTTGATAGAGATAAGAATGTGTTAGCAGATGGCCTTGCGAAATCAGGGATTGATCAAAATCTGAATTCTAATGGTGCATCCTAGAAATGTGCATGGGGTCTCTGTCTTCAGTGTAAAGGGAGTTAGTCATAATCGTGCTGTAAATGGTTTTGCAATTCATCTTACTGCTCGCGGTTTTTAGGGTGGAGGCATTACAAGTTTTGTGATTTTTATTTAATCCTCTGCTGGTTGCAAGTTGGAGTAGTATGTGATTGGGTAATGCTGCTTGAGTCCCTGGTAAGTGCAATCTTCTAGGCCTGCGTTTTTGGTCAGGTCGATGAAAATGTTTTAGTGGGTCACATTGACATACCGTTTTCGGAAATTTCGGTATTGACACGGTGCACTCTTCCTCTATATATGATTAAAGAAATTTTTTAACGAGGCAAATGTCTTTGTTCTTATATTTTATAGTATTACCAATAAAATCATATAATATTTATTTAAAAAAAAAGATACGCAAGTAGAGTACAAAGTAATAAACAGGGTAATTGTCTCAGATCCTAATAATTTCTTGTTAATGGTTAATGACAACAAATGTTTTGGTCATCAAAAGTTTAAAAAACGAAAATGTAAGCGATCACAACATTAGTTTTTTTTAATTAATGAGTAAAAGTGAAGGCATACTAAATACAAGTGACCATTACGGTAGTTTACACATTAATCAAATATAGAAAAACACACAAACCTTATACCTTATAACAGAGTTTGGTTAATTTGAAAACCAATTGAATTAATCAAACTATATTCTATTCAATTAATAATTTTTAAATAAATTTTAATTGGGTTAACAGATAAAAAATTAATTAATTCGATTTTACTTAATTCAATACAAACATCAACTGAATGAACATCCTAATAACATGGCTTCAATCGTTTCCTCTCTTATGACATGGTCGATTTTGCCAACCTAAACAAGAGACAAGTGCCAATTAGGTTTTCCATGTCTCAAGTCGTTTGCGTTTGTAGAATTAAGGCTCTTTGAGCTAGGGTGCGCAAATAAATTTGATCTGTTTATTTAATGATTTGATTTAAAAATTTAGATATTCAAATACTTTGGAATGGATATTTAGAAGAAAAAATGAATTACTGGTTCGAATACGAATCACAATATTTTTCATTTCTGATTACCCAAAAAAAATAGGCTTTTTGAATAAGGATTAATTGTTATTTTGGTAATTCCTCCTTTTTACTACTCTAATTTCACATAATTTATTATTATTTTGACCATTTCAAATTCTATTGTTCTTCAATTTGATCACTCAACATTTTTTTCTTTATTTTTGTCATTCATTTATTCTATTATATATTTGTTGTTATTTTTTAAGGTAAACTTCACCGGAGGTCCCTTTTATTTAAGACATGTTCTATTTTGGTCATCTAAATTAAAAAAATATTATTCTAGTCACTTATGTTTTTTAGTGTTATCGTTTTGGTCACTCGAGCGTTAGCCTCTGTTAACCCCATTAATATGATGATGTAGCATGTTAATAAAAAGAGTTAATTTTGAATTTGACCCTTAAACTTTTAAATCTTTATTTTTTTCACAGTCTTCTCAAAAAACCTTATTCTCTCTAAAAAAAAAATATCTAACCCTAACCCTAACCCCTCCCTCTGTAATACCACAGCTTCCATGGCTTGAAAATTCTTATGTCTAACTGAATTCATTCAAAAAGCGGCTCATCCATACAATAGTTACCAGGCTCGCTCGTGCTAAACTAGGAATGCCCTTTGCCATGGAATTTGAAAGAGCGGCCAAGGCTCTCTTGCTACAACTGTCTAGCAATGCCATTGCAGCTTTCCTTTGTCGATTTTCTATTGCTTCCTCCTCTTCATACTGACCAAAAGAAATAAATCAACAGATGTTAGGAAAGAATAAGATCTGTAGAATTTTAGCTGCACATGAAGCTTGATATCTTGCAACAATATCACAAGCTTACCAAGAAATTATCACATATATCCTTCTTGTGAAATGAATCCCCTGAGATTTCATGGAAGCTTGCTAGTTTCAAAAGCCAATTTTCAATTGTTGCCTCTCCCTATTAAGAAAATCGACCTCCCAACATCGTAAGAGTCTTGGGCTCTTGGCAGATTGTTCTTGAATCTTTTCATTGCACTTTTCACCATCCAAAGCTTCTATGATTGCTTCAATTGCTTCCTCTCTGTAGAAATTGCACCTCGAAGAATCTTTTAGTATATAATTACCAGAAGGTCAAGCTGTAACAAGAGAGCCGCAACCCCTTTGACAAGCATTTTCTATGTTCCTATCTTCATTAAAATATTTATCTTTTAGGTGGTGGTTGATGGTGGCCGAAGATTGTGGTATTATAGAGGGAGGGTTAGAGTTTGGTTTAGAGAAATTTTTTAGAGGAAAAGAAGGGGTTTTTGTGAAGATGGTAAAAAAATAAAAGTTTAAAGGTCAAATTTAAAATCAACTTTTTTTTATTAACGTGCCACGTTATCATAACGGGGTTAACAGAGGCTAACGCTCGAGTGACCAAAATGATAACGATCGAAAACATAAGTGACCAAAATAAATTTTTTTTCAATTTAGGTGACTAAAATAGAACACACCCAAAATAAAAGGGACCTTCAGTGAAGTTTACCCTATATTTTATTATTATTCGATCCTTTCCAAAAAAATTATTAGTTTTTTATTATTATTAGTTTTGAAAAAAAAATTAAACTTACTACTAATAATTTGAAAATAAATAAGTTGTTGCATGATTTAAGTGCTTCGCAAACAGTGCAACTATACACGTCGCAAGTAATAAAGTGATGGATATGAAGTATCGTCTCTATAGGGATTGAGCCGATTTTTTTAAGTTATTACACTATAAAAGAATTAATTTGATGGTGATAGAGAGTGATAATAAACACGTAAAATAAACTAAGTCTAAAGGAATTTAAATAAATGAAAGAGAAAATTAAGTTGAGATAATAGGCTGGGTTATTGAGTCTAGTGATGTAATTCCGACTTAATTGTCATGGCAATTAATTACCCTTTGAATGTTTGACTTGGTGATTGTGCATGCCTCGGTAATAGATTCATGCGTTAACTTTGGGTGGATATCATCGATCAATAAACTCTTATTAGTCATTGAAATTCACTCCTCATCCCTGAGGCGAATTAGTTTGAAAGAGAAATAAAAACCTGGAGGAGTCAAACTCCTGCGTGATCCAACCCTCCTTCTTGAGTCGATCTCACTCTCGCTTTGATCCTCCTAAATGTTGTTGTTGAAGATGTGATGCGTTTATATAGAGGTGGAAATCTTCATTTGAATTTCGAATTATAAGGGATAATCTTTTTGTCTATCTACATCAGCTCTTAATTTAAATATATGCTTTATCTTATGTGATAAGGATAAAGATAAGAGACAATTCTTGAAAAATTATGCATTTATCTCCGACTTGCCCTGACAACACTCGGCAATGGCTCGACAATTTGTCCTTACACAAAAGAGAGCAAACTAACAACGATTTATCCACAAAAAATAATAAAACGCAAGACCAAGCCCAATAAATCGAAAGACTACGAATTTATACATAAATAATTACAAATGCAATTAAATGGGCTTAAGTCTAAGGAAAATACTTTGATGCACAAGCTTGTGTAAACTTTAGTTTACACAAGCCCTTTAATTTTAGGGTTTAGGGTTTAGGATTTTAGGTTAGGGTTTAGGGGTTTAGTATGTAGGGTATATAATTTAAGGTTTATGGTTAGAATGTAGAGTTTAGGGTTTAGGGCTTAGGGTTTAGGTTTTAGGTTGCTAGGGTTTGTGATTTAGATTTTAAATTTTATAAAAGGATTGTGTAAAAAAATTTACACAACTTGTGCATCAAAATAAAACCCTAAGTCTAAACAATAATCTAAATAAAAAGGTACAAATATAGTATTTTTTCACACTTATTCAACTTAATAAAACAAACTTTAAGTCAACAATCAAAAAGTATTTCCACACTTTAAGAAAGAAAGCAGAAACCATCATAGTTTAATACAAAAAAAAAATTAATGAAAACCTCAATTCCTAGAGAGCTTCGAAGTGATTCTAATAATTTCCATTGCGGTTACACCCGGCTCCTCTCTTAAAGAGTTTAATTACTTCGTCGTCACTTTAATTCATCAAAAAAAGCTCAAGCCGCCATGTATAAAGTTTCAAAATAGAAGAAATGAAGAATGTGGTCTTCCCGGATCTATTTTCTCTTTATTCTTTCATCAATTTATAGCCCAATCTAAAAATGACACAGGTCCTTCATGAAAATTTTGCTTAAATTTTTCGTACAAAATTTGTTACAACAGACTGTACAGCTCATGCTCGTTCATCATTATCCTTAAAAGCTTCTATACAACTGACAACTGCGGCGAAATTTCTGGCTGCAATAATGAAATACTTTTACAGTGCAACCACAATGCATTGAAATGACAAAATCAAAGATAATTTGAACAAATACAACTGCTTTAAAAATATGCAAATACTAAGATGAAAATATATAAATGCATGCAACAGAGGGTAATTTAGGGGATAATTCATTTTGGATTATTAATTAGGGATATAGGGGAGTTTAGAGGATATTTTGACATCTAGGCCAAAATCTACAGGACCACGCCACCCTTTTATGGCGTGGTCACTTTTTAGCACAACCTCGCCACCTCCTTATGGCGAGGTCACATGGACCACGTACCTATATAGCCAAGTAACATCCACTTGAGTCATGTAAGGTACGTGAGTTGCATGGTCCATGTGACCTCGCCATAAGGAGGTGGCGAGGTTGTGCTAAAAAGTGACCTCGCCATAAGGAGGTGGCGAGGTCCTGTAGATTTTGACCTAGATGCCAAAATATCCCCCAAACTCCCATATATCCCTAATTAATAATCCAAAATAGATTATCCTTCAAAATATCCCTGCAACGGATAACAATATGTGGACAAATTAATCGATAAATAAGGTAGAAACACATGCTCTTTAGAGAGTTATCAGTGCTAGTTGTCGATCGTCGGTAATTATTTTTTTCTTTATTTTGTTCTTTATTGTCTAGTTTTTATATTTAATAAATTTGTCCTTGTTACATGTTTTTCTCTATTTTTTGATATGTTTTATTTGTCTTTTGGAATGCATTTCTTCTGTTAATAAGTTTTTAGCCATTTTTTTATTTGATTTTCTATCAGCGTTAGATTTTGTATCGTCACGATTGATCAAGATGGCACTCGTTTGATTATCACGTTGATCTCTTTGTTTTGGACCTTCTAACTAGATTTGGATACGAGCCCATGGTCACTGCTCTTTTTTGCGATTGAGTTGTGGTAATGATCAGGGTCGTCCCTAGGCATGCGCAATAGGGGCGTGGGTTTAATATTTTTTAATATTTATAATTTAAATTTTTTTAATAATTGTTATTGGAGTTTTATTCTTAATTTTTTTATATTTGTTATTAGGGGTATAATTTTTTTCAATATTTGTTATTATAGGCTATTTTTTTTTGAATACTTGTAATTAGAGGCCTATTTTTTTATTATTTATTGTTATTTCAATACTTGTTATTAGGGTACAAAATTTTCAATACTTATTATTATGAGGCCTATTTTTCAATACTTGTTATTAGGGGGCTATCTTTTCTAATATTTGTTATTAGGGTCCTACTCTTAAATTTTATTTTTTCCGATATTTGTTATTACGAGTGCAATTTTTTTCAATACTTGTTATTTATGGTCTATTTTCCCTAATATTTGTTATTACATGCATACTCTTAAATTTTAATTTTTCAGTACTTATTATTAGGGTTCTATTTTTCCCTGTATTTGTTATTACAAGAATACTCTTAAAATTTATTTATTTTTCAAAATTTGTTAATAGAGACCCATTTTTTTATATATCACTTGTTACTAAGGGTCTAATTTCAAATTTTATATTTTTCCAATACTCGTTATTAGGGGAAGGGTGAGCAAAACTCCATTCGACTCGAAAAAACTGATTTTTTCGACTCAACTTGTCTTAACTTGAAAAAAAATTCAAATAAAATTTGAGTTGTAAAATAAAAATTCTAATAACTCAAAATTTTAGTATTTAGTATATAAATTTTTAAGTTCGAGTCGTAAGGACTCGTAAACTCGCATAACTTGAATTTTTTTACTCAACTTAACTCGATCGAACGCTCACCCTTAATTAGGGGCCTATTTTTTAAGTTCGCCCATGGGGCACCAAAATCTCAGAAACGGGTCCGGTAATGATTGTGTTGTCAACGTGCCTTATTATTGTAATATGCTTTTTTCTAATGTTGTTTGTTGTTGATTTTCACCTTTAATCGTTGAGTTTTTGTGATATTTGTATCTATTTTATTTCAAATTTGAATTATTGTTTTTACTTTTTTGTTGTGTGGTATGTTTATGATCTATAGTAGTTTTCGTGTTTTTTTATAGGAATGTGTCTATATCAAGTTTGTTTACTTTAATTGTAAACTAACATTATATTTTTAGATAGGTTCTCTTTTAATAAAACTAGCATACACATATTCAAAATTCACTAAGTACAATTCTTATTTAAAATCGATATTATATATATAAATTCAATTTTAAATTTTATAATAATATGTTATCATTTAATTCACTGATGACATAATGATTTATACATTGTGTTTGCATCAAATATTAGTCTTACATGATATGTCTAAACATTATTCATAACTTGAATCAAGCTATCGAATATATTTTTATTGTTTTATTCGAATCGGAACCGAATTTACAAAGTACTTTATCTGAGATCCAACCCGCACATCACCTCATCTCCGCCGTATACTTTCCTCATTCTAATTTAGTCAAAATTGCAACGGTCAAGATGGTTTCAAAAATTTGTGTGGAGAAGCAGGAGATACCACATCCGGCTGGACAAAAGCAGAGGAAGAGCCAAACACCGAAAAGAGCGGGGAATCGAGCGAGTCAAACGACTCGAATTCCGGTCCTATAAATTAAACCCCATTCCCATTTCTGATTTCCCCCCTTCATTTCAATTCCCTCCCGAGTTTCAATCTCATTTTCTCTTCTTTCAGATCTCATACAAGGTAGCCTCCGTTTCTCTCTTTCTTCTTTCACTATTATAATTTGAATTTTGTATTTGGATTTGCAACGGCTTTCTTTTCATGTTTAGAACGGATTGATTCTAATATTACTAAGATTTTCTGTTTAATTGTTAATGGAACTGGATTCATTTCTTTTGAGAATGTAGCTTTTTTTCTGCATATTTAAATTCAATGAGTCTGTTTACTTTGCTAATGATCTCTATCTCTATGTGTTAATGTTGAAATGTTGTTTCTAGCTACTTTGCGTTTTTGCTTTATTGAGAAAATTGATGCAATTTTGATGGAAGAACAAGTAATATGTTGAAATATAGTGTATTGCTACAATTACATTATCAGGACGATGCCTTTTGTTCGTTTGAACAAACTGAAGTTTGTAGCTAAGGCATTTTTTGCTGCTCTCCAAAAGTTCTTAACCTTTGATTGTCTATGAGTCCTGTTCCATGTGATATCTTGGACAATATGAGATGACCCCGGACTCCTCTGCATCCTCCAATTCATTTTCTCCTTTAGCATGAAATTGTCAGATTTACTAGTATATTCACCATTTGATGTTACCAGGTCATATAATCCTGTCCTCTCTTGCAGAAACCTTTGTCAATAACAATGATTTCTAATTGATTTTTAAGTTGAACTCAAGACTTATGAGAATATTTGTAGTGTTTTTTTGTTTCCTTTGAATTTTATCATTATCAGACTTTGTGGCGTGCTAATGTTGGTGTTTTCAACTTAGTTTGACATTAACATAGTGCCTTGCTATGTTTTCAAAGTGCAGTTATGGATACCTTCCTATTCACTTCCGAATCTGTCAATGAAGGCCACCCCGACAAGATTTGTGACCAAGTTTCAGATGCTATACTTGATGCATGCCTAGAGCAAGACCCAGAAAGCAAAGTAGCTTGTGAGACTTGCACCAAGACAAACATGGTTATGGTCTTCGGTGAGATCACAACTAAGGCCAAAGTTGACTATGAGAAAATTGTTCGTGATACTTGCAGAGGTATAGGGTTCACATCAGCTGATGTTGGCCTTGATGCTGACAAATGCAGCGTTCTAGTTAACATTGAGCAACAGAGTCCTGATATTGCTCAAGGAGTTCATGGCCACCTCTCCAAGAAACCAGAGGAAATTGGGGCCGGTGACCAGGGTCACATGTTCGGTTATGCCACGGATGAAACCCCCGAGCTTATGCCACTAACGCATGTACTTGCAACCAAGCTTGGTGCCAAGCTGACTGAAGTGAGGAAGAACAAGACATGTCCATGGCTGAGGCCTGATGGTAAGACCCAAGTGACCGTCGAGTATCACAATGATGGTGGAGCCATGGTCCCTGTTCGAGTTCACACAGTTCTCATTTCTACCCAACATGATGAGACTGTCACAAATGAGAAGATCGCTGCGGACTTGAAAGAACATGTCATTAAGCCCGTTATTCCTGCAAAGTATCTCGACGACAAAACCATTTTCCACCTAAACCCATCTGGTAGGTTTGTCATCGGTGGACCTCATGGAGATGCCGGACTCACTGGCCGAAAGATTATTATTGATACCTATGGCGGCTGGGGTGCTCATGGTGGAGGTGCCTTCTCAGGAAAGGATCCTACAAAGGTGGATCGTAGTGGGGCATACATTGTTAGACAAGCAGCAAAGAGCGTGGTTGCCTCGGGTCTTGCTCGCCGCTGTATCGTGCAAGTATCCTATGCAATCGGTGTGCCTGAACCATTGTCAGTTTTCGTCGACACATACAAGACAGGCAAGATCCCAGACAAGGATATCTTGCAATTGATCAAGGAGAACTTCGATTTCAGGCCAGGAATGATCTCTATCAACCTCGATCTAAAGAGAGGAGGCAAGTTTAGGTACCAAAAGACGGCTGCATACGGTCATTTCGGACGTGATGACCCAGATTTCACTTGGGAGATTGTCAAGCCTCTTAAACCAAAAGCCTAGATTGGTTTGGTTACATTATTATAGTAGCCATGATTCTGGTACACAGCATAAGAATAAAGAAACATGGGATTTTGTTTATATAAATGGCCTATTATTATTCTATTCAAACTCTTTAAATGAAAGAGCACCAATTTTGCCAGTATGCTTTGTTCAATGACAGTCATTCATATTTGTTCACAAAAGATATAATGATAAGTCTAAATTGCCTCAAAAACAGCAAGTACACATAATTCATTCATGAATGTAACCACAAACGATCGTGAAGCCGCTCTTCCCCGGCACCAAACATCTCATCCACTCGTTCACCATCTCGATAAAAATGGAACGTAGGTGTGTAACGAATATGCTGTGTTGTTTCGGGGCATTCATCGATATCTGCATAAACGAAAGATAGCTTTGGGAACTGGTTGCTCAACTTGCAAAATGCAGGCAGGATCTGGCTACAAACACCGCACCTGAAACACGAAAAATTAAAGAAATCAACCAAGTTAAGTGAGTGGAACATCCATAATCAACGAATATCCTTCAGTTTTCTCAATTCCTAGCCCAGTTTTATAGCTACCCATTTCCAAATCCTTGTTCTGTTCTGTCACATAGACATTTCAGAAAACAGGTTGTGTGCATAACGATGACGAAACCCGAAAGTGAAAATTATACTTACCATGAGGCTCCATAATTAATCACAGTCTGCAAATACATGAAAAAGAGTATTAAAGTGGGTTTTGATAGGAATCTGAAGCTAAAATTATTAAATTTGACGAAAAAAATCGATTAAGATTGAAAAAAGGGGGGGCTGTATTACAGGAGTTTTGGAGGACTTGATACGAAGAAGAATGTGGTTGAGATTTTCATCGGAGGAAGCAGAGATCAAGTTGCCGTGCTTATTGGGAGGCAGAGCCAAGCCTGTGCCTTCCAACCCTTTCTTGCTGCTGTCTCCAGAATCTCCCATTTCTTTCCCTTTAAGACTTAACTCTGAGGTTCTTCTTATCCTTGTCTTTGTCCTTTACCTCGGTTCTTCTTTTTTTCTTTTCTCTATTTTAAACAAAATAAAACTTCATGACTGCACGGCTTTTCTACCTAAATATCGCTCTAAAAATAATAATAAATAAAAAAACCATCACTCATTCTCACAATCTCAATTATCACCAAAATAACACTTTTGAATTTCATTAAAAAAAGCGCAAAATGCAATATCGAATATGAATTGGATAAACTACATAAATGATCATTGAGGAGTGAGGAATGGATAATTTATTTTGGTTTTCAGCAGAGAAATTTTAAAAATAACAAAATGGTCACTAATAATATCGTTTTATAACAAATTGCTCACTCATTTGGTTGCCTTATTTGGCACCATTTAGGAACGCCTGACGAGGGTTGACATATGGAAAAACACATAAAACTTATTAACCCTAAATCTCCAATTTCTTAAACCTAAATACAAGGAAGAAACAAAGGTTGGAGAGAAAGATGAACAAAAGAATTAAAAATGGGGCAAAAAAGAAGATGAACATGAAAATGAATAGCGGTGTAAAGAGCAGAAATTGTACAAAAAAAGAAGAGAATTTTCTGGACATCCATGTTGCTTTTTATGATCCATCGAGTAATGTTAGTAGCATATTTTGGCATTAGTGAAGGGTTTAAATAAAGGAATGCCCCCAACACCAAGGAAGCTGTTTTTGGGCTTGCCTTAAGCCCTTAAATTGGCCTATGAAAACACATTAATCATCTTTTGTTCATTAACGAGGGAAGAAAAAGAAGCATTTAGAGTTTAGCCACTAGCATTGGGAAGAAGATAATTTAAGTTGCAGCGTTGTACATTTCTTTCAATTAACCAGTCGTCATCGAAATTATACATCACTCAACTACAATCTTCTACAATTATCTCACATAAAAAAATCCACCCTTTTTTATTTTATCACCAAATATTCCATAATTATCCCACAAATTCCAATCATGATATTTGAGAAAAAGGGAGACCGAAATTCACGGAATAATGATCCCAAAATCCGTTGGAAATAAAACGATCCCATACCCATTTCACTGGTTCATCCTTCCAGTTTCTCTAATTGAGTATGCTGTATTATTTATGAAGCAGAAAGATAAAATCAAAAGATAACTGCCTCCTACCATGAAGAA
Source organism: Hibiscus tridactylites (assembly GCA_958450335.1). Lineage (NCBI taxonomy): Eukaryota > Viridiplantae > Streptophyta > Magnoliopsida > Malvales > Malvaceae > Hibiscus > Hibiscus tridactylites. Next base: position 27,801,209 of record OY288267.1, on the reverse strand, counting down.
CAAATCTCAAACACAAGTTTATTTATTTATTCTTTTTCCCAACATGTGACATACACATATTAGACATAAATACTTCAATACGATTTTTGTTTTTGTTTTTTGAAATATCCGAGCCTAGCCTTGATGGTTGAGAACAAAGCTGTGAGATTGGTTGATGTTGGCTAATGTCACCAAATACAAATTGTTATTAGTCCTAAACTGTCACTCTGGTTTTCACCAATAAGTTCTCTTTCATTGCGACATCCGTTATAAATGTGTTCTTAAACATAAGATCTTAGCCCCAATACAATAATAAATCCTTATGCCACCTTCACCTCTCCTTCTCCCGGTTTATAATTCTGAAACCGAGAGTCGCACTTGCATAACTCGAATAAGCTTCTTAGCTTTCGAAGCAAAATAAACAACAGCCTATATTTGTCTAGTTGACTTCAGAGAATGCCCCTGGATTGAACTTCTTGCACAATGCTTCAACAGCCACTTCAATTCTAGATGGATCCTGTAAACCAAATTAGGGAAGCATTATCGCCTGAAAAAATGGGAGGCAACACAATGGTACAAAGGTTGAAGACAAATGCTCTCTATTGTCAGTTATATTTCTCCTATACCTTGCCCTCAAAGCTGATTACAAGAGGACCTCGTCTAGATCTGCGGAAACAACCTTGACGATGCACAAAAGAGCGATATTTTTAGCGAAAGACGTTAGTAAATATCATATATATTTTTCGGAAAACCTAAATGACTGTTAATACCCTTCTTACCAATGTAAAGGTCCGGAAATTCAAGACAAAGTTTTGATAGGGGTTGAGCAGTTTCTACCTGCATTTTTTTTGCCAAGCATAGACATGTTAAAAGCAGAAAAATAACTATGTCGAAAACAAATCATGTTAAATCAAATCCGAAAGGAAAGCAGATTATTGACAACAGCATGAGATTGTAATGTATACATCTGTTAGATTTGTTGTCAAGCGCTTTGCTGAGTAGGGTTCGGTTGTCACTAAGAAGCCATCGGATCCAGACAGTTCGACCAGACAATCCCACTGCTCATCCAGCTCGGTAGCGTTTGTCGCAGAAAGTACAATTACATTATGACATTTGATCTACAAAGAAGATGATCGGATAATTAATGATTCAGGTTCACTTTTTGTAGTGAGGTTTTAGTCACCTACCAGGGGCACACCCAGCTTTTCATGATGCAATAGTTCAGTGATGCCTTCCGGTAACTGTGCCATCTGGAAAAAAAATACCAAACAATGAGATCCCATGCCGAAAATAAAAAATCTATCTGACGAGCATATCATGTAGAGCAGTGCTTGAATCTTGTGGAATGCAAATAAAGAAATATATGTGAGAAGTAACGACTAACAGAGCTTCAAGGCAGAATTATGGTAAAACCAGCTTTTGATCTCACACTGTTGTTTTCTTATACAAATGCCCTGGCCTAAAATGGTATGGAAAGTTTCCTATTAAAGCAGTAAATTTCCGTTGTTTACGAAAAAAATGATCTCCCATTTGCGAAATACTATAAATCTATGGATAGTGATAATGTATTCTGTCCGCTGGATGTTCTGATGTAATCCTTAGATATAATGCATGTGCAATGAAACCAGCAATATTTAGGGTGTGAATCAATATTCAAAGTACTTTACCTCATTTCGATCACCAGTGCATTGGTCACCAATAAGATGCCTTAGGAATTCCTCAAACTCTTCATCAGGAGCCTGTAAAACAAGTTGACTTAACAAATTTTACACAACATTTCTCGCAATTGAGCCATATGGTTTCAATTGTCAAAACAAAAATGCAGATTTAAGACAAAATTCAAAAACTGATGAATACATTGGTAACCTCTATGACACAGGCTGGCAATCTAAAAATAATTACTTAAAATAAACCACACACCAAGCGAACCCCAAATGCCTTTGCGACACCTGCTGAAGTAACATCAGAATGCAAAGGGCCCACTCCTCCATACAAAAATACCTACAATAGTTATATGAAAAGCATAGAAAAAACTCAAAATCAACATTCCTCATTTGCCTGATGCCATCACCATAAATAAACTGTCAAAGGTTTACCATGTCACTGGTAGATTTAAATCGTTCAACCTCTTCCGCCACAGAATCTATCTGATATAAAGAGAAGTCAAAAAGAAAGATGTAACTGTAAGATACAATTAGTTGATCAAGATTGTACAGTTTTCTAAAAAGCTCCACATAAGAAACTTTACGATCAGATGTCAACGTAGAATATAAATTGAGAGGCCTACCCTGTATGTATAGGGTGCATCTTGCTATGTACTATTTTGTTAAATAAGCAACACCTCAAAAATTATCACATTTAATCAAGGAGAGAAATAGAGATAGTAAACTCACATCATTCCTAACAACAGAAGCTTGTGATGTCAACCAACCTATAGAGTGGAGCTTTCTGCACAATGAAGGTCCCAATTGATCCTCAACAGTGCCAAACCTGAGCTATGTAACAGATACAAAGAATACCATAGGATTTCATCAATAGCAGTACATCAAGAAGAAAATAGAAAAAGTTCAGAAATCTGAAAATAAAAGGGAATATCTACACCGCATGGTCATCAATTTAGAATTTTATATGCTGTAGTTGTAGTTTCTTTCTCTCTTCACTAACACCGAATGACCAAATCAACCTCCCATCCCAAACGCCCCTCTAAAATAAAAAGATTACGAAGGACTTACAGCATCTCATCCCCGACACCAATCACTGAGGCAGTAAACATCCTGTTTTTCTGTGAATTCACACCGTCTAGGCCATTGTTAACAGCTGGACAACGAGTGCCGTCTATAGGATAATTCTTTTTAACTCTCCCTGCCCTTTCTAGTCTTCCATCGGGAAGCAAATATGCAGGTTTAAATTTTTCTTTGCTGGAGGTGCTGCTGATGGAAAGCAATGCATTTGGCACTGTATCGTATACGCTCCCAATTGAAGTATAACTGTGAAAATAGAGGTGGCAATCAAATCGAGAATAGTTTGATAGTAACAAACATATAACAAAAAGAAGAAAAAAAGAGAGAGCAATAGAGGTGATATTTCATGCAAAATAGAAGAATCATTACCCTTGATCATAAAGACTGCAGTACTGAACCTTGCAGGTTAAGAGGAAAGCCCATACATCTCTGCCAAAAAGCGATAAACAATTCAAATTTATCCCAAACAAAGCATGTGAAATGAAATAACAGAGCAACTTCTCTCGCCCATCATAATAGAGAAAGTAAGAGCAAAACAGTCTAACTCCATTTTCCCACCCTTTTAGGTCCCATGAGATTCTGCATGTTGCAAAGAACTTTTCAATTAACAGTTACGAGGAGGATTTATTGACAGACCTGTATGACCAGTCCAAGATGGGATTTACTCTCATGAAGGGCGGCCATCCTGGTGAACTAGGGGAAAATTGCTCTTGGCCTACCTGCAAGAATATAAAGCCATGCATATACATGAAGTATAAGTCTTTTTTAACATATAGAATTAAGATAACAGAATTTTAGAAGATGCAATAAAAGTAAATAAAAAAGGAAAATATATAGCTCAGGTATAATTGTATGATAAAAAATTACCGCAGTAGGATCCCCAATTCGGACACCAAGAAATATTGCTCTGATCGGTTTAGCCTTTAGCAAAGCCTCCAAACCAGACTTGAAATCTGTGCGGATAATATCCAGTTGCAAGCCATAACTGGTCATAAAAGAAAGAAAATCTACGCATCAAAACCTGTAAAATATACTGAAGTAGAGAATGATAAATCTTTTTTAAAGTAATTCTTACGTCTTTGATGTGTCATAGGTAAATGTATTTATTTCAGGGAACACCGAAGTGCTCTCAAAATAGATTGTTCGAATTGGAAAATCTGTCAGAACCCCATTAGAACAACTTTGCTCCACTCTATGCAAAAAATAACCAGCCCTAAGAAGGTGCAGCAAAACCTATAACATCAAAGGATGCTGTCACTATCAACACAAGAAAATAGAACGGTTACTTGAAGAAAGTGTAAGCTAAACTTACAGTAGAATCCTTTCCTCCATTGAAGCTGAAAGCAACCTCTTCAATACTGCAGAAGAAATATTTTTAGAACTTACAAGCACACACAAACTTGCTTGTTGACAGACAAACAAATAAGAATGGTTTAATATTACACAGCAAGTCCATAAAGAACATTAGAAACTACTTTCTAGAACAACAGGGCGCACAATGGCTGAAACTTATAACATACTTGTTCTAACATGAACGATAAAAATGGATGCCAAGAAACTGATTACCAACTAACTCACACCTATTTGTATGATTGTATTAACTGTTCAAACTTTACAAAAATTCTTCAGGAAAATATTTAGAACGGGAAAAAATTATGCTAATCTCGTCCTTGTATCAGAGGTGGCCAAAATCTCCACAAAAGCAAGCCAGTTATACCAGTCTTAACAAGCAGAGACGGAGCCACATAGAGGGTGCGAGGGGCAATTCCCCCCCCCCCCTCCCCCACCACAAAAAAAAAGATGAATGGTTTAATTGTTTTTAGGCCACTGATAGTTTTAAAACCATTGCAATTAAGTCCTTGCCCCTCCCAAAATTTTTTGGTTTATAATTTTTTAAGATCCTTAAGTTAAAATTAAAGAAATTAAGCCTTGACCCCTCATTTTTTCTGGTTTAATCACTTTTTAAGACCATTCAATTTTAAATTAGTGAAAGTAAATCTTAATTCTCTTAATTTTTATGATTGAATTACTTTTTAGAACCCTATTTATTTCAAAGTTAATCAACTTCCCCCCTCATAGTTCAATCCTAGCTTCGTCCCTGTTAACAAGCCTAATCTATCACCACGACTTTTCCTCTGTTCGCACACATGCGTGCAAACACACAAAAAGCAATGAAAGAAAGACAACACATTCCCGACACCACACGTGCAAAAGGGCAGCCAAGAAAGTCGGACAGAAAACTAGAATGAGCTAGGAAGCAACACGTCGAACCATCATTAATTCAGGTCCGATCAAAACAAACCAAATTAACTTCAAAACATCTATACATGAATCGTTACATTTGTCCACCAAGCAAATGTTAACAAATCAAAAATGATATCTCCTCCGCCAAATTGCATCGACAATTAAAGCATTTCCTAATATGAATAATTCTCCCCAAGTTTAACATTAACCGCATTCCTATTTACTAACAAGTCAGTTATATTGGATTGAAAAGTTAACCCGTGAAGCGATTGAAACATCACATTCCTGCCATACACTGAATATAATCTCAATCATTCGATTGGTAGAAAATGTAGGATTTCATTATCCATAAATCAAAGACCAGAGAACCAAAAAAGGTAACAAGTCAAGTTTTTTTTCCTCCGCCAAAAAGGGGGCAATTTACTGCCTCTTAATTCCTGTTTCCTCAATTTCTATGGACAGCCAAATGGAGGAACCAATCAAATTCCTTTCGTTAAAACATTCAAAACCCAGTAAACAGAAAATTCGATGAACGGCAAAGCTAGAAACTTCACAAAAGAATCAAGTAAAACCCAGATGGAGGAAAGAACTCACGAGTAAAGAGCAAGAGCTCTTTTAATAACATAGATGGCGTTGTTGTACTTGGTCTTAAGCCTCCTATCATCACTTTCTCTGATTGCTTTATCGATCTCCATGTCTACACTGCCAAATCAGAAGAAAAAAATATATATATTTAAGCAAATGGGGTTTATAAAAGCCTCAACAGAATCACCAAAAAAGGGTCTAAACATTGGATCATTGGGAAATTAAGCAGAGTGGGTATCAACCAGATTGCCAATTGCTTTCCTTTTTAGTATGAACTCTGAAAAATCGAAAATTTCACCTTTTAAAAAGACTTTCCCTGGACTTGAACAGATTCCTCCTTTCGCCTTTATTTAATGAATGGGGTCTTTGTTAGCATAAAAAAACAAAGAAATGAAGAGATTTTGGTTGAAGAAGCCAGAGGATGGGATTTGTTTAGACGCCACAAGTTGTTTATCTAAAGAGGGGTTTCTGGTTATCGGGCTTTTGTTTGCATTGACATTTTGCTATAAAATAATACAAAAAAAACAGCAAAAAGGAAAGAAACAAAATATATAAATGGTGTATTTAACTAAAAGAAAAAGGAAAAAAGAATTGAAATTGGAGATTGTGGGTTTGGGATGGAAATTTGCAATAATAAGAATTGGAGAATTCTAAGTTTTGATTCTTAAAAGAATGCGCAAAAGTAATTAGAATGAATAAATGATAGTGACACAAAAATATGCATCATTATTATTAAAATTAGAAAGTGATGAACCTAATTAGTAGTTCAGGTGGAAAAGAGAACGTTATTTATTTTAAGAGATTTGAGTTCAATTTATTTTGTCCGTAAAGTGTGTAACACATTAAAGAGTTAAAAAAATATAAACAGATACTACTTTGTAATTATCTCAGAGCCGTTCGAAAAAAATAATAATGTACATTAATATTGTGAATAATAATAATAATTTATTCGTGCGGTGTACAAGATTTTTATTTAATAGTAACAAAATTTTATTAATGTTATCAAGATTATTTATGTGATGCCTTTTTTACTTCTTAATTTTTTTTTTCGTTTAGTCTTTTATCTATCTCCTAATGTTTATGATTTTTGGTATTATCTATAGGTAGGATTTATATTAAAAGTTTTTACAAGGATTAAATTTTAAGAGTTAAGAATACAATACACTGTGTAAAGAGTAAGAGTTGTACGAGTTTAAAATTTAACTTTTTTAGAACAATAAGGTGAGAGATTTATGTATTAACCTACAAATCTTAAATTCTAACTCTAAGGCTTATTTGATAAAAAAAACTCTAAAGCCTAAATTCTAACCATTATCCTTAAATTCTAAACCGCTAAATCATATGCCTTAAGTTAAATACCTAAACTCTACAACTAAAGTACTTGTAGAAACTTTTAATTTTTATGGTAAATAATAATATTGTAAAGCTCATATAAACTATAAAAAAAAGTTTATGCTCTCCCATATTATCTCGTCATGTTTTTTATTCTTACTACTAAATTCCATTGTTTCCTAATACATTATCGGCGTGAGTACTCTATTTAGCAATATAATTTAATAATGGGTTAACTACTGGAATAGTCATTTATGTTTTCTTCCAGTACAAAGTTGGTCAGCAAATTTGAAAAACGACGAGTAAGGTCACTTACGTTTTCAGGGCGTAAACTTTAGGTCACTCTGCCGTTAAACATTGACGGCTTGCTGACCTGGCAGCGAAAAAAATAAGGGTAAACTACTACAATGGCCACTAAAGTTTATCCCATGTACATTTCTGCTCCTCAATTTTAAAAAATAAACATTATGGTCACTATTAAAAAGGTTTCTTTATAATTTTACCCTTGAATTTTTAAAAATTTATTTTTCAACCCTAAAACTTTACAATCAATTAGTACAATAATATTATAAAAAGGCTTAAATGAAAAATAGGTACCCAAAGAATACCCCTTTTAAATTTTAGGTGTCCAAATTACTCCTATTTTTTCACTCTAAATTATTCCATTATTGTTTAATCAAAAGGGTGCATTGACAAAATTTTGAAGTATAAAAGCTCAATTAGTTATAAAAAAATTTCAAATACTTAATTAATTTTTTTTAAAGTTCAAGGATTTATAGTACCATTGAACCTAAAAAAAGAACTGGAAGTCCTCGTACCCACTGTTGTCAGTTGCTAGTTTACAGTGCCATTTACTACATAATTTGCTGGTTTAAAAATAAATTTATAAAATTTTAAGGGTAAAATTATAAAGAAACCTTTTTAATAGTGACCATAATGTTTATTTTTTTAAAATTGGGGAGCAGAAATATACATAGGATAAACTTTAGTGGCCATTGCAGTAGTTTACCCTTATTTTTTTAACTGTCAGGTCAGCAAGCCGTCAATGTTTAACGGCAACAAACGACTGAATGATTAAAAGTTTACGCCCCGAAAACGTAAGTGACCTTACTGATCGTTTTTCAAAATCGGTGACCAACTCTGTACTGGAGAAAACAAAAGTGACTATTCCAGTAGTTAACCCTTTAATAATTTATCATCAACTCTCCCTTTGCCAAGTGTGAAATGCTCTTTTGGACTGCAAACTATTGTTGGCAGAAGTTGAATTTTTTAGTTGCCAGAAAACGGGCATTTAAAGGCTAAATGATGGTGGGTAAACGAGAGTTTGCGCCAAACTAATCCCTGTTTGGCACCAAAAAACGACGACAACAGGCAATGAGAGGAAAAATTCAACAAAAAATAAAGCCTTATATCAAAACAGAAGCTCTCAAATCAACACAAAACACTATGTTTTTGTCAACAACCTCTAGAGCAAGTGGTTAAAAGCTTTCGGTTGATGCCTCCCTTTTCTCCTATAGGTTGTGAGTTTTAGACCCTGTAGGAGCAAATTTTCCCTCCCCCTTCCCTTAAGTAGGAATTGTTAAAAAAACACTGAGTTTTCAATAGCTAGAAACGAGATACGTAATACTCCATCAATCCCTTTAATTTTGTCCCTTATTAACTTTTTAAAAGTTAAAATTTTTAAACTTTGATCATGATTATTTTAAATATTTTAAATAATTAAATTTTATAAAAATATATAATTTAAAACTACTTGATTGAAGGTTTATAAAATATATTTCTCATATTTTTATTAATAATAAATTTTAAACAATGACGAATCAAAATTAGATAGATTTGTCCTAAAAAATTAATAAGGGACAATTTTAATGGGACAGAGGGAATATATTTTATGATAATTTATATGATATTTGTGACTTCACTACCAACTCAGTTAGTGGCCTAATATCTTGGGCATGTTAGTAGATGCAATATTCAGATTAGTGTCAATAAAGTTGTTGAATGATTAACTAAAATCATGGTTTAATATCTATTGTGATTTTGCTGCTGAGTTATCCTTATGCCGTGAGATTTCTGAACTTGATTATAGTTTCCGTATTGCAAATTTTAGTTCTGATCCAATGTATTTGTGCGTGTCAAGCAACCTTCAATTAGTGAGATGCGCTATATAGTGACTTTTATTGATGATTTCTCAAGGTATGTGTTGGTTTTCTTTATGAAAGAAAAATAAAAGATATTTGCCAAGTTTAAAGAATTTAAAGAATTACTTGAAGTAGAGATTGGTAGAAAAATTTAATGCTTACGCACAGATAATGGCCGGGAGTACACATCAGATGAGTTCTCTAACTATATGAGAAATAATAAGATTCATCATTAATTTACATGTGCCAACACGCCACATCAAAACGGAGTTACCGAGAGGAAGAATCGACATCTTGCTGAGACATGTCGGAGTATGCTTCATGTAAACAATATACCTAGAAGATTTTGGGCAGAATGTATGAAGACCGCTACTCATGTCATTAACAAACTTCCAACACCAAAGCTTGGTTTCATCTCAACCTTTAAAGGTACTATGGGATACTAAACCTTTTGTTGGTTACTTTCGAGTTTTTGGGTGTATTTGCTATGTATTTGTTCCAGGTCATTTAAGGAGCAAGTTCGATAAGAAAGTAATTTGGTGTATCTTCGTTGGATATGATAATTAAAGAAAATGATAGAGTTGTTGTGACCTTGTGACTGACAAATGCTACACATCACGTAATGTAGTGTTTGATGAAGCTTCTTCTTGGTGGACTCCACAAGAAGTAAAGTTGCCAGATTCGAAAGTAAAAGAAGATCAACCCCAAAGAAAAATAAAAGAGCAGTTTTTTGAGATACAACCAAGTCCTACAACTAATGAAGAAATTGGAGACAATGAAGTTGTTAAGACAACAACAAATCCTTGGCGAAATGGTATTCATCAAAAGCAGGAGGACGAAATCAATTCAGAGGGTGAAGAAACTTCGCAACCACAACTTAAAAGATCAACCAGAGTTGGTAAACAAAATCCAAAGTATGCTAATGTAGCTGTAGCGGAGAAAAAACCTTTGGTTGAGCCAACAACTTATGAAGAAGCGTCTCAAGATTTTGAGTGGGTAAAAGAAATGGAGGAAAAGATTGCTGCATTGGAACAAAATTAGATTTGGGAGCTTGTTCCACGTCTACCAGATATGAAACTCATATCTTGTAAATAGGTTTATAAAATAAAGTATCGTCTTGACAGTATTAGAAGGATCCAGAGAAAGCTGAGTCAGCAGCTTTCTGTTACAACCATTTCAAGGTTGTTAGGGTTTTACGCCAATACTGTTAGCTTTGGCGGGAACATTGCGCAACAAATCTCGTGTATAAATGTGTACCCTATGTACACTGTGTAATTAACCCTTTGATGATGAATAGAAACTGAGTATTATCTCATGTTGTTTATTTAGTTGTTTTACATGGTATCATTCGCTTTTTAGATTCTGGGCTCCTCTCTTCTTTAATTTCAGCTTCGTTCTTCCTCTGTGCACCATGCCAAACGATAATGCATCTGCCGTTACTCTCGATTCCATTGTTCCTGATGAATCGTCCTCACAAGGTTTCTTTAACAAGCAAATTAGTGTTAAGCTTGATGATACAAATTTTCTTTTATGGTGACAACATGTTCTTCTCATGGTTTGAGGGCAAGGTCTTGAGCATTATCTCGATGATGAGTATACTTCTCCGGCAAAATTTCTGGTGGCAGCTGATGGCAGCAAATCCCCTAACCCTACTTATCAACGCTTCTTCAAGCAGGATAGCTCATTAGCCTCTTGGCTCCTATCCACGGTTAGCACTTCTCTTCTCCCATATATTGTGGGCTTTGAATCTTCTTCTTCCATTTGGAAAACCCTTGTCCTTCGATACTTTAAGCTCTCTACTACAAGAGTTATGCACCTTCATGTTCGTCTGAGATCGCTCAAGAAAGGATCCATGTCTATCAGTGCCTATACTGCTCAAATAAAGGAGATATGCGATCTGCTCACTGTCTGTGGTAGTCCCATTTCTGAGATCGAGCAGGTGGCTGCCATCCTCAATGGCCTTCCCCCCGAGTTTGAGTCAGTTGTGGTTATCATCACCGTGAGCAAGGAACCTTATACATTCGATGGGGCGGTCTATTTGCTCACTGATGTCGAAACACGCCTTGAAGATCCTCTAAGACTTTTTGTGGGCATCAACAATACTACTCTTGATCTAGACCCTCGACAGGATGTTTCCTATACTCTTGGCCCTCCTGCTCGTGGAGGACGTGCTGAATCCAATGCTGGGAATGGTGGTAGATTCAAAGGTAGGCCTCATTTCCAATGCCAGATTTTTGAGAAGTTGGAGCACTTGGCAGATCGCTGCTGGTATGGATTTAATCAGAATTATCAAGGCTCCCAAAAATCTAGTGTCGAGGCTCATAATTGTTGTTGTTCTCATACTGATCTAGAGACTCGTTACTCCCCTTATGTTGCCACTGATACAAGGCCTACCTCTCCTACTGACAATCCTCAGGTCAATACTCTTGTTGCTAAACCTGGTGTTTGGTATCCTGATTCTGGTGCCACGCACCATGTCACCAGTGATAAAGCTCAGCTCCAGTCAAGTCAGACATATGGTGGTCAAGGTAAGGTTCACATTGGGGATGGTTCATCTCTTGCCATCACTCATGTTGGCCAAGGTGTGATGCCCACTGCTTCCCGTTCTTTAATTCTTGATCAACTCCTTCTTGTTCCTGATATCACAAGAAATTTATTGTCTGTTTCGAAAATTCATCTGATAATGATGTTTACTTTGAATTCCATGCATCTTCTTGCTATCTTAAGGATGAGCATACATGGGCAGTGTTGCTGAGTGGGGTACAGACTGATGGCTTATATGAATTTTCTCAGCAAAGTATGCAAATGGTTGTTTGTTCTTCCTCTTCTTCAACTGACTACTGGCTTTGGCACAATAGGATGGGTCATCCTTCAGCTGATGTTGTGAGTCTTGCTCTGAATAAAAAGTTAGTTCCACCTAAGGATTCGTTTTGTCATGCCTGTCACATGGGCAAAAGTCACTCCCTCTCGTTCCCTGATTCTTCTACAGTTTATACTTCACCATTTCAATTAATTGAGATTGACATTTGGGGACCAGCTTCAGTGGCCTCTGATGGATACCTCTACTATATGTCATGTATATATTTGTTTTCTCGAAACACTTGGTTATTTTTACTTAAGAAAAAGTCAGACGCTTGTAATGCCTTTCGCCAATTTTATGTTTTAATAAAGAATCAGTTTGGTTTGAGCTTAATGGCTATGCAAGTAGATGAAGGTGGTGAATTTCGTTTTCTGCATGCTTTGTTGGCTCAGTTAGGGGTATAGCTCCGGCTCACTTTTCCCTACACTTCCTCTCAAAATGGTGTGGTTGAGAGGAAGCATAGGCACATTGTTGAAACAACTTTCACACTGCTAGCACAGGCCTCTCTCCCACTTACCTATTGGTCTATGCCACCCTAAGTGCAGTTTTTCTAATTAACAGAATTCCTTCCAAGATCTTTGGTGATCGGTCTCCATTTCAGGTATTATATCATAAGGATCCTGATTATCGTTTTCTCAGGGTATTTGGATGTCTTTGCTAACCTCATCTACAACCATACAACTCTCACAAACTAGATTTCAGATCTCGAGCATGTGTGTTTCTTGGTTACTCTCCTCTGCATCGAGGATATTGGTGTCTTGACCAGTCCACTGGCGGAATTTTTGTCTCTAGAAATGTGCTTTTTCATGAGACAATGTTCCCTTTTCAGTCTTCTGATTCATGTCCATTGCCATCTCCCTCTGATGGTCTCTCTTCTATGTTGCACGTTATACCAGACACACCTTCTCCCGCTGGTTCTGTGGATACCTCTTTAGCAACCTCACATCCCACTTCTACTTCTGATAATGTCTCGACAGCTCTTTCAGCTGCTTCTGCATCTCTTATACCTTCCATTCAGCCTGCTTCTGTGTCTGATGATTCCCTACCCGAGGTGGTTGCAGTCAACCCCGAGGAAGCTGATACATCTGAGCACAATGCTGTCTCTTCCAGTCTTCCCCAATCATCCGACTTCCCTCATGCTCCTCCCCCTACCTCGACAGTGGTACCTCCTGGCTCTCCTTCTAACCAACATCCCATGGTGACAAGAAGCAAGGCTGGTGTGTTCAAGCCTAAAGCCTATCACTTACGATTAGATGATGTACCTGTGGACGTGCATGCTGCCATGCAAAACCCTGATTGGAGAGCTGCAGTTACTGCTAAGTATCAAGCCTTACTTGACAATGATACGTGAGATCTGATGCCCTTGCCTCCCGATCGTCGTGCCATTGGTTGTAAATGGTTATTCAAGATCAAACACAATGCTGATGGTACCATTAAACGCTATAAAGCACGGCTTGATGCGAAGGGTTATTCCCAGCTTACGGGTTGTGATTTCAGGGAAACGTTTAGCCCCGTTGTCAAAGCCTCCATAGTGAACTTGTTACTATCACTGGCTGTCTCTCACAACTGGGAAATTCGACAAGTCGACGTTAATAACGCTTTTCTAAAAGGGGATCTCATTGAGGATGTCTACCTGGTGCAGCCTGAGGGTTTCCAATTGCTGGCAGCAGATGGTTCTAAACTCGTGTGTTAGCCCAAAAAAGCCCTTTATGGGCTCCGCCAAGCACCTCGAAATTGGTTTGAAAAGCTGAAATGCTTCCTTCAAGATTTGCACTTCCGCTCCTCCAATGCTGATACATCGTTGTTTGTACATATCAGTGAAACCACAACCACATATGTCATAGTTTATGTCGATGACATCCTGATCACTGTCTCCTCTTCCACACATATTGTTGATGTTGTTCAACAATTACATCACAAGTTCTCCTTAAAAGATCTTGGAGAGTTGAATTTTTTCTTGGTATTGAGGTTCTTCGCACTCCAGCAGACATTCTCCTATCCCAGAAGAAGTACATCACTGAATTGCTGGTCAAATCAGATATGCGTGAGGTCACCAATGTCCCAACCCCTATGGTTTCAACTACTAAGCTCCACAAAGATGCTACTGCTCCAGTCGAAAGGGCGTCTGAATTTTGCAGCATTGTAGGTTCCTTACAATATGTTTGCCACACACGCCCAAACATTGCGTTCTCAGTTAATAAAGTTGCCCAATTCATGCAACGACCTACTGCACTTCATTGGATGGCAGTCAAACGCATCCTACGTTACCTTAGGGGGACTCTTGATCTTGGTCTATGGTTCTCATCTCAGGCTCGATCTCCTTTGGCCATCCACTCATTCTCTGATGCAGATTGGGGCAGTGATCCTGATGATCGACATTCCATTTCAGGTCACTGTACATTCCTAGGCCCACACTTGCTATCATGGAGCTCTCGCAAACAACACCCAGTCTCCAGGTCCACTGCAGAGGCGAAATTTCACAGCATTGCAGATGCTGCTGCAGATGTTCTTTGGTTTCAAGCCATCTTACACGATATGAATGTGGAGCTGTCTCAATCTCCCGTCCTTTGGAGTGACAACACGAGTGCGGTGGCGATGGCTGCAAATCCCGTACTACATGCAAAGACAAAACACGTAGACCTGGATCTCTTTTTTATCCATGAGAAAGTCATGGCCCATGCACTTGAAGTCAATTATGTACCAGCATCTGCTCAGGTAGCTGATATCTTCACCAAGGCAATCTCCACTGCCAACTTTGAAGATTTTCGTTTTCAACTGTGTGTACGAGACCTTTCTTGTGTTCAAAAAGGTTGAAAAGCAAGAGAAATATTAGAAGGATCCAGAGAAAGCTGAGTCAACAGCTTTCTGTTACAACCATTTCAAGGTTGTTAGGGTTTTACACCAATACTGTTAGCTTTGGCGGGAACATTGTGCAACAAATCTCGTGTATAAATGTGTACCATGTGTACACTGTGTAATTAACCCTTTGATGATGAATAGAAACTGAGTATTATCTCATGTTATTTGTTTAGTTGTTTTACAGACTGAACAATTGAGAGGTACAAGGCTCAGTTAGTTGCAAGCAGATTTTTCCAACAATATAGATTGAACTATGAAAAGACGTTTAGTCTGGTGGCAAAGATTGTTACTGTTCGAGTTGTCTTGGTTCTAGCTACTACCAAAGATTGAAAGCTGTGGCAAATGGATGTGAAGAACACTTTTTTGCATGGAGAGCTAGATCGTGAAATTTACATGAATCAACCTATTAAATTTGAGAATGAAAGTCATCATAATTATGTGTGCAAATTAAAGAAAGTATTATATGTGTTAAAGCAATCGCCGAGAGTATGGTATGGTAAGATTGGTGAATTTTTAACTCATACGGGTTATGTTATGGCTCATGCAAATTCTAGTATGTTTGTCAAAGTTAGTGAAGAGAAGTTGGCAATAATGTTAGTGAATATAGACGATTTGATAATCACTGGAGATGATAATGAAAAAATGCACCAAGTTCGTCAAAATTTTTTAGTCCGCTTTCAAATGAAGGAATTTGGCCAACTTAAACACTTGTTAAAGCTAGAAATTGATTATACAGAAGAAGGCATGTTTCTTTGTCAAGAGAAATATGCAAAAGATTTGTTGTAGAAATTTAGAATGCTCAATTGCAAGACCATCACTATACTAGTGGGACCAAACATCAAGTTGTATGCTTATAAAGGGAAAGACTTGGAAGACATGTTGATGTATCAACAACTTGTAGGTAGTCTTATTTACCTAACCTTAACTCAACATTATATTTTTATATTGTTGAGGTAGTGAGTCGATATATGCAAAATCTCAAGAAACAACATTTAGAAGCAGTTCGACAAATTTTAAAATATGTAAAAGGTACTCTTGATTATGGTCTTCTATATTAAAAAGGTAAAATTTACAAATTAGTTGATTATTGTGATGCCGACTATGCATGGATCATGATACACGTCGATCAACCATTAGCTATGTATTCAAGCTTAGTTCAAAGACAATTTTTTGGTGTAGTAAAAAATAGTCAATTGTGTCTTTATCGACAACAGAGGTAGAATATAGAGAAACAACTATGGCAGCTCAAAAAAGCACATGGTTAGTGCAATTTATGAAAGATTTGCACCAAAAAATTGATTATGTAATACTTTTTATTGTGACAATCAGTCAGCTATTCGTTTAGCAGAAAATTCTATATTTTATGTAAGGACCAAACATGTGGAGGTGCACAACCATTTTACTAGAGAGAAGGTGTTACAAGAAGAAATTGAGTTATCCTATGTCAAGACTGATAACTAGGTTGCAGGTTTATTCATGAAAGGCTTAAGTTAAGTTGGAAAAATTTTGCTCACAACTTGAGATTGTGAAAAGGTTTGGAGTTGGCGTTGAGGGGAGTGTTAAAGTTCACCACGAACTCAGTTAGTGGCCTAAAATATTGGGCATATCAGTAGATAATGTAACCCCCTCGTCCCGGTCTGGCCGGTTGACCGGTCCGAGTGGGCCACACAGGGAAAACCGAAGCGAAACCCGTTAAGGTTCTCCCTCGGTTAGCAACCCTATTTTTTTTCTTTTACTTAATCTTTTCTAAAGTTCATTTAAGTCCTATGTGATCAAACAGCGGAATAAAATACATGAGACAAACATTCGAACCCAAAACAGCAATTAAACAACCCAATTTTAATCTTTTAAACAAGCCGTTTCGAAACGCCCTTAAGGCGTATCGAAACGCCTTGACCAGGTCAACTGTCCTAGAGCCTTTACAAGGGGTTGTATCAAAACGGTGGTCAACCGTTTCGAAACGCCCACGACGGTCAATATCTCGTGGTCAACGAGATTTTGACCGTTTCGAAACCTTTACACCCGTTTCGAAACACCTTCATCTCGTGAATTTCTCAGAATTCCAGTAGCCAAAACGTTCCGATACGCGTTTCGGAACAGGGGTTCCAAAGGCCATACCGTATCGAAACGCATTCCGATACGGGGTCCCTGAAGCCTACCCGTTCCGAAACGATCCCTCACGTTTCGAAACGCTGGTAGTCTGTAACATTTGAAATACAGATTTAGGGGTGTTTTGACAAGTCTAAAGGTCCCATAGGACCCCTAAAGGCACACAAAACCATCAAACAAAGTCTAGAGGCATACATCCTAGATTTCACACACTCAAACACATACAAGCATGGATTTGGACAATCTTTCTAACATGGCAAATTACACATTAAGAGCATTTCATACAAGCATGCTTGAAGACATTAAAAAGAACCAATAAGCATCATACATATCAAATGAGTTCACATGCCATTCAAAGTAACTTAAGCATTCATAAGACATCCATCGTACTAGCATTTGGCAAGATATATCATGCTTACAAATCAAGTCAACCATAGGCATACATCAAGACTCGAATCAACAATTCCTATCCCACTGCTTAACTATTACATTCTATTACTTAAAATTCATACATTGAGCTCACCAAAAGCAACACTTGGAGACCTTCCCTTGCCTTTGCCACCCACAAGCTATTTATCTGCATTGTCGAACAAAAGAGAGCGTAAGCATAAAAGCTTAGTGAGGGTAAGCTCTTTAAAAACAAACCTCGACAATGCAAGGTCCAAGCACGAGCTACAACCAAGATAAAATGCATGTTCTTACCTCCGGTCCACACGAGCCATAATTCTAAATGATGCATGAACATATAATCAATATCATGTCATGCTCAACATGTTTAAATCCACAACACATGAAATCACATATATTAAACCATGTTAGCAACACATCCCAAATCACATTGGCTCACAATTAACCACATATTGGCAACATAGACTACAATCCGTATTGGCACCTAGCAATGACTCGAATACGCGGATAACCATTGGAACTCACATCCAACAACTCTACCATTACCTGACGGTGGGATTACACTCATCACCGTTCACGCGGAGGGGATTCCACTCATCCTCACGCCTCATCTCGCGCGGAGGGGATTCCACTCATCCTCACCCCCGTCGATGGGATTCCACTCATCACCGACTAATATATATGAAGATTTCCGGGCGAACCCGTACTCCATCTTGATGACTACCATCATCAAGACCACGCGCGCATTTTGACTCAGGTGTGCACACTAGACATCCTAATAATCGATCATTTGTACCCAAGCATACTATTGTCAATACTAACACATTCCACAATATCATTTATTAACAACTTCCGTGCTTAGCACGTACTCACCATGACTTACCGTCATGCTCAAACCACATTTCCATGCCTAGCATGTACTCACCATGATCCTCGGATCAAGCAATCACTTCATAATATCATTACACATGTCAACACCACATGTACATCATTATCAAACATATCACATCATATTTTGCACATGTGTATAACCATATCACATCTATCATCATCATGCATACAACAATGCATCCAACATGCCTCAACATACATGTATACAGCATATATATAATCAACACCATCACAATTTAACACGAGGCATATACAACCATTAAAGAGTGCAACCAAAGTCTCTAATCAAAGCTTGGGATTAGGCTACCACTCTAATCCCAACTCTAGGTGGGTTTACCAAGCCCATCCTAGGTTCACATGCTTGAACCAAATACTCAAACCATTTTAAAAACATTTAACCACTCACCTAAGCTTCCAAGCTCCAAGCCAAGCAAGCAACCTCCCTCAAATTTCCGGATTTCTTCCCGAAGCTTCCCCAACACAAATTCCCGCTTCTAAACAACCTCAAACACATTTCAAACAATTCCAAATCAGCCCAACATCAAAATACCAACCCGGAATACAATTCAAATGCAATTTATCATGTTGCAAACCATGAACAAATCCCATTTTTAGCAATTTCGGGCAGCCCCTAAACCATGTCCAAAAACCATGTTTCCAACATCAATAGCACCCACAAACAATCCCAAATCAACCTCTAACCATAGTACTACCGTTGGGCTATCAATTTCCACCTAAAATAACCCCCAAAACTCACCCAAAACCCTTCAAAAACCCCATTTATACCCAAATTCGAGAATTCATTTAAAATACTCTAAAAATCATATATGTTGGACTATTTGATTCACAAACATCATATCTAACCATTATAAATCAAAAGCTTTAGTAAAAACCCATAAAGCTCCATCCTTTAACCTAAACTTTCAAAAACCCAATTTCTAAAACATTGATGAAAATGAAATATATTTGTACTTCCAAGTAGAGGAAGATGAGAGCAAGTCGGAAATGTAATTACCTTTCAAAATGCTCCAAAAATGAAGTTGGAAGAGATGAAATGGTGAAAGGGGGAGGGGAGCACTACTTGACGTTGAAATGGTGAAAATGGGGTGAAGAAGATGAGCACATGTTTTAATTCAACAAAAAGGGGTTTTAATTTTAAAAGTTCATTTTATTTACCCTTTTGCCATTAATGAGATGGCAACTCTCCTCTTACTTTAAAATCCATAAAATTTTAGTTTCATTTCAAATTTGCCCAACATAAAATGTTTATTTGAAAATAAAGAAAGACACAAGGTCCAAATAATATATGATATTATTTAAATCAAAAACCGAGACCCAATAATATTATTTAAATATTATTTTCTTCTGACCCCTAAACCTGGGTGTTACAACTCTCCCCCACTTAAGGAAATTTCGTCACTGAAATTTATCGGACAGAAGTTTCCACAAAATCCGCTCTTACCCACTTTCCTTCTCACCACAACATACTAACCAACCGATAGACTTATCACGCAACAATAGATATCTGATGCTAAGATCTCAACGGTTCTTTCAAGGCATGTCAATTCTAAACTCAACTCAATCTCTTCTACAGACATAGCACAGAACAGATCTGACTCACCCTTCTGAATCATAGATACACAGAACCCTTTACAAACCTCTTTCTAACTCTGGTGGTAACCGCAATAAATAAACAACAGAACTAGTCCGGTTCACAACTCATACAACACTGTTCAAAAATTGACCGATGACTTTCTCTGACTGATCATCTGACTTCATCAATTAACCAAACACTACGCAGGCGTCTTCAAAAACAATCTTGCAGAAATTTCGGATCTCTATTACCCACTTCCATTATGAACCTTCCACGGATGTAACAAACTAGAAGAAAACTGAAGCTCGGTCTTGACACGCTGGCAATTTACACACTTACTCTCATATTGAACCACATTATTCATCCACTCAATCCAGAAGTACTCATCTTCAACTCACAATACGTCTTCATACAACTCAGATGCAATACAAATGAACTGCCGTATGCTTCGGTCAAATCAATATGTCTCAAAACACAATGTCAATCGGTACAACTATTCTGTCTCTGGAATGCAAAACTCTATCATCTCTGAAACTGTATTCTGAAGGTCTTCCTTCTACTATGCCTCGCACGTGAGGTGCCAAGAATCTGTCTTGCAACTGTTTCTCTTCAAACATTCTGACTCAGTGTAGGTTCAACATGAAACGCAGCCACAAGAATACTGGCATTCGGTAACTGAATTCGGTAAATACAACTTGCAACTCAACTACTAATCTAACAACAATTACAACTCGGAACATCGATCACTACGGAGGCTATCTTCGGATGGTACTCAATCTTGGGATCACAGTCTTCAAGCAATTCTAACAACTCATGTTGTTCAAGTTCCAACCCTTCCTAGGTTGTCTAACAATTCAAGTTCTGATAATATGTATATATACACTGTGCATTCTTGCTATACAAGCTTTGTCTCTAAGTCTTCGAAACAAATACAACTGTAATTAACCCTATGTCTCATATCGGATGACTCTTCTCACAATCTTCCAACTAGCTTGATGAACAAGCCACAATCTTCTGTCTTGCATAAGCACACAACCTAACCCTACATGTAACACATCACTACAGTTTGCAAGCTCTTTCTCTAGTATAGGCTGGATCAAGGTCGAAGCTCTCTTCAAAGTTTCTTTCGGTTTCCCAAGGGCTCATTGTCTCGCATCTAACCACACAACTGAACATTCTTCTGTAGCAATTTGATAAAAGAGCAGCTATCTTCGATCGGCTACTTCCGGTAGTAACACTGCTAGACTTAGAACTATAAGTTCCTGTCACAGTCTTCAATTTCTTCCAACTCATGTCTTCTTTTGCCTACTTGGGATTTACCCTAATACACTCGGATGATCTACATGTTCTAGGAGAACATCTTCATTAACTCGAAGTTCATGTTGCGCAACTTGGTGTACAATTAATCCTCTAATAGAATCTACCACACTAACTTTAAAACTTGTCATGATCTTCCTCGGTACTTGAATATACTCACGTGACATCTAGAAGAGCTACTACAACTGATCAAGAAACTCAGGAAAATATTCTGTTCAACATCTCTATGAAGGTAAATAATACACTAGTCAAACAAAACGACATAGCTCAAAGCTCAAGGCGATTACATCTTGCCCCTAAAGCTGTCTTCGGTACTTCAACTTTTCTCACTTTCAACTAGCAGTAAACGGATCTCAAACTAATGTTCAAATAGACTGAAGCACACACTAACTGACCAACAGATCACTGACACTCGAAAACTGATGCTAATCATTCATTGTCACTTGTTTCGACTGTATGTAATCTGAACACATTCTCGTACTGTCACTCTTTCTTCTTCACAAATTACACCGTAGAATTCTGAGTTGATGCACTAGGCCTAATGAATCTAAGGTCTAACAAGTCTCGAAGTTAATTCTTCAACATTCTCAATTCTTCCGGAATTCATAAGCTACAGAACAAACAAAACAGAAGCAACCTCGAAACGGTCTCAATAACAAACTCTTCTCCTCTAACAAGAGGTAAACCGGCAATTCTTCCAAACACTTATAGGAAAAGAAAACGCAACTATTCTAACATTCTGCGGTCTAATCTTCATTTCAGATTCAAATCCATCACAATTGCTAAGCAAGCTTGTCAACTAAACTCAATCAATCTTTGACCTCTAAAGCTGGATCAACATTCAATAAGGAGTTCACATCCTTACCTACTACTACATTCTCACAAAAATCTGCGACTTCAAGGCAATTCTCTCTCTGTCTCAATGTATATCCTAGCTTTGTGCTCTACAAGCCAAACCATGTCAAAAAGTTACATCGAAACCGTATGAAGACAATCACTTCACATCTACTAGAAACTAGTAACTCTGAACCACCAACAAACATCTTCTGTACATCTTTCTGATCACTACCATCTCCCTAAGGCTAGTCACATGTGTCCCTACATCTAAGGTCTCAACAAGGATATCTAATTTCTTTGCATGCTCACACAAACGGACGAATCTGCAGAGATGGCAACTTCACAAGTACACAACTGATAGTCTTCGGTCCTCTTGTTTTCAGACTGATTCTTCAACAAAATCTGACTCTTCTAGACTGTTCGTAGAGCATTTCAAAACTTCAAAAACGCAGTTCTGAGCACACACAGACAACCATGCTGGAAAACCACCCCAAACGCACACTGGCCCCAAACACACAAATCGGTTCCCATTCACGGATACTGATCGGTTGTCTTGCATCGAATTCATAGGCTGAACCCCAACGGTCATCAACTAACACTTCTGAATTTCAGATTACTCACACGAGACCCCTACCTTGATCTTGCTAAAAGAACCAAGGTACTCACGCCTACCTCTAACACTTCGCCATGTATATTCAAACTTGCATGCTTGTTAACAACTTACGGAAGTACGGACTCAGAACCAATCAGAAGAGGTAAACTCAAAATTGTACCAAGGGCTTATCTACTATAACATAGATACCACTCTGACTCCCACTCATAGGTCTTCACTTCTTTTCACTAACTAATACCAGAATCGATCCCATCGTCCCTCACCAACAAGAATCAACTCACATACACACGGACTCGAGCAAACAAATTGTACCTCAACTCCGGTACGACCATACTCCCCAAACTATAGCAAAGAACTTCCTCCACATTATCCACATTTTCAAAACCACAACTTCCACTTATTGATTCACGGCCCACACACTGGCCCCAAACTTATTAAAAGCAATAAATCAATCAACAATTTAACATACAAGTTGGGTTAGCAAAGGAAAGGTCCAAGTGGCTCAAGTATGATTTCACTCACTTAAAATCCTTTTTCCGATGTAATAGAAGCAATGGGACTCTACTCAACATGTTTCAAACAAATCAGCACACATACATGCTTAACCAAGCATATAACAAGGCATACTTGCTAAACAAGCAACACATGCGTACGATCAAACAACATACATTCTCAATCAAACAATCACACATCACAACATGCACGGGTAACGAGCAACATGCTTTTAAACGAACAATCAACATACTTGTCATACAAGCAATCATACTTACAAAGCAAGCAAACACCGTGCATATCAATTCAAAACTTAAACTTACCTCACTTACCTGCCCAAGGTCTCAGTAACCTTAGGCTCTGATACCAACAAATGTAACCCCCTCGTCCCGGTCTGGCCAGTTGACCGGTCCGAGTGGGCCACACGGGGAAAACCGAAGCGAAACCCGTTAAGGTTCCCCCTCGGTTAGCAACCCTATTTTTTTTCTTTTACTTAATCTTTTCTAAAGTTCATTTAAGTCCTATGTGATCAAACAGCGGAATAAAATACATGAGACAAACATTCGAACCCAAAACAGCAAGTAAACAACCCAATTTTAATCTTTTAAACAAGCTGTTTCGAAACGCCCTTGAGGCGTATCGAAACGCCTTGACCAGGTCAACTGTCCTAGAGCCTTTAAGAGGTCGTATCGAAACGGTGGTCAACCATTTCGAAACGCCCACGACGGTCAATATCTCGTGGTCAACGAGATTTTGACCGTTTCGAAACCTTTACACCCGTTTCGAAACACCTTCATCTCGTGAATTTCTCAAAATTCCAGTAGCCAAAACGTTCCGATACGCGTTTCGGAACAGGGGTTCCAAAGGCCATACCGTATCGAAACGCGTTCCGATACGGGGTCCCTGAAGCCTACCCGTTCCGAAACGATCCCTCACGTTTCGAAACGCTGGCAGTCTGTAACCTTTGAAATACAGATTTAGGGGTGTTTTGACAAGTCTAAAGGTCCCATAGGACCCATAAAGGCACACAAAACCATCAAACAAAGTCTAGAGGCATACATCCTAGATTTCACATACTCAAACACATACAAGCATGGATTTGGACAATCTTTCTAACATGGCAAATTACACATTAAGAGCCTTTCATACAAGCATGCTTGAAGACATTAAAAAGAACCAATAAACATCATACATATCAAATGAGTTCACATGCCATTCAAAGCAACTTAAGCATTCATAAGACATCCATCGTACTAGCATTTGGCAAGATATATCATGCTTACAAATCAAGTCAACCATAGACATACATCAAGACTCGAATCAACAATTCCTATCCCATTGCTTAACTATTACATTCTATTACTTAAAATTCATACATTGAGCTCACCAAAAGCAACACTTGGAGACCTTCCCTTGCCTTTGCCACCCACAAGCTATTTATCTGCATTGTCGAACAAAAGAGAGCGTAAGCATAAAAGCTTAGTGAGGGTAAGCTCTTTAAAAACAAACCTCGACAATGCAGGGTCCAAGCACGAGCTACAACCAAGATAAAATGCATGTTCTTACCTCCGGTCCACACGAGCCATAATTCTAAATGATGCATGAACATATAATCAATATCATGTCATGCTCAACATGTTTAAATCCACAACACATGAAATCACATATATTAAACCATGTTAGCAACACATCCCAAATCACATTAGCTCACAATTAACCACATATTGGCAACATAGACTACAATCCGTATTGGCACTAGCTATGACTCGAATACGCGAATAACCGTTGGAACTCACATCCAACAACTCTACCATTACCTGACGGTGGGATTACACTCATCACCGTTCACGCGGAGGGGATTCCACTCATCCTCACGCCTCATCTCGCGCGGAGGGGATTCCACTCATCCTCACGCCCGTCGATGGGATTCCACTCATCACCGACTAATATATATGAAGATTTCCGGGCGAACCCGTACTCCATCTTGATGACTACCATCATCAAGACCACGCGCGCATTTTGACTCAGGTGTGCACACTAGACATCCTAATGATCGATCATTTGTACCCAAGCATACTAGTGTCAATACTAACACATTCCACAATATCATTTATTAACAACTTCCGTGCTTAGCACGTACTCACCATGACTTACCGTCATGCTCAAACCACATTTCCATGCCTAGCATGTACTCACCATGATCCTCGGATCAAGCAATCACTTCATAATATCATTACACATGTCAACACCACATGTACATCATTATCAAACATATCACATCATATTTTGCACATGTGTATAACCATATCACATCTATCATCATCATGCATACAACAATGCATCCAACATGCCTCAACATACATGTATACAACATATATATAATCAACACCATCACAATTTAACACGAGGCATATACAACCATTAAAGAGTGCAACCAAAGTCTCTAATCAAAGTTTGGGATTAGGCTACCACTCTAATCCCAACTCTAGGTGGGTTTACCAAGCCCATCCTAGGTTCACATGCTTGAACCAAATACTCAAACCATTTTAAAAACATTTAACCACTCACCTAAGCTTCCAAGCTCCAAGCCAAGCAAGCAACCTCCCTCAAATTTCCGGATTTCTTCCCAAAGCTTCCCCAACACAAATTCCCGCTTCTAAACAACCTCAAACACATTTCAAACAATTTCAAATCAGCCCAACATCAAAATACCAACCCGGAATACAATTCAAATACAATTTATCATGTTGCAAACCATGAACAAATCCCATTTTCAGCAAATTCGGGCAGCCCCTAAACCATGTCCAAAAACAATGTTTCCAACATCCATAGCACCCACAAACAATCCCAAATCAACCCCTAACCATAGTACTACCATTGGGCTATCAATTTCCACCTAAAATAAACCCCAAAACTCACCCAAAACCCTCCAAAAACCCCATTTATACCCAAATTCGGGAATTCATTTAAAATACTCTAAAAATCATATATGTTGGACTATTTGATTCACAAACATCATATCTAACCATTATAAATCAAAAGCTTTAGTAAAAACCCATAAAGCTCCATCCTTTAACCTAAACTTTCAAAAACCCAATTTCTAAAACATTGATGAAAATGAAATATATTTGTACTTCCAAGTAGAGGAAGATGAGAGGAAGTCGGAAATGTAATTACCTTTCAAAATGCTCCAAAAATGAAGTTGGAAGAGATGAAATGGTGAAAGGGGGAGGGGAGCACTACTTGACGTTGAAATGGTGAAAAATGGGGTGAAGAAGATGAGCACATGTTTTAATTCAACAAAAAGGGGTTTTAATTTAAAAAGTTCATTTTATTTACCCTTTTGCCATTAATGAGATGACAACTCTCCTCTTACTTTAAAATCCATAAAATTTTAGTTTCATTTCAAATTAGCCCAACATAAAATGTTTATTTGAAAATAAAGAAAGACACAAGGTCTAAATAATATATGATATTATTTAAATCAAAAACCGAGACCCAATAATATTATTTAAATATTATTTTCTTCCGACCCCTAAACCCGGGTGTTACAGATAAAATATTTAAATTAGTTTCATTAAAATTGTTGAATAATTAACTAAAATTATGATTTAATATTACAAGTATATATTGGCAAAATATAAATAAATAGATATAATAATGAAAACATGTATGTATTTTACTGTTTAAAAATGAAAATAAAAACTGAAGTTGACAAAATAATGAAAACATGTTGGCGGAATGATTTTTTTAATATTACAAGTATTTATAGATATTCGAATTTTTTAACAATACCGACAATGCACACACACATTGCAGACAAAACGATTGAGCTCGAGTCTTTTAGGATGAACATCATCTGTTTTTTCACTGGAACATAGTAATATATATGGGATGAGATTTAAGTACACAATGTAATTATTTTAGTTTTACATTGATTTAAGACTATGATTGAAATTAAAAGTAAGAAATAAGGAAATTTTATGAAAAAAAGAGAGAGAAATATATAATTTCAACCATCAATCCACATTTAACCAATGATGATGATAAATAAATAGCTAAGATAATTTTCATATATTTTTTTGTAATAATCTTTTCATTCTTTATTGTGATAATTTCAATCATTCATTTACCTTCATCCAACGGTATAAAAATATAGAAAACTTTCAAGATTTATGTTCAGTAAGAGGATTATATATATATATATATATATATATATATATATATATATATATATATATATGAAAAAATACGAAGAAATATTATATATGTGTATTGTATATGGATATAGAAAATCATTTAAATTAGAACTAATTAGTACCATAACATTATAAATGTTTACAATTAAATTTGAACAGATACTCGAACAACTCGACTTGACTCGAAAAAATTTCAAATAAAGTTTGAGTTATAAAATAGGACTATTCAACTCGATTAACTCAAAATTATTTGACTCGACTCGACTCAATCAAATGTTCACCCGTAGCTACAATGGAGTAAAACACAATTAGTAAATATCTTTTTCTTTTGACAAATTCTATTCATAATCCTACTCAGAGGGGAGGAGAAGGAAAAATGAGTCACTTAATGAGTTTAAAATTTATGACCTAAAGAAATGTGAGAGAACAAATATGAGCAGCCTGACCAACTAGCCAAATATACTAACTTTGAATAGTAAAGATCTTTAAATAATTTTAAGTTTTTTTTTTTAAAAAAAATTAGTAAAGAGTAGCGTCAGTTTAATACAATTCTATTAATATATTTTTACGAAAGTCCACAAATTAAAATAATATTTTTATGAATTTACTAACAATAATACTTTCAAATTCCAAAATTTGAATATTCTTTTTTATTTTCTTTGCATTTAAATATCCAAACAATTTTTAACACCCAATTCTCTTATTTATAAAATTATATTAAAATTAGAGTACGTTAAGTATTATAAAAAATAAAAAAAATCTTGTTAATGTGTTAATTCAAAAAAAAAAATGGAAACAACCAGGATAGAACCAAAAGAGTAATTTGCTTCATGTTTTCATCAAAATTCAAACACTTAATCCAGGTTTGTAAAAACGCATGTTTATTGGCCAATGACCACCGCATGAAGAAAGTTCAATGAAAATTCAGAATTCAACCTTTTTGATTTGACTAACAAGTAACAAGCCTTCAAGTTCAGACCTGTCTAAGTCCATGGAAACCTCCCATGACAATCCTATAGGAGCAATGACCAGAGGAATATGGATTCTTTTTTCCTTCTAAAACCTGTTGGGAATGGAAATGTTGATTGATTAGGATTAAGTTCATTGTATCTGTACTGTGGATATGTTAATTTAATTGGTTTTTCTGAAACACATGATGAAATTACTTGGATTAAGTTCAATCACCTTCATACAAACATGTGCAAACAATCCAACTAGGATTTATGAATTTTCTTACAATAACATAACATGCTGCTTGAATAAAATCCACCTATGCCTACATCTCTAACACTACAGTTTGGAAGAACTTATTTCTCAATATAATGAGCACCAGCAAGTTGGGTTAGGACATGGCCATAAGCGCTGAATCACTCTCGAACCAGATATGTTGAATCAATTTCAATGCTAGCTGCAAGCTGCAAAGTTTGCCGCATAGCAATCGCATCCTACTGCAACTCAGTCTAATATCGGAATCTGCAGATCAAGGCTTGCTGTCAATCTACCATTTCCACCTTGAAAGCAAAGCAGAGAGTTATATAACAATTCAGCATCACGTACCAAGTGGAACGTGCTGCCTCGAACAACTAGGTTACCTCATTCTGCAGTTTATGGTCGCCAAAAGTCCTTAACAATGCTTACCAAAATAGAACCTGTAAGAAACCGCATTCTGCAATTTATGATCACCAAAAGTCCTTACAAGAGCAAGATCCATTCTTAAAATGGTGGAACCTGATGGCATCCCTGACTATGATTTCTCGACCGTAAATTTCAGATAGAAGCTTGAAGGCTGAGTGACAGTCTCCACAAACTCGAAGATTCTTCATTATTCTTATACTTTCTCCAGTGCTGAAGTTGACTAACCCAAATGCCAGTGCCAATTTCTCACTGTGATAAGACACTACGGTTTCCTTCTCTTCTTCATCTATATCAAACACTACTTGCACTGTATTGGGAACATACCCAGCAGATTTAAGACGCATTGTCATATCTTGGAGCATGGATTCAATCCCTTTGTCTTGCAAGTGAGACTTGTCACTAGCCAAAAACCGATGAATAGTTCCCTGAAACTCGATATAGCTCCACCCGGGAGGCTTTTGGATTCCTCTATCTTCCATCACCTTCCTCACTCTCCCGGCTTGTTCCCATTTGTTGGTATTGGCAAGCATATTGGACAGCAAAATATAATGAGCACCGTGATCGGGCTCTAGTTCGATAAGTTTTTGGCAAGCAACTTCACCTATCTTAATGTTTCCATGGAGTTTACAAGCACCCAATAAAGCTCTCCATATTACTGAGTTGGCCTCAAATGGCATACTTCGAATTAAATCATAAGCTTCATCCAAGCAACCATCTCTTCCAAGGAGGTCAACCATGCAACCATAATGTTCCTTATGTGGTTTTATACCATAGACATCTGACATCGATCTAAATAACTCTTTGCCCTCTTCAATTAGGCCACTGTGACTGCAAGCAGATAGAACTGCCACAAAGGTAACACCATCTGGTTTCGGCCCTATTGATTCCATTTCCTCAAAAACAGCTAAAGCAGACTCACCAAGCCCATGCTGAGCTAGACCAGAGATCATGGAATTGAAAACCGAAACAGTCTTTAAACCCTTAGGAATGCTGTGAAACATATGCAGAGCGGAATCTATCTTTCCGCACTTTGAATACATATCTATCAACGCAGTTGAAACAATAATGTTTTGGCTGCATAACTCACCCTCAATATACCTACTACGAAGCCTCTCACCTACACTAAGAGCTCCAAGTCTGGCACAGGCTGAAAGAACAGCAGCCATAGTACATTCATCGGGTCTTATTCCCAAATCTTCCATCTGCATAAAAAGTTCCAATGCTTCACCGTACTGTCCAGACTGAGAATAACCACTAATCATAGCCGTCCAACAGATTAGATCCCGTTGGTCCATCTGATCAAACATTCTTCTAGCAGCCTCAGTTTGTCCACATCGAGCATATCCCGATACCATGGAACTCCAAGCTGCTGTACTTTTGTTACTTCGCATTGAACTGAACACCCTCTCAGCCAAATGCATCAACCCGGATTTCGCATACATATGAAGAATAGCAGTCTTAAGCAATACATTAGAGTCAACACAACGCAGGTTCCTATAAACAAAACCATGAATCTCTTTTCCAATCCTATGATCATTCAATGATGAAAAAGCAGACAACAGGGCAACAAAAGTGAACTCATCAGGCAGAATACCCGAATCTTGCATTCTTCTAAATAGACGCAGAGCAGGCCCTGGTTGGGCCACCAAACCGTACCCATTTATCATAGTATTATAAGAAACAATGTCTCTAACAAGACTTCTTTCAAATACAATCTGTGCATCATTTAAACGTCTGAAAACCGAGTAGAAATGCATCAAAGCATTCCCAACAAAAGGATCCAATTCAAACCCAAATTTTATGACATGACTATGAACTTGAATTCCTGGTTTAATGGTTGATAGTCTTGCACAAGAATTGAGTAAAAATGGGTAAGTGAAGTTGTTTGGAGATGGGTGTACTCGGTGGAGCATGGAGGAGTATAAAACAAGTGCTTTTTCAGGGAATTTACTATGGGAAAACCCCCTTATCATGGTGTTATACATGAACTGATTTGGGTGTTCAATTTGACAGAAGAGAATCTGAGAGAACTTAGTGCCATCTTCGGAACCCAGTAAAGCAAAGAAGGAGATGAGTCGGCTGATGGGGAAGACATGGTGCTGGGAGCCATTGATGATTATTTGAGCATGAACTTGAAATGCTTGTTTGATGGTTTTACATGATTCTAACAGAGACAATAGCGGTGAGATTCCAAAAGGTGGCATTTTGTTTGTTCCAAAAAGCCACTACTTTATATCAAAATTCGGCAACCCATCTAAGACCATCAATCAAGATTGAAACTTTAGTTTTACCCCTCACGAGCTTATGATCCATGTAACATAAAGCTGGTTTCTTTTCATATACGCGTGAAGAAACAAGTTCAACCACCGGGTAAAACAAAGAGCCCCGGTGGGTTTCGGCTAATCTTTGCAAGTTTTAAAAATGTTGCTGGTTAATCAGTAAAAGCAGAAATAAAATTAATGGTCCAATTGTCCATGGACAATTGTTTCAAGGGCCTGCTCATCTCCTGGTCTAGTTAGCTCTTAATCTTGTTAGGCCTTCAACTGCGTATCTATATAAAAAAAAGTTGGCCATATTCGGGTAAAAATTTATATCATAAATAAGTATTTAAAATATATCAATTTTTTATTTAAGTACTTAATTTTTTTCTTTTCAAAATAAATATCTAAAGTATATTTTTGTCAAAATATGTACTTAAAGTACTTTTTCTTCAAATTAAATATTTATAATATTTTTTTTTGTCAAAATAGGTACCTAATGTGTTTTTAAGTTAGTGCCATATGCAGTGGCGAAGCTTGAAATTTCATATAGTGAGGTCAGAGTGATGTATGAGGTACGAGGTAAGCATGATTTTCATATCATTACAATAAGTATTGTTGACCTCGTATCCGAACAAATTAAGTGGGGTCAAATTTAATATTTCCTATAAAAAGTTCTATATTAACTCCTTAAAAATCAATGCCCCACCAATTCAAGTGGGGTCAACTGCATCCTCTATTTCCATATTACCTTCGCCCATGGCCATATGTCAACTTTTAGAAATTTAGATAAAAAAATATATATACTTTAAGTATTTATTTTGACCAAAAATATTTTAGGTATTTATTTTGACCAAAAATTACTTTAAGTATATAAATAAAAAAATTAATATACTTTAGATACTTATATGTAATATAAATCTTCAATAAACTACACTATTAATTGCCAAAATATTAGGTCTGATTTATTTTGTCATCAAATTAATTTTTTTTACAAATTTAATTACTAATGTTAAAAATTAGTGACAAGTAGTCATCGTTTATCAAATAGTTTATGAAATAAAATATTAAATCAGTATAATAATACAACCCTGAAAACCCCAGCAGTACTTCTTCAAGCTTCTCTCCAAGTTGAACCCTCCCTCTCTCCCTCTCTGCCCCATCTTTCCTTATAGGTTTGATGTGTTTGGTTCGAGTTAGTGTGAAACAAGTGCTTCTTGGTGGTGGTTTAAGCCTCTGAAGAACTTCTTGCGTGCTTTGGCTGCTACTCTCTATTTTTTTCCATTTCAGTCTTTCGGTCCCCTTGCTTCACCCTCCATTTCCTTCCTTTTCTGTGCCTGTGTGCATTTACTCCATGGATCCTACATTCATTAAAGCTGCATTGAGTATGGGGGTGGTCAATAATGGGTACCCCAACCACCCGACCAATCCTAACTTTTATAACCAAGAGTACATAGACGAGTTGAGTTTAAATGAGGACAGTGAGGTGAATTTCACACTAAAAAATCATGCTCTCATCGGTAAACTCCTGGCTCCAAACCCCTTTAAGGGGCTCACCATGGCTGCAATTCTTCGGAAAGCCTAGAAACTGGAAAACCTAGAATGTCACGAGCTTGGACGCAACTTCTTCCTGTTTCTTTTCAAATCTGTCGAGGAACGCCATGAGGTGCTGGGGGCTAAACCGTGGGCTGTCCAGGACTCGTTAATGGTGCTCAAGGAATGGCAACCTGACAAAGCCCTTGAAGAGCTTGATTTTTCCATCGAAGAATTTTGGGTCCAGATTGAAAACCTGCCTATCGGACTGAAGACGCCGGAGAATGTGCAGCGTATTGGGCACCTCTTCCCCATTTACTATGGTTCAACCCTCGACGACACCACAATCCCAAAATGGCACGGCCAAGTTAGCATCAGAGTGGGTCTACGAGTTGAAGATCCTTTAAAAACCGGATTCATCCTAAACTGGAAAAAAGACAAGCCTCTCGAGATATCATTCAAGTATGAAAATCTGCCGAGGTTCTGTTTCCGGTGTGGTAGGCTTGGCCATACGGAAGGAAGCTGCACTTGTGATATTACAAGGTTCAACCTTAAGAGGAAGTATGGTCCCTGGCTGCGAGCAATCACCGGCGGCAAACATAGACCCCACTGTCCGAGAAGCTCCCGTCTAGTCGATGCTTCCGACGCTGGCCCTTACACAAAGGACAAAGTAGTGCGTAACCCAACACCGGCTCAGTACGAGGAAAATATTGGGCCAAAGATCACATCGAACGATGTTCCCTGTGATGTCCAATCTCCAGCAAAAGAAGTCAACTCTTTTTTTCCTTTAGAGGAAACTGTACCTATTTGCAAAGCTGGCAAGTCGAAAGTAGGGCTTCCTAGCCTTAACAATTCCCCTATGGTGAATCTAGAGAAATCTCTGGCATGATCCTACCTTCGGAAGGTCTTCTCCACAAAGCTGAAAGTAGTACGCCTCGATAGATGGCAACCTGGGGCACCCTCCTCGCCATGGGCCTAGACAAAATGGAGGTATCTGTATGCAAAAAAAGGAAAAGAAGTGAGGATGAAGTGGAGTCGTTTAGCCAAACTAAGAAAATGGGAATTTGGAACCAAATTTCCAAGGAAATAGTGCAGGTGGCACCAAATAATTGGTGCATTTCCGAAAGGGTATGGGCTGCTAATGAGGATATCTTGAAAGCTGCCCTTTTTCCTACATCGTATCTAAACACGTCCTCCATAATTCAGAACATCGAGAGCAAGAAGAAGGGGAAGACTTTCGGCTCTCAGAGATTAACCCTCATCCGAAAGGCGGCCCGTTGTAAGTTTTCCATGGAACGCTCGAGAATTGTGGTTGATGAAGTTGGCCTAATTGAACTAGGCATCGACCCCTTCGGTAAACAGATTACAAAACGCCGTCGATGTGTATCGATGACAACTTCTTCTTAAACGAAGAAGTTCAGGTCAGTGACGATGAGGATAAAGCTAAGGAAATGAAGATGGATACTCGTTTTATGGAGATGGGCCAGGACTCGGATGAGCCCCTGGAGGGTTATCCGGAAGATCAATGAGCTCCATGACGAGCCTGGTCTGTGACAGGAAGGGTCACAGATGCTTCAAGGTGCTTCTACCTTCCCCTTGGATCTTGATGCTTTCAGCTAAGGCCTGTGATCCAAGGTCATCGTGCTGTTTTAGTCCTTTTTTTCTTGTTTGTCGGATTGATTGTCCAAACCCTAGCAGGACGGTACGAGAATTCGCAGATTGTGTGTTTTTCCAGTTGTTGTTGTCAACTGGCTCTTACTGTGATAAGGACCATCCACGCCCGGAAGGAAGCCTACCTCTGGACAGAGCTCTCCGGTATTGTCAGTGGACGGTGATCAACAACAGGGGACAACGATCTAATTTTGGTTCTTGCCGGAAGAGTTTTGCGTTGCGGGTTTTGGCGGTGCTTCTCACTGTTCCGTGGTGGGGTGTTGCTTCTGTTTCGGATTGCTACTGGGAGGGTTTCTCAGTCATCCGTGCTCGTGGCCGTTGTTTGCATGGCCTGGTTACGTCTTTTTTTAGGTCTTTTGTCTCTTTCTTGTTGTTGTGTGGGGCCTGCGTGCCACCTGTTTCCCCGGTTGGGTGTAGGAGAAAGGATAATGGCGGCTGTTGGTGCTGCAGTTTCCTTTCCTTTTTTAGGTTTTCGGTTGTTTCCTTGCTTGTTGTTCCGGTTGGGTGTTTCACCCCTTGTTTTATCTAATGAAAGTCTTATTTGATAAAAAAAAATCAGTATAATAATACATTTAACCTTCAACGGTTAAAATGTTTTTTTTAAAGGTAGGAACAATTTTATTTAAGATAATCCGATTTAGATATGTGTTTCGTTAAAAAATCTCCTTAAATCTAGATGGAGGAGATACCCCGAAAATACCCCGACCTGAATTACTCAACCTGAAACTACCCGACCTAAAATTACCCGACCTGAAATGCATCCAACCTGAAATGCAACTGACCTGAAATGAACCCGACCTGAAGTGTATCCGAACCCGAATTAACCAGTCAATTATCTGCTTCGGACCCGACCTAAAATGGACCTGCACCCGACCCGAGTCGAGTCAAAACAAAAAAATGACCTGAAATGACATGTACCCGATTTTACCCGACCTGACAATACTCGACCTAAAACCCATCCGATTACCTGCTTTTACATCCCTAAGTACACCAGTCGGGAGCCAAAACTTACAAGGACAGTGAAAGCAAGCAAAACTAACATTGTACAATACAAAATGCTATTCCCAGGCCACTCTACAAATCAAGCAGACATAAACCCATGATGAAGCTCAAGACGCTGTACTGGTCCTAAGCAGCCAGGGGCGGATTTGTAATTGTGCAAGGTAGTGCAAGTGAACTACCATTAATTATAAAAAAAAAATTACTTTTACCTTAACTATTGCTTTACAGCTAGGCAAGAGTGGAAGAAGGTGCAGCAGCACACGTGAACTCCCATAATCCCATTTATGGTAAAAAAAAATTCTTTTAATAATTTTATTTATTTATTTTGAGAGTTGTCTTATTACCCAATTCCCCACGTAACTTCCCCTAAATAGTTAACTACATTTACACAACAAGGACGATTCTGTAATTTAATTTTTTTCCATAAAAAACTCATTTAACTTCTCTAGAATTGTAGACATTTTTTATGTACTAGTACTTTGTAATTTGAATTTCTTATAAATTTAGAATGTAGCTTTTGATGACTTATTTAATTTACTCTTGGCTTATATATTATTATATTAATTATCGGTTAGTGAACTACCAAATTTATATTTCTAGATCCGCCCCTGTTAAAGCAGCCGAAACCACAACATAAGGATAGTGCCTTCAATATTGCTTGATCTCGACTAAGTCGATGGCTAGAGCTATTCCCTTCTTTGCTAGACTATCGGCCAATTCGTTTTCCTCTTTAGAGATTAAGCTGATTTCTCAATTTAAATTTACACCTGAAGCTAAAATCTTTTGAACCATACCTTTAAACACTATTGGAGAAAGATGGACGTTGTTAATCCAGTGTACTACATTACTGCTATCGCACTCAATAATTACGTGCTGGGAAGAAAACCATGAGGAGTTTTTAAGCAATAAAAAATGTTAAACATATCAAATAATATGAACTATTTGAATTCAGACGTTACAAATTGACATGGTATTATTCGATACATTCTGATCCAGGTAATCTATTATTTTAATTTACAATTTTTAAGTATTTGAAATCTATATTATATTAAAAGTTTGACCGAGTTTAGTGTTACTAAACAGACACCAATCCAGTTGAAAATAACTAAGTCACTCTTTTTTTAGTAAGTAGAGATATTTACATTCTCAAAGCAAATGTCAAGATTCGAACTCATACAAGATGAGACAACATGAACATCATTGATCATTCGACCAATTATCGAATCTCCTAAATCACTCTTATTTAAAATATAGACTTAACTATAAAATAAGTACCCAAACTATGTCTTTTTTTTCAATATGTGCTTAAAGTATTTTTTAGTTGAAATAGGTGCCTAAAGTTTTATTTTTGATTGAAATGAGTGCCAAAGTAGGTGTCAAAGTTGACTTTAAAACGAGCCAAAAATAAAACTTTAGGCACCTATTTCAGCCAAAAAATAGTTTACACACCTATTTCAGCAAAAAAATAAAACTTTAGACACTTATTTCAGCCAAAAAATACTTTATACACCTATTACAAAAAAGAAACATAATTTGTGCATTTATTTTGAAGTTAAACCTAAAATGTATATATATTATTTCAACGGCATTTTATCTTTTTATTCTTTTATATAATTTTTAAATAAAACAAATTAAAAATTTTTTTTAGAATCTGGATTATATTCAACAACGAAATGAATACAAATGACTCACACCTTTTACAATAGAAATACAGTACTGAACAAAACAACAAAAATATAAAGGTGTGAAAGACGTTGATCATACCAAACCCAACATTGTCAGAAAAAATCTTCTGAAATAAAAATTCAGAAAAACTATACTTTGTCTTGAGTGCTCTTTGAATATAACAAAAATTCTTCCGCTACTTGATCTTGGCATGTCGGCACAACCACCAAAGGAATTTATAACATGTAGAGAACGATATCTTTCGTTGAAAAGCGCTAGTTGATACTCGTCACTCGAACGCGTAATTGTCAAAAGACAAACTACTGTCATGAAGACAGACAAAAACTGCTAATAAATAGACGAAAGAACTGCCACCAAGCAGACAAAAGAACTGCCATAAAAACAGATTTGAATAAAAATTCGACAAAGTAGACGAAAAACAAGAAACAAACTTGAAAAGAAAAGAAACATTCATCAGAAAAACAAATTAAAAGTTACTTCTTAAGGATTGATCACGAGACTAACAAATTTAAAAATATTTTATTAATTTAGAAATATTACCAACAACCTCGTTAAAAACTTCCCTTAACCAATTTAAATTTAAATATATGTAACTTATCACTCCATTATTCTTTTATATAATCTTTAAATAAGGAATGAACATAAGACTAACTAATTTAAAATAAATAATTTATCACTCTACCTAAAATTATTTATTGAAATTTTTTTGATAAATATATATTTTATATAAAAAAATTAGTGTGATAAATCTAATTTAAATTATTGAAGATTGAATTATTAGATTTTGTAATTCAACCGCCCATTTATTTTTAAGCTATTGCTTGAGTTCATACTCATTATTTTTAAAATTAGTAATATTTTTCAGTTGAATAAATTGAGAACATATTTTATTCTTAACGTAATTATGAAAATTAATAAATCCGACACCATCCCGGACAACAAATTGGTGTTGGTATCGGATTATTAGGGATGGCAACGGGGCGGGGCGGGTTTTTGGCCACCCCGAACCCGCCCCGACCTATAAAATACTATACCCGACCCCGCCCCGCCCCGAATTAAAATATTAATTTACCCGCCCCGATACAATAACCTTTAAACCCGACCCTGCCCCGACCCGCCCCGAAAAATTAAAAAATATTTTAATCTTCGTCGACGGTAAATCTTTGATTCGACCAATCTTCCACCACAATCACAAATTATGGTTTCAAGGGACTTCAAACTTATATAAAAAAATAAAATAAAACCAATTTTAAATTATCCACGTGTTAAACTACATATTTAAAAGAATAAACTTGAATCATTGACCGTTAGAATCGAGTATATTAAAACTTGAACAACATCTAACAAAACTTTACAAAATGTACGAACCAAAACAAAAACAAAAAATAGCTTAAAACACATAAAAGTGTTTAAATATAATGATATTTTTTATAAATATAATAAAAATATATATAAAAATATAAAAATATACCGGGGCAGGGCGGGGAATTTCTAGCAAATACCCGAACCCGCCCCGCCCCGACTTCATGCCTTTCCCGCCCCGCCCCGATCCCCGAAATTTTAGAAAAAATACCCGGTCGGGTCGGGTCGGGGCACCTCAGGTTGGGTCGGGGCCGGGTATTTTTGCCATCCCTACGGATTATACGAAGGATGGGTCTCTCGCACATAAGGCCGACAATTACCTATGGATGGTGATTCACCCAGCCCAACTAATCCAATTAAATGGACAAAAACCTGATAAAATGTAAGTTTGACCTATTT
Source organism: Hibiscus tridactylites (assembly GCA_958450335.1). Taxonomy (NCBI): domain Eukaryota; kingdom Viridiplantae; phylum Streptophyta; class Magnoliopsida; order Malvales; family Malvaceae; genus Hibiscus; species Hibiscus tridactylites. Next base: position 27,762,462 of record OY288267.1, on the reverse strand, counting down.
GAAGTGGACGGCGGATAAAACGGGTGATAAATTCAGATGAAATTTTTTTAACCCACCATTCGATCCGTCACCCGCCCCATCTATCGGTATAATATTAATTTTAAAAATTATTTTGAACCTTAAACTTTTTTAAGCTTTTGTTTATTATTGGGAAATGAGAATTTTGTTTATGTAGGTTCTGTTGTATGTAAGATTATTTGAAAAATTAGAACTTTAATAATAGTTGATTTTAATGTATTAAATATTAAAATTTTTAGTAAGATTTTACTTGTATTTTTAACTTTAATTTTTTAATAATAGAACCCATTTATGATCCGATACACCCGCCTCATTCGCGATTGATGGGTGGGGCGGATTTGGGTCAATGATCAAGCAGGTGGTGGGTGGGTTGGGTGACGATTTGAGATACGGATAATGGGGTGGGTGAAGCTCCAATCCACCCAAATCTGACCCGTTGCCAGCCCTACTCGCACATGATGATCGAAGATTGTTTCTAATCTATTGTTAATTCTGTTATATGAGTATATTTTATGTCCTAGAATTGATTATTAGCTTGAAATAAATCACATTTAATTGTATTAGTTGCATTTCATATGCAAAATTTGACAAGTGCTAAACTGAATTATCAATTTTTATTTTATCATTTTGTTTCCTTCTATTTTAAAAAGTCAATTCACTTATTTTGGCCAATTTAATATTATTTGGTCATCTCAACACTATTTTCAATTCTACAGACAAGTCCTCACGATAGGTATCAAAACCATTTAAGTTGGTTTCGAAACTTGGGCTCTAGTAGCCAAATTTAGCCTCCTAATTTCGAAATTTGGGGTCTGATTTCAGAACCTGTCTAGAGCAAAATGCCCACTGGTTTTGAAACCTGCTGCCTGGTTTTAAAACATGTTTGTAGATTCACAAAATCTTCACAATTGGAACACCATGATACCTTCCTAAACACACTCAAATCAATATCAAACATCACATACGACTTAAACGAGTATATCACAACAGTCATACATCGACATATCAACCAACAACCACTTCAATATAAAAGCGAAAGTATTGCGGCAACAAAGGAAATCCTATAAGAATGGTTTCTACCCAACATACTTATAATTTTCCAATATCCCCCAAAGCAAACATAATCTAAACATCAAAGGCCATTTACAAGTCTTATAAATCAACATAAACTTGCAATAAACCGGGAAGTTCAAAGACATACTTCCAAATCATTATTAAACTCTCATTGCCCTTAGTACGCATTAGTCTAATTTCAAAAACCATACTTGAGCAAACACACGTCTTGGAACTCTTTCTCTTGCCCTCTCGCTGCCTTGAAAAGCTATTTCTCTTCATTGTTGAAAAGGAGATAGCGTAAGCATAAATGCCTTGTGAGGATCTGTAACCCCCTCGACCCAGCCTAGCTACCAGGCCGCATCGAACGGGTTACACGGGGAAAACCAAAGAGAGACCCATTAAGGCTTCACTCTGATTAGCAGCCTTAAACTTTTCCCTTTTTATTCAATCTTGTCTAAAGGCCATTTTAAAACCTATGTGAGCAGACACACAACGGAAGATGCAAACGCGAACATGAACCAAGAAATACAGACTTTAGAGGTCAATTTTAACAATTTTACTACATGCCGTATCGATACCCCAAAGGTTGGTATCAATATGCTTTCTACGGTCAAACTCCCAAAGTCAACTTTAAGAGACCGTATTGATACCCTTCTAGGCTGGTATCGATACGCTCTCGATGGTCAAGCTCCCAAAGTCAAACCCAGGGACTGTATCGATACGCCTTAGGCCCGTACCGATACCTCAATTTCTCGCAAAAATCTCAGATTTCCAGTGACCAAAACAGGTATCGATACGCCCCATGTTGGGTCACGTCGGCAAAATTAATCCGACGTAATCCAGCCAGGATCCATGTACAAGAACGAATCCGGGGTGAAAAGATGAAGAGTTACCCTTTAGAACTATGGAAACTGGAAAACTGACGGTATGTCGGAATAACCACGTCAAATAAAACCGGAATCGTCACAGGTTCGCAACGACCTCTACGAAGTCCACCCGAACAAAACGATCAAAGTTTCCGCCTCCCTAACACTTAGAGATAAATTTCGACTGGTTTGAACACCTTCTAGGGAGAAGTCGAAATCCCTCCAGGGATTCCTGCGGGAGTCTAAAATCGACCAGAAGTTCAACCGGGACTTGCAATCGAGCAAGGAACCTTCAGGGATTTGCCAGGGGGCAAGTAGAACACCAGAAAAATATCGAACAACTTCTCTGAGAGCTTTCTGGGATATGTCGAATTCCAGTGGGGAATTCCTAGGGGTGTTGTCGAAATCTTCAAGAGGAGGAAGAAGGATGATTTGGTTGCCAGCCCTTGCCCCTTTAAATAGTATTCAGAGACTAATATACATTATATTTAATAATATTAAATGAAATATATATATATTTAATTATGTAGAATCTTATTCTACATAAAACATGGATTTAAATATACATTATATTTAATCCATATATATATATTTATTATATAGAATCTCATTCTATCTTTACTTGGATTTAAATATATATTTTTAATTACGTGGAATATAATTCTACATAAACTTGGAATTAAATATACATTATATAAATTCCAAATATATATTTAAATTTCTAGAATCTTATTCTATAATATTTAAGTCTCTAAATATTTTCCATACTCTAAATAATATTTGATAAACATAATATTTATCCAATATTATTCCCATTTAAGGGAGTTGCCGATTTCCCTTATCCCATAGGGGTTTTTCGGCAACCTCCCCAAAATAGGGAGTATGATTTCCAATTTTTGTTCGTTTCATTCGAAGGGTGTGACCCTTGTAGGTTCATGCAACGTTAGCAGGAAAATTAGAACTGTTCTAATTTTACAAACAATGAGTGGCATCTAGCAATACATCATTGCTACCTAAGTTGCATGAAGTCATGGTTTGACTTTCCTAATTCCTGAATAAACTTCCTTTATGTATTTCATCCTTTTGTCCTTTATATCTTAGATGAACACAAGTCATGTGTTAGTCACACTTGCTTTATCCATCTAGTGTTTCTTGATGTCTTGAGTAGATTATGGTAAATGAATCTTTATGATATCTCATATCATAATATTCGAGCATGGTCATGCATTTTTCTAATCTCACTCAATCAAGTGGCCGAAGATATTTCTCCCATTATGTAGGAGGGATAAATCCTTTCTTGATCAACCATATTTCACTACATAAGTCATCACGTATCCAATTATCAGTCTTTATAATGTAGTCAGTTACGACACACGTTTGACTATGTCAAAATACGTAAATCTTTATGTTGAAATCATGTTGATCTCAAGTTTGAGGATTATACATATGTTTATCATGAGAAATGTTGTGACTGTCACATAATTACCCAAGAAACATGCTCATAGCGGGTCAATCCAGTATGTTATTCTCTAACAAATACTTATGTGTTGATTTTGACATCTCTATGTCAATGACAACGCTTGTCATCAACCATATATTGGTCTTTATATATTATCAATGTCCATACCCGTAATAATATTCGACTAAGGATCCTATTTAACAATAATCGTATTATTGTATGGACATTATTATCTAATGGTTAGTTTGATGCACAGAAACATACCAAATGATAATAACGGCAATGCCATTACTTGATAAATCTAGTAAAATAGTATGTCTATTCAATCATCATATGATTGGTCTTTGGGCATACTCCAACAATCTCCCACTAGCACTAAGACCAATCATCCTCGTATCTAATACAATATGGCTTAGTGTAACTAACATGCTTATGTTGTGTCAAAAGGTTTGTCAGGGAGTTGACAAAGTTATCAACTTTGTGCTTATGTTGCATACTTTCACATCTCCAAGATGTAAGTACTTTAGAATATGTTTGGATTTATTGATGAGATCTGGGTTTTATTTGCTTACGCAAAGGTTCCATCATAACAGAGTTATGTAGCATCTAATATGCTGGGAACAACCCTTAGTTTAGAAGTGAACTCTTTAGATCCAAACAACCTTCTTTATTGCTATGTCGACTGTAATACATTACGCAAAGGTTCCATCATAACAGAGTTATGTAGCATCTAATATGCTAGGAACAACCCTTAGTTTAGAAGTGAACCCTTTAGATCCAAACATCCTTCTTTATTGCTATGTCGACTGTAATACATTCAGCCTATGTTGTAGAGTTAGATACTGTCTCATGTTGCTAACTCGCAGTATCTTTTATTAATGTAAAACAGATTGCGATCTTTAGTTCCTTTTGATGAGTATGTCATCTACATACAATACTTAGGAAAGTAACAATGCTCCCACTAGCTCTTTTGAAAACAAGACTCCCTTTTGTTTTTAGATAAACCAAACCTTTTGATCGTATCTTCTGAAACGAATATCCCAAATTCGAGAAGCTTGCCTTAGTCTACGGATAGACTTTGTAGCTTACATACCTTCCAAGTGTTTACTGGAGTGACAAAACCTTCTGGATGTGTCATGTACACATCTGTTTCAAGTTTTCCCTTAGGAAAGTGGTTTTGACATTCCTTTATTTGATTCCATAATCATCGTATGTAACTACTTGCAAGTGAGATTAAGATGGATTAAAATAGCTACAAGGAAGATGCTTTATCATATTCTATACTATGAAGTTTGTCGAATACTTTTAGTGACGAATCATCCTTTGTATGTTTTATCATCCATGTCGGTTTTTCCTTTTTGAAAAACTCATCCATACCTCATGGCTCTTAGCCATTTATCGAATTTTGGGCTCACCATTGCTTTCTGATAAGACCTAGTCTTTATCTTGATCCGAAAAGAAGAGTGTTTCCATGTACGGATAGTGAGAAATCCATATTTCTCAAGTAGATGGTATTCTCTTAAGGATCAATACAATGGTTGTGTTTTGTTCCAATGTTCCTTCATCATTTGTGGAACATTCTCAATCTTTGGTTCATAAATTTGTTGTCTAAAATTTCTTCAAATTCCAAATTCCATTCTTTTTTCCTTTTGTGAGAGGTAATCTCTTTCGAGAGAAACTCTCGTTTGAGCAACAAACATTTTGTTCTCGTTGAAAAATGAAATCCCTTAGTGATATGTATCCTCTTTCAAGATAAACTATCGTTTGAGCAACAAATATTTTGTTCTCGTTAAAGTTGAAGAAATAATATCCCTTTGTGAGAATTAATCTCTTTCAAGATAAACTCTCGTTTGAGAAACAAACGCTTTGTTCTCGTTAGGATAAACAACAAATGGAGTTTTTAAGGTTCGAACTTTGTAAACATTTTAACATGTAAGTAACCTTAAAACTTCAAAGGTATTCTAGAACAATTCGTAGTCCATATCTTATATGGCGTTCCGAACCAAGTTAAAAAAACGATTAAGTATGAGAGTTGTTTTTCTAGTGTGTAAAGAAGTCGAAAATGACTTGTTCTGAATCAAAACATGTCTAACATATTTGATTCCCTTTCAAAGACTTTTCGTTCCACTTGTAGATTTAATTATGGGACAATCCCATATTCTTTGAAAGTTCATCAAACTTTAAGTATTCTTGAATTTGATCTCATCAAATTACCTTAATACTTTTACGAGTTTGAGATTAGTCATTTATTTTATTTATCTTATAAATATTATTGATTTGATTAGTTTAAAGATCATTGATTCGTTGTGCCATAAGAGATTAAAAAAATAACATTTATTTAAATAATCTCAAAATTAAAATATCTTGTCCTTACAAGATAACTAAAACTTAGGTACAAAATAATAATCTTAAAAACTAAAACAAATCTATTTAAGCAAAAACACGTCCTAATGGATGATGTAGCAACTCTTGCTTTATTTCCATTCGCAGGTCCATGTTTATTCTTATGCCTTCTCTTTAGAAGCCTCTGAGGTTGATGCCTCACTCGTTTTTGCTTTCTTGACTTCTTGTAGGTGTGTGGGGCAGTTTCTCTTCTAATGTTTGGTCTTGCCGCAATGGAAACATTTTCCATCCTTCTTGATTCCCTTCTTAGGTTTCAATGTCTCATTTCCATCGGTTTTGGTCTTACCATCACCTTTAGACTTTGCTGCCGATTTACTTTTCTTCTTGCCCTTGCGGACCATCAGAACACTCATTAAAACAAGATAGACATTCTACAAGGCAAGGTTCAACATGGCAAGATTCGTAAACCAAGATTCATAAAGAAAACCATCATACTCAACATTCACAAAAATGTCAAAAGCCAAACCAAGGCATGTTTCAACATGCTAAGAGGCATTACAAGCCATACATAACCAAACAAACTTGTCGAAAGCAAAGAGACATATTAACAACCCTTTAAACCAAAAGGTTCTATCCCATTGCTTAGTACTATTTATTGAAGTCTAAGAACCATACTTGAGCAAATCAACCCCTTGGATTTTCCCTTGTTCCCCGAGCTACTCCGAAAGTCTACGGACCTGCATTGTTGAAAAAAAGAGCGTAAGCATTTAAGCTTAGTGTGCGGTGCTCAAATAGTAGCTACAACAATGCAATTTTAAAACCATAGTTTGCTTGAAACCAAAAACCAAATCCAAATCATTTCCCCCATGCTTGAACACATAACAACATGCATTTAACCTCTTTTGCATTTACCGAATGCATCCACAAGCCACAAGCATACCTCATCCTCATTCTCATCATACATACCACGTAACCAACTACATGCATAAGCATAAATGGAGATGAACGATAAAACATGTTCAACATGAAAATTTAGAGCACCATGGGTATATTGACATTTAACACTTTTACTCGGATATGCAGATAGTTCTCAAAACCACTAGACACTTCCGGTGGAATCTCACGTCACTGTAATAATCCTTTGTGGAATTTAGCATCACTAAGGCCACACGCGACTTTTGCCTCAAGTGCACTATCACCCTATTGGTCGACCAACTATATCCGATAATAAGATTTCGTATTGTCAATAACCCACAAAACCAACACTTACCTCGTGTTCTCATAGTCACAACCATAACCAACATGGGATCAATTAAAGCAATTATATGCATAACATAAGGATATTCATGCAAACTTGCACTGTGGAAATCATCCATAACACATAGTAGAATTTGTCGAAAATAAAGACTAAAATGCTTAAAACCTACTCTTGAGCTTAGATTGGCTTATTAAGCTCAATCTAAACCCCCAAAACATATCCTTAACCAAGTTAAGGCTTAGAAAACATTTCCACTCACCAGCCAACACACCAACGATAGCCGAAACACCGATTCAAGCCTCTGAACTACCTGGTCTCGCATTCGATGTGCCCAACTCAATTTCCTCTACTTTTAGGCAACCCAAAATAGAACATTAGGATGCTAATATACTTGTAACCCAACAACAACTCAGAATCTAACTTCTTGCAACAAAACACATTGATTCAAACCTAAAATTCAACCAAAACCTTACCAATTTCGTTCTAACTAAACCCCAAACTAAACCCATCAATTTTAAACATCAAAACACATCAAATATCATCTAGAAACACCCCCAACAACTAAGGAACCAACAACCACGAAATCAACCCAAAGCCAAGCCAAAAACTCCATATTTTCAACTCAAAAATCCTATTTTTGACTAATTTCGGGTTTCCCATTATTAAGCCAATATTCTGACATGTTTAACCACCCAAAACTTAGCTTAAAACACATGTAAACCCATGGATAATCAATCCCATGAAAATCAAGTGAAAATACACATTTTCCAACCCAAAACCAAAATAAAATATAATAGGTTTAGAAGGAAGATTTCATTGATGACAAGTCAAATAAGTAAAAACCAAAGTAAATGAGAAGTTACCTTGTAATCCTTGACGAAAGGAAAGGTTTTGGATTGAAGGGAGGAAACAGACGTGAAAAACTCTTTGTTCAAAATGAATATGATAGCATTTTGTGAAAAATGGTTTTTGATTCAAAATACCCTTTTTAATTTCATTTGGGAAAATTCCTCTTTTCCCATTCAAAAACTTCTTTTTTTCCCAAATAGACTTCAAAAACTATTTTATTAGAAAAAGGGTCCCTGAAATTAGACCTAACCAACTGACTAACCCAAACCGAACTTGAATCGAATCTGATTATCTTTCGGACCCTAAACTCGGGCGTTACAACTCTCCCACACTTAAATAATTTTGTCCTCGAAATTTACCTGACGGAAAGAGATACGGAAACTACTTCTTCATGTCATCTTTCCTCTCTCAAGTGACTTCTTCCACCCCTCGATGTCGCCATTTTACCTTGACCAACTCAATGGTCCTACCACGCAACACTTTGTAGTCTGAAGCCAAAACCTCACCTAGTTCTTCATCGTAGGTCAAATCTAGATTCAATACTATCTATTCGATTGGCATAACATGTGACGGATCTGATCTATACCTCCGAAGCATCGAAACATGAAAGACATCATGAATCTTTTCTAACTCGGACAACAATCTCAACCTATAAGCAACAGGACCAATTCGCTCAACTATCTCATACGAACCAATGAATCTTGGACTCAGCTTACCCTTCCTACCAAATCTCATCACCTTCTTCCAAGGTGAGACTCTCAAGAACACTTTGTCGCCCACGACATACTCTATCTCTCTTCTTTTCAAATCGACATAAGACTTCTGTCTATCTGAAGCTACCTTCAAACGGTCACATATCAACTGCACTTTCTCGGTAGTACCCTTAAGCATATCAGGCAAGAGTATCAATTTTTTCCTGCTTCGGCCCAATAAACATGTATTCTACATTTTCTACCATACAGAGCTTCATAAGGTGCCATCTGAATACTCGCTTGATAACTGTTATTGTATGCAAACTCTACAAACGGTAGATGCTTCTCCCACAAACCCTGAAATTCAATAATGCAACATCTCAACATGTCTTCCAACACTTGTACAACTCTCTCCGACTGACCATCGGTCTGACGATGATACGAAGTGTTGAAGTTCAATCGAGTTCCCATAGCACTATGCAAACTCTCCCAAAATCTAGCTGTGAATCTCGAATCTCTGTCTAACACTATAGACTTCGGTACACCACGCAATCTCACAATCTCACTGATATACAAATCGGCCAACTTATCTAAGGTATAAGTAGTGTGAACAACCAAGAAGTGTGCACATTTCGTAAAACGGTCAACGATCACCCAAACCGAATTCTTCTTAGAAGGTGTCAACGGTAAACCTGATACGAAATCCATGGTAATTCTCTCCCACTTCTACTCGGGAATTCTCAACGGTTGTAACAAATCTGAAGGAAACTGATGTTCGGCCTTTACTCACTGACAAACCATACACTTACTCACAAACTCGACAACATCTTTCTTCAAACCAACCAGAAGTACTCATCTTTCAAATCACGATACATCTTCATACTTCCCAGATGCATAGCAAACGGACTACTATGTGCTTCGGTTAGAATGATGCGTCTCAACTCAACATCTTCCGGAACAACTACTCTACTTTTGAAACACATGATTCTATCACTACTAAAATAGAAATATGTCTGTTTACCCTTCGCTATGTCTTGCACGTGAGATGCTAATGATCTATCTTGCAACTGTTTCTCTTGGATCAACTGAATCAACGAAGGTTTAACTTGCAATTCGGCCACCAAACCACCATCTTGAGACAAGCTTAGCTTAGCAAACATAGCTCGTAACTCGACTGCCACTTTCCTACTCAAAGCATCGACCACTACATTAGCTTTACCCGGATGGTACTGAATCGTGAGATCATAGTCCTTAAGTAATTCTAGCCATCTACGCTGTCTAAGCTTCAACTCCCTTTGCGTCATAAGATACTTCAAACTCTTGTGATCTGTATACACCGTACATTTCTCGCCATACAAGTAATGTCTCTAAATCTTCAAGGCAAACACTACTGCAGCTAACTCTATATCATGAGTAGGGTAGTTTCATTCGTGAACTTTGAATTGCCTAAAAGCATATGCTACCACTCTTCCCTCTTGCATCAAAACACAACCTAAGCCAACATACGAAGCATCACTATAAATCTGTCAAAGCTAGAGCATTCGTCAAAGCTTCTTTCTATTTCTCAAAAGGCTTGTTGTCTTGCATCTGACCACTCAAATCTGTCACCTTTCTGTAACAATTTAGTCAAGGGAGCAACCACTTTAGAGAATCCATCTACAAGCCTTCGGTAGTAACCAACTAAACCTAAGAAGCTACGGATTTCTGATACAGATTTTGGTTGTTTCCAACTTACAACTACTTCTATTTTCTTAAGATCAACTCAGATTCCCTCGGCTAATACAATATGACCTAGGAAGACTACTTCCCTGATCCAAAACTCACATTTGCTCAACTTGGCATATACCTGATTATTAAGCAAGGTCTGTAGCACTAACCGCAAATGCTTATCATGGTCTTCCTCGGTATGTGAATACACCAAAATATCATCTATGAACACCACTACAAACTGATCCAAATATGCATGAAACACCCTATTCATCATATCCATAAAAGTTATCGGTGCGTTTGTTAAACCAAAGGGCATCACTAAAAATTCATAATGTCCATAACGAGTGGGGAAAGCTGTCTTTGGTACATCTTGACCTCTTACCTTCAACTGATAGTAACCAGATCTCAAATCTATCTTCGAAAACACTGAAGCACCTCTCAACTGATCAAACATGTCCTCAATCCTCGGCAAAGGATATTTGTTCTTCACTGTCAACTTATTCAACTGCCTATAATCTATGCACATTCTCAAACTACCATATTTTTCTTTACAAACAAAATCGGTGCACCCCAAGGTGAAATACTAGATCTAACGAAACCTCGGTCTAGTAGTTCCTAAAGCTGTGTCTTCAACTCTTTCAGCTCTTTAGGAGCCATTCGATACGGAGCAATCGATACTGGAGCAGAATAAACATAAGTCTCTATAGCAAACTCCACATCTCTATCAGGCGGCAAACCAGACAATTCTTTCGGAAATACCTCGGGAAATTCACAAACAATTCTGATTTCTTGTGGTCGTGCCTCACTCATATTTGGATTCATAACATAGGCCAAGTATGACTGACAACCAACATCCATTAACTTCCGAGCCTCTAAAGCTAAAACAACATTGGACAAGAACCTAACGTTCTCGCCCATTACTACTACCTCATAATCATCTGACAGCCTCAAAGACACACACTTTGTCTCGAAATTTTCCCTAGCCCTATGTTCCACGAGCCAATCCATGCCCAAAATTACATCAATACCATAAAACGACAATTCCATCATATCCACGGGAAAAACATGACCTTGAACCATCAAAGGACATATTCTGTACATCTTTCTAACTACAACTGTCTCACCAAAAGAACTCGTGACACTCATACCCACATCTAAAATATCAACCGAAATATCTAACAACTTCGTATGCTCACTCAATATATATGAATGTGTAGAGCCAAAATCAATCAAAGAAAGCAAAGTCAAAGACTATAACGAGAAATTACCTACAATCACGTCTGCGTCATTCCTGTCCTCACGATGCGCATACACTCTAGTCGGTCCACCTCTCTCGAGCTGAACTGCCACAACATGAGCTACATTCCTCTAACCATCATTCCTTGGCTGAAAGTTACCTCGACCGCACCCACGACCTCTCTCATGCTCGATAGCTCGTGTAGGAGCCTGTCCATCCCTAGCTGGATGTGGAAAATCACGCTTCAAGTGAGCTCGAGACCCGCAGTTTCAACATGAGCCATAAGTTCCCCAACACTCGCCAAAATGACGTCTACCACACTTGGCACACTAAGCAGTATGATTTTCAGCCCCTTGACCGTGATGGGCTCACCCCGAATTACCAACTCCACGCCTACGATCAAGATGGGGTCTCCTATCCTTGTGCCTCTTGGCACTATCTCTATCCCACTCGGCGGACCTTTTCCCTAAACTAGATTCACCTCTACGATCATCAAATCCCAAAGACTGTTCAATGTCCTTAGCCCTAGTGACCAATACATCAAAATCCGTATAGTCAGAAGCCAACATGTAGGTCTTCACCTCCTTGATCAAACCATATCGAAAACGCTCACATTGTTCCCTCTTAGTAGGAACCAACTCAGAAGCGTACTAACTAAGATGTACGAATTATACCTCATACTCGGACACGATCATGCTACCCTGAACTAGAGCCATGAACTCTCTCTTCTTCTCGTCTAGGTATCGAGGACCTAGATACTTATTACGAAAAACAGCCCTAAAGAATTCCCAAGTAACCTCGGCCTCTGGCATACTCGTTGTGATGGTTGTCCACCAAGTATAGGCATATCTTTGAAGGAAAGAGACGATGCAACCTAGCTTATGTGCATCAGAGCACTCCATCTGTCCCAAAATACGAACTGTGCTCTCAAACCATGCCTCTGAACCCCCAAGTGACAATCCCCGAAACTCGACTCCACCCAAGCTACAAAGTCGTTCTAACGGTAGACCAGAACCTGCACCCTGAGACGGTTCTGCAACCCGAACACCTGCTAAAGCTGTCTGAATAGCCCTGGCTATAGCCTGAATCAACAGATTCACATCAATGCCAACATGTCCCTGACCAACCTGGGGTCCAACACCTCCGACATTTACTCCACCACCACCCGGAGGATGAGGAAGCAAGTTCTCCCCTTGCACACCCTCAACGTTCTCAATCCGCTCAACCCTCAGATTATTTATTTTGGGCCTCCCCCTCGGTCTCACCATGCTAACAGATGCAAAACTAAACAATGAAAACAACAAGTGAAATGATTTGGGGTCACTAAGGAATAATGTCCAAGGTGCTCAACTCTTTAAACTTAAAACCACTTACAATAATAGTATAGTAGCAATGGGTTCCTTTAACTATCTCTCAACCAACACAAAAGAAAGCCATAAGCATGCTTACAATCACCGTGCATCACAACCAACAACCATACACAATAAGACTTACCTAACTTAGCTTTCGGCTTTGCGGAAACTCAGCAAACCTAGGCTCTGATACCAACAAGTGTAACCCCCTCGACCCGGCCTAGCCACCAGGCCGCATCGAACGGGTTACATGGGGAAAACTGAAGAGAAACCCGTTAAGGCTTCACTCCGATTAGCAACCCTGAACTTTTCCTTTTTTAATTTAATATTGTCTAAAGGCCATTTTAAAACCTATGTGAGTAGGCACAAAACGAAAGATGCAAACACGAACATGAACCAAGAAATACAGACTTTAGAGGTCAATTTTAACAATTTCACTACATGTCGTATCGATACCCCAAAGGCTGGTATCGATACGCCTTCTACGGTCAAACCCCAAAGTCAACTTTAAAAGACGTTATCGATACCCTCTTAGGCTGGTATCAATACGCCCTTGATGGTCAAGCTCCTAGAGTCAACACCAAGGACCGTGTCGATACGCCTAAGGCCCGTACCAATACCCTAATTTCTCACCAAAATCTTAGATTTCCAGTGACCAAAATAGGTATTGGTACGCCCCCCACGTAACGTTACGTTAGGCTTAAAATAGGGGACTGTATCAATACTGCCCTCGAGCATATCGATATCCCACGCCCAGAAAATAGAGTTTTTCAAGTTTAAACACGAGGATGCCAGCACAAAACACACTAAGAAGCATTCATTCATCTCATAGACACACATACCACTTAAGGTAACCATAAACACTCATTAAAACAAGATAGACATTCTACAAGGCAAGATTCAACATGGAAAGATTCGTAAACCAAGAATCATAAAGAAAACCATCATACTCAACATTCACAAAAATGTCAAAAGCCAAACCAAGGCATGTTTCAATATGCTAAGAGGCATTACAAGCCATACATAACCAAACAAACTTGTCTAAAGAAAAGAGACATATCAACAACCCCTTAAACCAAAAGGTTCTATCCCATTGCTTAATACTATTTATTGAAGTCTAAGAACCATACTTGGGCAAATCAACCCCTTGAATTTTCCCTTGTTCCCTGAGCTGCTTTGAAAGTCTACGGACTTGCATTGTTGGAAAAATGAGCGTAAGCATTTAAGCTTAGTGAGCGGTGCTCAAACAATAGCTACAACAATCCAGTTTTAAAACCATGGTTTGCTTGAAACCAAAAACCATTTCGAAATCATTTCCCCCAGGCTTGAACACATAATGTAACACCCCTCACCCGGTTACGAGCGAGCGATGTTACTATTCAGGTGATGGACAGATTCATACATGTCAACACATCAAACATACAATTATATGAGATTCAATTCATACTTAACAAGCATCAAAGCAAACAATCATATAATCATTTATCCAATAACAAGATCATAAATACATATAGGTGAGCCAATTTAAAACTTTTCTAACATGAATCTTATATTCATGTTGCAAATGCATATTAACAAGCCTAACTAACATACATGTATTCAATCAAACTCATGAACATTTGATTCAAGTATACCAATGCTTCTTATTCGAATACTTAGGACAATCAAATATTATCTATATACATATCTTAGTTCATATTACAACACAACCATACAAATACATATAACAACTTTCAAACAACCTAAATCATATACAATAGTATTCGAAATCAGCATTCATTATATTCTAATATTCTATTACCATTCGAACTATACAAATCATCCAACAACAATTCTAGATGCAACCTTCCTAATTCAAATAAAGATAACATACTTATACATATTCAACCATTCAAATCCATCAAGGGCATGAACCATATAAATGATACTCAAATTCATATCAAGCTTAGTTAACTTCAAACATAGTTCATTCATATCATCATATCCATATTTACATAAACATTCATCAAGTCATTACGTAATATAACATGTCTTAGTTTTATACAAACCAAACTTAACAATTACATGTTCCATAATGCATGACAAACTAACTTAGACTATGCCACCAACTAGGAGACTAAGCAAGATTATATCATACTTGTTCTTGGCTTGCGAAGCTCTCGGAACAAAACGGATGGCTTTCGGATATCAACGAACCTGTTATTTTGGAAGAAGGAAACAAAGAGAGTGATAAGTACACATAATGTACTTAGTGAGGCAGCCCTAAACTTTACTAGTTTCAATCTTTTAAAGTCTTATTCAATCTTTAAAGTTACTTAGCTAGGCTTAGCACGTATTGGAATACCTAACTAGCCTATCAAAACCAAGTTAACAAAGCTATTTTCATGTACTAACCAATAGGGCAGCAAGTATTTACATGTACAATGACTTATTGGGCAGCAACCATTTCATTTAAAACATACCAATTTGGGCAGCAAACTACATGTACATTTCATACCAAATTGGACAGCAAGCAACATATACAATTCAAGCCAAGTTTGGGCAGCAAGCACATGTACAATTCAAGCTAAATTGGACAACAAACAACATGTAATCTCATTATCATCTTGGCAGCAACATTTCATAGTTTCACATCACAACATAGTTCATTTTAAATCTCAACCAAGTACACATATTCATTCCATATCATAAGGGTTAATATCCAACTTGTTCATTTAAACATATATCATTGTTCTAATCATGTTTTGCCTTGGATGATTAATGAAATAGGTAATCAAGTCTTCATGTATCATGTAACTTTAGATACTCAAAGTATCAATTTCTCATTTCAACTTATAACAGAGGATGCATAGGCATCAATGGTGACTTACCACCATTCAATTATCAAGGTGACTAACCACCTTATCAGGTTTATAGGTGACTAACCACCATCCTGTAACAAAGATCAGAGGAGCTCAATGACTCTAAGGCATGCCCTTCTACCTATAGACATTAATCAAACCAAGGACTTTACTTATCTTTCTTTATTAACAATAGCATTTTACTTGTTTATCAAACACATATCACAAAGTCATGTACACATTCAATCATGTTTACATTGTGCACATTCAAGCCATGCTCAATCAAATTTCCAACAAGCATTTAGCATCATTTCAATCATATAACCATCTTCAAACAGTAGCTAAATCATCCATTAATTCAATTCAAGTGGCTCAAACAACTCATGTCACAAAGCAACCCATATAGACATCAACTAGCATATCTAGATAGCATCATATACCTAGTTCATAGTTCATTCCTTTAGTCCTTCTTCCTTAGCATTTTAAATTTACCAATCCATTATTAAGTTCATTACATGCTTCATTATAAACCATCCAAGAAACATAAACACATTGGTTGAGACACTAATCTCAACCCTAAACTAGCTACACTCACAAATACTTCCAAGCTTAGTTGTTATCCTTGATGATGATTCCTTTCCCCCTTCTCTTTGCTTGATCACTCCTTGAATCTTCTTGAAATTCTTCACCAATGTGATCTTAAAACATAAAATATCATATACAATATCCATTAGTAATTAATTCAAACATATAAATTCATTTACTTAAGCATAATCACCTAGACAAATGAATCTGCCCCCTAAACTGACAGTTTGAGTAACCTCTACTAAACTGGCCATATCTTTTTACTCACAACTCCAAATAAGGAGTTATTTACCATTTTAGAAAGCTTATAAACACACCTTTACAACCATGTATGGCACATAATTTTATCATTTCCCAGTTAATACAGTTTTACATTTGAAAACAGGACAATTTCAGGGCCTAATCTGTCCAAGCTTAACCTAGTGACTTTAGTGCATTTAAATCCTATATTTCACAATTCATTTGATTCTAATCTATTAACCACATTAACCTACATGTATTAACATAACAATGAAGTTCTAACATCTTTAAAAACAGAGCATTGAAGTCCTCAATTTATCAATTTCCACAAAACAGTCCCCTTTAATCCTTTAATAATCCTACATGTGATCTAAATGCATTTAATCTACCAATTGAGACTTAATTCAAGCTTGGCCTTTTAATTTTTATTCATTCCATGACTCCCCTGTTTCAAGCATAAATTTTCATAATTTATTAACATCATTTTGAACCCTAAACATTTCGAATTTCACAATTTAGTCCAGCAGATTCCAAATTCATTCAGTTTCAGTCCAGTCAACTTCTAACAACAATTCAGAGACCTATACTTAACATTTTCGTGCAATTCTTACCTCTATCTCATGTAAAATTTTGTCCTCTACAACTTTGTATAAGAACACTTTTTCCAGAAATGACTCTAACATGCTCAATTTTCCAGATTTCCGAAAGGTATCTATAATTAAAAATTCTGGGCAGATTCATTCTAAGTTCATGTTCATTTTAAATTTTCCAGAAATTTAGCTATTCTAACATGAACCCAGCTACCTATCATCAATATAAAACATCTAGCAACACATTTCCAGCAGCAATTCACAACCAAATCAACAATACAACCCTAAAACTCAAAATAGAATCGGTTAAACACAAAGTTACTTACTTGTACACTAGATGAACATGCATGCAATTGTTCTTAATTTTTCCAGCACCTATCTTCAGTTCACAGCTCCCTCTCTCACTCTATACTTAGTTTCAGTTGTTAGAATGAATGAAGAAGATGGATGCATGTGAGAAGGAAGTGGTTTACACTTGTTTATTTCCTAATTTCTAATGCTGCCCGATTATGGTCCTTGCAAGGACACATGGCTGACTTCATTACCATGTTTTCCCACTATGTTAATTATATTTATTTTATATGATCATATTAGTTATCAGCCATGTATATTAGTATATAATTTAATCTAATATTAATCTATTATAATTTTAAAGTATACATGTATATAATTTAATTCCCACTAACATATCTTTATAATTTATATTATAAAGTTGATCCAATATTAATTTTCCACTATCTAATACATATGTAACATACATGTATCACATGTTAAATTATATTACTTGTAAGTCTATATATGATCGTACATATTGTTTTAAATCCCGTTGTAATTTAATAGGACATAGCTTATGTGGTTTCATTTCAATCTTAATTAAATTATATGATGTTTACATTTTCTTTGTTATTTTTCTACTGTTCCATCTAGGGTGATTTTAGGGTGTTACAACTCCTCCCCCCTTAAAGAAAATTCGTCCTCGAATTTTACCTGAACCGAACAGATGAGGATATTGCTTCTTCATCGTGTCCTCAGGTTCCCATGTCGCTTCTTCGACATTGTGATTCCTCCAAAGAACTTTGACGAGAGGAACACTTTTATTTCGAAGTCTCTTGACTTCTCGATCAAGGATTTGAACAGACTCTTCTTCGTATGAAAGATCAGGATTGAGTTCAACTTCTTCAGGCTCAAGAACGTGAGATGGATCAGATCGATATCTTCTGAGCATTGAGACGTGGAAGACATTGTGTATTTTATCGAACTCGGGAGGAAGAGCGAGTCGATAAGCTACATGACCAATTCTTTCAACTACTTCAAATGGTCCGATAAACCGAGGACTTAGCTTGCCTCTTTTGCCGAATCGGAATACTTTCTTCCACGGGGAGACTTTAAGAAACACTTTATCTCCTACTTGATGTTGAATGTCTCTACGTTTCAGATCGGCGTAAGACTTTTGGCGATCGAAAGCTTGCTTCAATCGAGAATGAATGATTTGAACTTGTTCTTCGGTTTCCCGAAGCAATTGTGGTCCCAAAACTTTATTATCACTGAGTTCAGACCAACATAAAGGTGTTCGACATCTTCTGCCATACAACGCTTCAAAAGGAGCCATTTGAATTGAAGATTGGAAGCTATTGTTGTAGGCGAATTCTACCAAAGGTAGCGATTTCTCCCAGTTCTTTCCGAAGTCAATGATACAAGCTCTGAGCATGTCTTCGAGAATTTGAATTACTCGGTCAGATTGACCATCACTTTGCGGATGGAAAGCTGTGCTAAGATTCAGTTTGGTTCCGAGAGCTTTATGTAGAGTCTTCCAAAATCGAGCTGTGAATCGGGGATCTCGATCGGAGACTATTGAGATTGGAACTCCATGTAAACGAATTACTTCTCGGATGTATAATTCAGCCAAGGCTTCAAGACTGAGATTCATTCTCACTGGAATGAAGTGTGCTGACTTGGTCAAACGATCAACGATCACCCAGATAGTGTCACACTTTCTTGGCGAACAAGGAAGACCGGTTACGAAATCCATTGTGATCCGTTCCCATTTCCATTGCGGAAATTTGAGAGGTTGGAGCAAACCAGTAGGGACTTGGTGCTCGGCTTTAACCCGTTGGCAGTTCAAACATTTTGCTACAGAGTCGTTGATAGCCGTTTTCATTCCTGGCCACCAATACAAGGGCTTGAGATCCTTGTACATCTTAACTGATCCAGGGTGGATCGAAAAAGAACTTTGGTGCGCTTCTTGTAGGATTTCATCCTGTAATTCTTTGTTATTAGGGACACATATACGATCTTTGAAGTATAGAAGAGCGTTCGACTTAACAGAGAAGTCAGGATTAGACTCAAGCTTAGAATTGATTTTCTGAAGTTCCGAATCAATTTGTTGAAGTTCTTTGATCCTGGTGATCAGAGTAGATTGAACTTGAAGTTCATTCAGATAATTCTGAGCCTTGCATAGCCGGAAATGAGCGTTGATAGCCAAAGAAGCTACGAATAAACAAATTGAAGACGTTACTTAGGTTACAAAATTTCATTTGAAGGATTTCTTGCTAAACAAGAAAGTGTTCAAATTCTTCCTTAACTATCAAGAATGAATTTGAATGATCACTTTAAATTTGAAGATTGAATGTTTTCGAATTTTCGAGGATTTCGAGTAACTTACAGAGGTTCGGTTTTCGACTCAGAGCGTCGGCAACAACATTGGCTTTTCCGGGATGATAATCGATGGTCAGGTCGTAGTCTTTGAGCAACTCTAACCATCTTCTTTGTCTAAGGTTCAGATCTTTTTGAGTGAGTAAATACTTCAGGCTTTTGTGATCAGTGAACAACTTGCATCTTTCACCGTACAAGTAGTGTCTCCAAATTTTGAGCGCGAACACAATGGCTGCAAGCTCGAGATCGTGAGTAGGATAATTCAATTCGTGTTGCTTCAGTTGCCGGGATGCGTATGCAATCACATTGCCTTCTTGCATCAGAACACAACCTAGGCCTGAGTGTGATGCATCGCTGTACACTATGAATTCTTTGCCCGATTCGGGTTGAATAAGAACAGGAGCGTGTGTCAAAGTTTGCTTGAGTTGATCAAAACTTCGTTGTTGTTTTTCTGACCACTCAAAGTTTACATCCTTTCGGAGGAGTTTGGTTAATGGTGCGGCAATAGTGGAAAATCCTTTCACAAATCTTCGGTAATAGCCGGCTAATCCGAGAAAACTTCGGACTTCGCTCACATTTCTCGGAGGTCTCCAATCAAGAATAGCTTGAACTTTCTTGGAGTCGACTTTGATTCCTTCGGCAGAAATGATGTGTCCGAGGAATGAAACTTCAGATAACCAAAACTCACACTTAGTGAATTTGGCAAACAATTGGTGATCTCGGAGCGTCTGAAGCACAATCCGAAGATGATCAGCATGTTCTTCCTTGTTCCGAGAGTATACAAGGATGTCGTCAATGAAAACAACTACGAACTTGTCAAGATAAGGCTTGAATACTCGATTCATGAGGTCCATGAACGCAGCAGGGGCATTCGTTAAACCGAATGGCATTACTAGGAACTCGTAATGTCCATATCGAGTTCGGAAAGCTGTTTTGGGCACATCTTCTTCTTTTACTCTCATTTGATAGTAACCGGACCGAAGATCAATCTTAGAGAACACGGCTGCGTGTTTGAGTTGATCGCACAAATCTTCGATTCTCGGTAGCGGATACTTGTTCTTGATGGTTACTTTATTAAGTTGTCGGTAATCGATACAAAGTCGCATCGTACCGTCCTTCTTTTTCACGAATAGTACAGGAGCACCCTAGGGAGAGATGCTAGGTCGGATGAATCCTTTATCCTCGAGTTCTTGAATTTGCTTCTTTAGTTCTTTGAGTTCAACAGGTGCCATCCGATAAGGTGTAATGGACACAGGATTAGTTCCAGGTTGGACTTCGATCTTGAATTCAACTTCCCGAGTTGGAGGAAGGCCAGGGAGTTCCTCGGGAAAAACATCGGAAAATTCAGATACAACAGGCATTTCAAGTAAACCGAAATCAAGCTCGTCTTGCAGTGCCATAGAGGCAAAAATAGAGATCGATTTCTTGTCTATCAATAGAATGGATTCTTTTCCTAAACCCCGTAAATATAACCTACGATTTTGACAGTCTACCCAGGCTTCATGTTTTCCCAACCAATCTAGTCCTAAAACTAGATCAAATTCACATTTGGGTAATACATATAGATTACAAGGAAAGGGTACATTTCGAATTGTTATCCGACAGTCTTTACAAATCAAATTTATAGGCATACTACCTCCTATAGGGTTCGAAACAATTAGCCCAGTTTGTACAGTTTCAGGTTTCAATTTAAGTTCATCTAATAAGTATGAGCATATAAATGAATGGGTTGATCCCGAATCTATCAATGCGTAAACAAGTTTAAGGTTAAGTTTAACCGTACCCGTAATGACATCGGGAGACTCTTCTTCTTCCTTGCCACGAATGTGATAGACACGAGCTGGGGCTCGGGACTCCTGATAAGTGGTGGCTTTTGATTGGGCAGCCTTGCCTTTCCCGGGATTGTTCGACTGAACTTGTCTCGGATGTTTGCCTCGGCTAGACAGCACAGAACTTTGGTTAGCCGATCGAACAAAAGATTGATCATTTCTTTTTGGACAGTCTCGGATGTAATGATCGTCAGCACCACAAGCATCACATAGGTTCGCCTGGGCTCGACATTGGCCAAAGTGATTCTTCTGACAAAATTTGCAAACAGGAGGTCTGTCGACATTTCCAATACTGTTGACGGAAACAACCGGAGTAGCCATCTTGTTGGAGTGTTGGGGTTGGAAATTATTCCGAGTAGATGGTATATAGGTGGAGGATGATTCCTTCTGATGTTTCGGCTTCTTAGACCACCGAGACTTGTCGTCACTCTTCCGCTTCTTATCAGTTCGGAATCCACTCTTACGTTTCTCGGCATTCCGCATCTTAGATTCAGTGGCGATGGCCCGATTCACAAGGATTTGAAAATCCGAAATGTCAAGTGCTGTGAACATCGGACTCAATTCATCACTTAGCCCGTCGATGAACATTCGGCATTTATCTTTCTCGGTCTTGATGTACTCCGAGCCATACTTGCAGTATTTGCAAAAATCGGCAACATATTGTTCAATCGGCCGATTGGCCTGTTTCAAATGTATGAACTTCTTCCTCCGATCAGCAAGGTATTGTTCGTTAATATATTTCTTTTTGAATTCATCAACGAAGAATTTCCATGTAACTGACTCAGCATGGGCAGTCAGAGTTGTGGTTTCCCACCAACTTAGAGCTTCTTCGGCTAGAAGTGCAATCGCACATTCAAGTTTATGTTCATCCGAACATTGAAGTTGACGAGTTAAGATTTGAGTGGTTCTTTCGAGCCAGTTCTCATCTTCTTCCGACTTTTCCTCGTTTTCACCGGTGAATGTAGTTGCTCGATGTTGCGCGAGCTTGTCGATAGGGGCTCGACTCGGGGCAGCAACCACCGGAGTCGGTTGTTCTCGTCGGATGTTCATTACTAATTGATCGAACATCTCCTTCATACTTAGGAGACATTCCCGCTGAGCACTCTGAACAGTCGGAATTGTCGGAGTTGTCTGATTAGGTTTAGGGAGTGGAGTCGGTTCTCGCGGTTCCGATCTTCTCGGAGGGTCCGCTTGCTCGAGAGGATTAGATTGTCCCGGAGCGTTGGTTTTCATCCTAACGCTACCATCCTCGTTAGATGATTCCCGAGGACTTCCATTATCACGAGCCAAACGTGATTCGGACATTCTAATAAGATTTAAGAAAAGATCGAAGTTAGAGAGCGCAATCGCAAGCAGTTCGATATAAAACTCCTAGGTGGCATAGTTTAACCTATATGATGCAATAGACCCGATTTAGTCCGAGAATCGACTAAACCGAAGCTCTGATACCAATTTATGTAACACCCCTCACCCGGTTACGAGCGAGCGATGTTACTATTCGGGTGATGGACAGATTCATACATGTCAACACATCAAACATACAATTATATGAGATTCAATTCATACTTAACAAGCATCAAAGCAAACAATCATATAATCATTTATCCAATAACAAGATCATAAATACATATAGGTGAGCCAATTTAAAACTTTTCTAACATGAATCTTATATTCATGTTGCAAATGCATATTAACAAGCCTAACTAACATACATGTATTCAATCAAACTCATGAACATTTGATTCAAGTATACCAATGCTTCTTATTCGAATACTTAGGACAATCAAATATTATCTATATACATATCTTAGTTCATATTACAACACAACCATACAAATACATATAACAACTTTCAAACAACCTAAATCATATACAATAGTATTCGAAATCAGCATTCATTATATTCTAATATTCTATTACCATTCGAACTATACAAATCATCCAACAACAATTCTAGATGCAACCTTCCTAATTCAAATAAAGATAACATACTTATACATATTCAACCATTCAAATCCATCAAGGGCATGAACCATATAAATGATACTCAAATTCATATCAAGCTTAGTTAACTTCAAACATAGTTCATTCATATCATCATATCCATATTTACATAAACATTCATCAAGTCATTACGTAATATAACATGTCTTAGTTTTATACAAACCAAACTTAACAATTACATGTTCCATAATGCATGACAAACTAACTTAGACTATGCCACCAACTAGGAGACTAAGCAAGATTATATCATACTTGTTCTTGGCTTGCGAAGCTCTCGGAACAAAACGGATGGCTTTCGGATATCAACGAACCTGTTATTTTGGAAGAAGGAAACAAAGAGAGTGATAAGTACACATAATGTACTTAGTGAGGCAGCCCTAAACTTTACTAGTTTCAATCTTTTAAAGTCTTATTCAATCTTTAAAGTTACTTAGCTAGGCTTAGCACGTATTGGAATACCTAACTAGCCTATCAAAACCAAGTTAACAAAGCTATTTTCATGTACTAACCAATAGGGCAGCAAGTATTTACATGTACAATGACTTATTGGGCAGCAACCATTTCATTTAAAACATACCAATTTGGGCAGCAAACTACATGTACATTTCATACCAAATTGGACAGCAAGCAACATATACAATTCAAGCCAAGTTTGGGCAGCAAGCACATGTACAATTCAAGCTAAATTGGACAACAAACAACATGTAATCTCATTATCATCTTGGCAGCAACATTTCATAGTTTCACATCACAACATAGTTCATTTTAAATCTCAACCAAGTACACATATTCATTCCATATCATAAGGGTTAATATCCAACTTGTTCATTTAAACATATATCATTGTTCTAATCATGTTTTGCCTTGGATGATTAATGAAATAGGTAATCAAGTCTTCATGTATCATGTAACTTTAGATACTCAAAGTATCAATTTCTCATTTCAACTTATAACAGAGGATGCATAGGCATCAATGGTGACTTACCACCATTCAATTATCAAGGTGACTAACCACCTTATCAGGTTTATAGGTGACTAACCACCATCCTGTAACAAAGATCAGAGGAGCTCAATGATTCTAAGGCATGCCCTTCTACCTATAGACATTAATCAAACCAAGGACTTTACTTATCTTTCTTTATTAACAATAGCATTTTACTTGTTTATCAAACACATATCACAAAGTCATGTACACATTCAATCATGTTTACATTGTGCACATTCAAGCCATGCTCAATCAAATTTCCAACAAGCATTTAGCATCATTTCAATCATATAACCATCTTCAAACAGTAGCTAAATCATCCATTAATTCAATTCAAGTGGCTCAAACAACTCATGTCACAAAGCAACCCATATAGACATCAACTAGCATATCTAGATAGCATCATATACCTAGTTCATAGTTCATTCCTTTAGTCCTTCTTCCTTAGCATTTTAAATTTACCAATCCATTATTAAGTTCATTACATGCTTCATTATAAACCATCCAAGAAACATAAACACATTGGTTGAGACACTAATCTCAACCCTAAACTAGCTACACTCACAAATACTTCCAAGCTTAGTTGTTATCCTTGATGATGATTCCTTTCCCCCTTCTCTTTGCTTGATCACTCCTTGAATCTTCTTGAAATTCTTCACCAATGTGATCTTAAAACATAAAATATCATATACAATATCCATTAGTAATTAATTCAAACATATAAATTCATTTACTTAAGCATAATCACCTAGACAAGTGAATCTGCCCCCTAAACTGACAGTTTGAGTAACCTCTACTAAACTGGCCATATCTTTTTACTCACAACACCAAATAAGGAGTTCTTTACCATTTTAGAAAGCTTATAAACACACCTTTACAACCATGTATGGCACATAATTTTATCATTTCCCAGTTAATACAGTTTTACATTTGAAAACAGGACAATTTCAGGGCCTAATCTGTCCAAGCTTAACCTAGTGACTTTAGTGCATTTAAATCCTATATTTCACAATTCATTTGATTCTAATCTATTAACCACATTAACCTACATGTATTAACATAACAATGAAGTTCTAACATCTTTAAAAACAGAGCATTGAAGTCCTCAATTTATCAATTTCCACAAAACAGTCCCCTTTAATCCTTTAATAATCCTACATGTGATCTAAATGCATTTAATCTACCAATTGAGACTTAATTCAAGCTTGGCCTTTTAATTTTTATTCATTCCATGACTCCCCTGTTTCAAGCATAAATTTTCATAATTTATTAACATCATTTTGAACCCTAAACATTTCGAATTTCACAATTTAGTCCAGCAGATTCCAAATTCATTCAGTTTCAGTCCAGTCAACTTCTAACAACAATTCAGAGACCTATACTTAACATTTTCGTGCAATTCTTACCTCTATCTCATGTAAAATTTTGTCCTCTACAACTTTGTATAAGAACACTTTTTCCAGAAATGACTCTAACATGCTCAATTTTCCAGATTTCCGAAAGGTATCTATAATTAAAAATTCTGGGCAGATTCATTCTAAGTTCATGTTCATTTTAAATTTTCCAGAAATTTAGCTATTCTAACATGAACCCAGCTACCTATCATCAATATAAAACATCTAGCAACACATTTCCAGCAGCAATTCACAACCAAATCAACAATACAACCCTAAAACTCAAAATAGAATCGGTTAAACACAAAGTTACTTACTTGTACACTAGATGAACATGCATGCAATTGTTCTTAATTTTTCCAGCACCTATCTTCAGTTCACAGCTCCCTCTCTCACTCTATACTTAGTTTCAGTTGTTAGAATGAATGAAGAAGATGGATGCATGTGAGAAGGAAGTGGTTTACACTTGTTTATTTCCTAATTTCTAATGCTGCCCGATTATGGTCCTTGCAAGGACACATGGCTGACTTCATTACCATGTTTTCCCACTATGTTAATTATATTTATTTTATATGATCATATTAGTTATCAGCCATGTATATTAGTATATAATTTAATCTAATATTAATCTATTATAATTTTAAAGTATACATGTATATAATTTAATTCCCACTAACATATCTTTATAATTTATATTATAAAGTTGATCCAATATTAATTTTCCACTATCTAATACATATGTAACATACATGTATCACATGTTAAATTATATTACTTGTAAGTCTATATATGATCGTACATATTGTTTTAAATCCCGTTGTAATTTAATAGGACATAGCTTATGTGGTTTCATTTCAATCTTAATTAAATTATATGATGTTTACATTTTCTTTGTTATTTTTCTACTGTTCCATCTAGGGTGATTTTAGGGTGTTACAACTCCTCCCCCCTTAAAGAAAATTCGTCCTCGAATTTTACCTGAACCGAACAGATGAGGATATTGCTTCTTCATCGTGTCCTCAGGTTCCCATGTCGCTTCTTCGACATTGTGATTCCTCCAAAGAACTTTGACGAGAGGAACACTTTTATTTCGAAGTCTCTTGACTTCTCGATCAAGGATTTGAACAGACTCTTCTTCGTATGAAAGATCAGGATTGAGTTCAACTTCTTCAGGCTCAAGAACGTGAGATGGATCAGATCGATATCTTCTGAGCATTGAGACGTGGAAGACATTGTGTATTTTATCGAACTCGGGAGGAAGAGCGAGTCGATAAGCTACATGACCAATTCTTTCAACTACTTCAAATGGTCCGATAAACCGAGGACTTAGCTTGCCTCTTTTGCCGAATCGGAATACTTTCTTCCACGGGGAGACTTTAAGAAACACTTTATCTCCTACTTGATGTTGAATGTCTCTACGTTTCAGATCGGCGTAAGACTTTTGGCGATCGAAAGCTTGCTTCAATCGAGAATGAATGATTTGAACTTGTTCTTCGGTTTCCCGAAGCAATTGTGGTCCCAAAACTTTATTATCACTGAGTTCAGACCAACATAAAGGTGTTCGACATCTTCTGCCATACAACGCTTCAAAAGGAGCCATTTGAATTGAAGATTGGAAGCTATTGTTGTAGGCGAATTCTACCAAAGGTAGCGATTTCTCCCAGTTCTTTCCGAAGTCAATGATACAAGCTCTGAGCATGTCTTCGAGAATTTGAATTACTCGGTCAGATTGACCATCACTTTGCGGATGGAAAGCTGTGCTAAGATTCAGTTTGGTTCCGAGAGCTTTATGTAGAGTCTTCCAAAATCGAGCTGTGAATCGGGGATCTCGATCGGAGACTATTGAGATTGGAACTCCATGTAAACGAATTACTTCTCGGATGTATAATTCAGCCAAGGCTTCAAGACTGAGATTCATTCTCACTGGAATGAAGTGTGCTGACTTGGTCAAACGATCAACGATCACCCAGATAGTGTCACACTTTCTTGGCGAACAAGGAAGACCGGTTACGAAATCCATTGTGATCCGTTCCCATTTCCATTGCGGAAATTTGAGAGGTTGGAGCAAACCAGTAGGGACTTGGTGCTCGGCTTTAACCCGTTGGCAGTTCAAACATTTTGCTACAGAGTCGTTGATAGCCGTTTTCATTCCTGGCCACCAATACAAGGGCTTGAGATCCTTGTACATCTTAACTGATCCAGGGTGGATCGAAAAAGAACTTTGGTGCGCTTCTTGTAGGATTTCATCCTGTAATTCTTTGTTATTAGGGACACATATACGATCTTTGAAGTATAGAAGAGCGTTCGACTTAACAGAGAAGTCAGGATTAGACTCAAGCTTAGAATTGATTTTCTGAAGTTCCGAATCAATTTGTTGAAGTTCTTTGATCCTGGTGATCAGAGTAGATTGAACTTGAAGTTCATTCAGATAATTCTGAGCCTTGCATAGCCGGAAATGAGCGTTGATAGCCAAAGAAGCTACGAATAAACAAATTGAAGACGTTACTTAGGTTACAAAATTTCATTTGAAGGATTTCTTGCTAAACAAGAAAGTGTTCAAATTCTTCCTTAACTATCAAGAATGAATTTGAATGATCACTTTAAATTTGAAGATTGAATGTTTTCGAATTTTCGAGGATTTCGAGTAACTTACAGAGGTTCGGTTTTCGACTCAGAGCGTCGGCAACAACATTGGCTTTTCCGGGATGATAATCGATGGTCAGGTCGTAGTCTTTGAGCAACTCTAACCATCTTCTTTGTCTAAGGTTCAGATCTTTTTGAGTGAGTAAATACTTCAGGCTTTTGTGATCAGTGAACAACTTGCATCTTTCACCGTACAAGTAGTGTCTCCAAATTTTGAGCGCGAACACAATGGCTGCAAGCTCGAGATCGTGAGTAGGATAATTCAATTCGTGTTGCTTCAGTTGCCGGGATGCGTATGCAATCACATTGCCTTCTTGCATCAGAACACAACCTAGGCCTGAGTGTGATGCATCGCTGTACACTATGAATTCTTTGCCCGATTCGGGTTGAATAAGAACAGGAGCGTGTGTCAAAGTTTGCTTGAGTTGATCAAAACTTCGTTGTTGTTTTTCTGACCACTCAAAGTTTACATCCTTTCGGAGGAGTTTGGTTAATGGTGCGGCAATAGTGGAAAATCCTTTCACAAATCTTCGGTAATAGCCGGCTAATCCGAGAAAACTTCGGACTTCGCTCACATTTCTCGGAGGTCTCCAATCAAGAATAGCTTGAACTTTCTTGGAGTCGACTTTGATTCCTTCGGCAGAAATGATGTGTCCGAGGAATGAAACTTCAGATAACCAAAACTCACACTTAGTGAATTTGGCAAACAATTGGTGATCTCGGAGCGTCTGAAGCACAATCCGAAGATGATCAGCATGTTCTTCCTTGTTCCGAGAGTATACAAGGATGTCGTCAATGAAAACAACTACGAACTTGTCAAGATAAGGCTTGAATACTCGATTCATGAGGTCCATGAACGCAGCAGGGGCATTCGTTAAACCGAATGGCATTACTAGGAACTCGTAATGTCCATATCGAGTTCGGAAAGCTGTTTTGGGCACATCTTCTTCTTTTACTCTCATTTGATAGTAACCGGACCGAAGATCAATCTTAGAGAACACGGCTGCGTGTTTGAGTTGATCGCACAAATCTTCGATTCTCGGTAGCGGATACTTGTTCTTGATGGTTACTTTATTAAGTTGTCGGTAATCGATACAAAGTCGCATCGTACCGTCCTTCTTTTTCACGAATAGTACAGGAGCACCCTAGGGAGAGATGCTAGGTCGGATGAATCCTTTATCCTCGAGTTCTTGAATTTGCTTCTTTAGTTCTTTGAGTTCAACAGGTGCCATCCGATAAGGTGTAATGGACACAGGATTAGTTCCAGGTTGGACTTCGATCTTGAATTCAACTTCCCGAGTTGGAGGAAGGCCAGGGAGTTCCTCGGGAAAAACATCGGAAAATTCAGATACAACAGGCATTTCAAGTAAACCGAAATCAAGCTCGTCTTGCAGTGCCATAGAGGCAAAAATAGAGATCGATTTCTTGTCTATCAATAGAATGGATTCTTTTCCTAAACCCCGTAAATATAACCTACGATTTTGACAGTCTACCCAGGCTTCATGTTTTCCCAACCAATCTAGTCCTAAAACTAGATCAAATTCACATTTGGGTAATACATATAGATTACAAGGAAAGGGTACATTTCGAATTGTTATCCGACAGTCTTTACAAATCAAATTTATAGGCATACTACCTCCTATAGGGTTCGAAACAATTAGCCCAGTTTGTACAGTTTCAGGTTTCAATTTAAGTTCATCTAATAAGTATGAGCATATAAATGAATGGGTTGATCCCGAATCTATCAATGCGTAAACAAGTTTAAGGTTAAGTTTAACCGTACCCGTAATGACATCGGGAGACTCTTCTTCTTCCTTGCCACGAATGTGATAGACACGAGCTGGGGCTCGGGACTCCTGATAAGTGGTGGCTTTTGATTGGGCAGCCTTGCCTTTCCCGGGATTGTTCGACTGAACTTGTCTCGGATGTTTGCCTCGGCTAGACAGCACAGAACTTTGGTTAGCCGATCGAACAAAAGATTGATCATTTCTTTTTGGACAGTCTCGGATGTAATGATCGTCAGCACCACAAGCATCACATAGGTTCGCCTGGGCTCGACATTGGCCAAAGTGATTCTTCTGACAAAATTTGCAAACAGGAGGTCTGTCGACATTTCCAATACTGTTGACGGAAACAACCGGAGTAGCCATCTTGTTGGAGTGTTGGGGTTGGAAATTATTCCGAGTAGATGGTATATAGGTGGAGGATGATTCCTTCTGATGTTTCGGCTTCTTAGACCACCGAGACTTGTCGTCACTCTTCCGCTTCTTATCAGTTCGGAATCCACTCTTACGTTTCTCGGCATTCCGCATCTTAGATTCAGTGGCGATGGCCCGATTCACAAGGATTTGAAAATCCGAAATGTCAAGTGCTGTGAACATCGGACTCAATTCATCACTTAGCCCGTCGATGAACATTCGGCATTTATCTTTCTCGGTCTTGATGTACTCCGAGCCATACTTGCAGTATTTGCAAAAATCGGCAACATATTGTTCAATCGGCCGATTGGCCTGTTTCAAATGTATGAACTTCTTCCTCCGATCAGCAAGGTATTGTTCGTTAATATATTTCTTTTTGAATTCATCA
The DNA here is from genome assembly GCA_958450335.1 of Hibiscus tridactylites. Taxonomy (NCBI): domain Eukaryota; kingdom Viridiplantae; phylum Streptophyta; class Magnoliopsida; order Malvales; family Malvaceae; genus Hibiscus; species Hibiscus tridactylites. The sequence continues at coordinate 27,731,274 of OY288267.1, read as the reverse complement.
ACGAAGAATTTCCATGTAACTGACTCAGCATGGGCAGTCAGAGTTGTGGTTTCCCACCAACTTAGAGCTTCTTCGGCTAGAAGTGCAATCGCACATTCAAGTTTATGTTCATCCGAACATTGAAGTTGACGAGTTAAGATTTGAGTGGTTCTTTCGAGCCAGTTCTCAGCTTCTTCCGACTTTTCCTCGTTTTCACCGGTGAATGTAGTTGCTCGATGTTGCGCGAGCTTGTCGATAGGGGCTCGACTCGGGGCAGCAACCACCGGAGTCGGTTGTTCTCGTCGGATGTTCATTACTAATTGATCGAACATCTCCTTCATACTTAGGAGACATTCCCGCTGAGCACTCTGAACAGTCGGAATTGTCGGAGTTGTCTGATTAGGTTTAGGGAGTGGAGTCGGTTCTCGCGGTTCCGATCTTCTCGGAGGGTCCGCTTGCTCGAGAGGATTAGATTGTCCCGGAGCGTTGGTTTTCATCCTAACGCTACCATCCTCGTTAGATGATTCCCGAGGACTTCCATTATCACGAGCCAAACGTGATTCGGACATTCTAATAAGATTTAAGAAAAGATCGAAGTTAGAGAGCGCAATCGCAAGCAGTTCGATATAAAACTCCTAGGTGGCATAGTTTAACCTATATGATGCAATAGACCCGATTTAGTCCGAGAATCGACTAAACCGAAGCTCTGATACCAATTTATGTAACACCCCTCACCCGGTTACGAGCGAGCGATGTTACTATTCGGGTGATGGACAGATTCATACATGTCAACACATCAAACATACAATTATATGAGATTCAATTCATACTTAACAAGCATCAAAGCAAACAATCATATAATCATTTATCCAATAACAAGATCATAAATACATATAGGTGAGCCAATTTAAAACTTTTCTAACATGAATCTTATATTCATGTTGCAAATGCATATTAACAAGCCTAACTAACATACATGTATTCAATCAAACTCATGAACATTTGATTCAAGTATACCAATGCTTCTTATTCGAATACTTAGGACAATCAAATATTATCTATATACATATCTTAGTTCATATTACAACACAACCATACAAATACATATAACAACTTTCAAACAACCTAAATCATATACAATAGTATTCGAAATCAGCATTCATTATATTCTAATATTCTATTACCATTCGAACTATACAAATCATCCAACAACAATTCTAGATGCAACCTTCCTAATTCAAATAAAGATAACATACTTATACATATTCAACCATTCAAATCCATCAAGGGCATGAACCATATAAATGATACTCAAATTCATATCAAGCTTAGTTAACTTCAAACATAGTTCATTCATATCATCATATCCATATTTACATAAACATTCATCAAGTCATTACGTAATATAACATGTCTTAGTTTTATACAAACCAAACTTAACAATTACATGTTCCATAATGCATGACAAACTAACTTAGACTATGCCACCAACTAGGAGACTAAGCAAGATTATATCATACTTGTTCTTGGCTTGCGAAGCTCTCGGAACAAAACGGATGGCTTTCGGATATCAACGAACCTGTTATTTTGGAAGAAGGAAACAAAGAGAGTGATAAGTACACATAATGTACTTAGTGAGGCAGCCCTAAACTTTACTAGTTTCAATCTTTTAAAGTCTTATTCAATCTTTAAAGTTACTTAGCTAGGCTTAGCACGTATTGGAATACCTAACTAGCCTATCAAAACCAAGTTAACAAAGCTATTTTCATGTACTAACCAATAGGGCAGCAAGTATTTACATGTACAATGACTTATTGGGCAGCAACCATTTCATTTAAAACATACCAATTTGGGCAGCAAACTACATGTACATTTCATACCAAATTGGACAGCAAGCAACATATACAATTCAAGCCAAGTTTGGGCAGCAAGCACATGTACAATTCAAGCTAAATTGGACAACAAACAACATGTAATCTCATTATCATCTTGGCAGCAACATTTCATAGTTTCACATCACAACATAGTTCATTTTAAATCTCAACCAAGTACACATATTCATTCCATATCATAAGGGTTAATATCCAACTTGTTCATTTAAACATATATCATTGTTCTAATCATGTTTTGCCTTGGATGATTAATGAAATAGGTAATCAAGTCTTCATGTATCATGTAACTTTAGATACTCAAAGTATCAATTTCTCATTTCAACTTATAACAGAGGATGCATAGGCATCAATGGTGACTTACCACCATTCAATTATCAAGGTGACTAACCACCTTATCAGGTTTATAGGTGACTAACCACCATCCTGTAACAAAGATCAGAGGAGCTCAATGATTCTAAGGCATGCCCTTCTACCTATAGACATTAATCAAACCAAGGACTTTACTTATCTTTCTTTATTAACAATAGCATTTTACTTGTTTATCAAACACATATCACAAAGTCATGTACACATTCAATCATGTTTACATTGTGCACATTCAAGCCATGCTCAATCAAATTTCCAACAAGCATTTAGCATCATTTCAATCATATAACCATCTTCAAACAGTAGCTAAATCATCCATTAATTCAATTCAAGTGGCTCAAACAACTCATGTCACAAAGCAACCCATATAGACATCAACTAGCATATCTAGATAGCATCATATACCTAGTTCATAGTTCATTCCTTTAGTCCTTCTTCCTTAGCATTTTAAATTTACCAATCCATTATTAAGTTCATTACATGCTTCATTATAAACCATCCAAGAAACATAAACACATTGGTTGAGACACTAATCTCAACCCTAAACTAGCTACACTCACAAATACTTCCAAGCTTAGTTGTTATCCTTGATGATGATTCCTTTCCCCCTTCTCTTTGCTTGATCACTCCTTGAATCTTCTTGAAATTCTTCACCAATGTGATCTTAAAACATAAAATATCATATACAATATCCATTAGTAATTAATTCAAACATATAAATTCATTTACTTAAGCATAATCACCTAGACAAGTGAATCTGCCCCCTAAACTGACAGTTTGAGTAACCTCTACTAAACTGGCCATATCTTTTTACTCACAACACCAAATAAGGAGTTCTTTACCATTTTAGAAAGCTTATAAACACACCTTTACAACCATGTATGGCACATAATTTTATCATTTCCCAGTTAATACAGTTTTACATTTGAAAACAGGACAATTTCAGGGCCTAATCTGTCCAAGCTTAACCTAGTGACTTTAGTGCATTTAAATCCTATATTTCACAATTCATTTGATTCTAATCTATTAACCACATTAACCTACATGTATTAACATAACAATGAAGTTCTAACATATTTAAAAACAGAGCATTGAAGTCCTCAATTTATCAATTTCCACAAAACAGTCCCCTTTAATCCTTTAATAATCCTACATGTGATCTAAATGCATTTAATCTACCAATTGAGACTTAATTCAAGCTTGGCCTTTTAATTTTTATTCATTCCATGACTCCCCTGTTTCAAGCATAAATTTTCATAATTTATTAACATCATTTTGAACCCTAAACATTTCGAATTTCACAATTTAGTCCAGCAGATTCCAAATTCATTCAGTTTCAGTCCAGTCAACTTCTAACAACAATTCAGAGACCTATACTTAACATTTTCGTGCAATTCTTACCTCTATCTCATGTAAAATTTTGTTCTCTACAACTTTGTATAAAAATACATTTTCCAGAAATGACTCTAACATGCTCAATTTTCCAGATTTCCGAAAGGTATCTATAATTAAAAATTCTGGGCAGATTCATTCTAAGTTCATGTTCATTTTAAATTTTCCAGAAATTTAGCTATTCTAACATGAACCCAGCTACCTATCATCAATATAAAACATCTAGCAACACATTTCCAGCAGCAATTCACAACCAAATCAACAATACAACCCTAAAACTCAAAATAGAATCGGTTAAACACAAAGTTACTTACTTGTACACTAGATGAACATGCATGCAATTGTTCTTAATTTTTCCAGCACCTATCTTCAGTTCACAGCTCCCTCTCTCACTCTATACTCAGTTTCAGTTGTTAGAATGAATGAAGAAGATGGATTCATGTGAGAAGGAAGTGGTTTACACTTGTTTATTTCCTAATTTCTAATGCTGCCCGATTATGGTCCTTGCAAGGACACATGGCTGACTTCATTACCATGTTTTCCCACTATGTTAATTATATTTATTTTATATGATCATATTAGTTATCAGCCATGTATATTAGTATATAATTTAATCTAATATTAATCTATTATAATTTTAAAGTATACATGTATATAATTTAATTCCCACTAACATGTCTTTATAATTTATATTATAAAGTTGATCCAATATTAATTTTCCACTATCTAATACATATGTAACATACATGTATCACATGTTAAATTATATTACTTGTAAGTCTATATATGATCGTACATATTGTTTTAAATCCCGTTGTAATTTAATAGGACATAGCTTATGTGGTTTCATTTCAATCTTAATTAAATTATATGATGTTTACATTTTCTTTGTTATTTTTCTACTGTTCCAACTAGGGTGATTTTAGGGTGTTACACATAACAACATGCATTTAACCACTTGTGCATTTACTGAATGCATTCACAAGCCACAAGCTTACCTCATGCTCATTCTCATCATATATACCACGTAACCAACTACATGCATAAGCATAAATGGAAATGAACGATAAAACATGTTCAACATAAGAATTTAGAACACAATGAGTATATTGACATTTAACACTTTTACTCGGTTATACAAATAGTTCTCAAAACCACTAGATACTTCAGGTGGAATCTCACATCACCGTACTCACTCATCTAGTAAAACATAGTTTCGGGTGGAATCTCACATAACCGTAGTCATCCTTTGTGGAATTTAGCATCACTAAGGCCACGCGCGACTTTTGCCTCAAGTGCACTCTCATCCTATTGGTTGACCAACTATATCAGCTAATAAGATTTCATGTTGTCAATAGCCCACCAAACCAACACTTACCTCGTGTTCTCATAGTCACAACCATAACCAACATGGGATCAATTAAAGCAATCATATGCATAACACAATGATATTCATGGCAAACATGCACTATGGAAATCATCCATAACACATAGTAGAATTTATCGAAAACAAAGACTGAAATGCTTAAAACTTACTCTTGAGCTTAGATTGGCTTATCAAGCTCAATCTAAACCTCCGTAACATATCCTTAACCAAGTTATGACTTAGAAAACGTTTCCACTCCCCAGCCAGCCAACACACCAACGATAGCCGAAACACTGATTCAAGCCTCCGAACTACCCGGTCTCGCGTCCAATGTGCCCAATTCAATTTCCTCTACTTCTAGGAAACCCAAAACAGAACATTAGGATGCTAATATACTTGTAAACCATCAGCAACTCGCAATCTAACTTCTTGCAACAAAACACATTGATTCAAACCAAAATTCACCCAAAATCTCTCTAATTTCGTTCTAACTAAACCCCAAACTGAACCCATCGATTTCAAACATCAAAACACATATAATATCATCTAGAAACATCCCCCAACAACTAAGGAACCAACAACCACGAAATCAACCCAAAGTCAAGCCAAAAACTCTATATTTTCAACTCAAAAATCCTATTTTTGACCAATTTCGGGTTTCCCAATAATAAGCCAATATTCCAACATGTTTAACCACCCAAAACTTAGCTTAAAACACATGTAAAACCATGGATAGTCAATCCCACGAAAATCAAGTGAAAATAACTATTTTCCAACCCAAAACCAAAATGAAATATAATGGGTTTAAAAGGGAGATTTCATTGATGACAAGTCAAAAAGTAAAAACCAAAGTAAATGAGAAGTTACCTTGCAATCCTTGACGATAGAAAATGATTTGGATTGAAGGGAGGAAACCAACATGAAAAATCCTTTGTTCAAAATGAAGATAATAGCATTTTATGAAAAATGGCCTTTTGATTCAAAATACCCTTTTTAATTTCATTTGGGAAAATTCCTCTTTTCCCATTCAAAAACTTTTGTTTTGCCCAAATATACTTCAAAAACCATTTTATTAGAAAAGGGGTCCCCGAAATTAGACCTAACCAACCAACTAACCCGAACCGAACTTGAACCGGATCTGATTATCTTCTGGACCCTAAACTCGGGCGTTACAGGGTCACTCGATTAAAAACCACAACGATGCATTTTAAAACCATTTCTCAAGTTTAAATCTTCTCACATCATGCTCAAACATTTCTCATGCTTTAAATATCTTCCAAGAAAACTTAATAAACATTTATAAAACATGTATCATAAATCTCATGCATTAACCTTAATGCAAATCTCGATGCAAGCGTCTCATGCTTGTACATCATTTAGCATAACTCAAAAAGAGTGTCATGTATAAGTCTCATTATACAAAAATCATTTATAAACCATGATACATGTAAATCTCATATATTGGTATTAAAAGTGACCCGAATAGACTCACCTCTATCCAAGGATAGGCTCAACTTTATCCTCACATTCGATTAGAATGTAATTTAACTACATCGGATACTCATATTTCTCAAGGTGGGCTCACCTCCACCAAATTCTCACTTTGGTCGGGAATAGGCTCACCCCTAACCCGTACTGATAGGTTCACCTCTATTGTGTAGCCGAAGAATTTGTCTCATGTACGAATTTTATATTTTAGAGTGTACTTTAATCCTATTGGTCGACCAATTCTATCCGACAACAATTAATTCTCATCACTTGCGAATATACACTTTAAAACCATGTTACCTCACTTTTTTCATTTGCATCATTCAAACCAATTTCTATCAAAGTATTTCAAATGCATTAAACCATGTATTTAGGCATGTTCTCAAACATGTTGCATACCACTTTCTAAACACATGTATCATCAAAATATAAACATCTGTAACATTTCTCACTTCCAAAACATGCATATAACACCAGATAAAACATTTCTATCTTCAATTCATGAGCATGAATTAATAAAACAATGGAAACCGAAAACTGAGAGCGAAATCTTCCATACTTACTTCCGAGCATAGATTAGCGTTTCAAGCTGAATCTAAACCCTCAAAAAGTATTCTAAAACCTTTGAAAAGCTTTTAAAACCATTTCTACTCACCAACAATGCTTCGCTTGCTTTGCCGAAGCGATCTCAATCATCTAATGCTATCGAATCTTCTTCTAACGATGTCGGATCTAATTCCCCTATTTTATCCACCTTAAAACAGAGGATTAATGCACTTTTAACCATCTAAAATCCCAGAAACACCACTCCTCCACTTCTTCTATCAATAAACCAACAATCGCCTCTTTACAACAACCGAAAACATCGCCAAAACTCATCTAAACATCTACAAGCCTTTACCCAACGAGTTAAACATCTAATTATCATCATTTTACATCCAAAATCCTCCTCCAAACAACTTTGTAGCACCAGCATTCAATTAACCACAAAACAACCCAAACTCCACTTTTTCCAACCTAAAAATATAGCAATTCACATAGTTTCGGGATTCTATTGATAAAACTCAATTATCAACATTATTAAACATCAATATTATGATTAAAATCAATTTAAAACCCTTCAAAATCAGTCTAATTAAATTCTCAATTAATTTCATCAATTAAACTATCATTAAGGCTCAATTAAATTATGATATCCACATTTATTAATCAAATCAAGTTAGAAACAATTGAGTGGATCGAATGATCGAAATTAACCAAGAGGGGGGGTGAATTGGGTTTTTAAACTTTTTGGAGTGGAATTGAAAAATAAAAATGGTAGACAAGGAAACTTAGAGTGGTTCAAGTTCCAATCGAACTCTACATCCACTACCTTAGCTTCACTAAGGATTTTCAACAATTCCACTAATTGCTCTTCCCCTTTTCTCGGCTAAGGAGGTAACCGTTACAATTTCGGTCAAATTTTCTACCCAAAATTTGACCTAATCCTTACACAATAATAACAAAAAAGTTGTTGGCTAAAACAAGTATCTCTCAATACACAAAGTAGCCCAATTACAAGCACTCAACCCAATTGAAATGATAAGAATGAAAAATACAATTGGGGTTACAAGACAATAATGGGATTTAGGCACAAATGCTTGGATTTTATGTTTGGATGTTTGCTTTTAGATCAATAGTTGTTGCTGAAGCTTTTAGAGGTCCCTTTTATACCTTCTCATTGAATTCTAGCCGTTGTGGTTGTTGCATTCATCAATAGAGCCGTTGGGGATGTTATCTTCCCTCCATAAATGCAGTCTGCAACCAACCGTTTCGAAACGCCTGACCCTGTTTCGAAACAGGCCAAAATAGAAAGAGCCGTTAGGGTGCATTAAAGAGCCCGTATCGAAACGGTTAAGCTTGTTCTGATACGCTAAGAGCCGTTTCGAAACCAGTTTCGAAACATTTTAGATACTGTCAAAGCTCGTATCGAAACAGACTAAAGGTGTTTCGATACGCCTTAACAATCAGTATAAAATCGGTTAAAATCAGTTAAAAACTCCAACGATCATATTTTTAAATCTGACTTGAATACTGTTTCGAAACGTTTGAGGTTGTTTTGATACGGTGTCTCAATGTTCTTAAGCCGTTCTAGAACTCATTTCGAAACACGGGTTCATAGTTTTAAAATTGTTTCGATACCCGTTCCGAAACACGAGTTCACAGTTTCAAAAGTGTATTATTTTTGAGATGACATGAGAATCCTAAGCCTCGTCGTCGTCGCCATCACCATCCAAGGAATCATCATCGTTCCTAGCTTGAGAGCGACGAAAATCCATCCATTGACCATAGAAAGTGGAGAATGACATGTCCATAGATTGGTGTTGATTCTCAAGGGATGTGAGTCGATTCTCCATGGATTGCAAGCGAGAATTTATAGTACCAAGACCCGCCTCCATTGTGTTGAATCGCTCGGTAAGAAAACCTATGAGAGCTTCATTGTTGGCAACCGGAGCTTGTGGTTGAGGTTCAACTTGAGGTGGAGGTGCTTCCTTATCAACATGTTCCCATTAGCCATTGTTGATGTAACGAAACCCGGACTTGCAGAGAGAAGATTCACCAAGTTTTTGCTTGTGGGGTTCCGGAGAGTCATAAGTGCAATCAAGTTTAAGCACGCCAAAGATATGACTCAAAACAGTCCCATAAGTGAAGGACTTAAGCGCATCGGTTTCATGGAGCTTGACATTATTCACCATCTTAGCGAACATGATCTTGACAAGGTTTGGGCGCTCTCCACGACGAAAACATTCAAGCCAAAAATAATCTACTTGTCGAACGTGAGAGAATTTACCTCCAGAGGGGCGAATAAACCACGAGATCATCAAGTGGAGGAACCTATCGCGAGCATCCAAGGCAAGCACTGAACCGGTGTGAGAACCAAAGTGAGTCCCATCCTCGATTCCTTCGTTCTTGAGACCAAAGGTAGCCTCTAAATAAGGGATATCAATGACAATCCTCTTCCCCAAGATAAGAGACTCAATGCAGGCAACTTAAGAGTTGTCTTCACTATTAATAAGTTGGGCATTTGAGTAGAATATAAGAACCATGTGCTTGTAGCAAATATCCTGGATACCCAAGAAACTAAGGAATTCTCATTCTTGTAAACGGTGGAGATAACGGAATAGAAAGCGCTCAGAGTCAAGGAACGAGATGTCAACAACACGCTCACAGCAAACGTCAAGCTCTTTGACATAAGTGAAGCGATCCTTCATCTCTTGAGTCCGAAGACTTTTGAGAAAGAGTTGAGTAAGGTTGGGACGGATAGCGGCTTTATTTGAAGCTTCACTCGATTGAGGTGCCCTACGTTTCTTGTTAGCGGGATCCATTGGAAAATCCTAAAAACATAAAGCAAGCGATTTTTAACAAAAATTTAAGTGTATGCATGAAAATCCTTAATTTAATCCATTGGAAAATCCCACTTAGTTTTTTTTTTTAATTTAAGAACAACAAATTTTTTTAGGAGAAAACAATTTAACAAAAACAGTAAAAAAACACGGATGAAAAATAATATATTCGAATAAAAAATTTAAAGATTTTGAAAAAAAATTACAAAATTTGAAAAACCCAACAAGCAAAACACATAATCTATACAAAATTAAAATTTTCTAACCTATGATTCGAATAAAAATTGAAGGAAAAAGATGAAAATATACCTTAGATTGGGATTTTGGATGAATAGATGGAAAACCTTGAACAAAATTGTTTAGACTTGTGTTTAAGAGTAAAAGCTCTCAAGATTTGGTGAAAAACAATGAGGTTAAGAGGGTTTTTATAGGAAAAAAATCGATTTAGGATTTTTAGGGTTTGAGGGAGTTTTAATTAAAGTGAAAGTTTAACTTTAAAAGCCCCATTAAAGCAGTCCGCTAACCCGTTTCGAAACAGGTTTCGACCGTTCCGAAACACGGGCACCGAGAGTTGACTGACGTTTCAAGTCCAGCTGACCGTTTCGATACAGCTTTGACCGTATTGAATCCCACATTGACTCATATCGAAACATGTTTCGATACACCCCTTGGCAGTAGCAAAAACGTTTCGAAACTCTTGGAAGGCATTTCAAAACACCCTTCACTTAGATGGATTTTTAAGGCACCCGTATCAAAACAGTTGGACCCGTTTCGATACACCTGGACCTGGAAGTGCAGACGAGGCTCTAAAATTGCAGAAAAATGAATTTTTGAAGTCCTAATTTGCATGAATGACATCAATGAGCAGGAATAACATGTGCAAACATAAACATACTCCCCCTAACTATAAGCATGGATGAAATTAGGAGTAAAAACACATAAACATGGTATTTTCAAGAGATCAAGCAATTTAAGCACAAAAGGGGTCCTAAAAGGTCAAGATAGGCTAGTTAGACCTAACTCTCTCCTATGGGACCAAAAACGCTCTTTATCTAAAGGCTTTGTAAAGATGTCCGCTAATTGGTTTAAGGTGTCAACATACTCTATAACAACATCTTCTTTAAGGACATGATCTCTAATGAAATGATGCCTTATTTCTATATGTTTGGTTTTAGAGTGTTGGATGAGATTTTTTGTCAAACATATGGCACTAGTGTTATCACACTTAAGGGGTATGGTTTCAACTTTAATACCATAATCTAAGAGTTGTTGCTTCATCCAAAGGACTTGAGCATAACTCCCTAAGGATATGTACTCGGCTTCGGTGGTAGATAAGGCTACACTATTTTGTTTCTTAGTGAACCAAGATATGAGCATACTACCTAAGAATTGACAAGTTCCCGAAGTACTCTTCCTATCGATTTTACACCCCCCATAATCCGCATCCGAATAAGCATAAAGGTTGAAGGTAGAGTCTCTAGGGTACCAAAGACCTAAACAAGGGGTATCTCTAAGGTACCTAAAGATTCTCTTAACGGCTATAAGGTGAGACTCTCTAGGACTAGCTTGAAACCTAGCACACAAGCAAACACTAAACAAGATATCCGGTCTACTTGCGGTAGGGTAAAGCAATGATCCAATCATAGAACGGTAAAGCTTAGAGTCAACATACTTACCTCCTTCATCCTTGTCAAGCTTTGTAGAGGAGCTCATAGGTGTGGCTTGAGGCTTTGCATTCTCCAAGCCAAACTTCTTGAGCATATCCTTGATGTACTTTGCTTGATTGATGAAGGTGACATCCTTCCTTTGCTTAATTTGGAGTCTCAAAAAGAATGAGAGCTCCCCCATCACGCTCATATCGAATTCACCTTGCATTAACTTAGCAAACTCTTTGCAATGACATTCACTAGTAGATCCAAAAATAATATCATCAACATAAATTTGTACTACTAAGATGTCATTTTTATACCTTTTTATGAAAAGTGTAGTGTCCACCTTACCTTTTTCAAAAAAAATTCAATTAAAAAGTTTGAAAGTCTTTCATACCAAGCTCTAGGAGCTTGTTTTAAACTATAAAGAGCTTTAGTAAGTTTGAAAACATGATTTGGAAATTTTGAGTTTTCAAAACCCGATGGTTGTTCCACATACACTTCCTCATTTATAAAACCATTTAAAAATGCACTTTTAACATCCATTTGAAAAAGCTTGAAATCTTGATAACATGCATATGCAAGCAACATCCTAATGGCTCCCATTCTAGCTACGGGAGCATAGGTTTCATCAAAATCAATTCCCTCTTCTTGAGTGTAACCTTGTGCTACTAATCTAGCTTTATTTCTTACAATGTTACCACTCTCATCTAGTTTGTTCCTAAAGACCCATTTAGTTCCTATAGTAGATTGATTACTAGGCCTATTAACTAATGTCCAAACATTACTTCTCTCAAATTGTTTAAACTCTTCTTGCATAGCCATAATCCAAAAATCATCTTTTAATGCTTCTTTTATATTCTTAGGTTCTATGCATGAGATAAATGCAACATGGTTCATAAGTTTAAGAGAAGATCTAGTGGTTACCCCCTTGGATGGATCACCCAAGATTTCACCATCTTTGACATAGTTGAACTCCCTTGGGTAGCTCACTTCCTTTTCCTCAAGAGCCAAGTCCTTCAAGGCTTCAAGAGGTGAATCTTGTGTATCCTCTTCTTTTGTTGGAATCTCATCCTCCTTTGAAGTTTTTCCTCCATCAAAGGAATTTATGATTCCTACATCATCATCATCACAAGAATCCTTCCTTGGAAGGAGGTTATCATCGAATACAACATGTATAGATTCTTCTACTACTAAAGTTCTCTTGTTAAATACACGATAGGCTTTAGAGTTTAAAGAATATCCTATGAAAATAACTTCATCACTTTTTGCATCAAATTTACCTAAGTTATCTTTTCCATTATTTAAAACAAAGCACTTGCAACCAAATGGATGAAAATAGCCAATGTTAGGCTTTTTAGATTTTAAAATCTCATATGGTGTTTTCTTTAAAATTGGCCTAATCATTACTCAGTTTACAATGTAGCAAGCGGTGTTTGTGGCTTCCGCCCAAAAATATTTAGGTAAATTGTTTTCACAAAGCATGGTTCTAGCCATTTCTTATAAAGTTCTATTTTTCCTCTCAACTACCCCATTTTGTTGAGGAGTTCGAGGAGCCGAAAAATTGTGGCTAATACCATTTTCATTTAAAAACTCTTCAAATCCTAAATTTTGAAATTCGGTTCCATGATCACTTCTAATATGAGAAATTCTAAGTTCAAGATCATTTTGGGTTAGTTTTGAAAATGTGATGAATTTTTCTAAAGACTCGTCTTTAGTACTTAAAAATAGAACCCAAGTAAATCTAGAAAAATCATCAACTAGTACAAATGCATAATATTTACCACCCAAGCTCATAGTCCTAATTGGCCCAAATAAATCCATGTGAATAAGTTGTAAACGTCTACTTGTAGAAACAACATTAATGGATTTAAATGATGGTTTGTGTTGTTTACCCTTTGAGCATGCATCACAAATTTTATCATTTGAGAACTTAATTTTGGGTAAACCTCTAACTAGATCTAGGGAGACTAATTTTTCTAAAACACTAATGCTAGCATGTCCTAGTTTCCTATGCCATAGCCATGCATCATTTTCATTTTGAGCTACTAAACATGCATGAGATGTATGTATGTCATCTAAATGCACCATGTAAATGTTACCTATGTGATGACCTATGGGCATAATATTATTAGATTTAATGTCAACAATTTTGCACCCATTTTTATCAAATAAAACATTAAATCCTTTATCACATAATTGGCTTATGCTCAACAAATTATGTTTAAGACCATCGACATACAAGACATTTTCAATAAGAATGGTAGAGTGATTACCTATTGAGCCAATAGCTTTAATGTGGCCTTTGGAGTTGTCACAAAATGTCACCACTCCTCCACTTTTTAGCTTTAAGTCCGTGAATCTACTCTTGTCTCTGGTCATATGCCTCGAGCATCCACTATCAAGGTACCATGAATTTTAACTTTGTGCTTTGGCCTTGTAGCAATGCTCCCCCTACAAACAAAGATATTAAGCTTTTGTTTTTGGTACCCAAATCATTTTGGGTCCACGAGTGTTAGCTCCCAATAGCTTGGTTCCCTTAGGAATCCAAGGTGACATAGCAATAATATTATTAGATTTTACAAGTTCCTTAGGAACCCATACACTTCTAATCTTTTTAGTTCTTTTAGTTCTAGGGAAGCTACTTTGTTTGAAGTTATTAGTCTTTCTCCTAGGTTGGTTTCTTTTAGATTATTCACCTTTATCATGCTTCACATTACCAACATATTTAAAAGACTCTCAGAGCTTGTTAAGCTCACCTAACACCTTTTGGTGTTCACTATTGCATTGAGAAAGAAGATTATTTAGGTCAACATTTTCATCTTGGAAGAATTTAAGTTCGTCTTTTAAACCTAAAATCTTTTTCTCAAATTTCAAGTTAGCTTGAGAAAGTGAGTCATTTTTATCATTTAATTCCGAAATGATTTTCTTATTCCTAATGACCGACTCCTTGTATTCCTCAACTAACTCATCATAAACCTCTTGCAACTCATCATATGCATCATTTAATTCATCAAATGTAAAATCAAAAGATGATGAGTTAGAGGTTACCATGGAGGAATCCACCTCAAGTGCCATGAGGCAAAGGTTGGCCACTTCTTGTTCATCATCCTCGAATGACTCCTCATCACTCCAAGTAGCAAGCTTGGCTTTGAGCTTCTTCTTCTTCTCAAAGCCCTTCTTCTTGAATTGAGGACACTCCGAACGAATGTGACCAGACTTTTTGCACTCGAAGCAAATGATTTGATCCCTCTCTTCTTCTTTGATTTTACCTTTGAAGTCCATCTTTCTTTGAATTTTTCTTCCTCGGTTGGACCTCATGAAGCGTGAGAATCTTTTGACTATCATAGCCAATTCTTCTAACTCATCCTCCTCACTAGAAGTGCTCTCCTCAAGTAATGAAGCTTTGAGAGTCACTCCTATTTTCTTCTTCTTTTCCACCTCTAGCTTCTCCACTCTTTTCTCTTCCTTCTTCTTTTCTTCTTCCCTTCCTTGCTTCATAATCTCATGAGTAAGGAGAGAACCCACTAGCTCATCAAGTTTTAGAGTCTTCAAGTTTTTGGCCTCGATGATGGCGGTTCTCTTCCCATACCAAGATTTGGGAAGTGAGTAGAGTAGCTTCCGGACAAGTTTGTCTTCCGGGATAGTCTCTCTAAAGCCTTTAAGCTCGTTGACGATGGTTGAGAAGCGGTCGAACATCTTTGACACCGTTTCGTCGGGCTCCATCTTGAAATTCTCATAACTAAGATTGGGAATTCCAATCTTGGTCTCCTTCACATCATTGGTTCCTTCATAGGTGGTCTCTAGAGTATCCCACACTTCCTTGGCACTTTCAATGGAGGAGACTTTGGAGTAGATATCGGGATCGAAAGAAAAAAAGAGCATGTAAAGAGCTTTGTCATTTATTTGGATCTTCTTCCTCTCATCTTCACTCATCTCCATCATCTTCTTTAGAATCATCTTTCCTTCATCATCTTGCTTCAATGGAATGTAGGGGACCATCTTCAATGACATACCAAACCAAGTAATCGTTGGACTTGATAAAGCGGCGTATCCGGTTCTTCCAAAATGGATAGTTGTCACCATTGAAGAATGAAAATTTTGTAGTGGATTGAGACTCGTACATAGGGATGTAAAAACAGGTTAACGGTTGGGTTTCAGGTCGGGCTCTGTCAGGTCGGGTCAAATCGGTTACAGGTAATTTCAGGTCATTTTTTGTTTTGACTCGATTCGGTTCGGGTTCGGGTTCATTTCGGGTCGGGTTCATTTCAGGTCGGGTTCAATTCAGGTCGGGTTCATTTCGGGTCGGGTTCATTTCAGGTCGGGTTCATTTCAGGTCGGTTCATTTCAGGTCGGGCCAAAACGGTTAATTGACAGGTTGATTCCAGGTCAGTTTCGTTTCAGATCGGGTTCATTTCAGGTCGGTTTCGTTTCAGGTCGGGTTCATTTCAGGTCGGTTTCGTTTCAGGTCGGTTTCGTTTCAGGTCGGTTTCGTTTCAGGTCGGGTTCTTTTCAGGTCGGTTTCGTTTCAGGTCGGGTTCCTTCGGGTTTAGGGTTTATTGTGTTATGTGTATTGTAGGGACTAGGGACTATGGATTAGGATTTAGGGGTGGGTGGTATGGTCTAAGGTTTAGGGATTGGGGATTAATGTTTATGGTTCATAAATTGATTCATACATGCTTACATGCATTATATATACTTTTTATAACTATTTTTGATATACATGTATATACTTTCTTTCATATGTGAGATACACACGTTAGATAGAGTTGAGAGACTCGACTCAAACTTAAAAATCGATCAATTAATTACTAAATAAATTGAATTATTTGAGTCCTATTTTATAATTTAAATTCTATTTGATTTTTTTAGTTGAGTTTATAAAATTATGATTTTAATCAAGTTGAAGAAAAAAATTAAAGTCGAAACGATTTTTGTTTTGCCTCAAATAAAAAAGAATAAATTTTTTGAATCAAATCTATTAAAAAAATTCAAATCAATTCAAACTGAATTTTGTTCACTCTTTTTTTAGAATTTAATTTTGTTCACTCTTAATGGTTTATATTATGGATGCGTCGAAAAAATAGCAGTTTGCCCAAGGCGAGCCTAGATTAGACGTTATATATCGATAGGTACTATTAATTATTTTAATAACTTTTGAGATCATGAGATTTAAAATATGATTATTTTCTTTTTTAGAATAAAATATATTAAATCACTTTCTATACCACTTTTTCATATTTTTATTTTTTAATTCAAAATAATAAAATTATTAAAATAAAAAGGGAATAACAATTTAAAAATCAAAAGATAATTTTTTGCATATTTTATTATAAAAATAAATAATTATGTTTCAAGTCTGCATAATTTCACAAATTATTAAAATAATTAATAGTACATATCAATATATATAACTGGGTGGTATTGAGGTATATTCTAGAATTTTTCATTTCTCCAACTTTGTGAAACTGCTTCCACAGCATCGTTAATCATACATTCTAGAAATTTTCCCTAAACAATAGTAAAATTGTATAATACAATTCTTTTTTTTTTGTTCAAGTAAGGTCGTGTATAATATAATTCTTTAGAAAATCATAAGTTTATAAATTAATCATATGTTAATCCTCTTAAAATTTGAAATTTATTTTAATCCCTCAATAAATTGTATTATTTTCATTGTGCAAATCCAATCATTGATTTCTTTTAGGTATATCATATATGATGTTTGTAGGGATGCGTACAATTCGAGTTTTTCTCGTTCAATCGCAATTCAAATTTTATGATAAAATAAAGTAAAATGCACTATAAAAATTATCCTTAAATATATAAAAGAATATTATACTACTATTTTGGGTCAATTTTTTTTAATATCGTAAATCTGAATTTTAAAAGGAAAACCCCCGAATGTCAAATTCGATAACCCATCAAGTTGGGGTAATTTGACTAATATATCTATCTACATATGTTTCTCAAACTGTTAAACTGAATATGTAAAAATAAACTAAAGAATTGAATTTGAAGAATCCGGCGATAGAAGCGCGGGAACTCAAAATTATTTTGTCTCCTTGGAACCACATCGATCTTAGAATGTCGAAACTACCCCTGACCCACCGCAAGATCTGCCCGCCCCAAGATGGGCACGGTATACGAGACATCTATTGGAATCTATTAAATTTAAGGTTTAATAGTTAAATAGGTGCCCAAACTATGTTTTTATTTTCAATTAAGTGTCTAAATTATTTTTGGGCCAAATAGACGCCTAACGTTTTATTTCGTGACTCATTTAATGTTTTTCGTTGATTTTTACCGTTAAAGAACATATGTGATCTCCTAAAATTCTAAAATCATATTAACAATAAATAAAATTAATAAAACAAAATAAAAATATATCATGAAATGTTTAAATATTTTCGAAATAGTTCCCAAATTTGATCACTCCCGCCTGCGTTGGTCGCGTTTCCAGCGACGGAATAAAGCGTCCTCCCCTCGCCGGACAACCTACACATCGTGAATCGTTCGAAGGATCCATTCAACAATTTCAACGTTTCACACGACATCGACCGATATTCGTCAACGGAGTGGTGGGGTTGTTTTGTGAACTCTGAAAAAATTAAGAGGTTTTCTAAAATTTAAGTAATTTTATTTATTTTAAATATAATTTTAGAATTTTCAAGAAATGATGATGCATGTCTTTTAACGGTGGGAATTAACGGAGAACCTTAAATGCGTCATAAAATAAAATGTTAGGCACCTATATGACCCCAAAAATAACTTAACCAGCTAACTGAAAAAAATACATAGTTTAGGTACCTATTTGACGATTAAGCCTAAATTTAGAAAAAAAAAAACATGAATTTGGATATTTTGCATATTTATTATTTATCTTTGAAGTTATTTTAAAATAAAAGTTAAGTTAATTAGAAAGACAATTTATTAATACTTAAAATTATTATTAATTCAATTTTTTCTTTTAATTGAAGTTAAGTTAGTTAATTTATTAATACTTGACATTATTATTAATTTTAAAATTTATCAATACTTGACATTATTTTATATTCATTAAATATAATTTCTTCAAATGTCAGACAATCATCATTATCAGCAAATCAAATAATAGTATTAGTTCAGGTTAATATCAGTTCAGGCCAATATCAGTTCAGGTCAAGAACAGTTCAGGTCAATATCAGTTCAGGTCAATATCAATTCAGGTCAATAACAGTTCAGGTCAATAACAGTTCAGGTTCAAAACAGGTCGAGTTCAAAACAGGTCGGTTTCAAAACAGGTCGGTTCCAAACAGGTCGGGTTAAATCGGTTATCTGGCAGGTTAGTCTCGGGTTCGAGTTCGTTTCGGTCGGGTGCATGTCGGGTTCGGTTACTACAGTAACAGGTCAAATTCGGGTTCGGGTTCACTTCGGTCGGGTGCAGTTCGGGTTCAGTTTCTACAGTTACAGGTCAAATTCGGGTTCGGGTTCGTTTCGGTCGGGTGCAGGTCGGGTTCGGTCTTTAAATTCTCGGGTTAAACCAGGTTCTGACTCGATCGGGTTTCAGGCAGGTTACCAGGTCGGGTCAGTTTTTCACACCCCTACTCGTACATGCTAGATCCGGAGGTAGATGCCATATCTTGATTTTTGGATGATCACACTCTTCCTATGAACTCCTCTTGTGGTTGTTAATCATTCAAAGAGGTAGCTCTGATACCAATTGTTGAGTGGATCAAATGATCGAAATTAACCAAGGGGGGTGAATTGAGTTTTTAAACTTTTTGGAGTGGAATTAACAAATAAAAATGGTAGACAAGGGGATTTATAGTGGTTCAAGTTCCAATCAAACTCTACATCCACTACCTTAGCTTCACTAAGGATTTTCAACAATTCCACTAATTGCTCTTCCCCTTTTCTAGGCTAAGGAGGTAACCGTTACAATTTTGGTCAAAATTTCTACAAAAAAATTGACCCAATCCTCACACAATAATAACAAAGAAGTTGTTGGCTAAAACAAGTATCTCTCAATACACAAAGTAGCCCAATTACAAGCATTCAACCCAATTGAAATGATAAGAATGAAAAATACAATTAGGGTCACAAGACAATAACGAGATTTAGGCACAAATGCTTGGATGTTTGCTTTTGGATCAATAGTTGTTGCTGAAGCTTTTAGAGGTCCCTTTTATACCTTCTCATTGAATTCTAGTCGTTGTGGTTGTTGTATTCATCAATAGAGCCGTTGGGGATGTTATCTTCCCTCCATAAATGCAATCTGCAACCAACCGTTTCGAAACGCCCGACCCTGTTTCGAAACAGACTAAAATAGAAAGAGTCGTTGAGGTGCATTAAAGAGCTCGTATCGAAATGGTTAAGCTTGTTTCGATACGCTAAGAGTCGTTTCGAAACCAGTTTCGAAACATTTTAGCTATTGTCAAAGCTCGTATCGAAAAAGACTGAAGGTGTTTCGATACGCCTTAACGATCAGTATAAAATCGGTTAAAATCAGTTAAAAACTCCAACGATCATATTTTTAAATCTGACTTGAATATCGTTTCGAAACGTTTAAGGCCGTTTCGATACGGTGTCTCGATGTTCTTAAGTCGTTCCGAAACTCGTTTCGAAACACGGGTTCATAGTTTCAAAACCGTTTCGATACCCGTTCCGAAACACGAGTTCACAGTTTCAAAAGTGTTCCGAAACGCCTAAGGTCGTTCCGAAACGGTGACTCGAAAATCACTGTTTGGCTTCAAGATCACTTAGAAAAAATTTGACAAATTAAGTTTTTAACTTATGCATTTTCTTTTAAACATATAAAGAGGTTTCACGGTAAAAATTCGTTTTCTCATTTTCAATTTAATCCTTAAATTCTTTAGTTATATCAAAATCAAATTATCGGTTTCACAGAAACCAAAACAAAAGAGTCAAGAAGTTGAGAATTTCAATAAAAAACTTTTGATTAGAGGAGAATTAAGAAGAAAACCTCTAACAAGTTGTTTTTCCCTTGATTGTCTTGAAAGCTTCAAGAAATCCAATAAAATTTGTTGTAGAAAATTAAAGATCACTTTAGGAAATCATAAGGGAAATCAAATCAATTGATTTCTCATCATTTTTATGAAAGAAATTTAGTTTGTAAGTGGGAAAATTGAGAGAAAAGATGAGAGAAAAAGAGAAATTACGTAAGAAAATAATTTGGCTTTTTAAGAAATCTTTTTATTAAAATTAATAAAACTTTTTAATAGTTTTGTTTTAAACTAACAATAATCATGAACATAACATCATCAATACATTAATCAATAATATAACATATATAAAATATTTAATATATATAATAGATTGTCACACTCATAGTTAGGGTGGGTATTCGATCAATTCGAGTCTAATTGAGTAAATTTTTTGAGTTAGTCGAGTTATATTTTATAACTCAAACTTTATTTGCAGTTTTTTCGAGACTGGTTTATGAAATTCAAGTCGAGTGGAGTCGAGTTGTTTGAGTTTTTGTTCAAATTTAATTGTAAACATTTATAATGTTATTGTACTAATTAGTTCCATTTTAAACGTTTTTCTATAACTATATACAATACATTGATACACATATAGTTCTTCATATTTTTTTCATATGTGATATAACCATATACAATAAACCGATACACATAGTGTTCTTCATACTCTAAGTTTTACATAGTGTTATGATCATTAGATGAATGAAATAGATGGAAAAAATACTAAAATTTTTGATTTATTTGAGTTATTCGAATTTTATTTTATAACAGAAATATTATTTAAATTTTTTCGAGTCAAGTCTAGTATATAAAATTATGAGTCAATTTAAGATGAGTCGAGTATTTTCGCATCAAGTCAAATAATTAACTCTTCCTAAGTCTTCAAATATTTCGAGTTCTAATGATACGTACGCATACACTGCGTATTTCTTACTATACAAGCTTTGTCTCTAAGTCTTCGAAGCAAATACAACTGTAATTAACTCTATGCCTCATATCAGATAACTCTTCTCACAGTTTTCCAACTATCTTGATGAACAAGCCGGAATCTTCTGCATTGCATAAGCACGCAACCTAACTCTACAATGTGACACATCACTATGGTTCACAAACTCTTTCTTTGATATAAGCTGATTCAAGGTCGAAGTTCCCTTCAAGGTTTCTTTCGGTTTCTCAAGGGCTCATTGTCTCGCATCTAACCACACAAACTGAACATTTTTCTGTAGCAATCTATCAATGGAGCAACTATCTTCAACTGATTATTTACAATTCTATGAAAGTAACAATGCTAGACCTAGGAACTATAGTTACATGTCACAGTCTTCAAATTTCTTCCAACTCACATCTTCTTCTGACTACTTGGGATTTACCCTAATACACTCGGCTAATCCACATGTCTTAGGAGAACATCTTCCTTAACTCGGAGCTCACGCTTGCACAACTTAGCATACAACTGATTTTCTAATAGAATCTACAACTCTACTTCAAGGCTTGTCATGGTCATCCTCGGTACATGAATATACCCACGTATCATCTAAGAGAGCTACTACAAGCTGATCAAGGACTTAGGAAAACATCATACTCAACATTTCTCTGAAAGTAACTAACACACTAGTCAATCAAACGGCATAACTCCAAACCCAAAGTGATCACATCTGCCCCGAAAGCTGTCTTCGATACTTCAACTTCTCTCACTTTCAACTGGTAATAATCGGATCTCAAATTAATCTTCAAATAGACTGAAGCACACACTAACTGACCAACAAACCACTGACACTCGAAAACGGATACTAATTATTCATTGTCACTGGTTTCAACTGTCTAAATTCTAAACACATTATCGTACTGTCACTCTTTCTTCTTCACCAATTGTACTGTCATACTCTAAGATGATGTACTAGGCCTAATGAATCTAAGGTCCAACAAACTCGTAGTTGATTCTTCAACACTCTCAAGTCGGTCGAGAATCATAAGGTACAGAGCAACCAAAACACGAGTAAACTCGAAGACGATCTCAAAAACAAACTCTTCTTCTCTAACAGGATACAAACCGGGAAGTTCTTCCAAACACTTTTAGGAAACACAAACTTTTCTAACAGTCCACGGTCTAATCCCCATTCAAAAATCAAACCCATAACATTGGCTAGGCAAGTCTGTCAACTAACTCAATCAGTCTTTGACCGCTAACGCTGGATCAACATTCGATTCGAAATCCACATTCCTACCTACCATTACAATCTCATAGTCATCCGTAAGCTTTAAGAAAACTCCCATTGTCTCAAAGTCTACCCTAACTCTATGTTCTTTTAGCCAAACCATGCACAGCTTCACATCAAGACCGAAAAAGGCAATTCCATCGCATCAACTGAAAACATGTGCCACTGAACCATCAACGGACATTTCTTGTACAACTTTCTGACCACGACTATACCCCCGAAGGAGCTAGTAACACTAACACCTACCTCTAGTACTTCACAAGGTGGATTTCAACAGCTTCGCAAACTCACTCAAAATACACGGACGCGTAGATCCAGAATTAATCAGAAAACAAGCCCAATGACTTTATCGAGGAATTACTTGCTATAGCATCGACATCCTTCCGAAGCCAACTCTTAAGTTTTCACTTCTATCATCACTCATATCAAGATCGGTCACATTGTTCTCCCTTATCAGAAACCAACTCATATACACGTTGCCCCAAACAAACAAACTGCACTCCCAACTCTGGTACGGTCATACTACCATGAACTAAAGCGATGAACTCTATCATCGTTCACATCCTCTAAAACCTCAGGTTCACGATTTCCAGCACTAGGCCCACGCCTCGGCCTCAAACTTACCAAAGACAACAATACAATAATAAACAAAACACACAAGTAAGATTATTTAGGGTTAGCAAGAGCAAGGGTCCAAGGTGCTCAAGTATATTCCTTTACAAAAATCTTTATAAATAAGTAATAGTAGCAATGGGAACTCGACACTACGCTTCAACACAAGCATCATGCTAACACATGCTCTCAAACACCGTACTAACAAGCGAACATTAAGCATACATGGCAAAACATTCACCGAGTCATAACAACAACATAACACATCAAACTTACCTCACTTACCTACCCGAGGTCTCGGAAACCTCAGGCTCTGATACCAATAAATGTAACCCCCTCGTCCCGGTCTGGCCGGATGACCGGTCCGAGTGGGCTACACGGGGAAAACCAAAGCGAAACCCAAAGGGTTCCTCCTCGGTTAGCAACCCTAAATTTTTTTTTTCTTTTAAACTAGTCACAAACGAACCCCCAACCACATTCAAACGCCCAAATTTAATCTTAACAAGAGGCATATTAATTCCTATGTATTTATCTCTTTAAAAAGGGTGAACAATTCAAAACAGTGCAGTTTTAAGCAGAAGTTTCGAAACCTTCACCAAGGGTTTCGAAACTTTTGCTGGCAGAAACCCCTGAAACCAATTTTCACCAAAGGTTTCGAAACCTTGGGGAAGGTTTCGGAACCTTTGACCATAGTTTCGAAACCTACCCCAAAGGTTTGGAAACTTTGGCTGGCAGAATGCCCTGGAACCAAATTCTCACCAAAGGTTTCGAAACCTTGGGGAAGGTTTCGGAACCTTTGACCATAGTTTCGAAACCTACCCCAAAGGTTTCGAAACTTTGGCTGGCAGTGACCCCTGGAACCCAAATTCTCTGCAAAGGTTTCGAAACCTTACCCATGGTTTCGAAACCTTAGTGCAGGGGATCACTTACTGCCCAACCTAAAGACTTCCTAACTTTGAAAAACACTAAGGTTCATGCATAGACACAAATAGAAGCTTAAGAAGGACCAAAGGCATGAATTAACCCCCATAAGACTTGCACATACTATCATTTAAACAACCATACATGAGCCATACATAGCAATTAACATAAATCAAGGCATCCATACTTAACATTCATACAAAAAGCAATTCATGCATATATGGACATACAAGCATTACATGGAACTCAAAGGTCATAAAGGGCACAAGGAAAGCACATGAGGTTTGCACCATGACAAGGCAATCTAAACATCTAAAGGCATGCCACCATACCCAAACATTCATCATAGCATTCATGCATTACAAACCATAATCAATCCAAAGCATCAACATAAGGCATTAACAACATGTAGCCAACACAGAGGAGTCTAGATACAAGCTCCTAAAACACGTAGCATTTCCCATTGCTAGACTACTACATGATTTAATAAACCATACTTGAGCAATTACCACACGCTTGGACGCCCTTTTCTTGCTCCTTGCTAACTCCAAGCTAAAGATCTGCATTGTCGGAAAAAGGAGAGCGTAAGCATAAAGTTTAGTGAGCGGAGCTCTAAAATATAACTACGACAATGCAGGGTTCAAAGCTTTCTTTAAAATAAAGGTCAATGCATACAAATCATCCAACTACCTAATCCTTCTACTAACATACGAGTTCAACCAAGGGTCAACAATATAGGCATTTAACATGGCATTACACTTCATGGTATGCATAAGGACATAATCCTAGATTAAAGCAAAACCATAAAAAGGAATGATATAGTGAGATACAACATGAGCAATACATGGCATGCACGAGCATAACCAAAACACACACAGTGGGACTACACATCACCGTTTCGACTAGTAGTTTTCTAATGGGACTACACATCAAAGTACTCTTCTACTAGTCACTACCGGTGGGACTACACATCACCGGAGTCTTATACCACTTGCTACCGGCGGGACTACACATCACCGGAGCAACGACAACCATCACGTGAGGTTCGACACCAACCATGCAACACAATATACAATCACTACCATACAACGTGTACTCACTATATCATGCACAACCAAATCAAGATGTAACAAAATCCACAATTAGCATCACTTACTACTTGGAATCTTACCGATCACAAATGGTCTTACTCACCATTTCCGTGCACAACTTGCACCAACTTACTCACACCTTACAAGGCATAACAACGTCACCATTATTACCATCATACATCATTAACGATATAATGTTAAGAAATCATACTTCTTCCCAAATTATTTAAATTTCATGCTTGACAAAACATCACCACAAGTAGTGAAAACAAATGGAAAAAAAGGAGAAATTAAAGAGGCAATTCACAACAACTTACTCTTGGGTTTAATTCGACTTTTCAAGCAAATTCTAAATTCTTTCAAAACCATCTTTGAACCAAAGCATTACTTGAAAACGTTTTCACCTTCACATGCTAGAACCAACCCTTGAAATCAATTTAAAACATTGACCACTCACCTCATTTCCTTAAGCAAAACAAGCAAAGCCGACTCAAGCCTCCTCACTTCCGGTTTCGATCCCAAAGCTTTACCAACGCAAATCCTTGCTTTTAATCGCCTCAACACAAGTAAATTAACCTCAAATCAGTCCACATCACAATGTAGCAAACTCGGAATGAAATTCAAACATCAAACACTTGTTTTTCGAACCAAGAACAACCCCCAAAAAGCCATTCCCGAGCAGCCCCTTTGCACAGTCCAAAACTTGTGATTTCAACACATTTAACACTTCCAAATGCTTCCAAAACAACCCTTAACTATCATACAACCATCAGCCCTCATTTTCCAACATAAAACAGCCCTAAAACTCACTTCTAAACCCTCCTAAAACCCCTCCAAAACCCAAATACGAATTTCTTAATAAAACCAATTAAAAATGATATATGTTGGACCATTCGGGCTACAAATAACACATATAATAATAAGAATTCAAAAGCTTCAACATTGGACAACAAAGTTAGGATTTTTAGCTTAAAAGTTCAAAAACTCAAAACATGAAACAATGGGTTTTATGAAAAACTAAATACATGGAGAGAAAGAGGAAGGTGAGGACAGCTCAAAAGTACCATTACCTTTTAAAAATTATCAAGGATGAAGGATGGAGGAGATAAAATAGAAGCTTCAATGGAGGGGATGTTTTTGTCGTTGGAAAAGAAATGAAGAAGAAGATGATGGGGTTTTGGGGTTTATTTGAATTATAAGGTATTAAAAATGGGTTTTATTTAATATTTACACAAATGCCATTAATGAATGGTTATTGGGCTTAGTTTAGAAATTGGGTCCAACACCTTTGTTTTATTTGTAAACAAAACCCGAACCATTATTTAATTTATTTAAATTGTAAAACCGAACCCGAATTATTAAAACATTATTTTCACCCGACCCCTAAACCCGGGTGTTACAGGTTTGAGGTATAATTAGAGGTTTGACTAGTCAAATCCGCTAGTATTGATGTTTGGTAAATAGCGGATTGAAAGAGCAGATTGGAGTGAAAAAGCTAATTTTAAAAAAGCTCCTTATAGGAGCTTTTTGAGATTAGAGGTTTGATATTAGAGTTGTAACGACTCTTTTACCCTTAACAATTACCAAAAATCTCCAAATAACCTAAATTAAATAATAATATTTTAATATAAATAATAACATATTAAATATGGACTTATTTGTTGCTACTACTAATTTATATGGTGACATTTGTAAGTTAATTCTATTTTTTATTATCACATATTTATATGTGCATATAAAAAAATAATAATTATATAAAAAATAAATTAATATATGAATCTTTCAAATATGTTTAGAAAATTTATATTAAAAAATAATTTTTACAAATCTAATTAATATTTATTAGATACAAAATATTAATAATTGATAAATTATTCAAACAAGTATTAAATATAATCATGTCCTTATATGTCATTTTGCTTGTTTAAATAATCAAACAGCTATCAGCTATCAGTTAATTTTACCAAACACTTTTATACAATCAGCTAATACAATCCGCTAGTCAAATCAGCTAATGCAATCAGCTAATGCAATCAACTATCAGCTATCAGCTAATGTAATCCGCTATCAGCTAATGTAATCCGCTATCAGTTATCCGCTAATTGCCAAACAGGGCCATAATATTCTTGTTTAAAATTAAACATAAAAACATAATTAGTTAAATCTTTTTATCGGTTAACTATGCTTGATGTTATCAGCATCCTATATTTTATCCATATATTCTAAGCTGCATATCAAATCAACTTTAAAGGAAAAGAAAACCCTTTCACTTTTTTGCCATTGTAAGTAACAATTACAAGTAAATTATTTGTTATATTAAATAATAAAAAGTTTTGATTTAAAGAATATTGACCGTTTTTATTTATTATTTTTTCGGAAAACAGAAAACGTTAAAAAACCGATCGTAAAATTAAAAAAATGATAGTAAACAATAAAAATATGTTTTCATTAGAAAAATTTTAGAAAAGTGCAAAGGGTGAAATAAGGATTTTTAAATTCTAACTTTATTTAATATGAGTTTAAATCTTTTATCAACAATTTTAAAAACTTGATTTATTTAATTATAGTTTATTTTTATTATAATCATATTTTCTAATAATTATATTTTAATTTAATTATTTAATAATTATTTGTTCATTTCTATTTTGAAAAACTTGATATCAAACTCATTTCCAATATTTTTATTCTTGAAAATAAATTTTAATTTCTATTAATCAAACATGTTTTTCAATTTTTGAAAAACTAAAATTAAAAAATATTTTTTAAGAATGAATATAGAAAACAACAAAAAAAAAATTTTTTAGATCCAAACATACATTTAATGTTTTTATAAAGAAAAGGAGAAGAATTATCGAGGATTAATCTTGAGTTATAATTGTTAGATGTTAGCTTTACTTAGTGGTTAATTGTTTTTATTAGTTTGTTAATAGTTGATTATTAGTTTGGCTTATATAAATCCAACAAGTGTAAGGGACAAATGATCTCTTATTCATTACAGTTTAATAATATAATTTTTACCCATTTTTTATGTATCTCTACTAAATCTTTGACTGTCCATTCATCTCTTTTCCAGAGTCACTGCCGATCACCTATTCTGGCCACCACAATGTTACCGTTTTCACAATAATATCAATTAAAATAAAAATAATATTTCAATTACATCACATGTTTAGCTGATAATGATATTAAACTTTTGAAACATGAAAATAGCTTTAATTTATATAAAAAGAAATGACAAACACTAGCTTAACATTTGTTTCATTACATTGAATTGATCATCTTCTTCCTCTTTTTTTCAATTATATTAATTTGTCACAATATGATTGTATAATATTATCTCTCTCTCTCTCTCTCTCTCTCTCTCTATATATATATATATATATATATATATATATATATATATATATATATATATATATATATATATATATATATATATATCCTTTAATCATAACTATTTTTTTTAGATTCAGCCCTTAGGCATTTACCTAACATGTGACACTATATGACACTACCTAATTTGCATTATTCACCAATCACCACTATTCCACTTGTTATATAATACAACTACTTAATATTTTCATCATTTTAAGATAATTTTTTTCGTACCGTAGAAATAATTTGTTCTACTACTGTAAATGTAAATGAAGTGAAGAATCTCTCCACAGAAATTAAATTTGCCTATGGTTAATAGTTATGATTGTGAATCATGTTCCATATATGTAATTATCAAAAGTATAACAGAAGAAAGATAATTAAAGTTGTCATCTTTTCTTTTTTCTGGATATATACTAGTGTGATTACATAGTAGTATATTTTTATATATTTTCTAACTCTTTTGACAAGACACACATGTGCTCAAGTCCGGATCTCACATAATGAACGTCATCATCTTTTTCACTAGAACTATCAAATTACATTTTTTTCTAGTTTTTTCAAACATTGAACATAAAAGGAATATTTATTTTAAAAAAAAATTATTTGTAAATATATATGATGAAATCATAAAGCATCCTAGATTTGTCGGTGAAAATGGGTCCCCACTCCCTTCATCCATCCAAACATAATACATTGCTTGTTTCCTCTACCTATTACCGACACAATAGTGTCACCTTTTATTATTATTATTATTATTATTATTATTATTATTATTATTATTATTATTATTATTATTATTATTATTATTATTATTATTATTATTATTATTATTGAGATTTTGTAAAAATATTCCTAGCTAATTAAAATTTCATACATTCAAAGGGGGAAAAACTACAGGAGAATAAGAAAACAGTGTCATTATCAAGCACTTTAGGCAGCAAAAAGATGTGGATTGCAGGGTTTTCCCTTGACATAGAAATAAAAAAACATGGAAACTAGCTGGAAAATGACAATTCATATACAAAGGATGGCCAAAGGCAAAGTACCGTATGATTTTAATTTATTGTACTGCAACAAAGTACATTCAAATTTACTTGAAATTTTTATGAACAAAACATTGGAGAAATTCAGAAATAAATGCCAACAACATGTGTAATGAAAATCAAACTCAAGGCCCCCACACAGGATGGCTAATGAGTAATGACCCACACCATTTAAGAAGTTTCAGAGGATCAAAACAGCACCATTACTCACATTTTCATCCACATTAATCTTCCATAAAATTTTCAGCACAAGTATATTAGCAGAACCAATAAAAATCCTCCGCCTCTTTTTTTGCTTATATGTATGTCCCTATTCTTAACAATAAAAAATTAAATTTAGGATTTATGATTGAAGTTTAAAGATAGGGTTTAAGGGTTAAGGTATATGATTAAGGGTGTAGTACTTTAATTTTTAGGTTTAGAGTTATAGTATAGAATTTTATTTTTTCGTGTTGGAACATACATAAAGGCACTAGAAAGGAACATAAAATTTTTATTCGAGCAGGACAAAGCCTCAATAGGTTTTTCTTTCACAGTGGGGATCCAATAATCTTCCTTTATTTATATATAAATGCACCAAACTGTACTACCATACACTTCATCTATACATATACACAAAGTTACAAGTGACAATACCCTAGCATTTATAGAGTCTCAAATCATTCTAAGTTCCTCCCAATTGTGTTTCTCACTCTCTACATGGCTCTCTTTCTCTCACTTGTGCTCATCCTTTTGTTTCCTTCATCCAATGCTGACTGGCCACCTTCTCCGGGTTACTGGCCAAGCTCTAAATTCAGGCCTATCAGCTACCACAAAGGCTTTAAAAACCTTTGGGGTCCTGCCCATCAATCTGTTCACCACAATGCCTTAACCATCTGGCTTGACAAAACTTCAGGTATACACCTTATATCAATCCTATGATGGGGTATGCATATTCAATCTGAGTTGTTTTATATTGTTTTTGGTTGATTAACAGGAAGTGGATTCAAGTCGGTTCGGCCTTTCCGATCCGGTTACTTTGAAGCCTCGATTAAGGTCCAACCTGGTTACACTGCAGGTGTCATAACAGCTTTCTATGTAAGGAAATGGCATCTTTGTTAATGCAATGTTTGTAGTTCAATGATTATAATGATTAATGGTGTTGATTACAACAATGGCAGCTATCAAACAATGAAGCACACCCAGGGTTCCATGATGAAGTGGACATAGAGTTCCTTGGAACCACATTTGGGAAGCCTTATACTTTACAGACCAATGTTTATATCAGAGGGAGTGGGGATGGGAAGATCATTGGAAGGGAAATGAAGTTTCACCTTTGGTTTGATCCAACACAAGACTTTCACCAATATGCCATTCTTTGGAGTCCTAATGAGATCATGTAAGTATACAAAATCTTGGTTATGGAAATTCTACACTGAATTAATTATTATTTTTTGTTAAAAATAAAGGACAAGTGTATATGCAAAAGTGATTCTAGGGCGCGGCGCCTTCAATTAAAGTTAAAAAAAGGGAGAAACCTAAAATATTAGAAAAATACAACCTAAAATGTTATCACACAAACAAAGTTTTATATTTTTTTGATAACATTTTAAGTTTTATGTTTTCACTACAAGTTTCGAAACTTGTCATAAAACTACAAACTAAGTTTTGAAACTTGTCAAAAAATTATCAAATCTAAAATGTTATCGAAAAGTATAACATTTTAAGTTGTGCGGTTCTTAATTTTAAATTAGGTTGTTGTAACCTAGACTCACCCTATATGCAAGGCCATATTATAATGTCTGATATATCTTGGGAATTGATGAGGTGTTGGACAGGATGGTAGGCTTGTTGTCACTATTGGCTCTAAAGTATTAAAGTATTGTTTCCATTTTCATGTTTTTCCAATAATTTAGAACTTGAACAGTGACATTTTTGTGATTTTTTTACTTTCTCAAAATCATCATGCACAAAAGTATGGAGATTATATTAATCCTAAACTTTAATAATTGGTATCAATGCAAGAAACTACATCACATGCATGACATAGATTTCTTACACTTTTTAATGATTTACTTGAAGCAGGACCTAACAATGGATACAAAAGCGATACTCTATGTTATTCGAATTCGGATATGTGTTAAATATAAATTTTTATATGATACATTTATGAATGTGCTCTTTTTATTGATTTATGTGGTATTTATATCAGATTCTTAGTGGATGATGTGCCCATAAGAAGGTATCCAAGGAAAACTGCTGCTACATTTCCTCTAAGGCCAATGTGGGTGTATGGTTCAATATGGGATGCCTCCTCCTGGGCAACAGAAGATGGGAAGTACAAAGCTGATTACAAATACCAACCATTTGTTGCAAAGTACACCAACTTCAAAGCTAGCGGTTGCACCGCCTATGCTCCGGCTTGGTGCCACCCCGTTTCAGCCTCCCCTTCCCGGTCCGGCGGGTTAACAAGGCAGCAACGTAGAGCGATGAGATGGGTACAAAGATACCATATGGTCTATAACTATTGCAAGGACCCCAAGAGGAATCATGCCTTAACCCCAGAGTGTGGGAGCTAGTGAAGTTTAAATAACATGAGTTTTACTCAAAGTTTTCCTTTCCTTTTCCTTTACATGAAAGAAATTCACTATTGGTTTTCTTGGTATGGATCCCACTTGTCAACAAATTTCATCTTTTTAGAATATGATTGAGTTTCTCAGTGTACGAAACAATGAATCCATCTTCCTCGTGAAGCATACATGAACATAATTGATATTGGCGCAAATCCCAAGAATCACTCAAATGAGTGATGGGGCATATTATATAATATAATTTCCAGAAAAGGAATGCTACCACAGCTAATAATGCAGGCACATGAGAAAAGGAAGTGAAAACCTGTGAATCAACAGTGAAAGTTTAAGGACCACCCCACCTCAACCTCAATTTCAATTTCACCCTTGTCTTCTTTTGAGATTCTAGGTATAATGTCTATATTAATTTTTTAACTCATAAATCGAAGAATATTAAGTACTTAAGCATGATCATTCCCACATTATCATGCATATTAAAATCAGTAAATCTTGACAAAAATTTATGTCACTTTTCGGTGTTCTTTTTATGCTCCAACACTAAATTAAATTAAACCATAAAAATAAAATTTACTCCTAATTCTCTAAACCCTACCCTTAAACCTTAGCTCTTAACCCTTAATATTAATCTAATTTTTTAATGTGAGATATAAATAAAAACACTGAAAAAAAAATTATATTCCTGAAAACTATACTCAATGCTTCTTTCTTTCTTTTTTAACCGGACTGTATTGATTTCTCATTAATCAATTTCATTAGAATATCCTAGAATTTATTTCACCTACGTAATATATATAGGTTAAAACACTTACCTGTGAGAGGTTTAATGTAAATTTGAAAAATATCCATTTATATACTCCCCTCAAATTTAAAGAAAATTCCATAAACCTCACGTTGAAATCAATTTATTAAGACCCTATTTGATAACTTGAAATTTTCAATTAAATAAAAAAGTAATATTTACAATGATTTTTTTGGTTAAAGAGTGAAAGTACATATTCGCGACTCGTTAAAAACTAACCTGAACCTAAATGAAAGAAAAAAGAACCCCGATTGCACCATACTAACCTAACTAACATAAAACAAAAACAAAACAAGGAAACTAAGCGGATAACCGAATTACCAAGACAAGTCCTACATTCCTCATCTAGAATTCCTTATGAGCCTGTTGCTTCATTGAGAAACAACTATTGCCCCAAGTCTGGAATTGGGAAACCATACATCTCCAGCTGAACTAGGCCAAGGACCGATAGCGGCAGTTCAGGAAAGCAAACACACTCTATGCTCGAAAAGTCAGCCAGCTTTGCCATTCCATCGGCCACCTGATTAGTGATTACCAGTACGATGAATATGCTGAAGTTGAACAATTCATGAATATGGTCTAAAATCGTATAACGCAAGCCACGATCACATGACTGCACCATCCCCAAAGCATCATTGCTATTCATTTCAACTATAATCTGTCTTGCACCCAACTCCCAGGCGAATTCTAACCCCAACAAAACACCCCACAATTCGGCTTCCACCACCGAACATCCCCGATGAACTTCGCAAAACCAAATTTCCATGCACCAGACTGGTCTGGAATGACCTCTCTGCAAGCTGTATAGCCCGAGTCATTGTTTCTAGCACCATCAGTGTTCACTAGAACCCACTCGCTAGGGGGAAGGTTGCCACTGGACAGGACCCAATCGCGGACCGCGTTGCAACCCTGTTCACGCATCTGTCACTGTCACTGCCAAAGCACGCTGAGTGATCTCCACCAAATGTTTACTGCGATCTAAAAGCGATCGATTATCCTCCAAAAGGGACTCAAACGCAATAGCGTTCTGGTTTAACCAAATATTTCAAACGAAGGAGTAAAAATCTTCTGCCTCCTAATCATGCCTCTTTCTATGCCCCCTGCCTAAAAACACTTAAAAATTAAATCTTGCCCTATAACCCTAATTTTCATATCCTAAACCCCAAACTCTAAACATTGAAAAAATACACCCTACCCCTAATTCCCTACACCCTAACCATAAGCCCCAACCTTAAACCCCAAACACTAAACCCTAAACCCACTATTTTAAAGTGGGGGCACAAATGGGGGCATACTTTGGGGGCAGATGATTTTCATCCCAAACGACAACCCCCAAACATAATATTCTAATAGCGGTTGCGGACGTTGCGGCCGTTACGACGTGATTTTTTTTTCTAAAAAATAACTATAATTTTTAATACGGTTGCGGATACCTCTAAAACCATTACGATGTGGCCGTTATGTCGCGTTGCGGCCGCAATTTAATACTATGTGTGCACCCAATATTTGAATTCCATGTTCAGGAACTCGTCTACGCGTTCATGTTTTATCAAGCTCGACCAAACCGCCATAGTCGATGAGCAATGATGAATCAGATGATTAATATATTCAGTATGCACGAGACATAGAGGACATTTGTCATCCATCGAGAAACGTCGACGGAAGCTCTCGGCGTTAGTCATCACTTTGCCTCAGCAGAGCAACCAAAGGAAAATACGTATTTTTTGCATCCCACGACTACGATGGATAAGCTCCCAGACTGCCTCAGGCGTAGCTCTAGAGTCACCAGTTCTAACCACATACGCCAAGTTAACCGTACAATCCAACCCACCTGATCTGAGTTCTTTGACTACAGTGGGCATTTCTTAGCCGCAATCCATAATAGGACCTCCCAAGGTAACTTGCCCTCGAACCTCGACCAGCACCAATTGCCATGAGAATCAACCATGTCCGCCACCGTAACTCGAGACATGCCAATAGCATCGGCCGTCGTAACCACATTGATCAACAGGCCGCAATCTTTTAACCATGAATCAAACCAAAAGTCAATTTCAGCTCCATTACCCATACAGCAAGTGATATTGTTTCTCACGTCCGCCCATATACTTGTCAAGCCCTTCCAAAGATGAGAGTAGTTCCTATTCCTAAGCATCACAGGAATACCCTATTGACACTTGTATTTGTCCCAAATAAATTGAACCCATGGTCAAACAACGGTCCTTGGAATCCCATATCCATTAACCCGGCCTCAAACATGAAGTCTGCGAAAGCTTTACTACTAATCCCTACATTACCGGAACCACACTCCCTCTCATTAGTATTGAAAATAAAATTGAAGTCCCCACCAAGGACTTCAATTATTGACAGAAATTCAGACTGGTTGTGCCCTGGCAATTCCAAAACATGAAAGTAGTCATTGATAATAAGGAAAAAGAAAAAACCACCACTTACTGGGCTAAAGCAAGGAAATCCTCCTCCTAACCGGCCAAATTGTCAGAATACTCCATGGCCTCCTCCTCCTTATCGAAAGCAATCTCATAACAACGATCAAGGTTGTCTTCATCACCAACCACCTAAGTTGCACTGATACGGATACGGGTACGGGGACGGGAAACGGCAATTTCCAAAATTACAGGGTACGGGGACGGTAAGGGTACGGCAAAAATAAAATAAAATTTAATATATATATATATATAATAATTAAAATTCATAATATAATAAGGTAAAAAAAGTAAAGAAAATAGTAATGCCAAATATCCTTAATATCATGTTATATTGTTGAATAACAAACACAATCACATCAAAGGATTTAAGAAAATCACAACAAAACAAACAAAATTCATAATCAAGTTATATTGTTCAACAATCAACAAACAAAATTCATAATCCGGTTATATTGTTCAACAACAAATAAACAAAATGCATAATCCGATTGTTCAACAACAAACAAACAAAATGCATAATCCGGTTACATTGTTCAACAACAAACAAAATCACATCAAAGTTCCAAAACAACATAGTCCACATAATGCAAATCCGTAAAAGAGTGCAAGAAACAAAATAACAACAATTAATCAATCATTGTTAACATCCTCCAAGATTAATTCACTCTCCAAATCCGGTTCATCGAGTGAAAGTTCCGCAAACTCCAAATAGCCCACATCTCCTAGAGAATCGAATGCATCTCCACCAACATCCCACATCTTGGTTTTCTCATCATCATATTGACTAGAATTCCTTGATAAAAGGCGGAGGTTGTAATGGATATAAACCAAATCTTCGGCACGACTTGGATTTAACTTATTCCTTCTAAGTGAGTGAATGAAAGAATAAGTACTCCAGTTTCTTTCACAACAAGATGATGAAGTAGGTTGTCCAAGCACTTTGAAAGCCAAAGATTGGAGCAAAGGAGTTTCGGCACCAAAGTTAGCCCACCAACTCTTCGGATCCGAAGAATACCTCTTTGTAAGAGAAATCAAATCTTCAAAAGGTCCACTCTTAAGTGAGAAATTGGCATACTCATCCAAGACTTTGTCATAATCATCCTCATTTGGAAATAACCTACGGAAGCACTTCATTCTCTCTCGAGATATTTCACCATCTTTATGAGGAGCAACCCTACTAAGATCCTCGGTTAACCAACCATCACTATAAAACCTACAACATTTAAAAAATATATTTATATAAAGAAACTAAAATTTAAGAATATATAAAATTAAAAGCTAACAAGATTATATACCTTGGATTTAATGAGTGAGCTAAGCAATGGAGAGGAGTATAACTCTTTGTCCAACGAGCTATAAGAATCTCGTAAACAACATGATAAAAAGGACTAAAGTCTGAAGGGCCACGATTTTCCTTCTTGTAAATTTCAAGCTTCACCTTTTCAATCATAGAATCCCACATCTCATATACCAAATGAAGGCATGGTTTATCAGTGTCGCATACTCTAAGCATGTCATAGATATGCGTTGTGAAATCAATGATGTAACTCACCTTATCCCACCAATCATCATTCACAAGCTTTTCCTTCACAAAGTTTGATTTTCCCGTGTCATCCTCTTTATAAGAAGCCCATTCATCACTTATCACCATTTCTTGAAGTCCTCGTTTGATGAGCTTAAACCTTTTAAGCATCACAATGATCGAGGCAAAACGAGTATCGACAACTGAAAGCAACTTAAGAGGACTAAATTTCTGAAAGATTACCAACCTCATGCTGTGGTTCATGATAAAATTCTTGATTTGTACAGCATCTCCATGAATTTCTGTAATCCAATTGCACAAGTCATATGTTTCTTCATTTCCCTCGATGTTTTTTGTCGAACAAATATTCTTCAATGCAAGATTAAGAGTATGAACAACACATGGTGTCCAATAGATGTGAGGATACATGCTCTCAATAATCTCTCCTGCTCCCTTGCAATTAGCTGCATTATCAGTAATAACTTGCACCACATTTTGTGACCTACCTCATCAATCACTTCTTTCATCAAATTAGCAATGAAGACTTTATCCTTAACTTCACCAGAACAATTTACAGCCTTGAGAAACATAGGTCCATTTCCGGAAGTAGCCATGAAGTTAATGAGAGGCTTTCTTGTTGGATCACTCCAACCATCGCACACAATAGTCACTCCTTTATCTTGCCAAGTTGCTTTAATTGGTTGTAGAAGCTTCTCAACATTATTCTTCTCTTTGAGGAGCAATGAGGTTCGCAACTTATTGTAACCAGGGGGCACATAACCGCCTATGTCGTGAGTTGCAGCGAAAGTAAAAGCCCTTTGATAATGAGGATTCCTAGCAAGATTGAAGGGCAATCCACCGGTATAAAACATTCTTGCAATTTCTTCATCTAATTGAGCCCTCACATTCATGTTGAATGATTTAGCAATAGGCGATAAGTTGGATTTTCTCTTTTTAGAAGAAGATTCAATTGCAATTCCACTTTGACATTGACTAGGCAAGGGAACTTCTCTAGATGCTCCTTGTTTCTTTCTCTTCTCCCAATCCTCTAACAATGTCAACATCTCAAGCTTTTGGTTTTTAGTCACTTTCTTGCAAATTGCAACCCCTTCTCCTGAAATTTGAAGCAAATGGGCCTTCACTCTAGTATAACTTCCGTTACGAGTTTCACCACAAATATTACATCGGTAATTCCAAGTTCCTCCAGTAGCCCCCCGTTTTTCCAATTTTGTCACGTAATTCCATAGTGGAGAAGAATTGTCATTTTGTACCGATGAAATCGATCCACCCCCGCTAGCACTTCCATTTCCACTACTAGCAAAATTAGGCTCATCACCACTTTGGGATGCCATATTTTAACTAATTCAACTGTTAACATTAAAAAAAATAACAGTTAGAAAAAAGAAAATCATGATAAACAATGTCAAGATTAATACCATAAGTGCAATCGAAAAACAAAGACCTGAAGACATTAATTGCCTTACCTAAGCTTGTGAGCTATGACAAGTACATGGCTACAACAATGAAGTTAAGCCAATGGAACCAAAAATACAATATATGAAACCGAGCTTCAAAAAGTTTCTACTAGGTGTAAGGTAAAGCAAAGACCTGAAGACATGTTCAATACCCCCCCCCCCCCCCTAAAAAAGATAGAGAGATTGATCAACTCCATCAATTGTAGACTATTTGAACAAATTTAGCAGCAACTATACACAAGGATTAGATATTGTTTATTACTTGCCTTCTAAAATTAAATTAAAAGAGAAAAGAAGAAAACATATACATCTAGCAACGTAAGAGACATTACAGCACCTAGAACCACGCCTACGACAGGAGATAAACAAAGTAAATAATTGAAACATTTCCCCTCGAGAATATCTTCAAGGAAACATCTTCATGTATTTATAGTAATTTTTAGATATATGATCGGAAAACAGATCCAATAATGGGGCAACAGCAAAAAGCCAAAAACAGTAAAAAAAATACCTGAAGAGGCTGATCGGAGCTCTGCTGCCGTCCAAGGAGAATCCGGCGCCGGTCTTGTGTCCCCGATGGCCGACGTTGAGAGGTTGATGTGAGAGTCAGTGAGTCACGATAGAGAGACTTGAGAGCCTGAGATGCCGATGGCCGATGGGTTCTATAACTCTGAAATTAAAAAAATTAGGGCACTTAAAATTGGGATTTTGGGTTTTTTTTAATTTTTTAAGTAGAAAATGACGGAAACGTCCCCGAAACGTCCCCAACCCCTTTGACCGTACCTGGTTGCATTTTGACCGTACCCGGAAATTTTGAGACGTCCCCGAGACGTCCCCGCGCCGTCCCCGTCCCGGCAACGTATCGGGGACACGAAACGGCCTCAAATAGCCGTACCAGTGCTTCATAGCCAACCACTTCCCTAGGTCATTAACCAATGTGAAGAGCTTTCTCCACAGAGTCTAATTCCCTAGAATAAACTTGCATCCATTTAGAACTCATTATGCCGCGTCGGGAATTCTCCTTAAAATTCTTATTAAGCACCTCTTGTGGTTTAGAGATTTTCACCCCAGAACCACCCTTGTAACACATCGCCTTCTCCACAATCACTACAGCGGCATGTGAGCTCTTCACATGATCCATTGGATGGGCAACTGTTCTGGGATCTTGATTATCCAACGTAGGGATCACATGTATCCCTTCCATCGCCTGGGAACCATTTTTCTTCTTTCTTATCCGGGTTTGAAGCTTTGTACGCAACATTATGCGTAAATCCTTGTTTCTTAGTTCCTCAGATGCCAAAACTACTGGCTTGTTTGTTAGAGTATGCCCAAAGACCAATAATAAGATGACTGTAAATGACATTTGTTTTTACTTTTTTTTATTCATAAAGAGACATTACCATAATTATTTTCAGTTACAAATATACGTGCATAAATAAACTAAATTATAATAAAGTCATTAGAATAATATAATTATTCTAAAATATCCTTAGTCGAGTATTATCGTGTGCATGGACAACAATAATGCATTAAGAATAATATGTAGTTGATTGATGACAAAGTGTTGTCATTAACATGAAAATGTCAAAATCAATGCATAAGCATGTATTAGAGAACGCCATATTGGACTGACCCGCTATGAGCATGTTTCTTGGATTATTATGTGACAGTCACAACATTGCTCATAGTGATAACTACATGTATGATCCTCAAACTTGAGATCATCATTATTTCAACACCGCGAGTGACTTATTTTGATACGGTCAAACGTGTGTCGTAACTAACTACACTATAAAGACTGATCTTGGATATGTCACAATCTATATAGTGGAATATGGTTGATCAAGATAGGATTTGTCTCTCCTACATAATATGAGTAATATCGTAGGCCACTTGATTAAGTGAGAGTAGAAATGCATGGCCATGCTCGAATAAGTTGATATGAGATCTCATAATTATTCGTTTATAATAGTCTACTGAAGATATCAAGAAATATTAGATGGACTATACAAGTGTGATTGTTCCATGACTTGTGTTCAATCTAGATATAAAGGACAAAAGGATGTGATACATAAATAGAGTTAATCACGAAAAGGTTATGTCGAATCATGATTTCTTGTAACTTAGGTGACAATGACATATTGCTGGATGTCATTCATTGTTTGTAATATTAGAAATATTCTAATATTTACTACTAACGTTACATGAACCTACATGGTCACACCCACAGTTGAAATGAACATATATTAAAAGAATTATATATGTACAAATTTGTTGTACACGAATTTAGTTAAATTAATATATATTTAATATATATATATATATAATTTAACTATCGGGTAAATATTAAAAGAAAAATAATTATTGTAATCATGTCTCTTTTAATATATAAATAATATAATTTGGTTTAAATCAATATATATATATTAAAATCCTAATTAAGTTGAATTGATATTATATATATTTAATATATAAATATTGAAATCCTAATTAAGTTGAATTGATATTATATATATTTAATATATAAATATTGAAATCCTAGTTAAGTTGAATTATAATTATATATATTTAATATATATATATATATATATATATATATATATATATATATATATATATATTAAGATCCTAATTAAGTTGAATTGGGATTATATATATATATATATTGAAATCCTAATTAAAGTTGAATTAGGATTATATATATATTGAAATCCTAAATAAGTTAAATTGGGATTATATATATATATATATTAAAATTCTAATATGAGTTAAATTAGGATTTCAAAAGCTATATAAAGGCATGAGAGATCTAGCAGTCATTAATGCTTTTTGGGAAAAACTCTTCAAATAATTTAGAGATTTTTATATGATCTTTCCCATCTAAATAATTTAGAGAATTTTTATATGCTTGTTTCAACTGGTTGAACTACGTAGAGGTCGGAGCGTTATCGTTGCGGCTTAAGAGTCGATACTGTGGAATCGTGATTGAATATCTATCTTCTCTAAATTCAGAATTCCATATTTTAATCAGGTAATTCTTCAGCTTTATTCACCTTCATTCGTTTCTCGTACATGGATCTCTAGTGGTAATCACCGGATAATTTTTCCGTTGCGCCATGGGGTGTACCGGCCTAACCCAACAGTGGTATTAGAGTCACTTGTACGATACAGATTTAGGTTTTAATTACTTGGGTGATGTAATTGTATGAAATACATGTTATTTTTCGATTTATTTAGCGAATATATGATATTTGTGTGAGCAAATCTATTTAATCACGGTTAATCAGTAATCTAGTTAAAAAATGTTCCTAAGATTGATAATTAAGAGTTAATCATCAAGATTTTTTTCGATAGGGTTTGAAATATTATATGTTAATTTTTAACATATTTAATATGGAGTTTTAGGGTTTTAGATGTTAAGTGTTAACATACGCGAGTTATAGTTATATATTAGACAAATGGTTAGTCTAAAGATTTCGTGTGGGAAGGTAACAATAGTTGTTTCATTAAAAACCTCGTTGATATTAAAATCTTAAAAAACGACAATGTTGATAAAATTTATCAAATCATGAGGTTTTTAAACATTAATTAAGATGTTGATCTTAAAAATTTCCACGTTGCTGATAATGCATCAGCAACCCCTCTAGTAGCTGCGGGCCTGTCGAAACCCTGCAAGGCGCTTCGCCTTCTTAAAACCCCGCAAGGGGCTTGACTCTTGCGTAGGAACAATATGATAAGACCTTAATAACAAACCACATCTTTATTATGTTTGATATGCACAGTGTTTGGAATGCATGGTTATAGCCTAATGACCCATTTAATTTTATTTATAAGGTTTTATAAATACGACATGTGTGTCATACCTTTCTCTACTTCTATTGTAATTCTCTTCTCATCTTATTCCCTCATATGTAAAACGAGTTTATAAAATTATAATCTATACGAAGAAGCATGGACCTGAAGAACAGAAGTGTGGGCCGACAGAAAGATTCTTAAGAAGTGTATTTATCCTAAGAATAATTTGGTTCTCCCATTGGCTTGGGACGGGCCACCTTAGGATATGGGCTATAACTATTTTATTCATATTTATTGTATTTAATGTATGTGATAAAATAAATGTATGAGACGCATGCTAGTTAATAAATAAGATAAAATATTAAATGGTGAGATAATAATAACAAAAACACTCAATTAAATATTAAGTCTTTTATTGCTTCCCAATGTTAACCCTCGTTAAAGTCTAAATCGATACAATGTAGGTTCCGCTAAAGCGAGGTACATGTATCTATCTTGGCCAAACACAAAGACTAAGCAAGTGATATTTTTTGGTTGTAATATTGGTTAAAGACTTAACTAGGTTACTCTAATATGATTAGAAAACCTAAAACTTAGTTATTTATATAATCATAAGATGATTATGAACAGGAGTTGTTGACCAAATAAAGGAGTTACATGAGATGTAATTAGCAAGTGTTGCTTACCTAGATAGATCATAATATTAAGAGAAAAACCAAAGCTGACTTAAGAGAATGTGAAATTTGGATCCTTGCCAACTAGAAAAACTTTACAGAAAGTATTTTCGACATTAATATTTGAAGGTTATTAATTTCAATAAAAATAGTGAGAGTATAAAGACCTTTTATAAACAAACTTGGTAAACGTACTCAAAATTCATATTTTATTGTTGTAGACTTATTATGACAAATACAAATTTGTTACCATTGCGATTGTCCTTGAGAAGGATAAGTTGAACGGCGTAAGATACATTGACTAGTCACTCGATGGAAAATGTTTCTATTGTAATAAGACATGTCATTGTAAAAGGAATTGCCCCATTTATCTTGAAAAATCAAGAAGGCAAATGAAAGCGAAGCGTCCACCTCAGATATTTATATTATTGATATTAATTTATCAACACTTACTTCTAGGGTATTGGATATCGATTGTGGCTCTCATATTTTTACATTTGTATAAGGATTATAAAAGAGTAAAAATCTAAGAAAAAGGAGAGGTGGACTTACGGGTTGGTAATGGAGCAAGAGTTGTTGCATTAGCTATAGGAACATATACTTTATCGTTGCCTAGTGGACTTAATTTATGTTTAGAGGATTGTTATTTTGTGTCTAGTTTGACTAAAAAATATCATTTTGATTTCTTGTACGAAAAAATAAAAAACAAATGACTCTAATCAAACTTATCTTTGGCATTATCACTTGGGTCACATAAGTAAAAAACACATTTCAAAACTCCATAAAAATGGATTTTTGGATTCATTTGTTTTTGAACAACTTGATCACCCGAGCCTTGCTTATTGGGATAGATGACCAAAGCTTCTTTTAATGGTAAAAGTGAGTGAGGAAGTGATTTATTGAGATTAACACATACTGATGTATGTGGACTAATGAATACACAAGCTAGAGGAGGGTTTCAATACTTCATTACTTTCACAAATAACTTCAGTGGATATGGGTATATTTATCTAATGTACCATAAATATGAAGCCCTTGAAAAGTTCAAGGAATTTTAAAATGAAGTACAAAACCAACTAGGAAAAAGCATTAAGACTCTTCGATCAGATCGAAAAGGAGAATACTTAAGCTTGGAGTTTGGTGAGCTTCTTAAAGAATGTGAGATTGTCTCACACCTCATGGTACTCCACAATAGAATGAAGTTTCCGAAAAGAAGAAATCAAACACTATTAGAAATGGTTCAATCAATGACGAGTCACATTGATCTTCCAATTTCTTTTTGGGGACATGCGCTAAAATAACTACTTTCACACTAAATCGTGTTCCATCTAAATCAGTTCAAAAGATACCATATGAGATATAGACTGAGAAACATCCTAATATGTCCTTTATGAAAATTTGGGGATGCAAATTTTATGTTAAACATAATATGTCCTTTATGAAAATTTGGGGATGCAAAGCTTATGTTAAACATATTATGTCCTTTATGAAAATTTTGTGGGTTATCCTAAAGAAATTAAAGGATATTATTTCTTCAATCCTACCGAGAGCAAAGTGTTTGTTCCTCAAACAGGAATCTTCCTAGAAAGAG
Organism: Hibiscus tridactylites; assembly: GCA_958450335.1. Taxonomy (NCBI): domain Eukaryota; kingdom Viridiplantae; phylum Streptophyta; class Magnoliopsida; order Malvales; family Malvaceae; genus Hibiscus; species Hibiscus tridactylites. Next base: position 27,686,644 of record OY288267.1, on the reverse strand, counting down.
AATTTGTTTTCCGAAAAGAAAGTGAGAGAAATATTAAACTCAATAAAATTGGAGATCAACCATATATCATTGAAGAAGAGATTGAACAAAAATAAGTTCTACAAGTTGTTGAGGAACAGTCAACATTGTTTGTTTCTTGTCACATTGCACAATGATGTCCACTTCATGGATCAAGATGAGCCTAGGACATATCAAGAAGCATTGGTGAGCCCAAACTCTGAGAAATGGCTAGAGGCCATGAAATTCGAGATGGATTCCATGTTAGAAAACCAAGTTTGGACCTTAGTTGACCCATTTGAAGGGGTTAAGCCCATAGAGTGCAAGTGTTTTTTCAAAAGAAAACCAACATGGAGAGTAATGTACAAACATACAAAGGGCGATTAGCCGCTAAGGGCTTTCGTCAAATTCATGGTATAGACTATGATGAAATCCTTTCACCCGTTGCTATGTTTAAATCCACATGGATCTTACTTGCGATAGTTGTATTTTTTATGAGATATGTCAAATGGAAGATAAAACCGCTTTTCTTAATGGAAAAACCAAATGAGGGTGTGTACATGACACAATCTGAAGGTTTTGTCGATGCAAAAGATGCCAAAAAAATATGCAAGCTACAAAGGTCCGTTTATGGATTGAAATAGGCTTCTCGAATTTGGAATCTTTGTTTTAACGATGCAACAAAATAGTTTGGTTTTATCAAAAATGAAGATGGGCCATGTGTTTTCAAGAAAATTAGTGGGAGCACTTTCATATTCTTGGTAATGTATGTGGATGACATATTGATAGTAGAAAATGACATACCTAACTTATAGTTTGTAAAGACTTGGTTAGAAAAATGTTTTTCTATGAAAGACTTGGGTGAAACAACCTACATATTAGGGGCCAAGATGTATAGAGATAGATCAAGACGACTCCTAGGACTAAGTCAAAATATATACATAGATAAAGTACTGAAAAGATTCAATATGAAAGAATAAAAAAAGGGATTCCTACCTATGAGACATGATCGAAGGAAATGTGTCCTTTAACGCCTCAAGAAAGAGAGCATATGAGTAAGATTCCATATGCTACGACCATTGGATCTATCATGTATGACATGCTATGCACATGCCCAGATGTATCATATGCACTAAGTATGACAAGTCGGTACCAAGTAGAACCCGATGAAGGTTATTGGGTTACAGTCAAAAGGATCTTTAAGTACTTAAGAAGAACTAAAGATACATTCCTTATGTATGGAGGTGAGGAGGAGCTAAGTATAAAATGTTATACTAACACAAGCTTCCAAACTGATAAGGATGATTCTCGATCACAATCAGATTTTGTGTTTTGCCTTAATGAAGGCGTTGTGAGCTGGAAATGTTCAAAGAAAGATACACTAGTTGTTTCTACAACAAAAAACTGAGTATATTGCAGCATGTGATGCTGCAAAAGATGATGTTTGGATCAAGAAGTTTATATCTGAATTAGGGGTTGTGTTAAGCATATTGAATGTTATAAATCTATATTGTCATAACAACTTAGTCATCGTACAAGCAAAAGAACTCAAATCTCACCAACGATCCAAACACATACTTAGGCGTTACCATCTCATTCAAAAAATTATAGATCGAGGAGATGTGAAAATATGTAGGGTACCAACAAATGATAACATTGTCGATCAACTGACAAAGCCTTTGACGCAACAGAAGCATGATCATCACACTAAGTCACTTGGTATTAGATACATGAGTGATTGGTCTTAGTGCTAGTGAGAGATTGTTAGAGTATGTCCAAAGACCAATCATAAGATGATTGTAAATGATATTTATTTTTACCTTTTTTATTCATAAAGAAGCATTACCATTATTATTTTCAGTTACAAATCTGCATGCATGAATAATATGGTTATTCTAAAATGTCCTTAGTCGAGTATTATTGTGGGTATGGACAACAATAATGCATTAAGAATAATCTGCAGTTGATTGATGACAAAGTGTTGTCATTAACATAGAGATGTCAAAATCAATACATAAGTATGTATTAGAGAACGACATACTGGACTGACCTGCTATGAGCATGTTTCTTGGATTATTATATGACAGTCACAACATTGCTCATAGTGATAACTACATGTATGATCCTCAGACTTGAGATCATCATTATTTCAACATTGTGAGTGACTTATTTTGATACGGTCAAACGTGTGTCGTAACTGACTACACTATAAAGACCGATATTGGATATGTCACAACCTATGTAGTGGAATATGGTTGATTAAGATATGATTTGTCCCTTCTACATAATATGAGTAATATCGTAGGCCACTTGATTGAGTGGGACTTGAAATGCATGGCCATTCTCGAATAAGTTGATATGAGATATCATAGTTATTCGTTTATAATAGTCTACTCAAGATATCAAGAAATATTAGATGGATTATACAAGTGTGACTGTTCCATGACTTGTGTCCAATCTAGATATAAACGACAAAAGGATGTAATACATAAATAGAATTAATCACGAAAAAGTTATGTCGAATCTTGATTTCTTGTAGCTTAGGTGACAATGACATATTGCTAGATGTCACTCATTGTTTGTAATATTAGAAATATTCTAATATTTACTACTAACGTTACATGAACCTACAGGGTCACACCCACAACTGAAATGAGAATATATTAAACGAATTATATATGTACAAATTTGTTGTACACGAATTTAGTTAAATTAATATATATTTGATATATATAATTTAACTATTGGGTAAATATTAAAAGAAAAATAATTATTGTAATTATGTCTCTTTTAATATATAAATAATATAATTCGGTTTAAATCAATATATATATATTGAAATCCTAATTAAGTTGGATTGAGATTATATATATTTAATATATACATAAAAATCCTAATTAAGTTGAATTGAGATATATTTAATATATAAATATTGAATTCCTAGTTAAGTTGAATTAGGATTATACATATGTAATATATATATATATATTAAGATCCTAATTAAGTTGAATTGAGATTATATATATAGGGATGTGATCAAGTTATATGGTGTAAAACTCATTTAGTTTTACACTAATCTAGAACCATTGGATAAGGGAAATGGATGGATGAGATTAACAGTAAAAAATGTGAAGATTATCACTTGGAAAAAAAAGATAAAGGAAATAATCTGATCCATTAATTACCATCATCTAACGGTCCAAAAACTGTGTAAAAGTAATTGAGTTTTACACAGTATAAGTTGATCCTAACCCATATATATATATATATATATATGTATATATATATATATATTGAAATCCTAATTAAAGTTGAATTAGGATTATATATATTTAATATATATATATATATATTAAAATCCTTATATGAGTTAAATTATGATTTCAAAGGCTTTATAAAGGAATGGAAGATCTAGCAGTCATTAATGCTTTTCGAGAAAAACCCTCTAAATAATTTAGAGAGTTTTATATGCTCGTTCTCTTCTAAGTGGTTTAGAGAATTTTTATATGCTCGTTTCAACTGGGTGAACTACGTAGAGGCCGGAGCGTTATCGTTGCGGCTTAAGAATCGACAATGTAGAATCGTGATTGAATATCCATCTTCTCTAAATTCAGAATTCCAGATTTTAAATAGGTTATTCTTCACCCTTGTTCACCCCGATTCGTTCCTCGTACATGGATCTCTGGTGGTAATCGCCGGAAAATTTTTCCGCTATGCCATGGGGTGTACTGGCGTGACCCAACATTCTTCCCATTACACTTAGGCAAAACCTTCGGCGCTTGAGCCTCCCTTGGGCCGTTAGGTGTATGCTGATTCGAGTTCGTTGCGATTTCATGATCCTGAAGAACGACTAATCGGGACTCTCCCCCAACACCTTTAGAAGAACTGGCAATATCTACCCCACAATTATTACTCCTAGGTTTCCGACGTCGATTGTCGATGATCATCCAGTGCCCATAAGGTTCAGTACTTGATGGCCCATTCTTCGGAGTGGCTGCTGCCTGCTCTATACCTTTCCCTTTCTCCACTTTATCACCATTTTCCCGCAAGCATCCATCGAATAGCCATAGGTTCCACATGTATAACAAATATTATTCAGCCTCACATATTCTAACTTTTGGATAAAACCATTGATCCCAATACATTGTTTTAAAGGCTTAGTGATATCCACCACGATCGACAGTCGAGTGAACCTTCCCCGACCCCCTTCTAATGCGTTATAGTCAACTTTCACTACCCTTCCCACAATAGCAGTGATGCGACGAAATAAATTCTTAGTATAATACCTATATGGTAAACCTATCAACCGCACCCATATCATAACTTGAGATGGATATTTTTTCAATGTAAAAAACGAACAGCTCTAAAGTTGAACCGTCAAATAACGTCCATATATGGTCCAGGGGCCAACAATAAGAGCCTTGACATAGTCCTGTCCATTCGCAAATTTAACCAGATAGTAATTGTTCTCAAGATCAATCAACTGAATATTGCCCACGAGATTCCACAATGCCATGATATGTGTTGGACAATGCAAAACCGTTTGGATGAGGTGTACAATTTGACACCTAGCACAATGAGCTGTGCATGGGTTGGTATCAATTCTGTTAGGATAAGGATATTAGGGTAACTTTGAGTGTAGAAATCTGTTATCCCCTTGCTATAAAAGGACGTTCGATGTAATGCTGTAAATCATCTTCTTCTTCAATGAAAATGAATTACTTTATCCTTTGTTCTTTGTTTAACATGGTATCGGTTAACCAGGGTTAACCTTTCGCTGCTTCTTCTTTTTTTTCTTTTTCTTTCCGTCATGGCTCCTTCACCATCTGTTTCTGCGTCCTCTGATGACGATGCTGTTGAGCAATCTTTCTCCAACAAACGAATCAATATTCAGTTGGATGATTCTAATTTTTTGCTCTGGAAACAGCAGGTCATCCTGATGATGCGTGGCCATGGTTTAGAGGGATATCTGGACGGTTCCATCTCACCCCCTGCGAAGCTTCTTCCGCCTGTCGATGGTGTGGCCAGCTCTAATCCGGCGTATCTTCGTTTTGTCAAGCAAGATAGTTCGCTTGCTTCATGGTTACTTTCCACCATCGGACCTGATATTCTTCCAAATCTTGTTGGAGCTGATACTACTGCCGCCATATGGTCTGCCATCACTCAGCTATATTCCCAGCTCTCCACTACTAGGGTTATGCACCTTCACTGCCGTCTCCGGTCTCTTAAGAAGGGCTCCCTCTCGATGCGTACATATACAATGCAAATCAAAGAGATTTGCGATTTGCTTGCATCGTGTGGAAATCCAGTTTCCTCTGTTGAACAGATTGCCACCATCCTCAATGGCTTGCCATCCGAGTACGATCCTTTTGTTGCTGTTATTTCCGGCAGTCGTGAACCGTTTTCTGTTGAGGCCGCCGTTTCCTTGCTTGTCGATGCTGAAACTAGGGTCTCTGATCCGTTGCGTGCGCCAGTAGGAATTCATGCTACCAGATTTGAGGACCCCAACTCACCTGCTTCGTTTGCACCTCAGCGACCCTATCGTCCAGATGATGCTCGTGGCCGTTTTCGTGGACGCCCTCGGTCCCAGTGCCAACTTTGTGGGAAACTAGGGCATCTTGTCACTCGCTGCTGGTATAGGTTTGACAAAAATTTCAAAGGTGCTTCTCCCTCTTTGTCCTCTGGTCCACATGAATCGGACTCTACTCAAGCAAATGCTGTTAACTTTGCTCCTGACACTGTGGAAGTGGCGTATGATCCTTTTCTCTCATCGGGTTCGTCGAGTGATGCTCCGGAGTCTTCCCCAGTTATTTCTGCACCTCAGATCAATTCCCTTACTGGCCCAAGCACCACCTCTTGGTTTCCTGACTCGGGTGCGACTCACCACGTGACCAGTCAACCATCGGCAATCCAAGGTTCCTCTCAATATTCTGGTAAAGGTACAGTTCATATCGGTGATGGCTCTTCCTTGTCTATATCTAGTATTGGTCATGCTTCAATTTTGACTTCCTCTCGTGAGCTGCATCTTCATTCTTTATTACATGTTCCTCGCATTACTCGAAACCTGCTATCGGTTTCCAAGTTCTCCTCTGATAACTCTGTATATTTTGAGTTTCATGCTGGATATTGTTGTGTGAAGGATGAAGCTACATGTGACCTTCTTCTCACTGGTTCTCAGCACGATGGCCTATACAGTTTTTCCTCTTCACCGGCTGTTTCAGTTTGTGCGGCGTCTGTCAACACTGATTCCTCCTTCACATTGTGGCATCAACGTTTGGGGCATCCCTCCTCTGAAGTAGTCTCTTCTGTTTTACATAAAAATATTTCCTTTTCCAAGAACACAGTTTGTAAAGCCTGTCAATTAGGAAAGAGTCATTCTCTTCCTTATCGGTTGTCTTCTACACTGTACTCAGCTCCTTTTGAGCTTATTGAGGTCGATGTATGGGGACCTGCGTCTGTTAGAAGTAATGGTTATCAATACTACATATCGTTTGTTGATATGTTTACTCGAAATGCATGGGTTTATCTGCTCAAGGCTAAATCAGAAGCTTCTAAAGCCTTTACAGTTTTTCACTCCTTGATTAATAATCAATTTTATACAAATATTAAAGCAATACAGTCGGATGGTGGAGGTGAATTTCACTTCTTGGACACAGTGTGTGCTGAGCTTGGCATTATTCATAGAGTCACATGCCCACATTCTTCTCAGCAAAACGGTGTTGTGGAACGGAAACACCGTCACATCGTTGAGACTGCTCTGACTCTCTTAGCTCAGGCAAATTTACCCTTGAAATTCTGGGCATATGCTGTGTTAACAGCCACGTTTCTCATCAATCGTCTTCCCTCCAGAAGTTTGGGTGCTATCTCTCCATATCAGAAACTCTATGGTCGACCTCCTGACTACAGCATTCTTCGAGTTTTTGGCTGTGAATGTTTTCCTCACACTCGTCCTTTTAATAAACACAAATTGGAATTTCGTTCCTCGTCGTGCTTATTCCTGGGTTACTCTCCTAAACACAGGGGTTATTTCTGTCTTGATCATACAGGGAGACTATATGTATCTCGCAATGTGGTGTTCAACGAGTCAGTTTTTCCATGGGGTATATCTACAGTAACTTCTTCTCCCACACGACAAGCTGGTTTTTCATTTCCTTCTACATCACGATTTATTCCTTCTGGTTCTACTAATGAAGATTTAGAGGGTGACAATCCTCCTTCACCAGTTGATTTACATGTATATGATCATACTAAAGAGGTCAGTGAACATCCTAGTCACACCCCTGATATTTCTGCTCCAGCTGCTGTCTCGATTGATCAAGCTATGAATCCTCCTACTGAGCATACATCTAGTCCTGCTTGTGAGCCTTCAGTCGTGCCTGTTCCTCAAGCTCCCTCTTCAACAAGCAATCCGGTTATTCCTTCTTCAGAAGTTCAGGCTCCAAACCATCATCACATGATTACACGAAGCAAAATAGGCGTGTTCAAACCAAAGCTATATCATCTTACATACGACTCTACACCTAGCTCAATTCAGGAAGCCTTTGAACATCCTGAATGGACTGCTGCAGCTATTTCAGAATTCAATGCTCTTGTCCACAATGGTACATGGGATCTGGTGGAGCTTCCAATTGGAAAAAAAGCCATAGGGTGCAAGTGGATCTTCAAACTCAAATCCAACCCTGATGGCACGGTCAATAGGTACAAGGCACGTTTGGTTGCCAATGGGTACACTCAAGTTCCAGGTCATGATTTTCTTGACTCATTTAGTCCAGTGGTTCGTTTTTTCACTGTTAATATCGTTCTCTCTATTGCTGTTACAAACTCGTGGGCAGTTCGTCACATAGATGTGGACAATGCCTTTTTGAAAGGTGATTTGCATGAGGCAGTGTTCATGCATCAACCACCTGGATTTGCTCAGCCCTCGACTAGTCACCAACCTCTTGTATGCCGTTTGAGGAAGGCCATTTACGGTCTAAGGCAAGCCCCACGCAACTGGTATCTTAAACTCAAGCTTTTCTTGGAATCAATTGGTTTTCGAAGATCCTCGGCAGATAATTCCTTGTTTATCTACAATGAACAAGATATCACAGTGTACTTGGTTGTCTATGTTGATGACATCCTTGTCACAGGAAGTTGCCCTGATTATGTTCAACATATCATTGATGAGCTGCATGCCAAATTCTCGATCAAAGATCTTGGTCTTGTCAATTTCTTTCTTGGAATAGAGTTTCTTCATCGCGGTACTGGACTTTTCTTGACACAGAAGAAATACATTCGAGAGCTTCTTCAACGAACTGGTCAGCTGGATGCTAAACCAGTGTCTACACCCATGGTCACATATCCTAAGCTCAGTCGCCATGATGGTGATCCTTTGAGTGATTGTCAAGGGTATCGCAGTGTTGTTGGAGCTCTCCTATACATTTGCCACACGCGACCCGACATCTCATTTGCTGTTAATAAGGTTGCCCAATTCATGCAACAACCCTCAAATGTTCATTGGCAAGCTGTACTGCGCATATTACGCTATCTATTGGGAACTATGGATCAAGGTCTCTGGTTTGCTCCACAACACAAAGACTGTTTACTACTCACTGCCTTCTCAGATGCCGACTGGGGAAGTGACATCGATGACAGGCGTTCAACATCAGGATACTGCTTATCTCTTGGGTCTCATCTTGTCACCTGGAGCTCCAGGAAACAACGGGCGGTTTCACGATCGTCTGCGGAGGCTGAATATCGTAGCCTAGCCGACGCAGGCTCAGAAATTCTGTGGGTAGTCTCTATTCTTACTGACATGGGTATTTCTCTTCAAGACACGCCTCGCCTCTGGTGCGACAACACGAGCACTGTCTCCATGGCGGCTAATCCAGTTCATCATACTCAAACGAAACATGTCGATCTTGACATACATTTCATTCGTGAAAAGGTGGCCAATGGTATCCTGCAAGTCAACTATGTTCCAGCAAGATATCAACTTGCTGATATTTTTACCAAACCAGCAGCCCTGCAACATTTTGAATTCCTACGATCGAATCTTCATGTTCTGTTGCCATCTCAGATTCATGACGAGGAAGAAAAGAAAACGAGAGAAATGTTGGACAATGCAAAACCGTTTGGATGAGGTGTACAATTTGACACCTAGCACAATGAGCTGTGCATGGGTTGGTATCAATTCTGTTAGGATAAGAATATTAGGGTAACTTTGAGTGTAGAAATCTGTTATCCCCTTGCTATAAAAGGACGTTTGATGTAATGCTGTAAATCATCTTCTTCTTCTTCAATGAAAATGAATTACTTTATCCTTTGTTCTTTGTTTAACAATATGGGACAACAATGTTTTATATCCAATGGATCTACCTAGTAGCTGAACAATAAGCACTTGTTTCATACTCTCATCAATTCTATCATGGACACGATCAAAAAGATTTGATTGTTGGAAATGAACCAGCTTCATCAATAATACAATCCTCTTCAAGGACTTCAATTTCGTCTTCAGTCATCTTCCTTCCGTCATTAGGGTTGCCTGGAGTAACCCTACTACCACATTGGCATAAGAAGGCTTCGAAATATCCGACGCCTCCCTGATTACAATGTTTCTTCTTCCCCACCATCTACCTCCATAGATGTTGCTTCTTCCCCACGAAAGCCATCCAAACCACCCCTGATTACAATGTTTCTTGGGAGCCCTAGAACCTTCCAAAAGAGAACTTGATCTCTCAAGAACCAAAAAAGGAGAGACCTGCGGAATAGGGTCCGACAGTCGGCCATTACAGCCCTTAGGTTGGCTGCCGATAGGGTTTGTAAAAGGGTTTGTGATAGGGTTCATTAGGGTTTTACGTCTACAATGATTTTATTCTTTAAGTACGTTTGTTAATTTAGAATGTGGAATATATTAATAATAATTTTTATTTATTTCAAGACTATATTGTCTTTTAAAATTTATACTTAAAAAATAATATAAGCATATCCGTTATTTATTGTAAATAATATACTTATCAAATAAATGTTATAATTTAAAGGGTATACTATCTATTTAGTATCCAACTATGCCTACTTTTTTTTGTTTTGGTACCCCTAACTATTATTTTTACAAAATAGTACTTAGTGTTATTCTTTTGTTCAATTTTAGTACCAGCTTTTAAAATTTAACGGATATGATAACGTGACTAGGTATAATAATAGTTTTAGTCCAAAATACTTATATATATATATATTATAATTTTTTTTTTTGAAGCAAATGACCCATTTTTCTTCTTCCATCAAAGTCAATGGCTACTTTTCTGAAATATTTCCATAATCAATCGACGTCCTTATTGCCGGCCAGTTTCTGCCACCTCTGACCGTCGTGCCAGCTACAATCGTCGGTGGACATTGTAGCTTAAACTTCATAGGTCAAACCTTTTCAATGCCTTGATCATCGCTACATTGTCTGATTTTCCAAACTCGGCCTCAGTCCTTGCAGATCTGCCAAAAACTCTTTCGATTCCTTCGAACCAAAACATTTCGATCTCTGCCGGTTGATCGATTCAAAATCACAAAACGTTGCTCTCTGGCGCACAATGAACTGCTCCACCGTTGGGATACTCAATTCGTGGCCTTAATCATTGGGAAAAACCCTAACTTTCCGTTCGAATTTTCCCATTTACCTTTTGGTGTTCTTCTTCCTTAATACTTATGTTATTTGTGTTTGCTTTTGCAGGTCGACTCAGTTGAGCAAAAGAATGATGTTGAGCAAAATAATGATGTAGTTGTTGCCACTGTTGCTTTCACCGGGAGTGTGAACGGAGTCGTCGTGTCAATTGATGCTGGAGAGGAAGCCACCACTCTGCTAAATTTAAATTTAATTTGATAGACTTTTCAATCGAAATTTTGGCCAATTGTTTTCTATTATACATAGGAAGTTGTATGTCACAAAATTCTAAGTGGGTGACTAAAATTATTACTTTAGAAGAAAAAATAATATGTTTGTCATAAAATTTTAATTAAGTGATTAAATTGTTACTTTTAGGAAAAAATGACTTGTTTATTACAAAATTTATAATTAACATTTGGCGTAGGATTTAGGGTGATAAATATTTTCGGAAAAATAAAATAAAATTTATACTCTATCATAAATAAATATTATAAATTTAATTTTTAGAATGCTTGATATTAGTTTTAGAAAAATAAATAAATAGTTATTTAATTAGTTTACGATAAAAGTTTGAAGGTTTTTTTTCTAATCAATAAATAAATAGGTATTAACATAAGCATTGATAGAAATTTAATAAATCTCTAACCTAACTCAGTGGTTAAGCACAAGTCTCGAGTTTTATTCACTTTGTTTAATTTTTTGAGGCATACAAAACAAGTGCAATATATGGGAGTATCAACAAAATCAATCTTCTCTAGTAAAAGATAGTGGCTTGGAGAATGCAGGGGTGATTGAGTGGCCTATGCTTTTCTGGCAAACACTAGTTGAGTATACTTGCCTTACCTCCTAGATTAGTACTTAGTAGTATCAGCATTAGTAGCCTACTATTTTAGGCTTCGACTGAGATAACCAGAATTCCTTCTTGGTGGGAAGTATATATTTATAGAGGAAGGATCATAGAGTCGCGCGTAACTGGTCTGCATGATCCAGTTTCATCGATCGTCTCGGTGTCCCATAGCCATAACTAGGGGTGTTTATTATCGGGTACCCGGCTTTTCTGGAAGTGCATTTTTCGGCCCGTGTCCCATGAAAATATATCCGTGAAAGGCTGAAACTGTTGCGGAGGCTTTTGTAGGTTGGCGGCCGAACTTGTGCGCGGAGATTGGCCAAATATCTACAGGAGACGAAGCACGATACCGCGCTGGAATCAATGGCTGGGAAGCTTCCGGCAGACTTGTTTGTGGTTGCACTCTTTTCTCTTGCCATAGTTATAGCTACCAAGTTATAACCATCCACCCAATCACCCATTCACAGTTCTTTGCTTTTAAGAATTGTGACATCTGAATGTCAATATTTACTTAGATGAATATGGAATATGCGAATCTTAGTTCAATCGATGGCATTGTTAGTATTAGTGTCGAAATTTGCTTACTATTATGTATACTCACTAAGTTCTTAAGGATTTGCTTCTAAATCTTTTTGTCGAAATTTGCTCACTAGTTTCGATAATAATAGTAAGTAAATTATTAAAATGGATATGGAATATGGAATATGCAACTCTTAGGCACATGTTAGATTTGTTTAGTCCGAAATTTTGATTTTTTAATTTAAATAAATTATTAAAATAGTCGCTTTTATTTTATAAGTGTTCACCAATTATGAAAAGCTTACATTTTGATCACTTACTTTATATATTTATTACACTTTTAAACACAAATCTTTGCTTTTTTTGGTCACCATCGCCGGCGATCTCCGTTCACCACCGGTCATCGTTTTTAACGACTATTGAACCTAAAACTTTCAGTTTACTTTTTTTGTCTCTTGGACACGAATCTAAAAACCGTTTAAGTGGAAAAAAAAATCCCAAACTCGAGAAATCTATCCTGAAACATGTGCCTAAGGTGAGTAAAGTACAAAAAGAACCGTAACAGGACTAAGAACACTTTTAAACACAACCAAATACTTATCTAACCTGTTACTTATCAGAGGTGGGAAAAGAAAAAGGAGAATAGGTTCAGCTGTAGGAAGTTACTGGTAGAGTGATCATATATGTCAAGATATGGGTCCGACTAATGAAATTTGGGTTCTTCAATTTTGGCCTTCCAAAGACCAATGACTGTCTGAGGCTGGACATCCCGTTCCTATCAAGAATGTAAGTATTATATATACATATACAAAAAAAAAGAGAAAAGAATTATGTTATCTCTTCGACTGAATAGTGGACACCAAGTGAAACTATATAACTCCACCAATTAGCAGCCACCATATTGGACCTAATTCACACAACATTTGTATACCCTTTGTTTCTAGCAACCTCAAGTTGGGTATGACAGTCATTCCTTAATAAAAACTTAGCTAAAATCTAAATACCAGTGGGTTGGTCTAAGTATAAACAATTTGATATCGCTTAAGTAAATCTCAAGTTTTAGGACTTGCATATGCAAAAAAAATTCGCTGGGAGATTCACCCAGCAAAGCCAGGTGTACTAAAGTCTAGTTTTCAAACTTGTCGGGAGGAGACCAATGACAAGCAGGATTGATACTCAAAGTCCAACGGTACCAAAATCAGCTATAAATCTAATCTAATGTTTCTGATGAATATGAACTTCTTAAGTTTCTTAATTCAGTTGGTTTATGCTCCTATTGCCTGACCAATATTTTCCATAGGTTGACATTTTGTTTTCATACAATAATAATAAAAAAAAGACTAAATAGTTGCTACTGCTAGCATTAACGGTTAACATATAGCAAGTGTCACCGGCCTTGATCATATTTTAATGAGAATGATGCCAAGTTGTCGGCAACTCAAACACAGTAATTTTCTTCGTAAAATGATTAATTTAATGTGGGCAGCGTCCTTTGTTTGGACTCTTTACAACAAAACTTGGAGTCTAGTGTCTTACTTTTTAACCTTTCCCCACCAATTTTACCAAAGCGAATCTACACAACCGATTCCGTGGGGTCCAAAAATACTTGCTAGTTTTTGGTCACTATTTGTTGTTGAAAAAGACGTCGACAATCGTCTAATCTTAATATGAACCAGTAAATGTGGACCATAACCTAACTCTTTTTTTATTATGTCTTTGAAGATTAATCGGTGCCCCTAACATGTGATCAACTGAATAAAAATATGAGATCAAAACCCATTTTGAATTTAAATTTGGGTTTCCTTGCCCCCAGGATGTGGGGAATGATAGGGCGTAGTTTTAAGTGGCTACCTAATTATGTACATCTGAGATGTTTTGGGTTTGAAGTTGAGAAAAGTAAGATTTTTTTTGTTGTCTTTTCCATTTTCAAGATTTTATCCTAATTAATTCGAATTAACGTATATTTTATATTTAATTTTAGTGAATAAGTTTCCTATCAAAAAAAATAAATAAGGCTTTAGCCGTACCAAAAAAACAAAAAATAGGATCCTTGATCCATTTTCTCTGAAGTTGAATGGGAATCCAATCTTACCTCTTTCCATCCACTAAAATTCACAATTCCACATTTCTCAACTTTTCCCTCTCATTTCATTCCACACTTGCCATGTTTAATAGTATTTTTGGAGTTTGGGGGTGGGTACCAATGCATGATACCATTAATTTGCAGACTTTTCATATCACCAACTATACCACTTTCCATCACTATGTTACCGAGAAATTTCCATAACAATCTATCAACTAAAGATTTGAAGTAATTCAAAAGGCATGGGTGGTTCTAGAAATATAGAATAAAAGTTGTATAAGGTTTCAGAAAAAAAATCTTAGAATAAGGCATCAAAACAAATAAAATTAAATGCTTACAAGGAAAACACAAAAGATTAGTTATGGACTAAAATATAGAAAAAATAAATAAATATTGTTATAGTTTATAGATTTTAAATCTTGTTATACTCATTTTTTATTCAAATATCACCCTAACTCGCGCAAAACAAGTCACTATAGAATTTTTTAATTTCATTTTAATAAATTACACAAAAATCTTCTACATCATTAAACTGCCCCTATCAATATATAGTAATAAATGAAATAAAATAATATTAAAACATTTATTTTTTATCATTGGGAACGTTATTGAGAGGGGAGGTTTTGTAAGCCTTCATATGCTATTTTTATCATTTTCTCCTGAATCTAACAAGTGGTCCCAATAAAAAAGCGGATAATATTTATCTTAAAAAATTTGAGTTCAATCATAATATTTGTAAGGTGTATACTTTATCAAATGGTTGAGAGCATATAAGAACACAAACTACTTTAAACAAATACAAAGGACATTTGCTTTTATATAAAATATAGAAATAAATTATGCCCAGTCTATAAAAAAGGAATGACTGATTTTTTGCACACATTCAATTAAATGATATTTTTTTACAACGATTATTATTAGATTGGTGACAAGTGTTTCGTTTATTTTTATTTTTTAAAATAAATACAAAGGTCATTTGTTGCGTATAAATGCACAACTATATTAATGCACGAGTTCAAAATATAATAAATAATGAATAAGTATATTTGACTGGTTGGCCAAGTTGTTTATCTTAATTCTTTTATTTTCTTTTATGTCATGATTTCTAGACCCACTAGGAGCACTATTTTTCTTCTCCTAGAATCCTTTTTTTCCCTCTATAATGATGATTATTATTTGATATGTTGACCCCAAAAGCAGTGGAGTTTTTAATTTCACAAGTTATTTCAATCCACTATAATGAATATTAATTATGAATTAATATTTGATGTACTGATAATAAAAAATAATTTCACAAGCAGTATTCAAATATTGTTAAATGTATTATTATTTATTTTTCTTAGTTGTTCAAATACACTTAAAACACTTGGATACGTCATAAACACTAATTAATGACGAAAGGTGGACTAAAACCTATTACTGAAGAACACCACAGATAGTGTATAATAATTAGGATTTTGCTATTGACAGCCCTAAAGGAGGTCAATAAGAACTACATAGATTCTTATCATTAATGTTTGTTCTGTTTTCAATGGAATCTAGTAAAACGTAATTGATTACATTCCTAAAATGTTGTGTTGAATTAATTTAGGGTGTTTAATGTCATTAATACTCACTTAAAAGGGTTTATGGTTTAGTGTTTAAGATTTTATGGGTTTAGGGTTTAGTATTTTAATTTTATGGTTTATTGTTTTAGGGTTTAGGATTTTAGAGTCTATGGTTTATGGTCTAGTTGTTTATGGTTTATGGTAGGTTTATGTTTTAGGGTTTATTATAAGGTTTAGGGTTTATGGTGTAGGGTATGGTTTAGGATTTTAGGATTTTAGGATTTAAGGTATATGGTTTTAAAGCTTTATGTTTTAATTATATTAGAAAGCTTAAATTAATGGAACACAACTTTTTAGGAGTGTAATTAATTACATTCTATAACTGGAAAAAATGGCACAAGATAAGGATTTTCTTTGGCGCACGTTAGCGGATCTAATGAGCTCTAAAAATCCATCTGTTTCTTGCTTTCTTTCTGGATTTCGAGTGTTTTTTATTGATTTCTTTTGATTTTTTTCATTATTTCAGATTAAAATTGTGGGTTGGAAGAAACTATTCGTGGGTGGAGAAGAACAATCTCTAGATTTCTTTCCCCCTGAATTGCAAGATGACACGTTCATAGTTGATCCTCCAAATGAGGTTTTTGATGAGGGGATTTTGAAATGGCGACATGCTTTGGTTTGGCAGTTCACTGGAGCTGCCCCAAATTTCAGCGCGATGCAAAAAAAATTAAATACGATGTGAGGGGAAAACTTGTTGATCAAGGTAAGTCTCGTTGGATCCAATTTGTACATATTTTCTTTTGATAATGCTACATTCAGGGATTGGGTTCTTGAAAATGGTTCTTGGCACATTCAGCATAAGCCTTTGGTTCTTAAGAAATGGGAACCAAACCTTAGAAAATTGGACTTTGGTTTGGAAAAGATGTCAGTGTGGGTACAATTGTTTAATGTGCCTTTAGAACTCTAGTCTAAATGAGAGCTTAGTTATATTGTTGGTATGTTGTTCATCCTTTGTATATAGACTCAATAATAACATCGAAGGAAAGATTGGAGTATGTCAAGGTCTGTATAGAGATTGAGGTTGGAGCTAAATTGCCTAGAATTACTTATGTTAGATTACAGGATAAATCTGTTGCTAATGTCAAGGTTAATGTCCTATGGCTTCCACCCTCCTATTTTAAGTGCAGATCGTTTGGTCACACTAATCGCAATTATGGAGAGGTGATCCCTAAAGAACACAAAAAATAGATGCTACGACCTAGATTTTGAGGATTCGCGAGTCATTTCACCTGATCATTGGGCTTTGGGTGTTAGGCTGGGGATGTGGAACCTTAATGCGCTTCTCATGAGTGTTGGGCTTGAAGCCTTGGTTGGTATGGAGATGGTAGGAGGGTAGGAAGGTAAATTTACACCACTTTGAAGGAGAAAGGCTGGTGTCTCCTTAATTTTTTTACAGAAAATTGATAGTGATGATGATATCACCCTTGTGTCCAATATCCCTCATCTTTCTCTTTTATTTTCCATCCAAAACTCAAAGGAAAATATCAAAATTTATCGTTTTTAGTTAGATTTTCGGAATCCAAGTTAAGAGTGTTGGAATCTACATCAGGGGATCTACCAAACAAGGTAAAAATGGAAGGAAATGGTGAGGGTTGAGAAATATGAGTTTTGGCGAGGGTTGAAGAGAAAGAACGAGAATGGATGATTTAAATTCATTTCTTGTTGTAGGGTTCTTTCTTTTGTATCTTTTGAAATTACAATAATGTTGTAACACGATTTAGAACATCTCTTTGTAGTGAAAGAGGTTTGAGAGCACTCTAAAGCTCAAGGAAAGCTTGAGAGTTATGGCAAGGAGGTTCTTTTTCTAAATTCTGAAGGAATATTAGTACACTTCCAACTCTTTTTGTGTCATGCACACTCTAAGGATGATGCCTTGTATGGTTGATTTGATGATTTGGTTGTTAAATGCTTGGATATGGGTGTTAATGGTGAAACTCATATTAAGCGTTAGTGGCTTGTAAAAATGGTAGTAAGTCACCCTAAATACCTCCCATAAATTGTAGGATTAACTTAAGGGGGTTATTGGTTGCAATTTGGGGTTTTGGAGATGATTCTTGAACCTAAGGAAGCCATTTTTGGCTTCAGTACTAGTATGCGGGAAACAGTACCGGTATCCTAGTGTTCTGGATTTAAAGAACATTGTTCATTAATATGAACTATTAGTGGGGTACCGGTACAATGTTCAACCTGTACCGGTATGCCATTCAAGGTAGTATCGGTACGGGTCGACCCATACAAGTACGTGAAGGCTGGATGAAATTCTAGTGAGCTAATTTCGTATCGGTACATTATGAGTACCGGTACCCAAGGGGTACTATACCAGTACGCGGGGACCAGTACCGGTACCCACTGGTAATTTCTGGCCGAAAGGCTAAAATTTTGTATTGAACGTTCCAATAGACCCCTAATGGCCTAAAATGAGTTGTAAACTAGGAAAGTGAGAGATCTCCTTTTACTCAAGCATAAAACTTAAGAACTCAGTAAATACTTTGTGTGACTTATATGTTGATAGCAACCATAGGGAGGTATGATTATGTGATGATTTTGTGTTCCGTGTGGGCACTTATTTGGTGGGATCCGAATACCAAATGATAGTATTGAAACACCATGGTAAGATATTCCCGAATGTACGTTCTCGACGCTGTGTGGCTCGAGTCTCATTCGAAGGTACTCGATGGGTATAGAGCGTATGTTTCCGATGCTATGTGGCATCGAGTCTCACTCCAGTTTTGTAGATATGATTATTATGAGATGTTTGATACCATGCTATGTGTGTATGAATTGTTGTAATATCATATATATTTTCAATACCATGTTATCATTCCTAGCTACATGCTTATGTTTATGATTTGCATGAAGCATGGTAGAGTAGAGGTGTATCCACTAAGCTCTATGAGCTCAGTGTTCGAAACTGTTGTTTTCGTTCGTAGGTTTTTAGGTTGCAGCCTTGCATTGAAGGAGCCCATTGGAGTAGGACTTCAGCTCATTGATATGATAAATAGTACAGTACTTAGACTTGTCATGCAATGTATTCATAGGACCCTTGATTTAAGTCTGTAACTTTATTTTGGATTTATTGATCATGTCACTCTAGTTTAGAATCAGAGGACTTTGTTTACGGCTATGAGGGGTTAAGGCTTTGCTAGAGGAGGAGCGAGCCACATGTCGGGGCATCACAGTGGGGGCATTATCCAGTCTATTGCAAGGGCACCAGTAAGGTAGTATGTGATCAAGGCCCAAGACGACTGCGAGGCTATAGGCATCATTTTAGGAGTTTGGTGCCATATTAGGCATGGATTGGTTGTTTGAGCATGAAGCGAGTTTGGGTTGTAAAGAAAAGAGCCTCAAGCTTCGAGGTTTGGATGGGGAAAAGCTAGTAGTGAAAGGTGAAAGAAATCATTGCCTTTCCAATGTGGTGTCAGCCTTGGCTGCACAAAGATGATCCAACGAGATTGAGAGGCTTTCTTTGCTCATGTGGTTGATACAAGACTAGAGAGTCCGATGCTTGAGAGCCTTCGGGCCGTTTGAGAATTTGTCGATGTATTTCCAGAAGAGTTACCCGAATTACCCTTCGGATCGCAAGCCAGAGTTTCAAATCGAGGTGATGCTAAGAACGACATCAGTGTCTGTTGCTCCATATTGCATGACACTCATATAACTGAGAGAGTTAAAGAATCAGATTTAAGAGTTATTCGAGAGAGGGTTTATTCGACCAAGCATCTCACCTTGGGGTGATTCGGTCTTGTTTGTCAAGAAGAATGATGGATCGATGTGGTTGTGCATTAACTATCGGTAGCTCAATAAGGTGACGGTGAAGAACCGTTATCCTCTTCTAAGGATAGATGACATGTTTGACCAGTTGAGATGTGCTTGTGTGTTCTCGAAAATCGACTTGAGATCGCGATATTAACAATTGAAGGTAATGGTGAGGATATCCAGAAGACTGCTTTTAGGACGCAATATGGTCATTATGAGTTCTTGGTTATGCCTTTTGGGTTAACCAATGCACCAACAGCTTTTATGGATTTGATGAACCGAATTTTTCAGCCTTACCTAGATCAATTTTTGGTGGTCTTTATTGATGATATCTTGGTTTACTCGAGTTTGGAGGATGAGCACAACTATCACCTTGGTGTTGTCCTTCAGACCTTGAGAGATAGACATCTTTATGCCATGTTTAGTAAGTGTGAGTTCTGGCTTCCTGAAGTGTTCTTGGGCCACATTGTGGCGGCAGATGGAATCTGTGTTGACCCGCAAAAGATCCAGGTTGTAGTAGAATGGAAACCACCTAGGAATATCTCGGAGGTTTTTAGTTTTCTTGGACTTGCCAGATATTATCGTCGTTTTGTCAAGGGATTTTTCATCATAGTGGCGTCTATTACCAAGTTGTTACAAAAAGGAGTTTCGTTTGAGTAGAACGATAGAAGACAACATAGTTTTGGGTAGTTGAAGTCTTATTTGAAAAAATCTCTAGTACTGACGCAACTCAAGTTGGGTAAGGATTATGTGGTCTTCGGTGATGCTTTATTGAATGGGCTTGGTTCTGTTCTCATGCAAGAATGTAAGGTGGTTGCTTACGCCTCGATACAACTTAAGCTTTAAGCATGGAATTACCCCCAAGCACAACTTGGAACTTGTGACAGTCATCTTCACAATGAAGATTTGGAGGCACTATCTTTATGGAGAGAAGTGCTACATCTACACCGATCACAAGAGTTTAAAGTATCTGCTCACCCAAAAGTATTTGCATTTGAGACGAAGACAATGGATCGAGTTGCTTAAGGATTATGATTGTATTATAAAGTATCATCCCGGTAAAGCTAATACGGTGGCTGATGCCTTGATACAGAAGTCTATGTCAGACTTGAGGGTGATGTTTGCTCGTTTGAGGATGACCGGGGATGGATGGTTGTTAGCCGAGCTTTGTGTGGAGCCTAATTTAGTACAAGAGATCAAGAGAACGCAAGTGTTGGATGAAGAGTTAGTGGCAAAGATAGAGATGGTTCGGAGAAGTGAGACATCTAGTTTTGAAGTGTGAGATGGTGGGATCTTCTACTTCAAAGGTTAGATATGTGTTCTAGCCTTGTAGGATCTACGAGACCGTATCCTTCGAGAGGTGTACCGTAGTCCGTTTGTTCTGCATCCAATCAGTGACAAGACGTATCAAGACTTACATCCTCATTATTGGTGGCCTAGCATGAAAAAAGGTGTGTCAGAGTTCGTAACAAGGTGCCTAGATTGTCAGCAAGTTAAGGCGGAACATCAGGTTCCTTGGGGTTTGCTTCAACCCATTCAGATTCCACGGTGGAAGTGGGATTGAGTGACCATGGATTTTGTGACAGGCTTGTCGTTAACTCAAATGAGGCATGATGTCATTTGGTTGGTTATGGATTGTTTGACCAAGATAAATCATTTCTTTCCAATACGCATGGACTTAGTTGAGAGGCTTGCATGGTTGTACATTCAAGATATAGTGAGGTTGTATGGAGTACCCACATTGATCATTTTAGATATGACTCCCGGTTCATGACAAGGCTATAGAAAAAGATACATGAAGCGTTATATACCAACCTCAAACTGATGGTCAGTCTGATAGAGTCATATAGATTTTTGAGGATATACATCATTGTTGTATCATTGATTTTGAGGGTAGTTGGGAGGAACATCTTCCACTAGTTGAGTTTGCCTACAATAACCGTTTTCATTCGAGCATCAAGATGGTTGGCTCCCTTCGATGCCTTTATGGGCGCAAGTGTAGAACATCGACGTGTTGGATGAAACTTAATGAGAGAAGTATCATGGGATTCACTCTAATCAAAGCAAACCGAAGATGAAGAAAAAGTTCAAATCATCAAGGAAAGAGTGCAAGCTACATTTGACCATTAGAAAGCCTACGCGGATCAATGGCATAGATATATCTAGTATGAGGTTGGTGACAAAGTGTTCCTCAAGGTGTCACCGTGGAAGAAAGTTATCCGCTTTGGGCGGAATGATAAGTTGAGCCCAAAGTTTATTAGACCATACGAGGTGTTAGAGAGGGTTGGACTCGTGGCGTACTGCCTAGCTTTACCTGCGGAGATAACACACATTCATAACGTCTTCCATATTTCCATGTTGAGGCAATACTATACGAATCCATTGCATGTTATCCCGCATGAAGAGATTGATATCAACACCGACTTGACCTAT
This sequence comes from Hibiscus tridactylites, assembly GCA_958450335.1. Lineage (NCBI taxonomy): Eukaryota > Viridiplantae > Streptophyta > Magnoliopsida > Malvales > Malvaceae > Hibiscus > Hibiscus tridactylites. The sequence continues at coordinate 27,664,769 of OY288267.1, read as the reverse complement.
GAGGAAGATCCAATAAGAGTCACTGATACAAGAGTAAAAGAACTTCGCAACAAGTGCATACCTTTGGTGCAGATGCTATGGAGGAACCACGGGGGTTAAGGAAGCCACGTGGGAAGTCGATGAGGACATGAGGTTGATATATCTGCATTTGTTTCCATCAAGTAAATTTTGATGATGAAATTTTCTTTAAGGAGAAGAGAGTTGTAACGACCCAGATTTTGGGGATCCACAAGTCATTTCACCCGAGCATTGGGCTTTGGGTGTTGGGCCGAGGATGTGGAATGTATGGAGATGGTAGAAGGGTAGGGAGATAAATTTACCCCACTTTGAAGGAGAAAGGCTTATGTCTCATTAATTTTCTGTAGAAAATTGATAGTGATGACATCACCCTTGTGTCCAATATCCCTCATCTCTCTCTTTGATTTTCCTTCCAAAACTCATAGGCAAAGATCAAAACTTTATCATTTTAAGTTAGATTTTCAGAATACAAGCTGAGAGTGTTGGAATCTACATCAGGGGATCTACCAAACAATGTAAAAATGGAAGGAAATGGTGGGGTTGAGAAATATGAGTTTTGGTGGGGGTTGAAGAGGAAGAACGAGAATAGAGGATTTAACTCTATTTTTTGTTGTAGATTTCTTTCTTTTGTATCTTTTGACCTTCCAATAACGTTTTAACCCATTTTACAACATCTCTTTGTAGTGAAAGAGGTTGGAGATCACTCTAAAGCTCAAGGCAAGGGGAAAGCTTCAGGCTTGTGGCAAGGAGGTTTCGTTTCCAACTTCTGAAGGAAGGTTAGTACACTTCCAACTGCTTTTGTTTCATGCACATCCTATGGATGATGCCTTGTAGGCTTGATTTCATAATTTGGGTGTTAAATGCTTGGATATGGGTCTTAATGGTGAAACTCTAATTAAGCGTTAATGACTTGTAAAAATGGTAAAAAATCACCCTAAATACATCCCATAAATTTTAGGATTAACTTAAGGGGGTATTGGTTGCAATTTGGGGGTTTTAAGGATGATTCTCGAGCCTAAGGAAGTCATTTCTAGACTTCTTTACCGGTACGTAGGAAGCAATGCCGGTACCCTAGTGTTCTGGCTTTAAAGAACATTGTTCATTAATATGAACTATTAATGGTGTACCGATATAGTGTTCAACTTGTACCTGTACGCCATTCAAGGGAGTATCTGTACAGGTCGGCTCGTAACGATACGTGAAGGCTGGACGAAATTCTAGTGAGCTAATTTTGTATCAGTACGCTATGAGTACTAGTACCCAAGGGGTATTGTATCGGTATGCGGGGACCAGTACCGGTACCCACTGGGCAATCTACCCGGAATTGTTGATTTCTACCTAGAAGGTAGAAAAATTGTATCGAACATTCCAATAGTCCCCTAATGGCCTAAAATGAGTTGTAAAGTGGGAATCTGAGAAATCTTCTTATACTCGAGCATAAAACTTAAGAACTCGGTAAATACTTTATATGACTTATATGTTTATAGCAACCATAGGAAGATATGGTTTTTGATGATTTTGTGTGCAGTGTGGACACTTGTTTGGTGGGATCCGGATACCTAGTGTGAGTGTTGCAACACCATTGTAAGATATTCCCTTGCAACACCATGGTAAGATATTCCCGAATGTATGTTCCTAACGTTGTGTGGCCTCGGGTCTCATTTTAAAGTACTCGATGGGAGACTCTAAGTATATAGTGTATGTTCCTAATATTGTGTGGCCCCAGGTCTCACTCCAAGTTTGTGTATAGGAGTTTTATGATATGTTTGATGCCATGTGATGTGTGTATGAATTGTGGTAATATCATACATGTTTTCAATGCCATGTCATCTTTCCTAGCTACATGCTTATGTTTATGATTTGCATGAAGCATGGTATAGTAGAGGTGTATCCATTGAGCTTTACGAGCTCAGCGTTTAGAATTGGTGTTTTCATTCGTATGATTTTATGTTGCAGCGTTGCATTGAATGAGCCCATTAGAGTAAGACTTCAGCTCATTGATGTGATCAAGAGTACAATACTTAGACTTGTCGGACAATGTATTTATAGGACCCTTGATTTAAGTCTGTAACTTTATTTTGAATTTATTGATCATGTAGAATGTTTTTAATTACCTTTTTTTTGAATTGGATCTCTCATGTAAACAATTTAACTATTTTATATTGTCCTTTTCCAAAACGTTGATGGATTTTTGGAAATGCTTGTGATTTGGGCTAAATCTGGTTACAAAATTTTATTTATGGGTTGGGCTTGAGGCCCAAATGTGATGTCGACTTTAAGGCATTACAATGGAGGCCTAAAACTGCACCAGATTTCGTTAAAGATACTGAAGGGATTGTTGCTATTGTAGCTACTGAGGCTGGTATGCAAGAGGGTTCTGTTGAAGATATAACAAAAAATGTTGATATTGTTGAGGAAGGGGTCCTTTAGCTCTTCCTTTGGGGTTCTTGAAGGAGCTTAAGAAACCTTGAGTTACCTCACTAGGAGTTGCAACCCTTCTTCAAGCGATGAAAACAAAAACAAAAAAAGATCAACTAAAGAAAGTCCATGGTGAAAATGTTGTTGTTATGGCAAGAGGTTCCCTTTCTTCATATGTTTCTATATGGTTGTCTATTTTTAGAATATTAGAGGGTTTAATCACTCTATCAAACAGAATAAGGTGTTGAATAGAGATAATAAGGTGCATATTAATGTTCTTTTCCTTTTGAAACTCGAGTTAGAGAACATAATGCATTAACTATTATTTCTAAATTTTCTGTGGATTGGAGTTACTACTTCAACTACAATTTCGGGTGGAATGGTCAGATTTGGATATTGTAGATAACTAAGCTATAATTTTCAGTAGTTGGTTATGTTGATCAAACTATCTCAGTTAAGGAGTACCTGGATGCAAAGGAAAATTTTGTGATTGTTGTTTATGGTCATAATGACACTATAATGAGGAAGAATTTGTGGTTGTAATTGCAACATACTAAATCTTTGGTTGGGTCATTTCTATGGGTGGTAGGTGATTTTAATGTCACTGCTTATGATGTTGAGGGCCCAGACTTTGATTTGTTTGGGCTACATTGTACTGTTGAAATGATTGAGCTTCATGGGTGTATGGCCAGCACTGGACTGGTTGATTACGAATTTTAGGGCCACTGTTCACATGGTCAAACAAATCAGAGAATAGTTTTCTAGCTAAGAAGCTGGGTAGAGTGCTTGTGAACTCATCCTGGATTACTACATTGTCTTACTCTCATGTGGAGTTTTTAGCTCCAGGGGTCTCCAATCACAGCCCAACTATAGTATGGCTTTCCAAAGAAACCACAGTTCATAGACCCAAGTCATTTAAATGTTTTTTTTTATTTTTGGCCAATTTATCCAAATTTCAAGGGCATTATTAGGGAATTATAGTTGGAACCTGCTCATGGTGACCCTATGCAAATCCTATTTTGCAAGCTTAAAAGGCTGAAATCTAGACTTAAGCAACTCAATCAGGAGAGATATACTAATATCTTCAAGCAATTTCTTGAGAAGAGAGTAGAATTAAAAAAAACATCTTGGTAATCTTTCTAGTGGTGCTTTGGGTGACGTAGAAGCTAAGATAAGGTTGCAGCTTGAGTTGGTTGGTTTTGAGGTTGCTAAGGCATTATTCTACCAACAGAAATAAAAAAATAAGGTGGATGCAAGGGAGATCAAAGTACATCATTTTTTCACTCAACTGCAGCAGTAAAAAAAGAAGAATATCATTCATCTAATTAAGGATAACCAAGAGAATGAACTTGAAACATTTGATTCTATGTCCGCAAAAGTGAAAAAAAAAATTACTCAGCAAATTATCATAGCGGATGAAAATGTTAGGGGTTGTAGTCTTGAATTATTAAAGGAGCTTTTTCCTATTCGTTTTCTGATACTTGTAGACTTCGGTGAGTTCTTGGAAAAAGGGGTAGGAAATGTCTTGGAAATGTATAAAACAATGCCAAAGGTTGAGTCTATTGCGTGTAAGTATACACGGTCCGCAAGTAATATAGTAGTGAGTTGAGTATCGTCTCCACAGGGATTGGCCAAGAGTTAGAAAGTTTGAATGTTTACTTGTCAAGGGAAAAAGTTGTTTGATTTCAGAGTTGTTTGAAAATGATTTTAAAGAAAAGTAAAGTAAATTAAAACAACGTTGGCAAAGAGAGTGTCAAATGAGTGATGAGCATTGGCAAGGGATGTCTGGTTTTCACGCTATTCATGTCATGTGTTGCGTGTAAATAAGACTATCGCAAATAGTGCAAGTGTACACGACGCAGGTAGTAAAGTGATACTAGAGTATCGAATATCGTCTCCATAGGGACTTGAAATAACTTTATCCTTGAATTGTTGCACAAGAAAAAGAAATAGTTTAAATGATTGTTTGAAGTAGTCTTGAGTAATAACTGGAATAAAAGCTAAGGAAATCAGATTGAGAGAATAGGTCGATATTGATTTGCTCAGTAGTGCAAGTGTGGCACTGTTCAGAGGAACTTCTGTCGTTACGTCGTCGTTCCTGTCGCGGCAGAAGTCTGTTGTTGTCGCGGCAGCAACCAATAACTTCGTACTTCAAGCTCAACAAGAATCCTTGTTATGACTTGTCCTATCCCTAGGTCCAAGTTCTGTTGATGAACACGTCTTGGATGATACCTCCCGGCGTAAATCAAAGGGTGAACAACAATGTTTGTGAACTCTTCTTTAGCCACTTAACCTTGTACTTATCCCTAAGCAAAGATGGTTTAACCATAAACTGGAAAACGCGTATTTACTATTTTTCGTATGCTTAACTCTCCCGATATTAAGCAAATGGATAACCTCACAATGCTCTCCCGATGCTCTTATGAGATATTGAAAACCAGAGTAAATAAACTTGAAGTTTTATTACTTGAACAGAAAAAATCCTAAAAACAATACAATCCTCACAACTACTTTACAAGATCAACCTTTAGCCCTTTGGGGGAGTTTAGAACATGGTGGAGAGAGAGAAACGACTATGGTTTTGGGGGAAAATAGCTAGGAGAGAGATCTCCTTTCCTAGGTCAAATTACATGCCTTTATATAGGCCTTGGGTCCAAGTTTTCTAATATGGAAAGAATACAAGTTTAAATTAAAGTACAACTCTATTAAAGACTAAATCTTCTGAGTAGATGTCTTTAATTCGTCCTCTTTTCTTGCTTTGACTTTCTTCCTTGAACTTTGGGCCTGGCCTTCCTTCTGCTTTAGAGCTCAGAAAAATATGGGAGTGACCCACGACAGGCCGGCATGAAATCCTCTATCTGTTGAGCTCCACTTCACTTCTCCACCTCAGTGTCTCTCTGTTGTCATCGCTGCCACGACAGAAGTCACGACAGACGATGCTCTTTTTCCTTCAACTCTAGCTCCTCAGTTCGCCTCTGCTTCTTTGCTGCCCTGGATTTCTGCCGCGGCATATACCTGCAAAAGTGAACAATTTCAGCAGCATCTGTGCAGTTTTATCTAATTGAGATGTGTATGCAAAAATCTATCCTAAATGCAATTAATCATGCTTGAGTGCATCAAAAATATGGGTAAATGAGGGGTAAAATATAGAACTTTTATGCACTCAACACGCCCCCAAACTTAAGTTGATGCTTGTCCTCAAGCAGACGCAACCTAACTAAGAATGAAAATTTTTGACTTGGCTTAATTCAGTGAACTACCATTACCTACCACACTTTCTCTATCAAGGGCAGTACCTTTTCAATTGTTTATGGATTTATCCGGAACAATGCTATAATTCTTGTGCAAGTGTGTGCATGTTTTGTGAACAAATATGTGCTTAGACTCTTTTATCAACTAGAATAGTTATGCTTCTCACTTGATTTTTTATGCCAAACTAATTTTTTCTTGGAGGTAATTCTTAGGCTCCTTTAATTTTTTCGAATTTAGACTCAATGTTCTTCTTTATTTTGTTTTTACTAGAGCCTATTTTTGGGCACCTCTAGCTATCTTCCTAGAGTCGGTGTTAGGCACCTCTAGGGGTGTTGAGTCTAAGTTTTTCTTTTCTTTTATTCTTTTCCTAGAGCCAGTGTTAGGCACCTCTAGGGGCAACTCAAGTGGTTAAGCTTTTCTACTCTAGTTTACTAAAAGAAGTCTAGACAACATATAAGTCACAAAAGTGTTCTTTTAAGTTCAGAACTATAGCAAGACTCTAAATAATTCCTAAAACATTCTAAAGGCACTGCCACGATAGAGATTGTCGCGGCAGATAAGTGCAGTTCAAAGACTTAAGCCAAAAATTTTTTGGGAAAACTACACCGGTGGTCCCCAAACTATTACCGTTTTCCTATTTTGGTCCCTAAACTATGTTTTTCGGCAAAATCGTCCCTTCTGTTATATAGTTCTCTTGTTTTGGTCCCCCGACGTTAAATAGCTAACGGTTTTGCTGACGTGGCATTTTTTAAATATTTTTTAAATCATTTCTCTCTCCTCTTAAAAAAATGCCACGTCAGCAAAACCGTTAGTTATTTAACACCGGTGATTAAAACATGAGAACTATGTAACAGAAGGGACGATTTTGCCGAAAACATAGTTTGGGGACCAAAATAGGAAAATAGTAATAGTTTGGGGACCACCGGTGTAGTTTTCCCTTTTTTTTTGAAACAAAAATTAACTAAGATGAGACACAAATTAAACACTTCATTAATTACAGAGGACTGCCTACCCCCAAACTCAAGGGTTGCATTGTCCTCAATGCATGACAAAAAAATAAAAAAAAAGAAAACATCACAAATAGATAAAGTAAGCAGCAGAAACATCAAGCATAATAGAAAAGCACTTAAGTTGATGAGCTGTCGTCGCTCCTGCTGCTGATTTGGAGCTGCCGGCGGGCAGTTACCTTGACGATAGAGGATAGCTTGGGGCTGAGATATAGTGAGGCTATCTTCTTTTTGGCCTCTCAAGGTGGCTGGACTCTGGTAGGTGAAATCTTGGGGGCCTTGTCCAGGACCTCGAGCTCATCATCACTGCTGCTGCTGCTGTGAAATCCCTCATGAATCTCATGAAGCCTAGATGTCATTCCTCCATCTTCTTCAGCATCTGCAGGATTTGGTTGGAGGTGTCTGTCGGCTGTGCGGCCTCGGTCTGCTCCGGCTCTGCCGCGACAGGTTTAGTAGATTCAGGGTCTGATGTTGGTTCTGTCGTGGCAGACGGGTCCACATAGGCCAAGGGAGTTGCTGGCTTCAGCTCCATGAGGCTGTATATATTCTGTTACGTCCATCCCTTGCCCTGGACTTTGATATCTTCATCAATTTTTGGAACTTTATTCACCCGACAGAGAGTGGTGATGAGGTAAGGGAAGAAAAGGGGGCCCATTGGTCAGAGTGCACACTCAAAAATTCCGTCAATGATATATTTGTCGATGCTGATCTGCCTCTCGTTGATGATTGAGTGCACGAGGGCTAATCTCTGCCGGTCAACTGTGGTGTTATGTGATGTAGGCATGAGGCGTTTCTTCAAAAAATGGTTCCATAGCTTTGCTTGCGCTGTGAGCTGGGTCCTTCGCACTGTCCATCTATGCTTGGGATCCTTGTTCCATTGGGTGCCTTCTTCCGTCAATTCTGCCATGACATCATCGTAGTCTGCCGGCGACAAACTATTGACGAACCTCCTATGTGCGTCTTCCTTTCTACCCACATAAATTCTGTACAAGGTGTTGATGTAGGCCGGTTCTAAGGAGATTTCCTCCCCCTGACAGTCACTGTCGTGGCATCTTTGGAGGGGACGACAATATAAAATTCTCGAACCAAAGTCACGTTCATCTCCTCTGGCTGGACGGCGAACATCTACCATTTGAGGGCTACAATTTTCTTGGAGATGAAACTTTCAAGCCCTAGGTCTCTCATCTTTTGGGTGTAGGTGAACCCTCTCTCTTCCCACATTTCTCGTTTCTGAAACGAGCCATAGTATCTCCTTTCCGAATCTGCTAATGCAAATCGTCTGGGGATTTTGCTATGGCTGGGTGTGGACACTGTCGTGGCAGAGGTGGAGGCAGCACTCTGTCCGGTTGATCGAGTAGTCGTAGTTAGGAAAACTGTAGAAAAGTAAAAGAAAATTTCTGAGAGCTAAATTATGGAAAGCAAAGTAGAGAGAATGAGAATGAGGTGAAAATGAAATGGGAGTAAAGGTTTATATAGAACGGGATTTTTTCCCGTTGGGACTATAACGGCCGGCGTGAATAACGGAGCCAACTGTTACGCGGTTTCCTGACGCGTCTGTCACTTGTTTCTGTGTCTGTTGCGCGTCTCCATATCTGTCGCGACAACTCCGTGATAGGCTGTATTTTCCGCGTCTGTCGCGACAGCGGTAACGACTGTCACGACAAGTATGTCCATTTGGGCTTTATGGGCTATTGTGAATGTGGTGGGCTGGTTCATTCCTCCTCTTTTCTTTGCTTCCTTTATTTCCTGAAAATTAAAATAAACAATAATTTAAAATCTTATTTCCTAAAAATAAATAAATTAAGTAAAGAAAATAAAATAAAATAAAATAAAGTAAAATTAGGGATGCCTTGAGGGGCATCTCCTAAAGTAACTACTTCCTGCATCCTTGGGGCTTCAGTCCCCTGATAATACTTCAGCCTTTGTCCATTGACTTTGAATTGGTGCTCATCCTTGATTGATCTGATTGTAATGGCACCATGGGGAAAAACTTGGACTACTTGGAAAGGGCCATACCACCTAGATTTAAGCTTTCCTGGGAATAGCTTCAACGCAGAGTTAAACAACAACACCTGCTGCCCTGGGCAGAACTATCGTGGCAACAGTTTTCTGTCGTGCCACTTCTTGGTTTTGTCCTTGTAGATCTTGGCGTTGTCATAGGCCATTGCTCGAATTTCTTCAATTTCGTTCAAGTCTAGTAGCCTTTTTTACCTTGCCTTGTCCCAGTCCATATTAAATGTCTTAATAGCCCAATATGCTTTGTGTTCTATCTCGACAGGTAAATGGCAAGTTTTCCTGTAAATGAGGCGGTAGGGTGACAATCCTAATGGCGTTTTAAATGCAGTCCTGTAGGCCTAGAGTGTATCATTTAGGTGAAGAGACCAGTCCTTTCGAGTTGGTTTTACCATCTTCTCTATGATGTTCTTCACTTCTCGATTTGAGATTTCGGCCTGCCCATTGGTTTGTGGGTGATATATTGTTGCAATTCGGTGCCTCGCTTTGTATTTATTTTGTGCTCTGGCAATTACCCTATTGTCAAAGTGCCTCCCCTTATCGCTAATGATCGCCCTTGGGATGCCAAACCTTGAGAAGATGTGCTTGTAAAGAAATCTTTGCACAGTCTTGGCATCGTTCTTTTGAGTGGCGATAGCTTCTACCCACTTAGACACATAGTCTACTGCCAGAAAAATGTATAAATTCCCACAAGAGGCTGGGAATGGCCCCTTGAAGTCGATTCCCCAAACATCAAAGATTTCGACCTCAAGTATGTTCTACAGTGGCATCTCATGCCTTCTAGATATGTTTCTAGTCCTTTGGCATTTATTACAACTCTTGTAAAAAGCTTGTACATCCTTGAATAGTGTAGGCCAAAAGAAACCAGATTGCAGAACCTTGGCAGCAGTTTTATTTCCTCCCAAGTGTCCTCCATAAGGAGCAGCATGGCAGTGGTGAATCACTTCTTTCTGTTCCTCCTATGGTATGCATCCCCTGATGATATGATCTTCACAGTGCTTAAAGAGAAGAGGTTAGTCCCAATAATAATGTTTTGCATCATTTTGGAACCTCTTCCTTGCTTGGTAATTAAGCTCAGAAGGTAATAACCCACTTATAATATAATTGATAATGTCAGCATACCAAGGGGTTTCAGAAAGCTTACCTACCGCCATGGTTGTCGCGACATTGCTGGTGGCAGCGAACAACTGCTCATCTGGGAAGGTTTCTAGTATGTTGGTTTTGTCTTTCTCTTGATTCCTTCCCATCTCCAGTCTTGACAAGTGATTTGCTACTTGGTTTTCTGTCCCCTTTTTGTCCTAGATGTCAATGTCAAATTCTTGCAGCAGTAGGATCCAACGTATCAATCTTGGTTTGGCATCCTTCTTGGTGAACAGATATTTAAGCGCTGAGTGATCTGTATGAACCACCACTTTTGTTCCAAGTATATATGGTCGGAACTTGTCAATTGCAAACACCACTGCGAGTAGCTCCTTTTCTGTTGTGGTGTAGTTTGTCTGAGCATCGTTGAGAGTTTTGTTGGCATAATAGATCACATAGAAGAGTTTCTCCTTCCTCTGCCCTAGTGCTACCCCGACAACATAATCACTGGCGTCACACATTATTTCGAATGGTAGGCTCTAGTCGGGTGGCTGCACGATTGGGGCTATTACCAGCTTTTCCTTCAGGATCCTGAATGCTTCAGTACATTCAGTGTTAAAGTCAAAGGTACGATTCTGTTCCAGTAGGAGACACAGGGGTTTAGTGATTTTCGAGAAATTGGCAATGAATCTTCGATAGAACCCTGCATGCCCTAAGAAACTTCTTATTCCTTTGACTGTGGTGGGTGGCAACAGTTTTTCAATAACCTCGATTTTAGCTCTGTCTACCTCTATGCCGCGGTAGCTAACCTTGTGCCCCAACACTATGCCCTCATTAACCATAAAGTGGCATTTTCCCAGTTTAAAACAAGGTGTGCATCTTCACATCTTTCAAGAACTTTTTGTAAATTGCCTAGGCAACCGTCGAAACTGTCTCCAAAGACGGAAAAGTCATCCATGAAATTCTCTAGGAAATCCTCCACCATGTCAGAGAATATTGCCATCATGCACCGTTGAAAGGTTGTTGGTGCATTGTAGAGCCCAAATGGCATTCTTTGAAAGGCATAAGTGTCATATGGGCATGTGAATGTTGTTTTCTCTTGGTCCTCCGGTGCTATTGCGATTTGGTTATAACATGAGTAACCATCAAGAAAACAATAGTAAGGTTTCCCCGCTAATCTATCCAATATTTGATCGATAAAATGTAAGGGGAAGTGGTCCTTCCGGGTAGCTTTATTAAGCTTCCGGTAGTCCATACAAACCCTCCAACCGGTCACAGTCTTGGTTGGGATTAGTTCGTTGTCCTTGTTCGTCACTACGGTTATGCCTCCCTTTTTGGGTACACATTGCACCGGGTTCACCCACTTGCTATCCGAGATGGCGTATATTATTCCAGCATCAAGCCACTTGATGATCTCCTTTCGCACCACCTCTCGCATAGCTTCATTCAGTCATCTCTGAGCATCAATTGTCGGCTTATGGTCATCCTCTAAGAGGATCTTATGCATGCACAATGTCGGACTAATGCCTTGGATATCAGTAATGGTCCATCCAATTTCCTTTTTATGCTGTTGTAGCATTTTGATCAGTTGTTGTTCATGTTCCTGCATCAACTTGAAAGAGATGATTACGAGCAACGTATCATTTAAACCAATAAAAACATATTTGAGTTGCCCTGGCAGGGGTTTAAGGTCTAAACATGTGGTTGTTCAATGGAAGGCTTTTGGATTACATGTTCATTCGAGGTATAATTCAAAGGCTCGAAGAACTTACCTGGACGTGTGCCAATCCAATTTACTTCCTCAGGACCTTTAGTATCTGATGCATCTGTGTCTGAGGAGTCACTGTCGTCGATGCTGTCGTGACAGTCTTCAAGGTGACTGCGGTGGCAGTGACCAAATTTCCTGTCGTGACATTTCGACATGATGCAGGGTTGGTCTAAGACTACTTCTGAAATTGCCTTGCACTCTTCCTCTGCATCAGCTTGTTTCATTGCTTGGAGAACATTGAGCTTTATTTGTTGGTCATTGACTCTCATCGTTAGTTCTCCTTTTTCTACATCGATCAATGTTCTGCCTGTGGCTAGGAAGGGTCGCCCTAGAATGATCAGTGCATTTTGCATCTGTTTCACAATCTAAAACAAGAAAGTCAGTAGGAAAAATAAACTTATCCACTCTTACCAAGATATCTTCATTTTTTCCTTCCGGTTGTACGTAAAAGCGGTCTGCCAATTGCAGCATGACTGTTGAGTGTGTAAAAGTTCTATTATTTACACCCTTTTTAACCCATATTTCTGCTACATTCAAGCATTATTCGTTGCATTTAGGTTAGTTTACAGCAAAACATCACAAATATATTCAAAGGCACAAATTCTACTAAAAATGGCTGTTTTTGCAGGTTGCTGCCGGTGAAGGCGGGCGCGGGGCAGAGAAGCAGAAGAGCTAAACTGGACAAGCAGACAAATAAGACGATGCTGCCATGGTGCTGCCGTGACAGCAGAGGACGACAACAATTTTGAAGAGAAAAAGCAAAGTGGACCTCGACAGATAGAGAAAATTTTGCTCGTCTGTCGTGTGAAAGCCTTATATTTTTCCAAGCCCTGGATCAAAAGATATGTCAAGCCCAAAGCTCAAGGAGAGAAAATCCCAAGAAACAAGGAGGACGGCTGGAAAGTAGATTCCTTGAAGATTAAGTCTTTATTAGAATCATACTTTTAATTAAAGTTGTAATCCTTGTTAACCTAGATAACTTGAGCCCAAAGCTTATATAAGGACATATATTTTAACCTAGAGAGACACCACATCCAATACCCCATAATCCATAGCCGATTTCCCCATAACCGACAACCAAAAACCCTCCGCCGTTTACCCGCCGTCGATATGTTCTAAAACCCCCTTAGGGCCACGGGTTGATTTGTAAAGTAGTTGCAAGGGTTGTTTTGTTTTAGGTATTTTCAGTTCAATAAAATAAAACTTCAAGTTCTCTTATTTTGGTTATTAATATCTTGCAAGAGCATCGGGAGAGCATTGTGAGGTTATCTATTTACTTAGCATCGGGAGAGTTAAGTATACGAAAGAAATAAGAGCAAGTTCTCTAGTTTATAGTTGAACTATCTCGTGCCTAGGGATAGGGCGAGGTTAAGTGGCTAAAGAAGAATTCATACACATCGGTGTTCATCCTTCGATTCACGCCGGGAGGTATCATCAAGACGTGATCATCGACAGACTTGGACCTAGGGATAGGCCAAGGCAGATCTGGGATTCTTGCCAAACTTGAAAGTACTGAGTTGGTGTATTTGCTGCCGCGACAATCAACGGACTGCTGCCGTAACAGGTGCTGTTCGCGACGGGCGCGACGACAGAACTGGATTTCCTAAATTCTGCAATACCTGCACTACTGAGCAAATCAATACCAGCCCATTCTCTCTATCTTGATTTCTCTACTTTTATTTTCCAGTATTCTTTATTATTTTCGTGACAATATCTTAATCTATTCTTTCCCCCTTGTGCAGATAGCGAAGGAAAGGGTTAGCCCAGTCCCTGTGGAGACGATATCTGATACTTACGTATCACTTTACTACTTGCGTCGTGTACACTTGCACTACATTGCGATAGACACTTTTACACGCAACAATGACTGTTGTTGGCCTTGCTTGTCCAATACCTAGTTTCTGAAATACATATTTGGGCATTTGATTAATGCTAGCACCAAGATCACAAAGTGCCTTACCCACAAACTTGTCACCAATTATGCATGGTATGATGAAGCTGACAGGATCCTTCTTCTTTGGGGGTGGTCGCTTATGGAGGATTTCCATGCATCATTCTGTCATCATTACTATTTCAAATTCTCCAAGTCTAGACCTCTTGGACATTGCATCCTTCAGAAACTTTGCATAACCAGGCATCTGCTTAATGGCTTCTAACAGCGGGATGTTGATGTGTACTTGCATAAAAACATCATAGATTTTCTTAGGCTGGTACTCATGTTTATGTTTCTTTAACCGCTATGGAAAAAGGGGTGGAGGACGGTAATCTTCAAGGCGTCCTTCACATGGAAGTCAGATTTGAGGAGGCTCAAGATCTTCAGTTTATTCTTTTTGCTCCTCTGTTTCTTCTGTTTTCGTGGCGGGTGTGACGAAAGTAGACTGTTTCTCTTCTGTCGGGGTAGTGTTCACGGCATGTGTTTGTAGGGTCGGTTCCTTGCTTGGTGTTTCCTTTATTGCCGGCCCTTGTAGTTGTTTCCCACTCCTCGTTGTAATCGCTTTGCACTACTCATGTGTGGGTTTTCTAGTGACCTCGGTATCACTAGGGAATCCTCCATTCTGCCTTGGGTTTATGAACTGTGAAACCTGGCCCATCTGTGTCTCTAAGGATTTTAGGGTAGCCTCGTGCTTTGTCATTCTCATCTCTGTCTTGTCCATGAAGGACTCAGTTTTCTTGACAAAGTGATCCATGTTTGCCATATATGCTCCTGTTTGAGACATGAATGTGGCCAGGGTCTGCTCCAGTATGCTCGTTGTGGCTGCCGGCTGCTGTTGTGGCTGCTGTTGTGGTTGCTGTCGTGATAGAATCCTTGGACTTCCTTGGTTCTAATTGTTCTGGACTGGAGGGTTCAGTGCATTGTTGGGGTTACTCCATGAAAATTGGGGTCCTTCCTCCAGTTTGGATTGTAGTGGTTGGAATCATAGGTTTTATTCATGTTATAGTTCCCAACATACATCCCTTCTTCCAGCTGTAAAGGGCACTCCTCTGTACTGTGGTTTCTGCTACAGGTTTCACTCACCTCTTCGGTAGAAAATACAGCTTTAGAATCCTTCCGCTATAGATTTTCAACTATCTTAGTGAGGTATGCAATCTGAGTTTTGACCGAATTGTCAGCTTCGTACTCCTTTGCAGATATTCCTCGTTTACCTCCCCTTCGAGCTGTAGGAATCTGCTAATCATTCTTTGCTAACTTTTTCAACACCAGCATTGCTTCGTCTGGTTCTTTATCCAGTAATAACCCATTTGTTGCTGAGTCTATCCTTAGTCGAGTGTGTGCATTGGAAGCGTTGTAGAATTTGACAACCTGATTCCATACATGGAATCCATGTATTGGGCAGTTCCGTAAGAGAGTTGTAAATCTGTCCCATGCCTCATGCATTGGTTCGTCATCTTCCTGTTGTAAAGTAGCAATATCATTATGCAATCTTTTAGATAAATGAGAAGGGTTAAAACGAGAAAGAAATTCACGAGAGAGATCTGCCCAAGTTCTTATTGAACCCAGCGTTAACTTATTCCACCAAGTTTTAGCTTTATCCCTCAATGAATGAGAAAATAGCCGGAGCCTCAGTACTTCCGGACTTATTCATGGCAGTCTGAACAATCCACAGAATTCCTGGAAAGTTTTAAGATGTTCTTGTGCATCTTCAGTAGAAAAACCACCAAATTGACTAGAAGAGTTTATCATGCTGAACATGACATGTTTCAGTTCGAAATGTTCAGCTTCCACATCTGGCGTGGTAGTTTCCAGTTCAACAAGGTCGTTATCCATATAGTCTCGACAAGTATGTCGTGCTTCTGGGGCAGCGGGCGGCGGCAGATCATTTCGGGGGTCATTAGGAGGATCCACATTACCCCTGGGGTTGTTTTCATCCTCCTTGTTGCCTTGCCTTCCGTTCACCATTGCTTCAAGTCTCTCCTCGAGATAGTTGTTTCTTTCTATCAAGAGTCGGGCTTGGTTCCTGAGTTGATATGTGCGTTCGATTTCTGGGTCTAATTCGTACTCAGGTTCCTTACCACGTCTCGATCTACGCATAAGCAATAAGAGAACCTTGTGAAAAGCACGGGGAAAATAAAACAACTAAAAACATAAAATAAAAATAAAAACAAAGTGCAATAAATAAAAAGTAGAGGTACGTTGCCAGTCCCCGCCAACGGCGCTAAAAACTTGTTACGTGTAAATAAGACTATCGCAAATAGTGCAAGTGTACATGACGCAAGTAGTAAAGTGATACTAGAGTTTCGAATATCGTCTCCACATGGACTGCAAATAACTCTATCCTTGAATTGCTGCACAAGAAAAATAAATAGTTTAAATGATTGTATGAAGTAGTCTTGAGTAATAACTGGAATAAAATCTAAGGAAATCAGATTGAGAGAATAGGCTAGTATTAATTTGCTCAGTAGTGCAAGTGTTGCACTGTTCAGAGGAACTTCTGTCATTATGTCGTCGTTCCTGTCGCGGCAGCACCTGTCGTGGCAGAGGTCCGTTGTTGTCGCGGTAGCAACCAACAACTCCGTACTTCAAGCTTGGCAAGAACCCCTGTTATGACTTGTCCTATCTCTAGGTCCAAGTTCTGTTGATGAACACGTCTTGGATGATACCTCCCGGCGTAAATCAAAGGGTGAACACCAATGTTTGTGAACTCTTCTTTAGCCACTTAACCTTGTACTTATCCCTAAGCCAAGATGGTTTAACCATAAACTGGAAAACGCGTATTTACTCTTTTCATATGCTTAACTCTCCCGATATTAAGCAAATTGATAACCTTACAATGCTCTCCCGATGCTCTTATGAGATATTGAAAGCAGAGTAAATAAACTTGAAGTTTTATTACTTGAACAGAAAAAATCCTAAGAACAATACAATCCTCACAACTACTTTACAAAATCAACCCTTAGTCCTTTGGGGAGTTTAGAACATGGTGGAGAGAGAGAAACGACTAGGATTTTGGGGGAAACGGTTAGGAGTGAGATCTCTTTTCCTAGGTCGAATTACATGCCTTTATATAGGCCTTGGGTCCAAGTTTTCTAATATGGCAAGAATACAAGTTTAAATTAAAGTACAACTCTATTAAAGACTAAATCTTCTGAGTAGATGTCTTTAATTCATCCTCTTTTCTTGCTTTGACTTTCTTCCTTGAACTTTGGGCATGGACTTCCTTCTGCTTCAGGGCTTGGAAAAATATGGAAGTGACCCACGACAAACCGGCTTGAAATCCTCTATCTGTCGAGCTCCACTTCACTTCTCCACCTCAGTGTCTCTTTGTCGTCATCGCTGCCACGGCAGAAGTCACGATAGACGGTGCTCTTTTTCCTTCAACTTTAGCTCCTCAACTCGCCTCTGCTCCTTTGCTGCCCTAGATTTCTGCCGTGACAGATACCTGCAAAAGTGAATAATTTCAGCAGCATCTGTGCAGTTTTATCTAATTGTGATGTGTATGCAAAAATCTATCCTAAATGCAATTAATCATGCTTGAGTGCAGCAAAAATATGGGTAAATGAGGGGTAAAATATAGAACTTTTATGCACTCAACATCATGCCAGCCTTTAATAATGTAGTGCCTTGGCATCATTTAACGAGCATATTCAAAGTTGGAAAATCCTCTTTCGATGGTCGATGCCCGAAATTAACCATGTAAAAGCCCTATATTTCTATAGTGAATGTTCTTTTCATAAATCAATTTGATTAAGTCTCAATCTATATTCCTAAGGGGTAGATTCACTTCAGAAGTAAGCTCATCTACTTGAACATCTTCTTTCGAAGTATCTCTCCTTAGTATCTAGCAACAGATCGTTGCCCCCTAAGTCTGTTAAGATATTAAGGTTCAATAAGCCAACAATGCCAGCTTTCACTTGACATAGTTTTGAAAAAAACATTAAAGAACATGCCAGGTAGGGAAGCGACACCAAAGCATTACCATTATTAAAAACTAAACATAAAAATAGCGTTCAATGCAAACATCCCCACCAACTATTAAATTAGTTCATAGTGAGGGTATCAAACCAAAAATCTTTAACGTTTTCCAAACACATCATCATTTAAAAAAACTTAAACAAATGAATGGGCGAGAAAGGGGTCTTTCGATGCAGCCCTTCAAGGTCCAAGCTCTCAGTCAAGCTGGTCGAACCACGTCTCCTTGGTGTAGCATGTCGTCAATGGTTCACTCGATCTCTCCAAGATCCTTCACACTCATCATTGATCTTTTTCATGAGTCTTTAAATAGGCGTGCTAGGAAGACTAAGATCAACTCTTTTATTTTGAATTTTGAATGCTCAAAGGATAAAGGATGTGATCATCTTATCCAACGTTTGAATGTGAGCTGATATGGTTGGAGTTGACGTCATTATGACATCACTGCTCTGGCAATCAAGCTTGGCATGAATATGCCAATCAAGCTTAGCATGCTTTATCCGCTATCTTTTCAGTGATTGATCCAATTGCTACTTCCTCGCGTCCTGATCTGATCCTATTTTTTTGGGTTCAACTGCTTCTTGGACGGGCATCAAATTCCTCTACTTTGCCAGCCGGTGCTTTGGCAACATTTGGTTCATATGTGCCAATAGCATCTCGGCATTCCCTTCTATATTGTTGCGTTCTGCCAACCGCTATGCCAAACCTGCAAACATTGCCAACAAAACAACTCTTTACACTGACATATGCAAAATTCCTAACTTCTTATGCAAATGCATGAAATTAACAACTAAATGCAACAAAATTTACTCAAAAGCAAGCAAAGGCATAGTTATTGATGATAAAATAAAGGTTGCAACTTTTAACCAGGGCAAAGACAAGGCCTCTAGTTAGGATAGATATACATCTTGATTTTTCAAAGCTACTTGGGTAATTGTTGGAGAGGATGTTAGAGATGCAATCAATCTTTAATTTGCAAACTTTTCATCGTACTAACTATAACACTTTCCTTCACTACATTTTCGAGAAATTTCCATAACAATCTATCAACCAAAGATTTGATGTAAATTAATAACTGAGCGTGGTTCTAGACATATGCAATAGGAATGGTCATATGAGGTCTCAGAAATATGACTTAAATTAAGGGATTAAAATAAATTAAGTTAAATGGTTATAAGGGAAAGGCAAAAAAAATAATGGACTAGTGGTAAAATATAGAGAAAACTAAGTGTTGGTGTACTTCATATATTTTGAGTCTTGTTATACTCTTTTTTATTAAAAAGTTAACCTACAACGCACAACACAAGTCATTAAATATTTTATTTTTTATACTAAGAGTGTCATTTTAATAAATTATACAAAATCTCATAAATCTTTAAACCATCGTTATCAATAGATAGTAATACATGAAATAAAATAATATTAAAACATTTATTTTTTATTATTGGAGAACATTATTAGTAGGGGGCTAAGGTTTTGTAGGCCTTCATTTGCTATTTCTATCGCTTTAGGTTTATTTTTTATTAGGAATTGGAAAGAATACTACCCTATGCCTCGTTAAAAAAACTCTCTAAACCTAGGTGGAGGGAAAGGAGTGCATAGAGTAATATTTACAAATGTGACAAAAACAAACCTAATCTCCATAAGCTCAACAGATGAGCCAAGAACTATAAAGCAACAATTCAACCCACACCAGTAGAAGACATCGCCTCTAATGCATCCTATTGGACCATTCCATTTAACCAAATTGGAGCAGTATCAATCAGCCAAACCCACACTGGTTAATCATGCATGGCTGCGGCAAGAGATCAGCGATCGTGTTGGCTGTACGCAAAACATGGCAAACAAAAACGTCCTACGCCCAACCCAGCATCTCATGGATAACAACAACAAAATCATTGCGGTTCAGATTATGTGCCGCATCATGAACACCCCGCACCGCTTCTTGGCAATCATATTCAATAATAACATGTCAAAAACCAAAACGTTACACATGTCTTAAATCATCAATAATAGCTCAAAGCTCAGCGTTAATTACCGAGCATTTACCGATGCTTCGTGAAAACCCAAAAGGCCAGACCCCTGCATCCTAACAAAGCACACCTCCAACAGCCGCATCGTCGTTGCACGGATCAACAGCGCCATCGACATTAACCTTCACCCATCCTCTAGCCAGAAATGACCAGCTTTGAGTCACGACATTATGACTTACAACAGCATATCCATTAAGAATCATACGATCATTGGCTGCCAAAACTATGTCAAGGTATCGACGGCAAGCGATTACAAAATCATTTGTTTCCATAAAATTAGCAACAAACAAAATCTTATTGTGTCATTCCATAATTTCCAGCAGATAATCACAAAAAGAGCAAGCCAGTGACCAATATCAAGAGCATAAGAAATACCATGCAAATTTCTATTAAACCACTCCCACGACGATAAAGAATGAAACTCACTGAGAATGTTGTATTTAAAAAAATTTGACCAAACCAATTTTGCCCTCGGACAATCCCAAAGAACATGAGAGGTATCCTCAACACCACAAGTACATACACCACAAAAATCCTCGGAAGACATATGCCTACGTTTGTTGGCGCTCCAAAAGTACTAATTTTTATGCTTACTTCACATGCTCTTTCTTGTCTTTTAAGAACATATAGTTGCATTTAGGTTGTAAAATCATGCATTGCATAAAGAGTTAGGATTTCGTATTACGCTAGTGTAAAGGTTGTTTTTGGCACCTTTTTGAAGGTTGGCATAACTGATGGCACAACAGCTGGCAGCGCAGGAGTAGGTTAGCCCAGGAAGAAGACGACACCAAGGAAGATGTCGAGTAGTCGTTGGCATAGAAGGAACTTTAATGCCAAGCATCAATCCACAGAGAAGAACATTTGATGCCAAGCCAAGAAGATATTGACCCCGAAAATAGGACCAGATCAGGTTGCAAGAAAATAGGGATTGGATCAATCTTCTAAAAAAGAGAGGAAAAACAGTGCCAAGCGCGGTTGGTAGTACCATGCCGAGCTGCGATGCCAGAAGAGCAATGGCATGATGACGTCAGCCCTAATCTGATCAGCCTTAGGATTCAAATACTGGATAAGATGATTACCTTCCTTATCCATGCACGTTCAAATTCAAATCCAAGATAATCCTAGGCTATACATAGAGTCCTATTTAAACCCGGTCAAAGCAAAATGGACATGGCGGAAAAACAAGAAGAGTGATCGGAGAAAAGGTGCAACATTTGGGAGCCTGGCCGTGAAGAGAGCATCGAGAGACCCTCTTCTAGCCCATCCTCTTTGTTGTTATTTTTCTTAGTTTTGATGATGATGGATGTTAAAAACGATTATGTTTTTTGTTGATACCCTCACCATAAACTAATTTCATAGTTGGTGAGGAGTGTTTGCGTTTGAAGACTTTGTTTTTGCTTAGTTTTTAATAAATCAACACTACCTCAGCACTGTTTTTCTATCTAGATGTTTACTATTTTTAAGTGTTCTGCCAAGCGAAAGCTGGCACTCCCTTTTTAAAATATTATGCCAAGCGACGGCTGACATAATTAGCCTATTACAACTCAATATCATAACTAATTTGGGTGGCAACGATCAGTTGCTGGAAACTGAGGAGAGACGATTCGTAAGAAGACATTCAAGTAGATGAACTTACTTCGGGAGTGAAATCTACCCCTTAGAAGTAAAGATCGATACTTAATCGAATTGATTTATGGAAAAAACATTCATTATAGACATATATGGGTTTTTCCGTGATTAATTTAGGGTAATGGTATCGACAGAGGCATTGCTACCTTTGAATCTGCTCGGTAAACAATGCCAAGACAGGATTTATTAGAGGCTGGCATGACAAAAATAGCGTGAAAACTAGGAACTCCTTGCCAACGCTCGTCATTTGCTAAGACACCTTCCTTGCCGACGTTTTAATTTACTTTTCATACTTTCATTATCTTTCCATTTTTTAAAAATCACTCTACATTAGAAACATCTTTTTCACAAGACAAGTAATTAGCAAAGCAATTGAATCCCAAACGCAATCTTTATGGGATCGACAATCAGCTTAACTATTGTATTACTTGCAGACTGTGTATACTTGCACGAAATAGATTTTCTTGGCACTATGTTAACACTTTTTCAATAACTTTTACGCACTATTGCCAGCAATTAATCATTCACGCCGAGAGCCTACAAGTTTTTTGGCGTCGTTGTCGAGATTGCAACGAATTTGATTGTTTTTAGGTTTTTACTTATTTTATTTTTGTTTTTATTTTACATTTTTTTTCATCAGTGTATGACCAGGAAAAGTGCTGAGGGGGATGTTAGACCATTAGACCTTGAGATTGAATGTACCTTGCGTAGATTGAGAAAGAAGATTCGAGAGATGAACCGCGGAAATCAAGGAAAGGAATGAGTAAATAGTGTTCAAAACAATCAAGAGAGTCAACCAGGCGACGGAGGAATACCATTACACAATAATAATGTCGTCAAAATGCCAAAGGAAGAGAGACCCATTCAAGAGAAATCAGCACATGACATCACATGCTTAATGCCAGGAGTCATTGACAATGAGGTAAATGCATCAAATTTTAAACTCAAACCTATAATGATCTCAACTCTCTTGAATGTATGACAGTTCGATAGAGCATTGACTAGAGATCCAAGGAAGCATCTAAAGCAATTCATAGAGATATTCCAATTGTTCCAGCAACCTAGAGTATCTGAGGATACTGTGAATCAGAAATTATTTACTTTTTCTTTGAGAGACAGAGAAAAGATGTGGCTCAAATCCTTACCACCTGGCTCAGTCACTTCATGGACAGATCTATTCAAAAAGATTCTAACGTGATTTTAGCCGCCGACACTTACTGCCAAGCTGCGTGGTGAGATCATTACCTTCGAGCAGGCTAAGGACGAGACCCTATATGATGCTTGGGAAAGATTTAAAGACTTGTTGAGAAGGTTTCTTATGCAAGGGTTCCCAAATTGGACCCAGATACAAACCTTCTACAACGGATTGAACGCACAAACAAGGATTGTTATTGATGCTTCAGCAGCTGGATCATTGCTTGACAAAAATTATACAGAAGTCGTTGGTATCCTTGAAAGGATATCCATAAATGATTTTGAATATCTTGTTGCTAGACTTGGGGCTAGAACCGAAGCTAGTGGGAAACTACAATTGGATGAACTAATGTTCATCCATGCCAAGATTTCCAACCTCACCAGCATGGTGAGAACTTTACAAAAAAGCAAAGAGTCCCAAGCAGTTAAAGCATTGGAGCCATTTTGCACTATATGTGCAGAGGACCACCATGTGGATGAATGCCCTGCCAATCTTGCGTCAGTAAATTTCATTGACAATTCTAGACGTTATTATAATTCTAACTCCAACTCTTATAATACAGGCTGGAGGAAGCACCCTAACTCAGCTTGGGGAAATCAAGAGGGAAACCAGTACATTGCACAACGCCGGAATGCCCAAAGGCAAAACCAGAATGTCATGCCAGCATTCTATCAAAATACCATGCCGTAGAGAGTTTAAAATAATTTCCAGCAAGGACAAGAACTCAATCAAAGAGGCAATCTTATAGAGTACATAGAGCAGAATGATGTCACGGTTCATATTCTGGCAGCTTCAATACGGAATTTAGAGATTCAGATGGGACAACTTGTGAATGCACTCAACAATCTTCCACAAAGAGCTTTGCCAAGTGACACTGAAGATGCTCGGCACAAAGGTAATGAGCAGTGGAAGGCTACAACCCTTCGAAGTGGTAAACATTGTGAGGTAGAAACAGTTACCAAGTAGTCGGTCGACTGCCATGTTGAGAAACCAGTTCCAACAGACAAGCCCATGGAATCAGAGAAGAAGAAAGCCAAAGCAAATGATGCCAGTGGTGATGCCCACTATGATGCCAACACTCATGCTAGTTTTAGTGCTCAACAGGATGTCGGTACTAGTGCCAACGATTATGTTAAAAAGATGACAAGCAGATTGAGGCCAAAAAGCATATTGATGCCAAAGTGGATGCCAGCACTGCCTCAGTAAAGCCGACAGTGCCTGTATATGTGTATCCACCCCCACCATTTCCGGTCAGACTTCAAAAGCACAAGCAAGACCAGAAATTTAAGCGCTTATTGGAAGTGCTTAAGCAATTGCAAATTAACATTCCATTGGTAGAGGCCCTTGAGAAAACTCCTAACTATGTAAAATTCATGAAGGACATCTTGTCCAAAAAGAGGAAGTTGGAAGAATTTGAGACTGTTGCCCTCACACAAGAATGCAGCGCCATGATCTTGAATCGATTACCACCAAAGCTTAAAGATCCAGTGAGTTTTACTATCCCTTGTACAATTGGCAATAGATTCATGGGTAAGGCATTGTGTTATTTAGGAGCCAACATCAATTTGATGCCACTATCTATTTTCAAGAAGCTTGGCATAGAAGCAAGACCTACCACAGTGACACTCTAATTAGCAGACCGATCCTATGCACATCCCAAGGGTAAGATTAAGGATGTGTTGGTAAAGGTAGACAATTTTATATTTCCAGCTGATTTTATCATTTTAGATTATGAAGCTGACACTAATGTGCCAATTATTTTGAGTAGGCCATTCCTTGCCACGGGAAGGACGTTTATTGATGTTCATAAAGAGGAACTAACCATGCAAATGAATGACCAATTTGTTACTTTTAATGCGTTTCAAGCTTTGAAATATGCAGATGAATCAGATGAATGTCAAGCTAAGGAGATGATGGAAGCCATTTATGCTTTGGATATGGCACAGTTGTGCCAAGATGCAGAATTCGATGCCAACATGCTTGACGACATAGCTGAACTGTTTGAGGAACCTGGGGAACCAGCCTTTGAGGTTGAAGATGTGAGTTACTTTGAGCCACTCTAGTTGGCTGGCAGAGAGATAAAAAACTGAAACCATCAACGAGGAACCACCAGAGTTAGAGCTCAAGCCATTGCCAGAACACTTGAAGTATGCCTATTTAGGTGAGCACTCAACTCTGCCAGTTTTATTTCCACTGATCTCACTATTGATCAGGAGGCAATATTACTGGCAATATTAAAAACCTATAAGCAAGTGTTGGGTTGGATCTTGGCAGATATATGAGGTATAAGCCCAACCATTTGTATACACAATATTATTTTTGAGGAATACCATGGCAAGACTATTGAAGGTCAAAGGAGGCTGAACCTGAGCATGAAAGAAGTAAAAAAATATATTATTGAATGGCTTGATGCCGAAATAATCTATCTCATATCTTATAGATCTTGGGTGAGCCCGATGCAATGTGTGCCAAAGAAGGGTGGCATGGTTGTTGTCTAGAATAGCAAAGATGAGTTAATCCCCTCCAGAACAATCACATGATGGAGTGTGTGCATGGGTTATAGGAGGCTGAATAAAGTCATGAGGAATGACCACCTCCCTTTGCCTTGAATCGATCAGATGTTAGACAAATTGGTAGGTAAAGCTTTCTATTGTTTTTTAGATGGTTATTCAGGTTATAATTAGATTGCAATAGCCCTCGATGACCAAGGACCACATTCACCTGTCCATATGGGACATTTGCCTTCAGTAGGATAACATTCGGTTTGTGCAATGCGCCGACAATGTTTCAACATTGTATGATGTCTATTTTTCTGATTTGATTGAGCACAACGTGGAAGTGTTTATGGACAATTTTTCAATGTTTGGTAACACATTTGAGGAATGCATTCTGAGTTTAGAGCAAGTTTTGAGGAGATGCATTAAGAAAAATCTAGTCTTGAACTTGGAAAAATGCCACTTCATGGAGAAGGAGGGCATTGTTCTCGGACACATGGTAACCAAGAATGGACTAGAGGTGGATCTAGCAAAAGTCGAAGTAATCAAGCAATTACCCCCCCCCCCCCCCCACAAGTGTTAAAGGTGTAAGAAGTTTTTTAGGTCATATAGGTTTTTATCGACGATTCATTAAGGACTTTTTTAAAATTTCTAAACCTTTATGTTTGTTATTAGAAAAGGATTGTCACTTTTGCATTTGATGATTCTTGTTTGAGAGCATTTCAGGTCCTTAAAGAGAAGCTGGTTAATGCCCCCATAGTCGTGGCACCAGACTAGAATGAGCCTTTCGAGCTCATGTGCGATGCCAGCGACTATGCCATCGGAGTAGTGCTTGGACAACAACGTGGCAGAATTTTTCATGCCATATACTATGCCAGCAGAACACTTAATGAAGCACAACTTAATTACACCACAACTGAGAAAGAATTTCTTGCAGTTGCATTTGCTTTTGATAAATTTAGACCTTATTTGATAGGTAATAAATTTGTTGTTTTTAAAGATCACTCAGCATTTAAATACCTTTTGGCAAAAAAGGATGCCAAGCCGAGATTGATCCGATGGACGCTCCTACTGCAAGAATTTGATCTCGAGTTCTGGGATAAGAAGAGAAGTGAAAACTTAGTAGCTAACCACCTATCACGACTAGAGCATTCCCGTGTGGATGACAAGATTAAAGCTATAAGGGATGAGTTCCCAGACGAGTATTTGCTCGTAATGGATGCCATGCCATGGTATGCCGACATCGTCTATTATTTGGTGAGCAATATCATGCCACCAGATTTGGACTACAATGCCAGGAAGCATTTTTTACATTATGTTCGGTGGTACTATTAGAATGAGCCTTTCCTATTTAAGAAATGTGTCGATCAAGTGATTTGTCGTTGTGTGCCAGAGGATGAGCAGCATGGTATTTTGCAATCATGCCATGTCGCGACGTATGGTGGACACTTTGCTAAACTAAAGATTGCTGCCAAGGTGTTGCATTCGGGTTTTATTGACCTACATTGTATAAGGATGCTCGTGACTACACCAAGGCATGTGATCCATGCCAACGGACTGGGAATATCTCTTTCAAAACTCCGTTGGGCACTTCACCTTTCAAGCTTGTATATGGTAAACCATGTCATCTGCCAGTAGAGCTTGAACATAAAGCCTATTGGGAAATCAGAACACTTGACATGGCATGGGCCGCAGCGGGAGAAAAGGGGATGCTAGACCTCAATGAGTTGGAAGAATTTCGAGCACTCGCCTATGAGAATGCCAAGCTATATAAGGAAAAAACCAAACGTTGGCATGACAAGAAAATTCTGCCAAGACATTTCGAGCCCTATGCCCATGGTGCTGTGGACATCAAGGATTTGGAAACCGGAGAAATTTTTAAGGTAAATGGTCAGCGCTTTAAGCACTGTTTTGAGGGACAATAGAGAAATGCCAAGGAGACTGTTCTCTTGGCAGAAATACCATGACACCATCGACAGGTTTGAAACTTTGTAAAAATTAGGTTAGTTGTTTCTCTTTTTTTTTAGGATTTTTCATCAGTTTTTATTTTTCTTTTAGTCTTTATTTTTTATATTTTCTTTTGTTAGGTTGATAGGCTTCATTTGAGTGGATGCAGATTTGGTGCCAGACATATATATATATATATATATATATATATATATATATATATATATATTAAATTTTTGATGAGTGGCAGGATTGAATGATGCTGCGCCCAGAAGTGGTGCCAACAGCTGAGCTTGGCAAGTAGCGGGAGTAACTTGGGGGAAAAGAATTACCCTAGCTTGATTTAATTTACACCATCAGAGAGAACAATAATAATAAACCCTAGCCGCCCAAAAATTAAGGTAATTTAAATTCAATTTAATTACCTTATCACTCAATATCCTATCACTTTAAATCATATTCTTATCACTTATCCATTCCATAAACTATCACATCATCCCTTTTTCCTCTCCCCAAAACACGCCAACTTTCATCATTACCTTCTTTAAACCCGCCATAATTACTTTTACCCTAAAACTCAACCTTTCCAACTTTCAACCCTTTGATTTTTCTTTCCTTTTCTTTTTCACTTCATCTTCTTTACCTAGCCGGTTAATTCTCTCTCTTGTTCTACCCAAGAAACTCAAGCTTTTGTTTCTTTTCTTTTCAAACCCTTCCATGGCTTCTTCATATAAACCCTTCAAGACCTTTTTCAACGAGGAAATCCAAAAGAAGTATGAAGATCACTTTGCTTCGAAGACTTTTTTCTTCGAGAGAAACTTCAGCTTCGAGCCCGAGAAAGATCAAGTTTTTCCCTCTGAGTTCATGGATGTCGTCGCCAAACACAAGTGGAAGATGTTTTGCCAACAAAAGGGTGAGATCTTTCCAAATCTTGCTCATGAAGTTTATGCACATTTAAATACTAAAGATAACCCATTTTTGATTATTTGAGTGGAGTGTG
Organism: Hibiscus tridactylites; assembly: GCA_958450335.1. Classification (NCBI taxonomy): domain Eukaryota; kingdom Viridiplantae; phylum Streptophyta; class Magnoliopsida; order Malvales; family Malvaceae; genus Hibiscus; species Hibiscus tridactylites. The sequence goes on along the minus strand of OY288267.1, from coordinate 27,637,006 downwards.
TATGTTTTGATGAAGGGTCTATCATTATATTGCTCAAGTTGGATGGGGGAATAACCATGTCAAGTTTGCCACCAACATGACCACTGCTAAGCGTAAGACTCTTTTGGAAGATTTGTGTGAACCGGGCACGGAGTGGATCGTATCCTCCAAAAGACACTGAACGGTCAAAAGAGTGGCCCTTAAACCACAAGCAAAGGGCTGGAACCATTTTCTCAAGGCAAGTTTGATGCCGACGACCCACAATGAGACCGTTTCGAAGGACCGACTGATTTTTTTGCATTCCATTCTAACGGGCTGAAAAATTAGTGTTGGTCGGATTATAATTTGTGAGATATACAAGTGTTCCCTCAAGCCAACTGGAGGTTTGTTCTTCCCACTTTTAATTTGTAATATTTGGCAGTGATATAATGTGCCTACGACAAAGGAAGACATTGCTCTCAAGGTGAAGGGCTACACAATTACGCCAGTCGGCTAGAGGAACCTCATTGTATTATTGTGAAGGATACGGACAAGGGTAAGGGCAAAGTTGCCATGCCAACACCCAAGGCCAAGGAACCAAAGAAAAAGCTAACAACCTCAATGCTAGTAGAGGCAACGGTTTTGCTCGCCCAAGTATATCACCGGTAGGAAATTATTCTTAGAAAGTTAGAGGAGGCTAAGGAGCATAGGAGGAAGCTCTGGCAATATGAGCGCGCCAGAGACGGTGCCATAAAAGAAACCTTGGTGAGCCTCTCTCCAAGAGTCATGCCAGCCTTCCCAGTAGAAATCTTTGTCGATGACAGTGCAATGCCAGCTAGCCCAGTGCCCAGTCCAGTATCGTCCACTGCGACAGAACCTATTTCCCTTGTCAAAGATGAAAATGTCAAGTCTGCTACGCCAAAAGTATCTGAGGATGAAAGTGAGAAAAAAACTCGTCGCCCCTGCCGAGTCAACTGCCACGCCAACCTCATCTGAGTCGGTGAAGGTTTTAAAAGAGACCCCTGCCTCCACTACCACTCAAGGATGGAGCAGAAAGAAGAGGATGGCTCCTGACCGTAGAAGCATATCCCAAAGAAAGACCCAAGCCAAGATAGCATCTGAAGCTCGTGCCGCCCAAGGAGGAGTCTCTTCTAAAAGGGAGTCTTCTTCTTCGTAACTCTTTGCATCTCATTTGCATTCACATGTTCATCTGTTTTCATACCATGCCATATAGGTTAGATTAGGATTAATTCCATGCATACTGAATCACCAAAAAAGTGAAAAAGAAAATTTTACCTCAGTCGATTTTTGAAGCATGTTAACATTTGTTAGGCATGCTTAATTTGACCTAGGTGTCTGTCCGATGAGGAAATTTAAAAATCTTTAGATGCCTATGACAGCAAGATAGTATGCCAGGATTGCTTGCCAATTGATCTCTAGTTTAGGGAATTGAATTTACACTTAACACACGATATGTATATAGTTCCCTAGCAAACTTATAATGTTTAAAACTATGCTTAAATTCTAAACAAAAATAAAATAAAATGCCAAGGTAAAAAGGGATAGTGCACCATGTGTGCCAAATGCTGAAGAACTTTAGAACACTCCTCTGCCTAGGAAAAATTATTAACTTGGGGCTTTGTGGTTTGCTCCCTCTTAGTTCTCAAGCCAACACCACTTAAGGTACGAGTGTAATAGGTTAGTAAAGTATGTAATCTGGACTAACGTGGGTATTCGTGGTATGCTCCCTCTTATATCTCACATCAAACAGTGCATGACGCTACTCTAATCTAATGTCGGCAATTAAAAAATAACAAATATAATAAAATAAAATAATTTGAGTTTTGGATGTAAAATTGGCTAAGGGAGTGAAAGGATATTTGATGCATATTGCCCGCACTTCATGCACTCTTCATGATCTTAGACTAGATTTTTATTGGTGCTCTTGAATTACTACTTGGCATTACTACACTGAGATAACTGGGTATAGACCTATGCCAACATTTACTTGCCAGCATCGGTTGACATGCCAACCAAAACTTTGCCGATGTATCATTTTCATCATTTTAATGTTAATTTTATTTTGCATTACTTGAGGACAAGCAATGAGCTAGGTGTGGGGAGTGTTGGCGCTCCAAAAGAACTAATTTTTATGCTTATTTCACATGCTCTTTCTTGTATTTTAAGTACATTTAGTTGCATTTAGGTTGTAAAATCATACATTGCATAAAGAGTTAGGATTCAGTGTTATGTCAATGTGAAGGGTTGTTTTTGGCACCTTTTTGCAGGTTGGCATAGCCGATGGCACAGCAGCTGGCAAAGCAGGAACATGTTAGCCCAAGAAGGAGACCACACCAAGGAGGATGCCGAGTAGTCGTTGGCACAGAAGGACCTTTAATGCTAAGCATCAGTCGGCAGAGAAGAACATTTGATGTCAGGCCAAGAAGATGTTGACCCCAAAAAAATAGGACTATATCAGGCTGTGAGAAAATAGGGATTGGATCAATCTCCGAAAAAATAGCAGACAAGTAGTGCCAAGCGCGGTTGGCAGTACCATGTCGAGCTGCGATGCCAGAAGAGCAATGGCACGATGACGTTAGCCCTATTCTGATCAGCCTTAGGATTCAAACGCTGGATAAGATGATCACCTTCCTTATCCATGCACATTCAAATTCAAATCCAAGATAATCCTAGGCTATCCATAGAGTCCTATTTAAACTCGATCAAAGCAAAATGGAGAGGGTGGAAAAATAAGGAGAGTGATCGGAGATAAGGTGCAACATTTGAGAGTCTGGCCGTGAAGAGCTGCATCGAGAGACCCTCTTTTATCTCATCCTCTTTGTTGTTATTTTTCTTAGTTTTGATGATGATGTATGTTAAAAACGATTATGGTTTTTTGGTTGATACCCTCACCATGAACTGATTTCATAGTTGGTGAGGGATGTTTGCATTTGAACGTTATGTTTTTGCTTAGTTTTTAATAAATCAACACTGCCTCGGTACTGTTTTTCCTATCTGGCATGTTTACTATTTTTAAGTGTGCTACCAAGCAACAAATGGTACTCCCTTTTTAAAATATTATGTCAAGCGACGGTTGGCATAGTTAGCCTATTGTAACTCAATATCATAACTGACTTGGGTGGCAACGATCAGTTGTTGGATACTTGATGAGAAATGCTTCGAAAGAAGACGTTCAAGTAGATGAACTAACTTCGGGAGTGAAATCTACCCCTTAGGAGTAAAGATTGATACTTAATCGAATTGATTTATGAAAAACATTCACTATAGACATATATGGGTTTTTCTGTGATTAATTTAGGGCATGTTATCGACAGAGGCATCGCTTCCTTTGAATCTGCTCGGAAAACAATGCCAAGACAGGATTTATTAAAGGCTGACATGACACAAATAGCATGAAAACCAGGCATACCTTGCCAACGCTCGTCATTTGCTAAGATACCATCCTTGCCAACGTTTTAATTTACTTTTCGTACTTTCATTATCTTTCTATTTTTCAAAAACCACTCTACATCATAAACATCTTTTTCACAAGACAAGTAATTAGCAAAGCAATTGAATCTCAAACACAATTTCTATGGGATCGACACTCAGCTTAACTAATGTATTACTTGCGGACCGTGTATACTTGCACGCAATAGATTTTCTTGGCACTGTGTTAACACTTTTTTTCAATATCTTTTACGCACTATTACCAACAAATAATCATTTACGTCGAGAGTCTATAATTTTCTTTCAGCATTAGTCAATAAGTTACCCCTTAGAGCCAACCATAAAAAACGGGGAATACGTTGAGGGACTTTCAAACGGCAAATAGTTTTCCACACGATATCACTACTTAGACTGTCATCCATGATCAACATTGAATAAGTAGATTTAACCGAAAAAGAGGAATTAGAAGTACCTTTACATCCTACTCGATCGAGGCCAAGACAATGCATAGGAGGCGGAGTTGCTAACACACGCAAAAAACAGGCATCCGGTAGTAATTGACGTAGGCGTTCCTCATCCCAAGCACCAGCACCATCGGTCATTGACACCACCGGGCAAGGATCTGGCGCTGACCAAATCAATCAACGGTCCAACCTTATCCAACCAACTATCGTACCAGAAATCAACTTGACACCCATCTCGAACTATCCAAATAATTCCTATATTTAACCTTTACTGGAGATTGAATGAGTATAATTTGACTGAGAACATTATCATTGTAATATTTTAAAGTTTATCTTATAAAAATGTCTTAAAATTTATAAATCTAAACATATTCAAATGAACATTAATACATTACTAATTGATTTGAAAATTACAGATAACTTAAACACCTATATGAAAAATACACATAAATTATGCCCAATCTATAAAAACGAATGATTAATGTTTTGTCACATTCAATTAAATGATATTTTTTACAACGATTATTATTAGGTGGTGAAAATATTTTTGCACAAGCAACATTAAAATAGTAACAAATGTCTCATTTATTTCTTTAATTCCTAAATTTATTATAAGTACAATTCTCATAACCTTAATCATGATTTTGCAAACTTATATAATTTAAGTATTGTTATCGGTTGATCATTGACACTTCCGATTGTCTGCTCTTGTAGCACGCTTTTCTCTCTGCTCTAGTAGCACGCTTCTTTTTCCTTCTCTCCTTGTTTGTTGAGTTTATTTCTCTTTTCTCTCTATCTTTTCGCTTCGCTTTTATTCCTTGTGATGGCTGGTGTGGAAAACGATCTTGCGGGGTTGTCACTGAACACTGGTGAGGACGAGGTTTTAGTGGATGAGATTGACGATTCCGATCTGGTAATTTCTTATGAACACTGTTTTGTTGGTATCTTCCTTACGTTGAGCGTGATCCATTTTGTGTCTATGCGGTCGACATTGGCGAATGTTTGGCACCCCTTAGGGGGAGTGTCGATCTCTGATCTGGGTGCAGGAAGATATTTGTTTCGTTTTTATCTGAAGATCGATGCTGACAGGATCGAAATGGGAGGCCCATGGAATTTCAACAACCACCTTTTGGTACTTCACAGATTACTGGTGGGAGAGATTCCGAATCTGGTCCCACTCACGCAGGTGGCCTTTTGGGTACAAATACATGATGTCCCGTTTGGGTCGGTGTCGGAAAGATTTGCCAAGGCTATTGGCAATTTCATTGGATCCTTTATAGAGTATGATACGCAGGCGATTTCCATGGGGTACAAGGGTGTTATGCGTGTGAGGGTTTGTTTAGACATCCGATTGCCGCTAAAACGCAGGAAAAAAGTTCGTACACGGAATGGTGCTGATCACTATGTTTGGTTTTCTTACGAAAGATTGATGTTGTTCTGTTTTGTCTGCGGAAAAATGGGTCATAGTGAGAGCTTCTGTCCTTTAAGGGTATCTTTGAAACCGGAGGAAATAACTCTGGAGTGGGACGCTTCGCTGAGAGCCACACCGAGGAGACTTGCTGCGGCGACGAGTGTGTGGCTTCGGGAGGCAGCGCCGGTGGATGAACAACCAAAGTTTAACTTTTCCTCCTCAATAAATGCTGCTAATCAAATCCCATATAATTCGCACAATGGTAAATCTGGGATGCACCAAAATTACGGCAGAGGTGATAAGATTTCGGGTAGGTCTCAATTAATTACAGGGGGCGTCATTTCGGGACCAATCATTGGTGATTTTTTCCCAAATCAAGTTCCAACATTAGATACTATGATGGTACCGATTGAGGAAGATATTCCAATTGAACAATCAGAGGGACAAAAAAGGGCTCGCGTTAATGACAAGATACTAAATGTTTCCAAAGCTTCGGATGAAAACAGTATTCCATCATCTTCATCGGCCGACCTGTCTTACCAGGTCCGCCGGACATTATGAAAATATTAAGTTGGAATGTCCGAGGGTTGGGGAAACCTCAGACGGTGGGTCGTTTCCACCAGAAAATGAAGGAAGTTAACCCCGTTATTATTTTTATTATCGAAACGAAACTAAATTGTGTTCGTATGGAGAAAGTTCGAAAACGTTGTGGTTTCCATAACGGGATAGACATGGAGGCAAGTGGCAGAAGTGGTGGACTGTCGTTGGGTTGGAAAAATTCAGTTCAGGTTACTTTAAGATCATATTCAGCTAGACACATCGATTTCATAATCAGGGATGATACAGCCGGCTTCTCTTGGCGTTGCACTGGAATTTATGGGAATCCGGAGGCCCATAGAAGACATGAGACATGGGACCATTTAAGAAGTCTGAATGATAGTCCTGATATGCCGTGGGTGATCCTAGGGGATTTTAATGAAATTCTGTTAGCTTCGGAGAAACAGGGTGGCTTGCAAAGAAGTCAAAGGCAGATGGATCAATTTCGCGCTGCCCTTGAAGATTGCGAATTGGGGATATTGGCTCGAATGGGCCGTGGTTTACATGGGAGAAGGGCCGAAGATCTGATTCTAATATGAGGGTTCGACTGGACAGGGGAGTTGCGAACAACATCTGGTTAACACGATTCCCAGATTTTGCCCTACATCACCTTCCTCATTCCATTTCCGACCACTGTCCTATTTTGCTAGACACGAAGTCCTGGTCCCATAGTAGTGATAAGGTGTGGCATTTTCGTTTTGAGGCATCGTGGCTATTGGAAGAATCCTGCGAAGCTACTGTACGTGATCTGTGGAATGTCCAGAAGGACGATTTATTGGACAAACTTGACCATGTTACGTCAGGTTTGGATGCTTGGTTCAGAAGAACGAAAAAAGAGAAAAAGCTCACGGTTGAAATGTTAAACCAGAAGCTGGAAAGACTAAATGAGTTGGCACCTTCCGATGAGGTTTTGGGCGATCTTGTTGATACGAAATTAGAGCTTAATCTGGAGATGGATAAAGATAAATTATATTGGGAGCAGCGGGCCAGGTCTAATTGGCTCCGGTTCGGGGATCGTAACACAACCTATTTCCACCGATCTGCAACCCAACGTAAGAAGAAAAATAGAGTCTCTCGGCTCGACGATGGAAACAACTCGATGGCTACTAACGAAGAAAAGATGGGTGAGATTGCTAGGGAGTACTTCATTTTGCTTTTTAATTCAAATGGAGTGGGCGATTGTGAGGGGATTCTCTCAGGCATTACTCGATGTATAACGGATGAGATGAACTCTGCTTTAGATAGGGAGTTTACGAAGGACGAAGTGTTTTCAGCTCTGAGTTCCATGAGTCCTTTAAAAGCTGCTGGGTCTGATGGCCTAGGAGTTATTTTTTACAAGCGTTTCTGGAAAATTGTGGGTGACGAGGTGGCACAATTTTGCATCAAGGTTCTGAAGGGGGAGTACCAATTAGATCGCATCAATCATACCAGAATCGTCCTGATTCCGAAGGTGGCTGATCCTTCTTCTATGTCTAATTTTCGGCCTATCAGCTTATGTAATGTAATTTACAAAATTATCTCGAAGGTTCTGGTCAACCGCTTCCAAGATGTTTTGCCTGCCTGCATTGATGAGGCCCAGAGCGCGTTTGTGCCGGGTCGTCTCACAACGGACAATGTGTTGGCGGCTTTCGAAATTCTCCATTCGTTGAGAAACAAGCGTCGGGGTAAGAAGAGCTATTTTGCTTTAAAACTCGACATGAGTAAAGCATATGACAGAGTGGAGTGGGACTTTATCGATGTGGTGATGAGGAGGATGGGCTTTTCGGATATGTGGGTCTCACGCATTATTCAATGTGTTTCTACGGTTACTTACTCGGTAGTACTCAATGGTATTGTTGGACAGTGTTTTAGACCCACCCGTGGACTCAGACAAGGTGACCCCCTTAGCCCGTTTCTATTTCTGATATGCAGTGAGGGTCTTAGTTCCTTACTTCGGAAAAATGAAGATTATATTGGGGTCCGTATTGCCAGAAGTGCTTCGAAGGTGAGTCATCTCTTCTTCGCCGATGATAGCCTTATATTCGGAGATTGTTCGGCAAGGGGAGCTAGGATCCTACAGGAATTATTGTTGATCTATGCCTCATGCTCGGGTCAATTGGTGAATTTCGACAAATCAGCAATTTTCTTCAGCACAAACTCTGGAGACACTGAGAAGGCTGATGTGAGAAGGGTTATGGGTATTACTCAGGGTTTCAATCCTGAGAAGTATCTCGGCTTACCTATCATTGTTGGACGAAATCGTAAAAAGGCTTTTGTTGATCTAAAGGATAAGTCTCTAGCATGGATTTCAAATTGGTGTACTAAATCTCTTTCGCAGGGTGGCAAAGAGGTTCTGATAAAGGCTGTTTTACAGGCAATACCAGTTTATACTATGAGTTGTTTTTTGCTTCCAAAATCCTTTTGTCAGGAATTGGAGCAGATTTTTGCGAAATTTTGGTGGCAAAATTCCAAGGATAAGCGAGGTATCCATTGGTGCACTTGGGCTGAGCTGAGCAAGTTAAAAGAATGGGGAGGTCTCGGTTTCAGGGATTTATCTAAGTTTAACGTGGCACTACTCGCAAAGCAAGGTTGGCGTCTGTTGTCGAATCCTTCTTCTTTAGCGGGCAGGCTGTTGCGGGCCAAGTATTATCCCTCCTCGTCTTTCTTAAAAGCCCGTCTTGGCCACAACCCATCACTCACGTGGAGGAGCATCTGGAGTGCCCGTGGCCTACTGGAGTTGGGCCTTCGATGGAAAGTGGGTAACGGATACTCTATTTCCGTGTGGAATTATTTTTGGTTACCTGGTAACCCCCTACAACGAGTTACCACCCAGGCTGTGGAAGGCATTGAATACGTCTCGGATCTAATAGACCCGTCCTCGAACTCATGGAGGTATGACCTTATCCTTTCGATTTTTTCTCCTAGTGAAGCTGAGCAGATTTTATGTATTCCCCTACCAAATGCTAGTCAACCAGATATCTTGGTATGGCAAGGGGAACATACGGGCGTCTATTCTGCCCGTAGTGGCTACAGATATCTATTATGTCCGTCTGAGGGTCTTTCAGATTGGGGGGATCTTTTTAAAAAGGTCTGGAATGCACCATGCCCAGAAAAGATGAAAATAGTCTGCTGGAAGATCATCAGGAACTTTGTTCCAACAAAAGTGAATTTGTGCAGTAAGAAAGTGGCAGGCGACCCTATTTGCAATAGATGTTATTTAACTCCTGAAGACGTGGTTCACGTGTTATGCGAGTGTTCCTACGCTAGTCAGATTTGGTTAGCGCTACAGATTCGTGAACCATCAAACGCATCAAGTCTAAGTTTCCAAGACTGGTTATATCAGGTGTTTAATATCAATGGCTCACAGCATACTCAAACTATTATCATTGCAATTTACACTATATGGTTTGCACTTAATAAGTTTGTTTTTGAAGGAATAGCCATTCGAATTGAGGAATCTATTGCTTTTATCAGAAGCTATTGTTTAGATCTGAACCTTACCCAATCCCGCGTGTCAAATGAGGATAATGTTTGCCCATCACGGTGGACTCCTCCATCTGACCCGTTCATGAAGCTCAATGTAGACGCGGGTTTTGATCCACCTACAAAATCAGCGTATATCGGGGTTATTATAAGAGACAAATCGGGGGCCATAATGGGGGCGATGTGTTCCAGGAAAGACCGAATCTTATCTTGTTTTGCGGCTGAAGCTAGTGCGATGGTCTAGGGGCTCCGTTTCGCCATGGATTTAGGGTTTTCCCACATTATTGCTGAAGGGGATTCCCTAACAGTAATAAAGAAGTTAAATTCCGAATCAACAGATTTTTCCGAAATCAGCACCTTCGTAGGGGATGCAAAATCTCTGGCAAGGAGTTTCCATACCTGTCGATTTGTGTTCACCCGCCGGGAAGGTAATAGATCTGCGCATGCAATGACGTTAGAAAGCCGGAAGCACGCCGAGGAGGTGTTTTGGGTAGAGGACGCGCCGGAAAGCGTCCAACGCATCGCCGATGAAGACAGTAGATGGCTCGATCCGCCGTGAGTTTAGCTCTCTTCTGGCTCATTGAGGGGCTTCGGCTCCCAAAGGTTGGGTCTTGTTAGCTCTTGCGTAATCCAACCTTTTCCCCTTGTGCCGTTCGAAAATTCTTCTTGGATAACTCAGTTTCTGAGTTCAGTTTGCAGCAAGGGCTCTACCGCTGGTCTAGCTTGTTTGTGTGGTTTTCTGAGGCGCTTGGCCTTTTGGCTTTGTTGTGTCGTTTCAATTTTCTATGTTTTTCCTTTTTTACCCTTGTAACTGGTTGTGGTTTTAATTAGTTTCAATAAAGTGAGCTAGCTGGCTTTTAATGTCAAAAAAAAAAGTATTGTTATCGGTTAAAGTGCCCCGAAAAAAGTTTACAAACATTATCAGACTAGTGACAAGTGTCTCATTCATTTACTTTTAAATAAATACAAAGGACACTATATGATTTTGTACAAATGCACAATTATATTAATGCGTGAATTCAAAGTATAACAAATAAAAAAAACTAGTATTTTTAAAAAGATGAAAAATAAATAAAAGTCGATATTTAAAATTAAAACTCATTAAATGATCAGTGTTGTGAATAAAATAACAAAGAACAATAAGAAGAACAAAGAACAAGAATGGAAGAACAAAAGGATGAGAGAAAGAGAAAATTTTGTATTATTCAAATATAGAATTGTGTATACAATGCCTTCAATGAATCATCTATTTATAGACATAAGAAGTACATAATACATTAAACTCTAATTCATAGAGATAATATTCCTAATAACAAATAAATCAAACCCATTTGATAAAGTTCTAATCATGATAGACATCCACATAGATAAATATTCATAACACTCCCCCTTGAATGTCTATGAAGATAATGTGCCTCGTTAAAACCTTACTAAGATAAAAACCCAGTGGGAAAAAATTTACTTTAGTGAAGGAAAAATGGTACACGCATCTTTGATACGCATAACATGTTGCCTCATTAAAAACCTTACCAGGAAAACCCATTGGGACAAAACCTCGGTTAAGGGAAAAAGAGTGCAACGCGTATTTACTCCCTCTCATGAAAACATCACAAAAGATCTTTGAATCTTCATAATTTAATCTTGAATATTATTTTTCTAAAGATCGTGAGGGATGAAACTTTGGAGTAATATGTTTCATGATGTATCCACTTTCAAACTGAGATATACATCTTGCATTATCTTCACACAAGATAGCTTTTATCATATCTTGTAAAAGTAAATCCACATATCTTTTGGATATGTTGGGTCAATGGTCTTAGCCAAACACATTTTTTGGCTTTCCTCGTGCATAACAATTATTTCTACGACATTTGAGGTGGCATCAACGAATGTTTGAAGATATAAATGTTGATCTTTGTATATTCATAGATATTTCTTGACCAACTAATATATAGTGCTTCAAGACCAAGAAAAAATATAATTATCTTTATTCACATCCAACAATCTTACAACTATTGTGATACTCAATAGATATGCTCTATTCATATTGAATCTTCTTTAAGATGCTTTCAGCTTATGTCTATTCATAGAAAAAAAATATATATATAAAAATGCTCGATCTTCAGGTCGAGATAAACTTGATGTCAAGATTCAAGTACTTGTATTGAAAGTACTTCATGAGTTTCCAATTTGAAGCTCTTTAGGAGTTCTAAAATTATCATAATGGATCTTGATCCAAACTCCTTTATAAAATACATAAGGGAATCTGATCATTCTTATAGTATTTTCTCAATTAGTATTCACTAAGGCGATTATACCAAATGCGCCAAAATATTCATGAGGCATGTCTAAATAAATTTTCTCAGAAATTTCCAAATGCTTCTAGCATTTTAAATCCTTCAAGGATAAATATGAATCCACAAATAATTAGACGCATGTAAAAAATTTTCATAACTGCCAAAGTAATTGCATCCACCATGAAGTAATTAAAACTTTTCATAAATCATAATTCAAGTCGTATTTACGAATACTTATTTCTACATCACTTGCATTACACTTTTAGGTGTTTGGACTGTTGGTCCAAATACTTCTCCTTTAGAAGTTCAAAGCGTCTTTCTTTATTGGCCAATTCAATATCTATACTTCTTGATAGATTTCTATACAAGATCCTCTATTTCTTTCTTTACTTCTATAGAAGTGTTTTATGTAAAATTGTTTGTAAAATCATTGTCGACAACTTTCTAATTTTCTGGTTCCATTCTCGTAGTGACATAACTCATGGAGATCTCTTCAAGATTTCAATCTTTATTTCAGGTACCTGAAACTCTTCAAGAGTTATATTATTAGTTATGTCTTGGGTCTCTTTAGGAGCATTCGCCTCCAATATATGACCATCTCATATTACTTTCTATTTACGAGAATTTTGATCATTGGAACCATTTCAACTATCATGCTCCAAGCATGATTTACATTCTCTCACTCTAATATGTAATTTAAACTTATAGCATTTCAGCTGGTATATGAGACTTAATTACTCTCATTAGGTCAGCAAATATGTCTGGCAGTTGACATGTAATAACATGAATTATTTTATGAACTTCTAGTTCATATATGAGGATCTAGATAATGATAATTCATTTTCCTCTATCCAGCTTATTATTATCTCCCCTGATGTTGAGAAAAATCATGTCATAAATGATTCTCCAATTAATGTTTAAGAATTTAAACATAAAAGGAGACTCGTACTCAATATATATTCTCAACCCTTTTTACTTACCATTTCGTGCGTTATGGTGGAGCAATTCAACTATATATCGCATATTCAAAAAATTCAAAAATGGGAAATATGACTTCTGACCAAAAGTCAAATCATAATGGGGAGTTTATTATAACTCGTTGGCTTGATGCATATAAGTGTTGCTATATGGAAATACCATATAAATAATAAAGGGTAATCTTCACTGATGGTCACTTTTGTTTTGGGTTTATTTTATTATGGTCACCCGAATTCAAAAAAGATTATTTTGGCCACTTACGTTCGAAACTGTTTCTGTTTTGGTCACTGGACTGTTAACTTCCGTTAATTAAAAATAAAATTTTCTAATTTGACCCCCAAACTTTCAAAACTTCATTTTTTACCATCTTCCCCAATCTGCTTTCCACTATCATTCTTTGTGGCATTTAATATTACTCCACTTTCATCATCTCCGGTATTATTTGATTCTGGGAGTCACCTCTAAAGTTGTCAAGTACGGAGGCAGAGGTACCAGGTATAACAACAACTAACCCTATATTTTTACTGGGATTCGAGTCTCATTCCTTGCAATTGACCTCGTTTAACTTACCCGAAAGGCAATATCATTTTGCTGGTGTGAATGAACTACATTGACCCTATCCAATGGTTTTATGTATCAATTTATGCCGTATTGAACTTGAGATTTGAAAATGTTTCAAGTGTTCACATTCATTATGCCCAATTTGAGTATATTCCCCTGTCTTGAATGATTTCTGGACATAGCTTTGATATTAATTTGTGATAACTTTTAAGAATCTGAAAACAAGAAAAGGCTTTTCCCTATTTGGATAGTGGATTTGTGGTGCAATCAAATCCATATGAAGTTTACTTGAAAAAGATATGAATAGTTTTAGAAGTTTCGATAAAGAGGAAACCGTGGTGTCAAAAGCAGACCTGTAATTTGCTAGAATCAAACAGGGGAAAGAAACAGAGGAAACTGATTTAATCTATACAAAAAGTTATACATGGAAGAAGAAGATAAGAAGAAATAGAAAGGGTTTTCTCCATAAACATGTTGGAGGATACCTACAGGGTTACAACAGATAGAACAAAGGAAAAAAAGAGAGAGGAAAAACTGGAAACAAGATGACAAGAAAATCGTTTCTAATCCTACAGAGCTGCCTGCGTGAGAGCACCAACATGTTAGTTTCTATGAATTCCCAACCGATATGGGTCGTTCGGCTAAGCCCAGAGGGGAGCGGGAGCATTGCCTGGTGATCTCTCGAAGCACCCGTCTCATATCCGGCTCATTGAGTTTTGGGGAAGATGGTAAAAGGAGAAGTTTTGAAAGTTTGGGGGTCAAATTAGAAATTTTTATTTTTAATTAACGGAGGTTAACAGTCCAGTGACCAAAATAGAAACGGTTTCAAACGTAAGTGGCCAAAATAATCTTTTTTGAATTCGGGTGACCATAATAAAACAAACCCAAAACAAAAGTGACCATCAGTGAAGATTACCCAATAATAAATGTTTTGTTCTCACAATTTAGCTATTATATAGGAGGCATCCAATTAAAAATTTACTAAATCGTATTTTTCATAATCAATAGGCTTTGTAACAACCGATATAACCTAAAATATAAACCCACTAGCTTTTCAAGACAAATAGTCTAACTGCATAATCTGAATCTTTTTAGAATCAATCTCACAAACTTCTGGTTGTAAGTTGATAAAACAATGTAGATGCATCTACTAAAATCATATAAAAATTTTCACATTTGTGGATATATGGGCCCATATTTCGTTCAGATATGCAAGACATATAGTCTCAACTTCAGTACAAGAACTTTAAGTTCTAATTCTTTTGGTAAGTGGGATCATCTATATCCTTTGAGAACAAACAATACAAGAACTTCAGGTTCTTTTAGTAAGTGGAATTTAATCAATTCTTTTAAGCAACACAAGAACTTCACGTTCTTTAATAAGTGGAATTTAATCAATTCCTTTGAGAATAAGCACCACAAGAACTACAGGTTCTTTTAATACATGTGCATGTAAATCTCAACAATTTATGCATCAATATTGATCAGGAGGGTCTAACTGATCATGCCAACTATATATATGTGTGTATATATCTCTGAATTTGTAAACTTCTTGTTTACCATAACATGTAATTCAATCTCACTCGTACATATCTAGTACGACCATCAAAATTGTTCCTTTAAATATGAACATATTTAGCTCTTTCGGAGCTTTCAATTGAAATTATCTTTTGGTAGCAATATATAGCTCTTCTAGAGCTTTCAACTGACCTTTTGGCTACCAAAACTTATATTCATATTGGCTTATTTCAAATGCCAATTGATAACATGTGTTATCTATAATTCCCAAAGGGATATTTTGCGAATTCATATTGCTCTCTTAAAATTTCCACTTATAGTGGTGACGATATTATTACCATTAGCGGTAATTATTGCAATATTCGCAATTCTGCACTTTTCATAATGTGCTTTCTCTCAAGAATTTATTGCTCTTCTAGAGCACCAATATTTTCAGTACTTTGAGATATAGTACTCACATTATTCCCTTGCATTAAAATGGGAAAATATATCTTATGATTATGTTGAGCATAAATCGTCACCATAGATTGTATTTGACAAGTAATCATGTTAAACAAAATAAATAAATATCATAATATATAAATATAAATATAAAACATAAATAATTAATGTGTGTAAAATAAATAAATGTAAAGTAAAATAAATAAATAAATAAATAAATAATTCTCTTCAAAGTTATGAGAATAATTAGAAGATGATTTATTCCTTTCGAGGGTTATAAGAAAATCAACAATGTCCAAATAAAGTTGGACTAGTATCATCTTCGTCATGTTTCGCAAACAAAATTTGCTTCTATTTTCTTTCCTTTGTCATTCAATGATTCTTAATTTTTCAACGTACAACTCGTACGAGACCAATGGTTTATAACATCGCATTGGTAATAAGAAGAATTTTACTTCAATAGAATGATCTTTATCACTCTTGTCATCCTTATAACCTCACTACCGGTGGGTAAAAGTATTCTTAAAATGACCATATTTTTCATGTCTATATTCATATCCTCGACCACGACCACAACTTCTAATGTAGTTTTTATTCCTTCCATAATATAATCTCACATTCACTTCAGGGAATGGAGTAGAGCCAGTGGGCCTTTGAAACCTTTTTCACATATCTTTATCACAGAGAACAAAGATTTAATCCTCGTACGCAACATTGTTAAACATGTCCACAAGGTCCTTTAAAAACCTCCTTTGAGACCAGTAGCCTCGCAGAACGGGATGTCCAGGAAATTATACTTGGGTTATATTGAGATTATGTCTCTAATTGAATAATGATTTACCATGTTTGCATTCACTTCAGGGAATGAAACAGTTCCAATAATCGCATGAAATAAACATCATGCTTGCATTCACTTCAAGGAATGCCCCATCATTGATAATCGCATGGAATAAACATAATGCTTTGCATTCACTTCAGGGAATGCCTCCCATAAAACTTTTTGGATCAAGATGAATTTCCGTAACTTGAAATTGGGAGAAGTCTATGGTCGAGTTTTCGACGAAGAAGAAATATTGCTTTCGAGCAAATATAGACTTTATAATATTCTTCTTGTAAATTCAAAATCATCATGATTTATCGCACTTTAAAACCATATTTTAAAGGATAAAAATAAAAATAGAGTTTACCAATATTGTGTTTCCTCTCGAGGACGATGAAGACATAGCAAACGGCCAAGACAACTTCTCATAATCTCTTTATATCATGCTTCTTTCCAACTCATTTAAAGACATGTAAAACTCAAAATACGATTAAAAATATTAAATCTCATCATTAGAATAAAATATTAGTATAAAAAATAACCAAATAATGAGTTGCAATACATTAGAGACGATTAACCAATCATTATTTTAAGTTCAATCATTATATCAATATATATAAATAGAAATAGAAATAAACTTACAAACTCATTTGCAGCAAACCATTTGGAAAAGGTTTGGCTTCCCGACTGATTTGCACCCAAATAGATTCAAGGAACCATCACTCGTCCCTACGTCCTATCATTGGGCCTCAAGCTCCATTTCAACCCAACCACGTTTCATGGCATAAAGTAACCCAACAATGGCCAAAGCGATCCATACATCCTGAGAGCCCATGGATTTGAAGGTTAAATATATAAACTTGGTCCAATAAACATCATATAATGTTAAATCAAAATAATAATTAAATAATATATTGAAATATATCAACCTTAATTTGTGAGTGATTAGTCAATCACTATATCTATATGTAAATAAGTAAAACATACCAGACTTTCCAAGCTAAATTGAATATATTGAATATATGGTACATGTGATCGACAATATCAAATTGAAATCTTTTTTAGAATCACCAACAAGAACCATGGTAATTGGGCGAGATTCCATGGTTCGCTCAAGCCTTCAAAATATGTTACCATATTTTTTCAAAAATAAAGACCAAGTTAAAATATCAAGATAAAAGCAATCAATAACAAAAATGTGGGGGAAAAAACTTATCTTCGGTTCAACGTAGAATCAAATTTGTTTCGGTAACTACTTTGGGATTCAAACAAAGAGCGCCAAAATCTTTCGAGCAAACTCGTGCTGATAACGTGTTGTGAATAAAATAACAAAGAACAATAATAAGAACAAAGAACAAGAATGGAAGAGCAAAAGGATGAGAGAAAGAGGGAGATTTGTATTATTCAAATATAAAATTGTGTATACAATGCCTTCAATGAATCATCTATTTATAGGTATAAGAAGTACATAATACATTAAACTCTAATTCATAGAGATAATATTCCTAATAATAAATAAATCAAACTCCTTTGATAAAGTTCTAATCATGATAGACATCTACATAGATAAATATTCATAACAATCAGATTATTATTTGATATATATCTTTCGCTTAACCGTCAAATAGGTGCTCAAACTATACTCTTTTTTCTAGTTAGGTGCCTAAACTAATTTTCGGGCTAAATTAGGACCTAAAATTTCATTCCGTGACTCATTTAAGGTTCACCGTTAATTTTTTTCTTTAAATGACATGTGTCACCTCCACAAAAATCCAAAATTATATTAAAAATAAATGAAATTAATAAAAGAAAATAAAAATGTATCATGAAAGTTTCAAACATTCCTAAAATAATCCACAAATCCCTAAACCCCTCAAATTCGACCACTCTCGCCGCCGGTGGTCGCGCTGCCGGCGATGGAATGAAGCGCCCTTCCCTCGCCAAACAACTCACACGCCGTTCGTCACCCCTCTTGTCGACGTTCGCCGCGAATCGTTCGAAAGAATCATTTGATAATTTTGTCGATTCGCACGGCGTCGGTTGATTTCCGGCGACGGGGTGTGGGGGAAATGGTCGTGATGGTCCGGCGACCGATTTGGTGGGCGGCGGCATGACAATCAGTGGCGGAATCGGCCCAAATTGAGATTTAGATTTTTGAGTTTAGGAGTTTTAGAATTTGGGGGTTGTTTTGTAAAATCTGGAAAATTTAGAGATTTTTAATATTAATTAATGTTATTTATTTTTAATATAATTTTAGATTTTTTTGGAGGTGACACATGTCCTTTAACGGAAAAAATTAACGGCAAACCTTAAATGAGTCACGGAATAAAAATTTAGGTCCTAATTTAGCCTGAAAAATAGTTTGAACACCTAACTGAAAAATGACATAATTAAGACACCTATTTGCCTATTAAGCCTATACTTTTTTGATAATACTAGACAACAGGGCAGCTAAATTAACAATGTAAGTCGTTCAACAGTGTAGGCACAACTTCAACAGGTGGTTCGATAAACGTCAAACCCCTATCCGAGGCATCACGAGTCAACTTGGCCAAACAGTCAGCAACACTATTAGATTGTCGATGTACATGACGAATTTCAATAGCCCACTGGAGATCCAATAAACCAAGAATATTGGTAACAAGCGCATACGATCGCAAACGATTTCAATCCACTATCATGTGTTATTAATTATAAACTAATATTTAATACATTGATCATGAAAAATTATTTCACAAGCAGTATTTAAATAATTTCAAATATTTTATTATTTAGATTTTAGATTTTCAAATACACTTAAACGGCATTTGGGTACATCATAAACACTAATTAATGACCAACGATGGTGGACGAAAACCTATTATAGTAAAACACCACAGTTAGTGTATGATAATTACCCTAAACAATATTTTAAACTAACTTGATGAAGGACAAAAAATCCTTGTTTTTTGTGTTTTTCTATGTCTCAACACTAAAAAATTAAATTTTAAGTTATAATTTTAAATTTTAAATTCTAAACTTTAAACTTTAAAAATACATATTTTTAATGTGTGGCATAAATATAGGCATAAAAAAATTGAAGAATTCTATTCCTTGATGAACCTATTAAACCCAAGTTGGTGGGTGTTATACGGAGTGATTTAAAGAAGAATCTTTAATTTATTATTAATATTATTATTTGCTATCAACTATTGTTAAATATCCTACTAAATGCGTCATCAAACACATATTTAAAAAGTAAATATTAAAAAATGAATTAGAACACGTTGAATTAATGAAGCTTTTAAATGAAGACGATGAGCCGAAACAAACCCAGATTCGTGTTGAACTATAATTTGCAGAGGAATCTTTTACTATTTCTAAAACTTACATGGGAACAAAGACATGGACCTTTAATGTTTTCAAGCAAGTGTATGAAATCCCATCGTTTTCAATCCACATTTGCTAAAAATAAAAATTCCCATGTTCTTTGGTTCTTTTTATCTAAAAAAATGAAATAGTTGGTTCCACCTGTTGGATGGGGGTTATTGGGGTCCCCATCCTTGGGAATTCAAATCGACTTTGATTGGATTATCATGGGCATGGCTCACTAACTTTATTCACAAGGCGTAACTAATTTTGAAAAATTAAATTTTAAACCTATAAATTTTAAAAAAAAAATTTAATTTGACCTCTTCGATTTTTTAAAAAAATTATCTTAAGTTTAAAATTTTTAAATATTTTTAATTAAACCTCCCTTCATTATTTTTAAAAGTTTTTGTTAAATCACTCAAAATTATTAAAAAGTTTCCTGAAGAAATTTGAAAATTTTAGTTAAAGTCTCCAAATTTAAAAAAAAAATTAAATCCCCCAACTCTTACTCCAAGTTTTGCCTTTGCTTATATTATTTTTTTTACATAAAACATTAAGTTTCGGATTAGAATGTTTTATACAAAATGTGAGGTTTGATGGTTTAAGCCAATTCACATCGTTAAGTGAAGGGATGTTAGTGGAGACATTCATGAGCTTGAAGAGCTACTGGGTAGTGTTTTGTATATGTAATGGAGCATTTCTCCTTTTTGAATGGAGAGGGTTTTATGCAAAGGAGATCGAGCTTGACTTAATTTCCTATTATATATAGTGGATTCATTCAGATGTGATAGATGGGATCTTCTAATGGGTTCGGATACGGATAGGACCAAGAACGGAGTTAAGAATCAAGATTAGGGGGAAATGTACAATTGACTATGGGAGGGACAAAATTAAAATGAACTAAGATGGTCTAAATAGAAGAAAACCCTATTAT
The DNA here is from genome assembly GCA_958450335.1 of Hibiscus tridactylites. Classification (NCBI taxonomy): domain Eukaryota; kingdom Viridiplantae; phylum Streptophyta; class Magnoliopsida; order Malvales; family Malvaceae; genus Hibiscus; species Hibiscus tridactylites. Next base: position 27,616,764 of record OY288267.1, on the reverse strand, counting down.
ATTGTTTAGTTAAAAATATTAAGTAAATTACTTCATAGGTCACTTAGTTATAAGTTTAGTAAAAAACGGGTCACTCTTCTTCTAAAAGTAACAATTCAGTCATTCAATTATAGGTTTAAGAATAAATATGTCACTTTTCTTCTAAAAGTAACAATTCAGTCACTCAATTATAGGTTTAGGAACAAACATGTCACTCAATTAAAATTCTGGGACAAACAAGTCACTTTTTCATTAAAATTAAAATAAAGGCTTGATATAATAACAATTTCAGTCCTGAAACTTATGCATACTATTAATTTGATCCTAATTCGAAATGATTCAACAAACTTAACCCTAAATAATTAAAGATTCCATTAATGAAATGATTGTCTATTAGCATGCAACGTTAAGGTCATAATAAGTTCATTCCATTAGTTTGTTGGTTGTTTAGTAGTTAAGTGATTGTGTTCGTCGAGCTATCACATCTATTGATTATCAGACTGATGGTCAATAGCATTGAGTGCGGTAAGTGGTCGAAGGGTGTGTCAGGATTATGCAGTGTCAAAATTTTAAAAAAATAAGGGTTAAATCTATTGAATTATTTTGAATTAGGACCAAATTAATAGAATGCATAAGTTTAGGGACTAAAATTGTTATTATACCAAGTCGTTGTTTCAATTTTAAGGATGGAATAACGTGTTTGTTATAAAATTTTAATTGGGTGACTTGTTTGTTATTAATCCTACAATTGATTGACTGAATTGTTATTTTTAAAAGAAAAGTAAGTCGTTTATTCCTAAACCTATAATTGAGTGACTGATTCCATAGTGTTTATATGGAAACATGTGGAACTGACAAAACTTAAAGGTACATGAGAATCAACAATGGGCTAGTACTGACTGGTTGAGCAAAGTTTATCATTATTCATGATGTAGAGATTGTGGAGGCACATGCATTACTAGAGGGACTCCTCCTTGGGATTCAAAAGGGTAGGTCGTGGGTGATTGTTGAAGGGGATGCAATTAATTTGTATAATGTCAAAAAATGCTCCTAACGTTTGATTAGATAGTTACTTCGACTACTATTTTTTAAGCACTTTAACCTTTAACGTTTCATTTTAGGTCAAAATAGTCTCTATGTGGATGAAAGTTGTTAGTCAACTAACGGTAAATGGTTTGAAATGACATGACAAACTTACATGGTAGTGCACGCTGACATAACAATGTCATATAGACAAAAGTACTGACTTGACAGAATGATACATCATTCAAAAATAATTTTATAAAATTATATAAATTATAAAATTATTTTTTCTGCTCATGTCCTTTTAAATTGTTTACTGTTTGTTGACTAACACTTTTCATCCATGGAAAGGTGGTTTTGACCCAAATAAAACGATGAGGTTAAAGTGCTTCAAAAAAATTAGAGACCAAAGTGACTGTTCAGTTAAACGTTAGAGACATTTTTTAACATTATGTCCAATTAATATAGTGGAAAAGCTTACCATTTGTAAGGAGGATCTCTCGGGCAAAGATCATGTCACTTTTTGGTACCCCTTTCTATGCTCCAACAAAAAAATCAAATTCTAAGGCATGACTCTAAATTCTAAACCCTAAACCCTAAAAAACACTCTACCATAAATTCCAAAACTCTTAACCTAAAACACAACCTTAAACTTTAATCCTAAACCCTAAACTTAAATTTTTAGTGTGAGGCATAAATAAAGACACCAAAAAAGGGAAAGAAAATTTTCTATTCGATCTCAGGGTGGTTAGATTCCATATACGTGAGGCACTTGACATGTTGAGACACCACAACCACATCCAAGTTGTTTTCATTCGACGCACACCCACTGCAGCAGCTCATGCACTGGCTTATTGGACTTTTCACTCTAATTTCACAAGTTATTTTGAACAATCAAAGCAACCGACATTTTATAAACAACACATAAAATAAATAGAACTGTGACAGGAAAACAGAGAGAAAACATGACAAACAAGGTCAGAGATGTAAAACATGCTCATATTAGGGTTTATGAAGAGTAAAAAGGATAATGGAGATAAAACTCAATTTCATTGATCAACCAAAATCTGCCATTTTACAATGTACAAAGCATTGTATATATAAGTTGTTCTATAACAGATTTGGAGAGGTTGTTGCGGCAAATCTAGCCTGGCACAAGGTTTGTTACAACCTCGCATTTTCATGTAAAGCTTAACAGCTTTTCCCGCTCTTTTTATTGTTATCCTCTAACATTTCCCCAGCTTTTTCAGGTCTCCAACAGCAAAGGATCACGAACACAAAGTTGATAATGAAACGCTTCGAAGGCTTAAAGAGAGACAACCTTGGTAAGGATATCAGCCACCTGATCTGAGGCTGGGACATAATTGACCTGCAGATGCTGAAAGAGAACCTTCTCGCAAACAAAAAACAAGTTGAGCTCAACGTGCTCTGTCTTGGCATGCATGACTGGGTTTGCAGTCATGGCTACAGCACTGGTATTATCGTTCCAGATAACAGGTACATTTGGCAAAGCGATGTGTATGTCACGAAGCACTTCCTGAAACCATAAGTTGTCAGCAGTTGCATCAGCCAAGCTACGAAATTCAGCTTCAGCCTTGGAACGAGAGACTAAGCGTTGTTTATAAGAGAGCCAGGAAAGTAAGTGGGCACCAAGATATGTGCAATAACCCGAGATGGATCGACAATCATCAGGGTCACTACCACAGTCAGCATCAGCAAAGGAGTGTAAGCCAAGGGTGGGTGTCTGTTGAGGTGGGAACTAAAGTCCAGATTCCAGTGTACCCTTAAAGTAGTGAAGTATACGTTTTACAGCAAGCCAATGTTGATCAGTTGGGAATTGCATGAACCGAGCAACCTTGTTAACATAAAAGGAAATGTCTAGTCGAGTATGACACGCATATTGAAGAGAACCAACAATGCTGTGATATGCATGAGCATCATCTAATGGAACCCCATCATCCTTAAGCATCTTCGAAGCGGTCACCATGGGAATGGGAACTGAGCTAGCATCACGCATATTAGTCTTGACCAAGAGCTCAGTGATGTATTTCTTTTGTGACAAAAACAAGCCACCATGAATCTGTTTGACCTCTATGCCCAAAAAGAAATTTAAGTAACCCAGATCCTTAAGAGAAAATTGAGTATTTAAACGTTTGAGAACAGTTTCAACATGAAAGAAAGATGAACCTGTTACCAAAATATCATCAACATACACTACAATGTATGTGACCTCATCAGTTGTATGATAGACGGATAAGGATGCATCTGCATTGGAGGATTTGAAGCCTAACTTCTCAAGGAGTGTGCGTAGCATAGTGAATCAGTTACGAGGTGCTTGCCTAAGACCATAGAGAGCACATTTGAGTTTACATACAAGTTGACCTCCATCTGCAGCATGCTGAGTGAAGCCATCTGGTTGCAACATGTATACATCCTCAGTTAAATCCCCTTTTAAGAAAACATTGTTTACATCTACCTGGTGAATGTGCCAGTTGTGTGTCACAGCTAGGGATAAAAATAGATTCACTGTAAATGACTTTACAACGAGACTGAAAGTTTCCCTAAAGTCAGGACCAGCAAATTGAGAATATCCTTTGTCCACCAATCGAGCCTTGTAGCGCTCAACAGAACCATCAGCATTGTGATTAACTTTGAAGAGCCATTTACAACCAATGGCTTTCCTATCTAGTGGTAAGGGTACCAATTCCCGTGTGTCATTGTCAATCAATGCCTTATACTAAGCAAGCACAACACTGCTCCAATTTTGATCTTGCAAAGCCAAGTGGACATCACGATGGAAATCATCGAGTTGAAGATGATATACTTTAGGTTTGAATATACCACATTTGCTTCTAGTCACCATCGAATGACCTGAGGCGAGTACAACTGGGCAGCTTTTGATGGCTGTGCAAAAGTGGAGTGTGGCAAAGCACTATGTTCAGAAAGGGAGGCAATATGTTCGATAGGCATTGAAGTAGCAGGTTGCTCAGCACATGAGAGGGAGGGAGAGTTACGATAAAGCACGTGAGAAGATACAAGGGGTGTGAGATTTGAAGCTGATGCCATATTATCAAGCAATGTACTTTCAGACTCGGGTGGATTGACATCCTCAGTCTCAACATTAGGTACTAGAACTTCAGGTGTATTAATTTCCTCAACTGCAGCAGATGGCATTGTTGTGCCAGGGGAACTGATTTCTAGAGCTGTAGGAGAGGGAACATTGGTATTATCAGTAATAACCACAATTGGATGAGATGAGTGGGGAAACAAATCACATTCTTCTGGATGAACATGTAATACGAGAGATGGACCACCATCTGAGGAAGAAGACTGAAGAGCATGTTGAGCTTGAAAGGGAAACACAATTTCATTGAACACGACATTCCGAGAGATGAAAGTTCTTCTGTTTGTCTATTCAAAACATACATATCCATGATGAGATGGTGAGTAACCAAGAAAGATATAGGGCCTCGACCGAAAATCCATTTTATATATGTTGAAAGGTCGTAGATGTGGATAACATAAGCACCCAAAGACCTTTAAAATTGATAATCTGGATGCACATTGTATAATAACTGAAATGGAGATACATTCCCTAAGCTCTTTGAGGGCATTCAATTGATTAAGAACGTAGCACTCAGCGCTGCATAGGACCAAAACTGCATGGGAAGAGAAGCATGTGCTAATAGAGTTAAGGCTGTTTCAGTTATGTGTTTGTGTTTCTGTTCTACCACCCCATTCTGTTGGGAGGAGTGAGGGCATATAACTCAAAGTTGGACACCTAGTTGTGCCAGCTGTTTCTCAAGGAAATTGAATTCACCACCACCATCAACTTGAACAACTAATAAGTTTGTAGAAAATTGATTCTTTATTAAAGCATAGAACATTTGAAAAGCCATACAAGCATCAGACTTCCTCTTAAGTAGATAGACCCATGTAACCCTAGAAAACATATCAACACACGACATGTAGTAAAGATAACCATCAGATGTTACTGGAGAAGGTCCCTAGAGATCAAGCTCAACTAATTGAAAAGGTTTAGAATATATGGTAGTAGAGTCAGGATAAGGAAGAGAATGACCCTTCCCTAGCTGACATGCATGACACAAGTTGGTTTTATCTACAACCATCTTTTTATTCAAAGCTAGACCCACTACATCAGCAGCTGGATGACCCATCATGTTGTGCAAAAGCCAAAAATCAGGACTCCTGGTAGTGAATGCATAAAGTGGTGAAGAAAACTAAGGACGTGAAGACGCAGAAAACTCATATAAACCATTTGTTTGAGCCCCTCGAAGTAACTCATGCGTTGTACTTTCATCCTTAAGGACACAATAAGAGGAGTGAAATTCAAAGAACACATTATTGTCAGCAGAGAATTTTGACACAGATATCAAATTGCATGTAATTGCAGGCACATGAAGCAATTGATCAATAAGTAAAGATCGAGAAACAATATAAAGAACATATTGACCAATATGTGTAATTGAAAGAGAGGAACCATCCCCTATGTGAACATTGCCTTGACCTGAATATGGCTGAACTTTTTGAAATTGAGAAGGATCATTGGTCACGTGGTGCGTAGCTCCAGAATCAGGGAACTAAGGTGAGAACGAGCTGACTGAAGAGTTGACTTGTGGAGACTCAACACCTGAAGAAGTATTTGCACATAAAGCAACATAAGCGGTATATCATGTTTCAGGATTCTCAGTCGAGCAACAACAATTGTGAGCTTCAACAGGTGATGGCGGTTGGCTCTTGAACCCCTAATTGAACCGATGCCAGCATCTGTCAACAAGATGCCACAATTTACCACAGATCTGGCATTGTATCTTTGTATGACCCTTGAAGCGTCTATCACAATGTAAGCTGGAATTAGATATGCCACCACAAGCTCGAGTGGAGTTAAAACCTGGCCTAGAATTAGAGTCAAAACCAGGTGAATCACAAGTTGTATTGTGAATGCCAACTGCAAGGCGTAAAGGATCTTCAAGTCTGGTTTCCGCATCAGCAAGGAGAGATACAGCACCATCGAATGAATACGGTTCCTTGCTGGCCGTAATAGCAACCACCACAGATTCAAACTCTGAGGGTAGACCATTGAGAATTGTAGCCACGTGCTCAATCTCAGAGATTGAACTGCCACAGATTGCTAGTAAATCACAGATTTCCTTTATTTGAGCAGAAAATTTACTAATAGACAGATTGCTCTTTTTGAGTGAGCGAAGACGATAATGCAAATGCATGACTCGTGTGGTGGAGAGCTTGGAATAACGAAGAACAATTGCATTCCATATGGATGCAGTAGACTCAGATCCAACAAGATGTGGCAAGATCGACGTGCTAACAATAGAGAGCAACCATGAAGCAAGCGAGTTGTCCTTTTTAAAGAAACGTTGATACGCAAGATCAGGAGATTTACTGCCATCGATAGCAACAAGATACTTCACTAGAGGAGTAAACTCAGCATCAAGATAATGCTCCAAGCCTTGACCACGGATCATCAACAGGACTTGTTGTCGCCACAATAAGAAGTTAGTATCATCGAGGCGAACATTGATCTGCTTGTTGAAAAATCCTTGAGAGCCAGAAGAGTCATCACTTGCTGAAGTAGACGAATCGAAGATGATAGCATCGATCGGCATGGCAAAAGAGGCACCAGGAGCACCTTAGAGAACCAGGATCGAGATGGCGAATGATACCATGTAAAACATTCTCATATTAGGGTTTATGAAGAGTAAAAAGGATAATGAAGATAAAACTCAATTTCATTGATCAACAAAAATCTGTCATTTTACAATGTACAAAGCATTGTATATATAAGTTGTTATATAATAGATTTGGAGAGGTTGTTGCGGCAAATCCAGCCTGGCACAAGGTTTGTTACAACCTCGCATCTTCATGCAAAGCTTAACAGCTTTTCCCGCTCTTTTTTTTGTTATCCTCTAACAAGTGAAAGAAGCGGCCAAACAGAACTGGGAAAGAAAATCAACCAAAACAAGTTGGAAAACAACAAAAAAATACCAACGTCACAATAGAAACAATGAAGGAAAGAAACATCAAGACCTAGAAGATGAATCCAAACAAGGTCAGGGACGATGAAACCAGCAACCGAATGCTTGCACTACATGTCATTTCAGAGGTCACTAGAGCATATCAGGGGTGAACATGATGCAGAGAGAGCGGCCAACAACCACGACGCCTTAGATAGGCGTGATGGCGAAGACTGAAAGATTGGAAAGGTGGGCCGAAACCAACCGACGACCGGGCCACCGACAAAAGTAGATCCACTTCAAAAGAGACCTAACCAACGGACAAAAAGACAAAAAACCCCTAAAACAAAGAAAAAATACAGAAAGAAGAAGAGAAAAGGCTAAAGGGCGGTGCCATAGACCACCGAAAGGGTCCGACGACCCAACAAAGGTGGAAGAGATTTATTGAGTTAGGAGGGGAACTCATCACCAACGGCTAGTGACCGGTGACAGAGTAGTACAAAAGGTAGGGTTTTTTTAAGAGGGGAGGGAGAGAGTTTTAATAGTGTTTATTTTAAAAGTCTGAAACTTTTTCACAAGTTATTTCGAGCTTGATTGTCCGGAATAGGGATGTACACGGGTCGGGTCAGGTTTTTGGCCCACCCGAACTCGACCCAAAAGTAAATACCCTAAACTCAAACTCGTCCCAACCCAAAAATAAATACCCTAAACTCGACCCTAACTTGAGCCGACTCGACTTATAGAAAAAAATTAATTTTTGAGACCTAATTGTAAAAATAATATTTTCATGGGACTTAATTGTAAAAAAAATAATAATTTTAAGGACTAAATTGTAAATAAAAATTCAATTTTAAAGACCTAGTTATAAAAAATATATATAAGGGGTATTATTATAAATATCCCTTAAAAATTAGAGAGAAATTACGCAATTAGTCCCGAGTTAGGTCGGGTCGGACATTTTCCACCCTAAACCCGAATTCGACCTGACTGAACCCTCAATAAAAACCCGACTTCATCCTTAATAAAAACTCAACTTTACCTGAACTCGTTCTTTATTTAAAAAAATTTGACTCGATCGGGCCGAGTCGGATAAAATGCCCCCAGAATATATTTCAAACATTGTAGTATTACATAATACTATTTATGATTAAAGTTTAGTGTAATTACCCATTACTAAAAAAAGTAATGATTGTGGGGGCAATGACAGTGCATGGCGTCATTGAAATGCGATCATCATTCACACTTCCCATTTTTGTGAAAACAAACACATAAATAATTGAAAATTCATGTCACTCCTGCTGGTTAGCCTGTCCCCTATCAAAGTGGACACCGAAGACATCACTGACACCAACTAATATGTTTATTATTGTGTGTAGTATGTACTGTTTGCTTACAAGTTTAAAAAGCCTAACGTTTTTTTATATTTCTTTCTTTTATATATATATATATGTGTGAAAATTGAGATATTAATCTATTTATTTTAAGTTATTTAAACTTGATTCTTATACTTTACAAAACTATTAAAGTTAGTCCATTATTAGTATATACATAAAACTGAACTATTAGTTTTAATAATTAATTACACATACATTTTCTATTTTTATTAATTCGAGATATAAAATATTAAATTTTGAGATCAAAGAATTAATAGTGTTATATAATTAAACTAATTATTTTAATTTTATAAATTACTATATCAAACTAAAGTAACATTTTCTAATTTTTCGTAAATTAGACCAATATATGACATGATATTGTCATTCAATTTTAAAGAGTTCGGTGTAAAAAAAAAGTAAACAACATCATTGGTGACTAAATTATTTTTAAAATAAAATTAATAATATTTATTTACGATAGAATATAAATTTGGATCTAAATATTTATTTTTACATAATATTTATTTATTATAGAATGTAAATTTTAAATTATTTAAAAAAAATTATTTAGATCCAAATTTATATAAAAATTTATATTCTATCATAAATAAATATTATTAATTAAAATAATCTAAGATTAATTTTATAAAATAAATAAATGATTTTTTTTATTATTATCGAACAAAGTGAAAAAAAATAATTGTAGTTTAATTTTTAATTTTAATAAGAGTTACGATTAAATATTAACATTTTATTTTTTTGTTGGTAACTTAATATATCTTTAATATATTGTTAAACTAATGTTTTGATTTTGATATAATAATGACTAACTTGCAAATAAATAAATTTTTAAGGGTACTTAAAATTGCTCACAATCGACAAGCATTTAAAGATAAAAATTATTCTAAGACAATCCTTTCAAACTTAATACTATTTTTCTAAGTGTTTTGGTACTCAAAATAAACCAATTTGGTTATCGAGTACCTGTACGACCCTATGCGTACCAGTACGACTATATGTGTACCGATACACAAGCTCCTTAAACATTTCTAAGTTTTTCCAGTTAGCAAATTCAATACCAGTACGGTACGTAACGTACCAGTATCTCGTTTTATTTCCTCTCTCCGTATAGATACGCAAGTCCGCGTACCAGTACCCCTTGCTTGTAACGACTATTTACTCTTTGAGCAGGTATCGATACAGAATTACGTGTACCAATACCACCCTTGCCAGACAACATTTATTGCAGGAAAATTTTAGCCCAATTGCCATCGCATCTAAGACATGAGGTTGCAGATTTTACTTTCTTGACTTCGTTGGGACGTTGGAGGTTCTTTAGCATATTTATGATAGCAGCTAACTGAGTGGCTACTGAGTCATCAACTTTACTATCTCGAACTACTTGGTTTCTCCTCCCCGTTTCAAGCCTTGTGGTCGGAAACTGGTAATCATTGTTGGCTACCCTATCAAGAATGTCGAATGCTTCCTCTGGTGATTTGTCTAACAAGGTCCCATTTGCTGAAGCATCTAACATCATCCTTGTAGGAGCATTCACCCCATTATAGAACATAACCACTTGGGTCCAATCATGAAAACCATGATTTGTGCACTTCCTCAATAATCCCTTGAATCGATCCCAGCACTCATACATAGATTCGTCATCAGCTTGACGAAAAGAAGCAATATCATTTCTCAACTGAGTATTTCTATTGGGTGGATTATACCGTAGCAGAAAACTTTTACATAGATCTGTCCAAGTCTTTATTGATCCAGCTGGCACTCCATTTAGCCATGCTCTAGCACGATCACGTAAAGAATATGGAAAAAGTTTAAGCTTTAGCACATCCTCGTGCACTCCTTGTTGTCTGAACGAGTCACAAACTTCCAAGAACGCACAGATATGTTGTCTTGCATCTTCGTGAGGCATACGTCCAAACTGACCAATATTGTTCAACATGTTGAACATAACAGGTTTAAGCTCGAACTAGGCTGCCTGAATTTCTGGAGCTACTATTCCGAGATAAGGATCGTCTAAGATATGAGTCAAATGATCTCTAATTGCTCGAGGTCGAGCTGCTTCTCTCTGGCCATTTGACATAGCATCTCCGTTACCTTGAGGTGGTGGTATTTCTCCGTTCATGTTTCTAGTCTCTTCTCTTCGAACACGTCTCCTAAGTCTCAAGAAATGCTCGATTTCAGAAATAGCTGATTGTAGGGGTCCTCTAGGTCGTCTTCTGGTCATGCACTAGCAGGACACCTGAAAAGAAAAATGAAAAACCTAAAATAAATATGTACAAAAACAAAAAGAACAAGCGATATAAACAAAAAAAACTCGTAAACAACCAATTGCCAATCCCCGGCAACGTCACCAAAAACTTGTTGCTTGCGTGTAGTGTACTATAAATGATATGCAAATATGGTGCAAGTATACACGTCGAACGAGTAATAAAGTGAGGAGTGAGTATCGTCTTCACAAGGATTGGAGGTATTCACGGTTGCTGTAACAATAAAGATTGAACTTTTTGCAAATGACAATGCTATAGTGAAAGAGATGATGTAAAATAATGCTGAAGCAAAACAGTGCTGAGAGAGATAAGATAGCAATATGATGAACAGGTCCCCTTTCGTATGCGAAACTCACTACGGAATGACTGGCTGGGAATCATGGACAACCTAAACTAAGCTTCTTAACGATACTAAGGCTCTTCAGCTGTCTTCTATGCTAGGCGAGATTTTCTGAAAGTGTTCCTAAACTATCTCTAGCCAGGAAACTAGGAGTAAAAAATGCTACAGCCATACCTCTCGGCGTAAACTCTTAACACTCCCCTACCCTTCACGAACTATCCTTTTTAGCCCTTGAACCCTATCACTTATCTCTAAGGTAGGTTAGAGTTTACCTCTCGACAGCCACTCCATTTCTTATGGGGTTTCTAAGGCTAGCTCTCTTGATTACTAACCTCAACAAACACTTAAAGAACAGCCAACTTTCGAGGGCTCTTACAACTTTAAGGAAATGAAAACACATAAGCAAAGCATAGAACATGATAAACACTAAAAAAGCCATAGCATGCATTAAAAAGTACTCAAAATAAAATCATCCATCAAAACCAAGCCACCTAAAACAGTTCGTGGCTGGGCAATATCATCCAACGTATCATTGCGATAACATCACCAAAGATAAAGATATGAAAAGGAAATGCTATAGCGACAGAAAGAAATGTGAACTCCCTCTCCATCATGGACTGTCCGACTGTCTTAGGCCCACCGCCTCTCACGAGGCCACCAAGTAGAGAAGATGAAGATGAAAACTTCTCTCTCCTTACAACTTTCTCTCTCTTCAGCCTCCTTTTCGCGACACCATTTTCTCCAAGCTTCTCTCCCCTTTATATAGTGGAGGCTTCTAGGGTTTTGTGCCCTAAATATGCCTTGATAATCGCAAGGAATATCCACCGACAAGGTCTGCCACGAGGGGACAAGGAGGACAGTCTGCAGGTGGGTACCAGCTGCTGCACATGTCAGATCGTCATTTTCTGCATGTTCACGTGTTTCTACAGCTCACGTGCTTCTCACGTGCTGGCCAATATCCACTTCCACTATGCTATAGCAATTCCTGGCACTAGCTTTCTCTCTTGACTCCTTTCCTGCGCACCAACAAACCCAAAACCAACCTTCCGAGCAGTACCCCTCGATATTGACCAATAACCAGCAATGATAAATATGCACTTAGAAGAAGAAATTTCAACCTAAATACAGTCTAAATGCTATGGTATAAACCCAAGAATAGGAAAATGCTATAGCAAACATGTATGAAAACAAGGATATTTGTGTAGTTATCAACTGTTTCCCTCAAACTACTTTACATACACACGCCTAAACCCTAGGAGAGTTGAGCTGCGACCCCAACACTCCAACTTATCTAGCTAACCCCCCATCTTCACTCTCATCGGCAGTTGCCATTGATCTCTCACGACAAGTCATGGTCCCCTCTCCGAGATATGCCCCTATACCTTTACATACATTGGGTATATATAAGGCTCATGACCTAGGTTGAGTCCTCCTTGAAGTAGGAGTTCTAAAAGTAAATTACATTAAATACAGACTCCTTTTATGCTTTAAATACAAACTCTTTGGCCTTTGACTTCTTCCACAAGTAAGGATAAGTGCTCCCACTTATCGATCTTGAATTAACTCTACCAGCCGCTACAGGCTTCATGAAATTGCAAGACTAGGCTCATTGGGCTTAGGAAATTGTCCTCTTGAAATCGCAACCCATCTTGGCTAAGTCGGTGTAACTTTTGCTCGGGCGTCTTTTGGCGGCAATGCTGCTTCGGCAGCGTCCTTGGCGACATCCTGAGCTGCTTCAGTACAGCTCATCTGGTTCCAGCTTTCTCTCTTGTCTTGTCCTATCCCCTTCTCTCCTAGCTATAGCACCTGAAAATATAAACTAAACTAAAACAGTAACTTTTCTCTACCAAACATAAAATATTCAATACAAGTGTTGAGTGAATAATTGTTCTATATTTTAACCCTTATTGTAACCCCCTTGTCCCGGTCTGGCCGGATGACCGGTCCAAGTGGGCTACACGGGGAAAACCGAAGTGAAACCCGTTAAGGCTCCCCTTCGGTTAGCAACCCTATTTTTTTCTTTTTAATTTAATCTTGTCTAGAGGAGTATTAAAGTCCTAAGTGATCAAATATGCAGAACAGCACACATGAGACAATCAGACGAACCCAAACAACATTTAACAGCCCAATTTTAACTTAACTGCAGGTGGTATCGATACACCTAAGGGGTGTATCGATACACCTTGACTAGGTCAAAAAGTCAATGTCAGCCTATGGAGACCGTATCGATACACCCAAGGAGTGTATCGATACCCTCCCCAAAGGTTAACTTCATACAGTCAACGCTAGATGACCGTACCGTTACGCCAAAGACCGATATCGATACCAAGTTTGGACAGTGACTTCAGTGACCAAAATGGTATCGATACGCCTGAGACCGATATCGATACCAAGTGGGACTGTAGCTCCAGTGTCCAAAATGGTACCGATACGACTCCCCGCGTATCGAAATGAAAGGCCTGGAATAAGAAGGCCGTATCGATACGGGTCTAACCGTATCGATACCCCTGCTCTGCAACTCCTCCTTTCACTACTTGGTAACTTCACATACGATTCTAGATGCATTTTTGAGCACTCCTAAGCGTAAACGAGCATACATGCATCAAACCACAATTGAGACTTAGCATGGGAGGCATTTAATCTAACGGAAACATACAAACAAGACTTCATACAATTTTCACAAGGAAGCATGTTTAGCAAGCACAAGACATCATTCACAATGTAGTCAAGCATGAGGCATACATAGGCCAACATCATACAAGTTTAGGCATATGCAAATAAACAACATAAGAAACGTAGGACAAAATCCAAGAAGCAAAAGCATAACACAACATGAGTTTAACAATTTCAAGCATAACCTCCTAAGGAGTTTGACCCCAACTCCTAACACTCTACACCCCATTGTCTAGGCATTATTACAAAAGCAAACCATACTTAAACTTGCTTGAGAACTCCAAAAGCTCCTCCCTCGCCCGCTCGCCTCCCGAACTCTAACGATCTGCACGTTGGAAACAAAAGAGCATAAGCAATCTAGCTTAGTGAGAGAGGCTCTACAATTCACAACATGCAGTTTTCCAAAACACGATTTATATGCAAGAAAGCAATGGATGCACAAGGGTCTATCTCAACCACAACATTTGGTTTGCACAAGCACAACCAACATACACTTATGGTGGGACTACACATCACCGTTTCGACTAGTGGATTTCCAATGGGACTACACATCAAAGTACTACCCTACTAGTCACTATCGGTGGGACTACACATCACCGTAGTTAGACCACTATCACGTGAGGCACGAACTCAACACGACTACAACATTAACAACTTAAAATGCATTCAAATAATCACAACGCATCCACAATCAATATATCACAACACATGAGAGTAGATAGGCTTACACACGGGTTTAGATGACCTCTCAAGGTTCCACCCAAACCCCAAAGGAACCCATATCGAGCACAATGTAAAAACCAATAATTCTACTCACCGTTGCTACCCAAGAGAAGATTGAAGACCAAGCTCAAGACTCCGAAATCCCCGGATTTGTCCCCGAAGCTTCTCCAACCAAAATTCTCGCCTCTAGCCATTCCAACACCAAGCAAATAATCTCGAATCAGTCCATATTCTAAAATAATCAATCCGGATTAAATACCAATCTCAAGACATCAATTTTCCATTGAAAACTAGCTCAAAACTCCAAAAATCCGAGCAGCCCTTAAGTACCCCTTAAAACCATTGATTTCAACCTTCAAACTACTCCCTAAAGCCTTCAAAACAATGCTTACATATACCCTAACCATTTGCCCTCTCATTTCTACATAGAACACCCCCATATCTCACCCCAAAATCTCCCAAAAACCTCCCAAAAACCCAAATCCGGAAAATGCATAAAATCCTTTAAAAATCATATATAATGAGTCTCATGGACCACAAACAACCCCCATCCCAACAATAAACCGAAATCTTTAGTCAAAAGCCATAAAGCAAACATTTTTATCCAAAATCTTACAAATTCCAAATCTTAAAAACATGCATAAAAATGAAAGATAAGGGTGTTAGCTTGTAGGGGAAAACGAGGGTAAGTCAAAGACATGATTACCTTTGCGAAACTCTTCAAAACGAGCAAGAAGATGGATGGAATAGTAACCCAAGGAGGATGGGTGGTTTTGGACGTTGGAAGAGAAAATGGTGTGGAGAGAAGAAGATGAGCCAAAAGCAAATAGCTCATGTTTGTTTAAAATGGGGGTCAAAAGACCAAAACACCCTTAATGAATTAAGGGAACTACAATTGATGACACCATGGCAAATTTGGGCTTGTCTTGTAAATGGCCCAGTTAAATTTTATTTGACTTAAAACCCGAGGCCCAAACCATTATAATTATTATTAAAAATTTTGAAATCGAAACCCGAACTATTTTTAAATTATTATTTTCACCCGACCCCCGAACCCGGGTGTTACAACTCTCCCCTACTTAAGGAATTTCGTCCTCGAAATTACCCGACGGAAACAAATACGGAAACTGCTCAAGCATGTCAGCTTTCCTCTCCCACGTGGCTTCCTCCACACCTCTATGCCTCCATAAGACCTTGACCAACTCTATAGTCTTGCCACACAATACCTTGCTATCAGAAGCAAGTATCTCAACTGGTTCCTCGTTGTAAGATAAGTCCGGATTTAACTCTATTTCTTCCACTGGCATAACATGGGACAGATCCGATCTATACCTCCTAAGCATCGACACATGAAATACATCATGAATCTTCTCTAGCTCAACTGGGAATCTCAATCTATATGCAACCGAACCAATTCTCTCAACTATCTCATAAGGCCCTATGTACCTTGGGCTCAACTTGCCTTTCCTTCCAAACCTCATCACCTTCTTCCATGGTGAGACTTTCAAAAACACTTTATCCCCCACGGAGTATTCCACCTCCTTCCTTTTTAAATCGGCATAGGACTTTTGCTGATCTGAAGCCGCTTTCAAGCGATCACATATCAATTTCACCTTCTCGGTGGTTCCCTTAAGTAACTCGGGCATCGGCACAAGTTTCTGTCCGGCCTCGGCCCAACATATCGGGGTCCTACACTTCCTACCATACAAAGCCTCATAGGGAGCCATCTGTATGCTCGACTGAAAGCTGTTGTTGTACGCGAACTCCACTAATGGTAGGTGTTTCTCCCATGACCCCTGAAAGTCAATGATACAACACCTCAACATATCCTCCAATATCTGAATTACCCTCTCCGATTGCCCATCTGACTGCGGATGATACGAAGTGCTGAAGTTCAACCAAGTGCCTAAAGCTCGATGCAAACACTCCCAAAATCTAGAGGTAAATCTCGGATCTCGATCTGACACAATCGACTTCGGTACCCCATGTAGTCTCACAATCTTACGAATATACAATTCAGCCAACTTGTCCAATGTATAGGTGGTATGAACCGGTATGAAGTGAGCACACTTGGTGAATCTATCCTCAATCACCCACACTGAATTTTTCTTCGAAGGAGTCAATGGAAGTCCTGACACAAAGTCCATAGTGATACGCTCCCACTTCCACTCTGGAATTTTCAACGGTTGCAACAACCCTGAGGGAAACTGGTGCTCAGCCTTGACCCTCTGACAAACCATGCATCTACTTACGAACTCAGCTACATCCTTTTTCAAACCAACCCAATAATACTCTTCCTTTAATCCTCGATACATCTTTGTGCTATCCGGATGCATAGCAAAAGGGCTATTGTGAGCCTCACTCAAAATCGTACGCCTCAACTCGGCATCCTCCGGAACCACTATCCTATCCTTGAAACATAGGATCCCATTCTCTCCAAAGCAATACTCAGTAGGTCTGTCTTCGGCTATGTCTTGCACGTGAGGTGCCAAGGACTCATCTCGCAACTTCTTCTCACGGATCAACTGAACCAATGATGGCTTAACCTGAAGCTCGGCCACTAACCCACCATCCGTAGACACACTCAACCTTGCAAACATTGCTCGCAACTCAACGGCCACCTTCCTACTCAAGGCATCGGCCACCACATTCGCCTTGCCCGGATGATACTCTATGGTAAGGTCATAATCTTTGAGGAGCTCTAACCACCTTCGTTGCCTAAGCTTCAACTCCCTCTGGGACATCAAATATTTCAAACTCTTGTGGTCGGTGTACACAGTGCACTTCTCACCATAAAGATGGTGTCTCCAAATTTTCAACGCGAACACCACTGCAGCCAACTCTATGTCATGCGTGGGGTAATTCTTCTCATGGACCTTCAACTGTCGTGAAGCATATGCCACTACCTTACCTTCTTGCATAAGCACACAACCTAGCCCCACGTAAGATGCATCACTGTAAATCACAAACTCTCTCCCCGGCTCAGGCTGAATCAAAATAGGAGCTTCGGTCAAAGCTTTCTTCAATTTCTCAAACGCTTCTTGTCTTGCATCTGACTATTCATACGGAACATTCTTCTATAGCAACTTGGTCAACGGAGCCGCTATTCTCGAGAACCCCTCAACAAACCTTCTATAGTACCCTGCCAAACCTAGGAAACTGCGAATTTCTGTCACTGATTTCGGTTGCTTCCAACTCACAATGGCTTAAATCTTCTTGGGATCTACACTAATTCCACTAGCTGAGATCACGTGGCCAAGGAAGACCACCTCTCTAATCCAAAACTCACACTTACTTAGCTTGGCATACAACTGATTCTCAAGTAGGGTCTGAAGCACTAACCTTAAGTGTTCATCGTGCTCCTCTTCGGTCCTAGAGTACACTAGGATGTCATCAATGAACACTACCACAAACCTGTCCAAGAACTTATGAAACACACGGTTCATCATATCCATGAAGGCTGCTGGAGCATTGGTCAACCCAAAAGGCATCACCAAAAACTCATAATGCCCGTAACGTGTACGAAAAGCTGTCTTCGGTATGTCCACATCCTTTACCTTTAACTGATAATACCCAGACCTCAAGTCAATCTTTGAAAACACGGAAGCACCCCTCAACTGGTCTAGCAAGTCATCTATCCTTGGCAAGGGATATTTGTTTTTCACTGTCACCTTATTCAACTGTCTATAGTCTATGCACATTCTCATGCTACCATCCTTCTTTTTCACAAACAAAACCGGAGCACCCTACGGGGAAACACTAGGCCTAATGAAGCTTCTGTCAGTCAACTCCTGAAGCTGTGTCTTCAACTCTTTCAACTCTTTCGGTGCCATTCTATACGGAGCAATCGACACCGGTGCGGAATCAGAATATGTCTCAATAGCAAACTCAACTGCTCTGTCTGGAGGCAAGCCTGGTAGTTCTTCGGAAAAACACTCGGAAAGTCACACACAGTCTTGATGTCCTGAGGTCTCACCTCACTCATATCCGGGTTCATTACGTAAGCCAAGTAAGCCTGACACCCTGAACTCAACAACTTCTGAGCTTCCAAAGCCGAAACCACGTTGGACAAAAACTTAACATTCTCCCCAACTACCACAACCTCAAAGTCATCGGTAAGCCTCAAAGAGACTCTCTTAGTCTCAAAGTCAACCCTAGCTCTATGCTCTACAAGCCAATCCATGCCCAAGATCACATCAAAACCATAAAAGGGTAGCTCCATCATGTCGACCAGAAATACGTGTCCCTGAATCATCAAGGGGCACCTCCTATACACTTTCCTAACCACCACTGTATCACCAAAAGAGCTAGTGACATTTACACCTACCTCTAGCCAATCACAAGGTAGTCCTAATGACTTTGCATGCTCACCCAGAATATACGAATGCGTTGACCCCGAATCTATTAGAGAAAGCAAACTCAAAGATTGTAATGTGAAATTACCTGCAATGACATCAGTGTCATTTCCAGCCTCTCGCTGAGCGTACACCCTAGCCGGTCCTCCTCCCTCGGGCTGGACTGCTACCACATGAGCCAAGTTCCTCTGACCCTCATTCCTTGGCTGGAAGTTCCCACGGCCGCGCCCACGACCTTTCTGATGCTCAAAACCCCTCGCTGGAGCCGGTCCTCCCCTAACTGGGTGTGGACAATCACGCCTCAAATGGTCTCGGGAGCTACAGTTCCAACACGCCCCAAACATACCCATGCACTCACCTGGGTGGCGTTTCCCGCACCTAGTGCACTCCGGAATATGCCCAATAGCCCCTTGGCCCTGACGGCCCTGACCATGGTTACCACCCCTAGACCTCGTATCCGGCTGGTACCTCCTATCCCTATGCCTCTTGGCATGATCTCTATCCCAGTTCGCATGTCTCTTCCCGGAGTCAGACCCACCAGCACGTGCTCTAGAGCTCAGGTTCTGCTCTATATCCTTGGCTCTAGAAACCAAGACATCGAACTCAGTGTAGTCGGAGGCCAACATGTAGGTCTTCACATCAATAGTCAACCCATATCTGAAGCGCTCACATCGCTCCTTCTCATCCGGAATCAACTCTGGCGCGTACTGGCTCAACCTCACAAACTGGATCTCATACTCGGACACGGTCCTATTGCCTTGAACCAAAGCCATGAACTCCCTTTTCTTTTCATCCAAGTACCGAACCCCAAGGTACTTCCTCTTGAAGGCATTCCTGAAAAACTCCCATGTGACATCCGCCTCGGCCATACCAGAAATAACAATGGTCCACCAAGTATAAGTGTCTCCCTGAAGCAATGAGACGATGCATCCCAACTTACGGGCATCCGAGCACTCCATCTGACCCAAGATGCGAGTAGTGCTCTCAAGCCAACCTTCCGAACCCTCCGGAGATAACCCACGAAACTCAACTGCCCTCAAATTACGAAGCCTCTCTAGGGGTAATCCTGTCCCCGCACCCTGAGGTGGTGCTGCAGCTTGCATACCGGCCAAAGCTGTCTGAAAAGCTCTGGCTATAGTCTGGATCAAATGAGCCACATCTGGGCCTGCCTGACCTTGGCCCGCTTGAGCCCCATTACCTCCCACATTAGCCCCAGCCTGAGGCCCATTACCATCACCTCCGACGTTCCCTCCATTACCACCCGGAGCATTAAGAGCAGGAGGCGCGTTCTCGGGTGTCTGGTCACCCGCTCTAGGCCGTCCCCTCGGTCTCACCATAGCAATTAAAGTAATCTAAAACATCAAACACACAACAACAAAGAAACGTTAGGTTAGCAAGGGGCAAAGGACTCCGGTTCTCAAGCTCTTTAAACCAAAATAATTTTTCCCTTTTATTTTGACAACAATGCCTAACAATGGGGACTCGAACGAACACTCAAACAACAGCAAGGTCACCATAGCATGCATTCATACACCGTGCTAAAACAAAATTTAGACATTCGTGGCAAAACACTCATAATACTTTAACTTACCTCATTTACCTGCCCGAGGTCTCGGAAACCTTAGGCTCTGATACCAATAAATGTAACCCCCTTGTCCCGATCTGGCCGGATGACTGGTCCAAGTGGGCTACACGGGGAAAACCGAAGTGAAACCCGTTAAGGCCCCCCTTCGATTAGCAACCCTATTTTTTTCTTTTTAATTTAATCTTGTCTAGAGGAGTATTAAAGTCCTAAGTGATCAAATATGCAGAACAGCACACATGAGACAATCAGACGAACCCAAACAACATTTAACAGCCCAATTTTAACTTAACTGCAGGTGGTATCGATACACCTAAGGGGTGTATCGATACACCTTGACTAGGTCAAAAAGTCAATGTCAGCCTATGGAGACCGTATCGATACACCCAAGGAGTGTATCGATACCCTCCCCAAAGGTTGACTTCATACAGTCAACGCTAGATGACCGTACCGATACGCCAAAGACCGGTATCGATACCAAGTTTGGACAGTGACTTCAGTGACCAAAATGGTATCGATACGCCTGAGACCGATATCGATACCAAGTGGGACTGTAGCTCCAATGTCCAAAATGGTACCGATACGACTCCCCGCGTATCGAAACGAAAGGCCTGGAATAAGAAGGCCGTATCGATACGGGTCTAACCGTATCGATACCCCTGCTCTGCAACTCCTCCTTTCACTACTTGGTAACTTCACATACGATTCTAGATGCATTTTTGAGCACGCCTAAGCGTAAACGAGCATACATGCATCAAACCACAATTGAGACTTAGCATGGGAGGCATTTAATCTAACGGAAACATACAAACAAGACTTCATACAATTTTCACAAGGAAGCATGTTTAGCAAGCACAAGACATCATTCACAATGTAGTCAAGCATGAGGCATACATAGGCCAACATCATACAAGTTTAGGCATATGCAAATAAACAACATAAGAAACGTAGGACAAAATCCAAGAAGCAAAAGCATAACACAACATGAGTTTAACAATTTCAAGCATAACCTCCTAAGGAGTTTGACCCCAACTCCTAACACTCTACACCCCATTGTCTAGGCATTATTACAAAAGCAAACCATACTTAAACTTGCTTGAGAACTCCAAAAGCTCCTCCCTCGCCCGCTCGCCTCCCGAACTCTAACGATCTGCACGTTGGAAACAAAAGAGCATAAGCAATCTAGCTTAGTGAGAGAGGCTCTACAATTCACAACATGCAGTTTTCCAAAACACGATTTATATGCAAGAAAGCAATGGATGCACAAGGGTCTATCTCAACCACAACATTTGGTTTGCACAAGCACAACCAACATACACTTACGGTGGGACTACACATCACCGTTTCGACTAGTGGATTTCCAATGGGACTACACATCAAAGTACTACCCTACTAGTCACTATCGGTGGGACTACACATCACTGTAGTTAGACCACTATCACGTGAGGCACGAACTCAACACGACTACAACATTAACAACTTAAAATGCATTCAAATAATCACAACGCATCCACAATCAATATATCACAACACATGAGAGTAGAGAGGCTTACACACGGGTTTAGATGACCTCTCAAGGTTCCACCCAAACCCCAAAGGAATCCATATCGAGCACAATGTAAAAACCAATAATTCTACTCACCGTTGCTACCCAAGAGAAGATTGAAGACCAAGCTCAAGACTCCGAAATCCCCGGATTTGTCCCCGAAGCTTCTCCAACCAAAATTCTCGCCTCTAGCCATTCCAACACCAAGCAAATAATCTCGAATCAGTCCATATTCTAAAATAATCAATCCGGATTAAATACCAATCTCAAGACATCAATTTTCCATTGAAAACTAGCTCAAAACTCCAAAAATCCGAGCAGCCCTTAAGTACCCCTTAAAACCATTGATTTCAACCTTCAAACTACTCCCTAAAGCCTTCAAAACAATGCTTACATATACCCTAACCATTTGCCCTCTCATTTCTACATAGAACACCCCCATATCTCACCCCAAAATCTCCCAAAAACCTCCCAAAAACCCAAATCCGGAAAATGCATAAAATCCTTTAAAAATCATATATAATGAGTCTCATGGACCACAAACAACCCCCATCCCAACAATAAACCGAAATCTTTAGTCAAAAGCCATAAAGCAAACATTTTTATCCAAAATCTTACAAATTCCAAATCTTAAAAACATGCATAAAAATGAAAGATAAGGGTGTTAGCTTGTAGGGAAAAACGAGGATAAGTCAAAGACATGATTACCTTTGCGAAACTCTTCAAAACGAGCAAGAAGATGGATGGAATAGTAACCCAAGGAGGATGGGTGGTTTTGGACGTTGGAAGAGAAAATGGTGTGGAGAGAAGAAGATGAGCCAAAAGCAAATAGCTCATGTTTGTTTAAAATGGGGGTCAAAAGACCAAAACACCCTTAATGAATTAAGGGAACTACAATGGATGACACCATGGCAAATTGGGGCTTGTCTTGTAAATGGCCCAGTTAAATTTTATTTGACTTAAAACCCGAGGCCCAAACCATTATAATTATTATTAAAAATTTTGAAATCGAAACCCGAACTATTTTTAAATTATTATTTTCACCCGACCCCCGAACCCGGGTGTTACACTTATTTATCCATATTATTGATGCACTCAAGCATGTTTAGTTGCATTTTAGGATCGAATTTGCATAAACATCACAGATAGATAATTTTGCACAGATACTGTTGATTTCGGTCAATTCTTGCAGGTACCTGTCGTGGCAGCATCCAGGGCAGTAGAGGAACAGAAGATAACCGCAGAGCAGGAGTGAAGGGTTGAAGAAAACTGCCTCATACATCACTGTCGTGACAGTTTCCGTGACAGAAATGGCGACATTGAAGAAGAAAACTGCCTCATACATCACTATCGTGACAGAAATGGCGACAGTGAAGAAGAAAACTGCCTCATACATCATTGTCGTGACAGTTTCCGTGACAGAAGTGGCGATAATGAAGAAGAAAACTTCCTAGGGATAAGTACAAGGTTAAGTGGCTAAAGAAGAATTCACAAACATCGGTGTTCATCCTTCGATTCACACCGGGAGGTATCATCCAAGATGTGTTCGCCGACAGAACTTGGACCTAGGGATAGGACAAGTCACAACAGGGGTTCTTACCGAACTTGAAGTAACAGAGTTGTTGATCGCTGCCATGACAATAGCAGACGTCTACCGCGACAGGTGCTGCCGCAACAGGTGCTGCCGCGACAGGCTCGACGACATAAGCAACAGAAGTCCTTTGAACAGTGCAACACCTGCACTACTGAACAAATCAATACCAACCTATTTTATCAATCTGATTTCTTTCTCTATTTCCATTGTCTACTTTAGTTTTACTTCAGTCCAACCAATTCTCAATTATATGTGTTTTTATTTTTCTTGTGTAGGAAAATTAATTCTAAAGTTGTCCCAATCCCTGTGGAGACGATATCTTTTATACTATAACTTGACACGAGTGTACACTTGCGCTCCAATTTAATAGGACTCTTTTACACGCAACAATTTTTTGGCGCCGTTGTCAGGAATTGGCGCACAACTTCGTTTTTTTTCCTGCACTTATATTTATTTTCTTGCCTTATTTTATTCGGGTTTTTTTTTCTTGCAATACAGGTTCAAGGGCATCAACATGTCAGGAAAAACCATTCAAGAATTGATGTGGGAAAGTTCTTGCAATCACCGTGAAGGTAATCATGCACTCGAAAGTTGTCCCCATCTTTTCGGTGAATATATGGACAACCAACGATGGAACCAACAAGAACAAGATATGCCGCCACAACAGCAACATGGACAACAGATGTCACTACCGCAGCAACAAAACTTTTTATGGTATGATCAAAACCGACAAATTTTTTTTACCATAACAGTTTTTCTGCAGAACCCGACATGCCCTGGCAATGTCATCCTTCTCAAGAGCAGTCAAAATCCTTAGAAGACACAATGCAAGCCTTCATGGCACTTACTCAAGAATTGTCAGCTTCTATGAACAAAAGAATCGCCAAGGTGGATGCAATCTTGAGCACACCAGTCCTCATTCATGCCACGGAAGAACCTGAAATCTTGAGGCAAGATGATAAGGATGCCAATGAAAGAGACTGCCCAACACATGATGATCTTGAGTAGCAACTTGCCTTGGTAATGATCGAGGAGCCTGAATAGAACAACGCCGCAACAACACCTAGTGAAGTTGAGAAGAATGTCACGGCGGCAACCACTTCTGAGGCAAAAACCCCGGTCGAAGCGGCAACCGCCACCTCGGCAGCGACTGATGCTGAAGCAGCAACCACTACTGAGGCAAAACCTCCACCCACTGCCTCGGCTATGCCCGACAAAGATTGCATACATCCACCTTCGTCATGGCACTCACACAACCACATGCAAGAGCAACCCGATGACAATGCCTCGCCAATGAAATATGAGCAGGTAATAAACGAAGCTTTTAAATTCTTTGAAAACTCACCAATTCCATTGCATGTATTTGGGGAACCAACACTGGTGGATTTAGAATCATCGAGATCTCTACTGATGGAGACCTACGAGTGGCCAGCGGAAATTTATATGGGGAGTCATGGCACTTTCCAATGCCCCCTTGACCTGCAAAGCAACCTGACAAAGGATTATCAGAATAACTGGTTGTCGCACCAGCAGACATGACAACAAAGGCTACTTTCCACCATAACGAACTTCGACGAGAATGAGGTAAGCACATGGTTGGATATAGATATAATTTTTCCTAAACATATGTTCATGTATTCAGGAACAATGTCAAGATGGGAGGACTTTATGGACTACAAAGGAACCAGAAAGAAAGTCATCTCCACCATGATAAAACAAAAAGTAGTAGCCACGAGCACATTGGCCCAACCCTTTTTGGGAAAAATTATAACTCGATGGAGGGTGCGGATGGACCATAAGAAATATCGGAAACGACGCTCTTCAAATTTTATTTAGTTTCAGTTTTTAATTTTGTTATTTTAGGATAAGAGTTTCAAGGATTAATTCCCTCTTGAACTCTTAAGTTTTTATTTTATTTGTTTTCCTTGTCTTTTCCAATAGAGAACTCACAACAACCTAAAAACCCAAGGCCATCAAGACATGGTGTTCTCTGCCTTGACAATATCTAGTTTCGCTGCCCTGGCAGTAGAGGAGGCGTCCTTGGAAAGATCGACAACCTAGGCACCCGCCACCCGGCATTACTGATGCTGCCACCCTGCTCCTACCGCCCAACATAACCTGCCCATCATGCCGCCCCAGCAACACCAGTTGCATCTACCGCTGCAACACCCTCGGCCGCCCAAACCACCTCAGCATCCGTCAAGGGAAGCAAAGATACTTGCCAGAGCAGGATATGGCAGCAGTAGCTGAAAGAAAAAAAATCAGCAGCAAAAGTGACAGTGAGCTCGAGGTTCTGGACAAAACTCCAAAAATTTCACCTACCAGAATCTAGCCACCTCGAGAGGCAAAGAAAAATGCAGCCTCATCCTCTCCAACCATGAAGGCAACCTCAGCCCCAAAAGTAACTGCCCGTCGATAGCTCCGTATAGACGACAGCAGTGATGATAGCAATGTTGGCACTTCAACTTAAGTTTCTTGCTCTTTCTGCCTTCTGTGTTTCTATTTTCTATTTGTGATGTTTTTATCTTTCTGTTTTTGCTTGTCATACATTGAGGACAATGCAACCCTCGAGTTTAGGGGAAGACAGTCCTCTTATTATTAATGGACTACTTATATTTTGTGTTTATAACTATTTATTTTTGTGTCAAAAAAATTGGCTTAAGTTTTTGAACTTCTCGTACCTATCGTGGCCATCACTTTCGTGACAGTAGCTTTAGAATGTTTTAGGAAATATTTAGAGCCTTACTATAGTTCTGAGCTCTTAAAACACTTTTGTGACTTATATGTTGTTAAGACTTCTATTAGTAAACTTAGAATCGGAAGCCTAGCCACTTGAGTTAAAAAAAACTTAGACTCGGTTTACTCCTAGAGGTGCCTAACACTGGCTCTAGGAAGATAACTAGAGGTGCCCGAAACCGGCTCTAGTAGAAATAGAAAAACTTCAATCTAAGTTAGGAAGAAAACTAGAGGTGCCCGAAATTTGCTCTAGTTAAGAATTATTTATTTTGAAGTAAAACTCAAGTGAGTTGAGTAACTATTCTGGTTGCTAAAGAGTCTAGACTCATATTTGTTCAAAAAACCTGCACACACTCACACGAGAGTTATAGTATTGCTCCTGATAAGTCCGTGAACATCCAAAAAGGTATTGATCTTGATGGTGAAGATGTTGTAGGTAATGGTTGTTCATTGAGTTAAACCAAAGCCAAAAAGTGCCATTCTTAGTTAGATTGCATTTGCTTGAGGACAAGCAATAATTTGAGTTTGGGGGTGTGTTGAGTGAATAAATGTTCTATATTTTAACCCTCATTTATCCATATTATTGATGCACTCAAGCATGTTTAGCTACATTTTAGGATAGAATTTTCCTAAACATCACAGATAGATAATTTTGCACAGATACTGCTGATTTCGGTCAATTCTTGCAGGTACTTGTCGTGGCAGCATCCAGGGCAGCAGAGGAACAGAAGATAACCGCAGAGCAGGACTGAAGGGTTGAAGAAAACTACCTCATACATCACTATCGTGACAGTTTCCGTGACAGAAATGGCGATCGTGAAGAAGAAAACCGCCTCATACATCACTGTCGTGACAGTTGCCGTGACAGAAATGGCGACAGTGAAGAAGAAAACTGCCTCATACATCACTATCGTGACAGTTTCCGTGACAGAAGTGGCGACAGTGAACAAGAAAACTACCTTATACATCACTATCGTGACAGTTGTCGTGACATAAGTGGCAACAGTGAAGACAATAGAGATGGAAAATGCGAAATGGAGTTCGACTGATAGAAGATTTTAAGCCTGATTTTTGTAGACCACTCGCATAATTTTTGGAGCCCAGAAGCACAAGGATTTCCTTGCCCAAAGTTTAAGGAGAAAGTCAAAGCAAGAAGATAGGGCGAACTAAGGGACGTTTATTCATAGATTTAGTCTTTAAATAAATTGTACTTTAATTCAAACTAGTATTCTTGGCCATTAAGAAAGCTTACACCCAAGGCCTATATATATGCTTGTATTTCGACAAGGGAGGATAACCTAGTTCCTAGCCGTCTTCCATCACAAACCCTAGCTTTTCCCTTCTCCATCATGTTCTAAACTTCCCCCAGGGCTAAGGGTTGATCTTGTAAAGTAGTTGTAAGGGTTAAACTATTTCTTAGGATTTTATGTTCAATTCAATAAAACTTCAAGTTTATTTACTCTGGTTTTCATATCTCATAAGAGTATCGGGAGAGCATTGTGAGGTTATCTATTTACTTAATATCGGGAGAGTTAAGTATACGAAAGGAGTAAATACGAGTTTTCCAGTATATGGTTAAACCATCTTGGCCTAGGGATAGGTACAAGGTTAAGTGGCTAAAGAAGAATTCACAAACATCGGTGTTCATCATTCGATTCACATAGGGAGGTATCATCCAAGACGTGTTCGCCGACAAAACTTGGACCTAGGGATAGGACAAGTCACAACAGGGGTTCTTGCCAAACTTGAAGTAACAGAGTTGTTGATCGATGCCGCGACAACAGCAGAACTCTCCCGCGACAGGTGTTTCACTGACAGGCTCGACGACATAAGCAACAGAAGTCCTTTGAACAGTGCAACACTTGCACTACTGAACAAATCAATGCCAGCCTATTTTATCAATATGGTTTCTTTCTCTATTTCCATTGTCTACTTTAGTTTTACTTCAATCCAACCAATTCTCAATTATCTGTGTTTTTATTTTTCTTGTGCAGGAAAATTAATTCTGAAGTTGTCCCAATCCCTGTGGAGACGATATCTTTTATACTATAACTTGACACAGGTGTACACTTGCGCTCCAATTTAATAGGACTCTTTTACACGCAACAACAAGCAGGGTAAAAGAGAAGATATTGTTATAATGCATGCAATGCACCTAAATATGCCTAAATGAACTTAAGAACATCAATAATAAGGGCAGGAATGTGTACAAAATATAGAACTCATGGACACTCTACATCGGGAAGTCAGAAGACGCTGAAGTTCACTGAAGAAAATAATCGGAGTTGACGTTTTATCGTCGCGAAGGTATATCTTATCCTTTCTTTATTTCCCAACAAAAACAACAAAAATAAATATATTAGTTTTTTTAAGAAAACGATGATGAAAATAGAGAGAAATGTGGCCAGGAACTTATCAAGTGGTTGTCGGAGGGGTTAGGTTGTAGTGGAGTTGAAAACGAGCTGGAATGAGTAGCTTTAAGTTTTAGGCCAGGGAAGAAGGAAGATCCTACCGGATCAAGAAGTTTTATAGTGTTTAGGGTTGAAGATTAGAAGTTTTAGGTTTTCTAGGGTTTTTAATGGTGGCATATGGTGGCCAAAAATCTTTCTATGGCGGCCAAAAATCGTTTCACGGCCGTTTACACAAGGTAGAGAATGATCGAAAATCGGTACTATGTGGCCAATGTTTGATCAAAAAAATTATAATGGCGAATAAGGTGGTGGCCGTTGTCTGAGTTCATCGTGTTCATCATGAAAATGAAGAACACATTATGAACTCAAGCAATTTTGCTTGGTTTAATCTGTTTGGGCTGGAATTTTTAGGTTTTTGGGCATTTGTGGGTAGAGAATGGAGAGAGGGGTAGAGAGAGAGCATTATTAGAAAATGAAAGGGGGCAATTTTTAGATGAAAAGGGCTTTATAAAGCCTATTCGGAACGACACCATTTTGGTGTCGCGTTGAGAAGGGTCTGCGTACTTGATTCAGGTCGGGTCTTAGACATGCGCCCTTCTTTTGGATCTTTAAATTTGGGCATTAGGATTTGTAATCATTCCAATTTCGTCTCTATTTCAATTCTTTTCAATTTAGTCACATTTTTTAATATATTAGTAAAATTAATTATACTTTAATGCGTAATTGTCGATTAATGTAACACCCCCTTCCTGGTCTAGTAGAGAACCAGTTCGATAAGTGTTACCAGAAGACGTATTCAGAAATTAGAGACAAAATCAGAGTTTGGAACGAAATCGGGATATCTTATTAGTCACCTTTAGGATTTAACGAACCTGTTCGTTGCTAACCTTATCCGATTTGGGGTCAATTTTAAACTTTTTCAAACTTAGGGAGTAAAATGGAAAATTTACAAATTAACAATCCTAATCAGAATTTCTTATTACCATCTTGAGATTAGACTTGTCAGCCATTAACCTGTGAAATTTCATTACTATCGGAGGTCGTTTACCTATCTAATTTAGTCATATAACTTATTAGTAACCATTCTGTAAATTTTGTAAAACTAAAATCTAAGTTTTTTAACCAAATTAACTAGCACCGTGCCGATACCTTTAGGACTATATCGATATACTAAGCCTATTTTCTAGATTATAGATTCAAAGGATAGCAAGCTCGTACCGATACGGCTAGGCCCGTATCGATACATATTGACTTCATTAACATCGTATTGATACGCTCTAAGACCGTATCGATACCTTTTTCCCAACCAAATTCCAGTGACCAATTTTTGTACCGATACGCCCAAACCGTATCGATACGCCATGTTTGACCAATATTGACCTGACCAAAAATTACAAGGACAGTACCGATACGCCATCACCCGTATCTATATGCCAAAACATATAAGGACAAATTTTTACTAGTTTTTATTCGAATTACCCTAGCAAACGTTTTCCAATCATTACCAAATTTTACCAGCAAGTTTAAAATCTATATTTCTATTAGCATGTCAAAATTTATAGCATTTCGAATCCATTTACCTAGTTTTCACCTTTTAGCACTTTTTAAGCCCATTTAGCTAGTTTTAACCTTTCGCAAACATGTCATATTTTCCATACAACACATAGTCATATTTAGGCCATTGAACATATATCAAAATAGTCAAACATGACTTATCTAAACCATATGCCACCTTACAAGGAGTTCAAAGCAAAAGACAAGCATACATATGATTTGTAGGAATGACTTGCACCCGCAACAACACGATCGAAAGCCGAAATTCTTTAAGATCCTGAAATGCATGAGACTCACAAATATTAGGTTTACATAGCCTAATGAGGTAGTTATAACCAATGCAAATAAACAATTAATGATATGAACATCATAGTAACATGATTAAATGACATAATTAGTACACAAATCTTATTTGTATCTCATGATCAATTCAAATAACACATTTTCATATACAAGATACATATCATAATCACAATTCATTTCCTTGGACATAGTAACCAATGGATATACGCATTCCCCTAGACACCACATATATAGGTTGTAGCCCCGGACCGTAGTCCAATCCCTTACTTAGTGAGCTCGAATAACCCTATGGTATGCCAATTGTATCCAATGTCCACAAATGTCCAAGTTCACACATTTCACCATAATACATACCTTTTGGGTCAAATCATATCAGATAACAAATGAAACTTAGCTCCATATCACATAACATATTCATATCAAATTCTACAATTCACATAATTCGAATATCACATGTATTCTTATAGACATATCAAAGTAACTCAAAGGACTTACCAATCTTACCATTCGAATCTATGTATGGTTGCTCTACTTGAGCCTTTAACAAAATACAAATCAAATTCATAATCAAATGCAACGGGATGGCACCTAGCCTATCCCTTGACACAACTACACTCATCTAGAGCACTGAAACTTTTAGGATTCCCGAATTTCAATTCCTCTGCTCCTAGACTTGGTTGGAGGTGACAGATTGATTTCCTCAAATTTTTGGACCAACCAATGGCTATGCGATGGAGTTTTCGAATCGAAAAAAGCTTGAGCTTAGAGGATTCAAAGATGGAGGTGTGTGCTTGAGCTTGAGGTTGGGCAAAACAATGGAGATGTAACCTTATTCAAAGCAAATATGGAGTTTTAGTTTCGGGAGAACATAGCAAGAAAGCAAGCTTTCTTTCTTTATGAATTCCTAAGAGCCAACCTTAATTATTTCCTACCTACATAGCAACCAATAGGAAGCTTACCCTTCTTTAAGGGTTTGTTAAACCCAATTCAATATCATGCATCAAGCCATCAAATTTTCAGCACAAGAAGTGACCCAACCACGTGGGGTAGTCTACCAAAGAGGTGACTCAGCACTTTTCCATCTATTCTTTTAATTTGGCCTTCAAATAGCGTCGAACATGAGACTCGTATTGATACACTTTATAATAGTATCGAAACGGTTACGCTAAAATAGGTAAGTTAGTTATTGGCAGTAAGGTTGTATCGATACTGGTCTCACCGTATCGATACGCCTGGCTCAGATTGTGGATTTTTAGTTTGAATTTCATAAAAGGAAGTTTAACTATTCAAATGGGACCAAGGTTTAACTTCATTACATAAGAAGGGTACAAAGGTCAATCAATTACAACATTTAACATATCGAAGTTAAAATTTTCGATCACTAAAACCTAATTCCAACTTGGCCGATTTTCGGGAATAGGCTTTCGACTAAGAGCATCAGCTACAACATTGGCTTTACCAGAATGGTAGTCGATAACCAAGTCGTAGTCTTTCGAAAGCTCCATCCACCTTCGCTGACGGAGATTCAGTTCTTTTTGAGTTAAAGGATACTTTAAGCTTTTGTGATTAGTGTACATGTAACACTTCTCACTATACAAATAGTGCCTCCAAATCTTCAAAGCAAAAACAACAACAGCCAATTCCAGATCATGTGTTGGATAGTTCAGTTCATGAGGTTTGAGTTGACGTGAAACTTAAGCTATGACTTTGCCTTCTTGCATCAGTCCACAACCTAATCCCAGGTAGGATGCATCATTGTA
Organism: Hibiscus tridactylites; assembly: GCA_958450335.1. Taxonomy (NCBI): domain Eukaryota; kingdom Viridiplantae; phylum Streptophyta; class Magnoliopsida; order Malvales; family Malvaceae; genus Hibiscus; species Hibiscus tridactylites. Next base: position 27,584,531 of record OY288267.1, on the reverse strand, counting down.
CACAGTGAAATCTTTACCCGACTCAGGTTGCACCAAAACAGGGGCATGAGTAAGGACTTGCTTGAGTTGATCAAAACTCCTTTGTTGATCTGTGGTCCATACAAAGGTAGTTTCCTTGCGGAGAAGCTTCGCCAAGAGTGCAACAATCAATGAGAACCCTTTAACGAATCTATGGTAGTAGCCTGCAAGGCTCAAAAAGCTTTGAACTTCTTCAACATTCTTCGGATGAATCCAATCAAGGATTGCTTGAATCTTCTTTAGGTCAACTTCGATTCCCACAGAAGAGATCACATGGCCCAGAAAAGATACTTTGGATAACCAGAACTCACATTTGCTAAACTTAGCATATAGTTGTTTCTCTCGGAGAGTTTAAAGCACAATCCGAAGATGTTCTTCATGAGCGGCAGCATCATTCGACTAGATCAAAATATCATCTATGAACACCACCAAGAATTTATCTAGGTAGGTTCGGAACACGCGGTTCATCAAATCCATGAAGGCTGCAGGTGCATTCGTAAGCCCAAATGGCATTACTCAGATTTCGTAGTTGTCATATCTAGTTTGGAAGGTGGTCTTTGGGAAATCATACTCTTTCACTAACATTTGATAGTATCCAGATCTTATGTCTATCTTTGAAAAGACGGAAGCATTTTTCAACTAGTCGAAAAGGTCATCAATCCTAGGCAACGGATACTTGTTCTTGATTGTAACCTTATTCAGGTGACGATAGTCAATGCATAGACGTATAGATCCATCTTTCTTTTTAACGAATAGAACCAGTGCTCCCCAGGGTGAGGAACTCGGTCGGATAAATCCCTTATCTAAGAGATATTGAATTTGAGCTTTTAACTCCTTTAATTCAACCGGAGCCATTCTATACGAAGAAATGGAGACCGATGAAGTCACGGGTTGCACATCTACCCCGAATTCTACTTCTCAGGTGGGAGGGAGTCCCGAAAGTTCATCGGGAAACACATCAGAGAATTCTTTCACCGCGGGTACGTTCTCAAGCTTTGGGTCTTCTTTAGATTCCGGCACACATGAGAGTCTTCTTAGGCTCGGGTTCGGATTTCATCAAGGTTATGCACTCCTTGTCGAGTCCACGAAGGTATAACTTCTTTTTTGAACAATCTACCCAAGCTTGATGTTCAACTAGCCAATCAAAGCCTGGGATGAGATCGAACTATCGATTTTGCAAGGCTATCAAATTAGCCAGAAATGGGATCCCTTTGGATCCTCAGAGAACAAGCTTTACAAATCAATTGAATAACTACACTATCCCTAGTGGGTTGAAAACAACAATCTCAGAAGTAACATGTTTTGGTTCTAAGGCATACTTTGCAATAAATGGTTCACTAATGAAGGAATGTGTAGAGCCCGGATATATTAAAGCATAAACATGATCAGAACATAATTCCACCATACCTGCAATCACATTGGGATCACCTTCTTGCTCTCGGCCTCAAACATGGTACTTATGGGCTAAGGCTTATGGATCACGACCAATTGAAAGAGCGTTAGTGTTGTGAGGTCTTCCTATTGATCCAGACTGGAGTTGCTTTGCTCCCATTCCCTTGTTAGAATTATTTTGAGAAGCCACAGTAATAGGAGTGTTTGAATTCTACGGACACTGCTGATGAAGTGGTCAAATTCACCGCAGAGATAGCATGATCCAGATTGTCTACGACACTGCCCGGGGTGCCTCTTTTGACAGAAGTCGCATAAAGGAATCTGGGAACCCTTCGCGGAACTGTCCGTACTATCAACTAAAACTGAACGATCAATAGATGCTCCTGGAGACTGGAACTGTAGCACATACCCAGACCGTGGTAGTTGTTAGAAGGTAGAAGACTTCTGGTCCCATTGCCTACCCTTCTTCTGAGGCATAGAGGGCTTAGAATCATCTCAGAACCTCTTATCAGACCGGGTTTGGTTCCCCTTCCTTCTTTCATAAACCTTCTAGGAGGCTTCGGTAGCGATGGCTCGGTTAACAAGCGTCTGGAATTCATCTATCTCTAAAGCAAGGAAGAGAGGAAGCAATTCATCACAGAGGCATACTTGCAAAAATCATAGATGTACTGCTCCATAGGTCTTCCTTCTTGTCTCAGATAGAGGAACTTCTTACACCTTTCGACAATATAGTGATCACTAATGTACTTCTTACGGAACTCCTGAAGGAAGAAGACCCACGTAATCTTGTGTTCAGGCATAGTGAGTGTCATCGTGTCCCACCAACTCTAGGCTTTTTCAGCAATCAAGGCCAAGGCACACTCCAACTTGTGCTCTTTAGGGAACTTCATTTGTTTGCTCAGGACCTTGAGAGTATTCTCCAGCCAGTACTCTGCAACTTTAAGGTTGTCTAGGTCTTGGCTCGTAAAGATATAAACTGAATATTGTTTAAGCTTATCAATGGGAGCTGTCGAAACAGACGGAGGTGCTTCAATAGGCTGGGGAGTGGTTCTTGTCTGAGATACACGGCAACTTGCTTGATCATATCAATCATAGACATTAGATACTCCTGCTGAGCTAAAGGCATCGGCGGAGGATAAGGTGGGTCATTTTGTCCTATTTGTTTATGCCTGGCTTTGACTCTCAGATTATCCACCTATGTCGAGGAGGAGTCGAGATTTGGTTCATTGACAGCATTTCTATCAGTAGGCGCAGACATTTTCAGATCTAATCATATAGAAAGATTGAATCGTGTAACCTGCAAGTCATAGATAGCATATACAAATAACTCCTAGGTGGCATAAGTACATACAGACTTATAACATGCTTTACTTTAGTCCTAGAATCGACTAAATCTAGGCTCTGATACTATAAATGTAACACCCTCTTCATGGTCTGGTAGAGAACCGATTCGAAAAGTGTTACCGGAATACGCATTCAGAAATCAGAGACAAAATCAGAGTTTAGAACGAAATCAAAATATCTTATTAGTCGCCTTTAGGACTTAACGAACCTATTCGTTGCTAACCTTATCTGATTTAGGGTCAATTTTAAACTTTTTTGAACTTAGGGACTAAAATAGAAATTTTAAAAATTAACGGTCCTAATCAGAATTTCTTATTACCAACTTGAGATTATACTTTCCAACCATTAACCTGTGAAATTTCATTACTAACGAAGGTTGTTTACCTATCTAATTTAGTCATATAACTTATTAGTGACCATTTTGTAAACTATGTAAAACTAAAATCTAAGTCTTTTAACCAAATTAACTAACACTGTATCGATACCCTTAGGACCGTATCGATACGCTAAGCCTATTTTCTAGATTCTAGATTCAAAGGATAGCAAGTCTATACCGATACGGCTAGGCTCGTATCGATACAAATTGACTTCGTTGACCGCGTATCGATGCGCTCTAAGACCGTATCGATACCTTTTTCCCAAACAAATTCCAGTGACCAATTTCTGTACTGATACGCTCAAACTGTATCGATACGCCCTGTTTGACAAATACTGACCTGAACAAAAATTATAATGACTGTACCGATACGACATCACCTGTATCGGTACGCCCTGACCAGAAATGACATATTTTTACTGGTTTTTATTCGAATTACCCTAGCAAACGTTGTCCAATCATTACCAAATTTTACCAACAAGTCTAAAGTTCATATTTCTAATAGCATGTCAAAATTTATAGCATTTTGAATTCATTTACCTAGTTTTCACCTTTTAGCACTTTTTAAGCACATTTAGCTAGTTTTAACCTTTCACAAACATGTCATATTTTCCATACAACACATAGTCATATTTAGGCCATTACACATATATCAAAATAGTCAAATATGACTTATCTAAATTATATGCATACATATGATTTGTAGGAGTTCAAAGCAAAAGATAAACATGCATATGATTTGTAGGAGTGACTTATGCCGCAACAACACGATCGAAGGCGGAAATTCTTTAAGATCCTGAAATGCATGAGACTCACGAATGTTAGGCTTACATAGCCTAGTGAGGTAGTTTATAACCAATGCAAATAAACAACTAATGATATGAACCACATAGTAACATGCTTAAATGACATAATTAGTACACAAATCTTATTTGTATCTCATGATCAATTCAAATAACACATTTTCATATACAAGATACATATCATAATCACAATTCACTTCCTTGGACATAGTAACCAATGGATATGCGGATTCCCCTAGACACCACACATATCAAAAAATAGGTCGTAGTCTCGAGTCGTAGCTTCGGATAAGTCCCTTACACAATCCATCCTTCTCTCACCACATATATAGGTCGTAGCCCCGGACCGTAGTCCAATCCCTTGCTTAGTGAGCTCGAATAACCATATGGCATGCCAATTGTATCCTATGTCCACGAATGTCCAAGTTCACATATTTCATCATAACTCATACTTTTTAAATCATATCATATCAGATAACAAATGAGCCTTATCTCCATATCACATAACATATTCATGTCAAATTCTATAATTCACATAATTCGAATATCACATGTATTCTTATAGACGTATCAAAGTAACTGAAAGAACTTATCAATCTTACCATTCGAATCCATGTATGGTTGCTCTACTTGAGCCTTTAAAAAAATACAAATCAAATTCATAATCGAATGCAACAGGATGACACCTAGCCTATCCCTTGACACAACTATACTCACCTAGAGCACTTAAGCTTTTAGGATTCCCGAATTTCGATTCCTCTGCTCCTAGACTTGGTTAGAGATAATAGATTAATTTCCTCAAATTTTGGGGCCAACCAATGGTTATGCGATGGAGTTTTTTAATCGAAGATAGCTTAATCTTAGAGGATTCAAAGATGGAGGTGTGTTCTTGATGTAACCCCCTCGTCCCGGTCTGGCCGGATGACCGGTCCGAGTGGGCCACACGGGGAAAACCGAGTGAAACCCGTTAAGGTTCCCTTCGGTTAACAACCCTACATTTTTTTTCTTTCATTTTAATCTTGACTAGAGGCGTATTAATCCTAAGCGATTCACAACAGCGGAAAACATTCAAGGAAGCACATTCGAACCACGGCCATGCATAAACAGTCAATATTAAACTTATAAGGCAGACAGTATCGGTACCCTAGCTGGGGGTATCGATACGCCCTGTCTAGGTCAACCTAAGAAGTCAACCCCGAGAAGTCCGTATCGATACAGCCCTTGAGCGTATCGATACGCCCTTCTCGGTCAACCCTTCTTGGTCAACAGAGTAGACCCGTATCGATACTCGGGAACCCCGTTTCGGTACGCTCTACTCTCACCCAAAACTCCAAATTCCAGTAACTTTAGAGGGTATCGATACCCTTAGGGTATCGGTACGCTAGGCAAAAACTGTGGCCTTTGGGCAAGACCGTATTGATACGGCCCTGAGGCGTATCGATACGCCCTGCACTGCAATTCCACAATTTCCAACTTAAACGACCCCAACACGACTCTAAATGCATTTCTCGACTCACCTAAGCGTATACAAACATGCAAGCAAACATACTTAAGCCAAAGGAAGCATACATACATGGATCAAAGCTCACATACATAGCATTCCAATTAAAGAGCAATTTAGGCAATATTGGCATACATAAAGACTCAAAAGGGTCTTAAAAGGCACAAGATAAGCATATAAGAGGTTTACACCCACATCAAGGCAACCTAAACATTAAGAGACATGCTAACACACACAACATTCATCATAGCATATCATGCTTACAATCCATAGTCAAACCAACATCAACACATGCAAGTGAGTCATACAAGCTCATACACAACCCTTGTCACATTGCTAACTAATACAAAATCACCACCGTACTTGAGTCACAAACTTGGAAGCCCTTCTTGTCTTGCCTTGAGCTAACACCACGCTAATGATCTGCATTGTTGAACATTGAGAGCGTAAGCTATAAGCTTAGTGACGGTGCTCTAAAACGAAAAACATCAACAATGCAGGGTTCAAGCATATAAATCCTAATCTCACAAACATCAAGCATAGGCATATAATCAAGTAGACCTAGCTAGTCTTTCAAGTGGCATAATATGGTTTCTCAATCCTACCAAGTTCAAACATTTGTATCAACATCATATAACATCACCATATACCACAATCATATATCACAATACATGAACAAGTTTAATTGGCCACTATTAAATTACCCCGATTGTGCGGATTTAAACCTCAATAACACTTTACCTCGGTGGGATTACACTCATCACCGGACCTTGCATGTGCGGGATTCCACTCATTGCCACATGCCCTACGGATGGGATTCCACTCATCATCTCGTAGAAATATAAAAAGCTTCCGGTGGAATATTACATCACCGTACTCCTCTTTGATGACTTAACGCTATCAAGGCCACGTACGTTTTGACTCAATTTGTGTGCACACTAATCCTAATGATCGATCATTTACAACCGGTAATTTATTTAGTGTCAATTATCATAACCACATTACATATCATCAACCATACTCCATGCTCATCACATACATATACATTTCATGAATATTCAAGTACCAATTAACCACAAGCACAAGAGCATAGTCAACAAGCACATTATCATTTAAGGAGAACAAAGGCTAAATGTAACTACTTGAGTTAAAAGGAAGTGGCCTACCAAGCACACTTTACACACACACTACACATACTCGAACCAAACTTTAAATCAAGTTTGAAACCACTCATCGCCCTTCCTTAGCTACCAAGCGAAACTCCTACGAACCCGGATTCGGTCCCAATGCTCCTTCAACGATCCCTCTTGCTTCTAGCCAACCAAAAACACAACCGATAACCAAAATCAATGCTAATATTCAATAATCACATAACCTTGAATTCAAACCAACTCTATCCATAATTTCCAACCAAAATAAATCCCCAAATATCTCAAATTCGTACTCCAACAAGCCTTGGTTGAAACACCATTTCCAAACACCCAAATGACCTCCAAAATGTCCCAAATCACCCTCCTATCCTACTCTAACCATCAGCCCTTTGTTTTCAACTTAAAACCCACCAAAAATGGTGTTTTTGACAACTCAAAAATGGGTATAAGAGTTCACTTCGGATTTTTACCAAAATTCAACCAAATTTACATATAATGTGTATTTCAACATGATTAAACAAAACCTCAACTCAATTTATCAAAACAAAATGAAAACCCCTTAAAACCCCAAACTTTGATATAAACCCTAATTTTCAAAACTCCATAACTTTGAAATTTAAGACCATGGGTGGATAGGGGATAAAGAGGAGAGTAAGAAAACATAATTACCTTTGAAAAACACCTTGGATCGAAGAAGATATTGAATGGAATAGTAACCAAGCTTGAGAGGTTTTGAAAATGGAGTCTACCCCCTTTTTAACGTTGGAAAGGGTTTAATGAAGAAGATGACAACTTTATTTTTAAAGTTGTCTTGCTTTTAAAGACTTTAGGGTCAAATTACAACATAGGTCCCTCCCCTTTTTACAATAGCTCAAATAGGTCTTTATTTAAGTTGAATTGATTTAATTAAGTTTTATTTGACTCGAACTATAAACCCGGTTAACTCCTAGGCCCAAAACACGGGTGTTACAACTCTCTCCCACTTAAGGAATTTCGTCCCCGAAATTACCTGACTGAAAGAGATACGGAAACTGCTTTTTCATATCCTCCTTCCTCTCCCAAGTGGCCTCGTCCACACCTCTACGTTGCCACCGTACCTTCACTAACTCAATTGATCTACCCCTCAACACTTTACTGTCAGAAGCTAAGATCTCCACTGGCTCCTCCTCATAAGTCAAATCCGGATTCAATTCAATTTCTTCTACGGGCATTATATGTGATGGATCGGACCTATACTTACGAAGCATTGAAACATGGAACACATCATGTATCTTCTCTAACTCGGATGGCAAACACAACTGATAAGCAACGGGACCAACCCTCTTCACAATCTCATACGGCCCTATGTACCTCGGACTCAACTTCCCCTTTCGGCCAAATCTCATCACTTTCTTCCACGGGGACACCTTCAAGAATACCTTCTCACCCACTGAGAACTCAACTTCCTTCCTCTTCAAATCGGCATAGGACTTCTGCCTATCCGAAGCAGCCTTCAAACGGTCACAAATCAATTTTACCTTGTTGGTTGTCCCCTTGAGCAAATCCGGCATAGGTAACAATTTTTGTCTTACCTCGGCCCAACACACTGGAGTTCTACACTTCCGGCCATACAAGGCCTCATAGGGAGCCATCTGAATGCTCGACTGAAAGCTGTTATTGTACGCAAATTCTACTAGAGGCAAATGCTTCTCCCAAGTACCCTGAAAGTCAATGATACAACATCGCAGCATATCCTCTAAGATCTGAATAACCCTCTCTGACTGACCATCTGACTGAGGATGATAAGAAGTGCTGAAGTTCAAACAGGTACCCAAAGCTGTATGCAGACACTCCCAAAATCTAGAAGTAAACCGCGGATCTCTATTTGACACAATGGACTTCGGCACACCATGCAGCCTCACAATCTCGCCAATGTACAAATCGGCCAATCTATCTAAAGTGTAGGTAGTGTTGACTGCCAAGAAGTGAGCACACTTCGTAAAACGATCCACTATCACCCAAATTGAGTTTTTCTTCGTAGGAGTCAAAGGCAAACCCGAAACAAAATCCATGGTGATATTCTCCCATTTCCATTCCGGTATTCTCAATGGCTGCAACAAACCTGAGGGAACCTGATGTTCCGCCTTCACTCTCTGACACACTAGGCACTTACTCACAAAGTCGGCTACATCTCTCTTCAAGCCAACCCAAAAGTACTCATTCTTCAAATCACGGTACATCTTCGTACTTCCAGGATGCATAGCAAACGGACTACTGTGGGCTTCAGTCAAGATCGTACGTCTCAAGTCACTTTCCTCCGGCACAATTATTCTATCTTTGAAACACAAAACCCCATCAGTACTGAAACTGTAGTCTGAAGATCTACCCTCGGCTATATCTTGCACGTGAGGTGCCAAAGATCTATCTAAGAGTTGTTTCTCTCTAATCAACTGACCTAGAGTAGGTCTAACCTGAAGCTCGGCTATCAAGCCACCATCTTCGGACAAACTCAATCTAGCAAACATAGCTCTCAAGTCCACAGCCACCTTCCTACTCAATGCATCAACCACTACATTGGCCTTACCCGGATGATACTCAATAGTAAGATCATAGTCTTTTAGCAACTCTAACCACCTACGCTATCTAAGATTCAAATCTCGCTGAGTCATAATGTATTTCAAACTCTTGTGATCGGTGTACACTGTGCATCTCTCACCGTACAAATAATGCCTCCAAATCTTCAGAGCAAACACAACTGCAGCTAACTCTATGTCATGGGTCAGATAGTTGCGCTCATGGGTCTTCAACTGTCTTGAGGCATAAGTCACTACTCTCTTGTCTTGCATAAGAACACATCCTAGCCCTACATACGAAGCATCACTGTAAACTACAAAGTCCTTCCCAGACTCAGGCTGTATCAAGATCGGTGCTTGGGTCAAAGCTTCTTTCAATTTCCCAAAGGTTTTCTGTCTTGCATCTGTCCACTCAAATTGAACACTCTTCTGAAGTAACTGTGTCAATGTAGCGGCTAACTTAGAGAAACCCTCTACAAATCTCCTATAGTATCCGGCTAAGCCTAGGAAGCTACGTACCTCGGTCACAGACTTCGGTTGCCTCCACTCAACAATGGCTTCAATCTTCTTCGGATCAAATCTAATCCCATCGGCTGACACTACATGTCCTAAGAAGACTACCTCTCGGATCCAGAATTCACACTTGCTGAGCTTCGCAAACAACTGATGATCTAGCAAAGTCTTCAGAACAAGTCTCAAGTGTCGGTCATGGTTTTCTTCAGTTCGCGAATACACCTAAATATCATCAATAAACACAACTACAAACTGATCTAAATACTGATGAAAAATCATATTCATCATGTCCATGAAAGCAGCCGGTGCGTTAGTCAACCCAAAAGGCATGACTAAAAACTCATAATGTCCATACCTAGTCCTAAAGGCCGTCTTCGGTACATCAACCTCTCTTACCTTTAGCTGGTAATAACCCGATCTCAGATCAATCTTCGAAAAGACAGATGCTCCCCTCAACTGATCAAACAAGTCATCAATTCTAGGCAACGGATATTTGTTCTTCACTGTCAACTGATTTAACTGCCTGTAATCTATACACATTCTCATGCTTCCATCTTTCTTCTTCACAAACAACACTGGTGCACCCCAAGGTGAAGAACTAGGCCTAATAAAACCCCTATCTGTCAATTCTTGCAACTGAGTCTTCAACTCTTTCAATTCTTTCGGTGCCATGCGGTACGGAGCAATCGAAACAGGAGCTGAATCAGAATAAGTCTCAATGCTAAACTCTACCTCTCTATCCGGTGGTAACCCTGGCAATTCTTCCGGAAACACACTAGGAAAGTCACACACTGTCCGGATGTCTTGAGGTCTAACCTCACTCATGTTAGGGTTCATCACATACGCTAGGTATGCTTCACACCCCAACTCAACTAACCTCTTAGCCTCTAATACTAAAACCACATTGGACAAGAACTTCACGTTCTCACCCACCACTACAATCTCATAGTCATCTGTGAGTCTCAAAGAAATCCGCTTAGTTTCAAAATCTATCCTAGCTCTATGCTCCGTGAGCCAGTCCATACCCAGAATCACATCGAAACCGTAAAAAGGAAGTTCCATCATATCCACTGGAAACACATGCCCCTGAACCATCAACGGACACCTTCGGTACATCTTCCTAACTACTACCGTGTCCCCAAAGGAACTAGTAACACTAACTCCTACCTCTAACATCTCACAAGGCAAATTCAAAGACCGTGCATGCTCACTCAATATGTAGGAATGTGTAGACCCAGAGTCAATCAAAGAAAGCAAACTCAAAGACTGTATCGAGAAGTTACCTGCGATCACATCGGTGTCATGCTGATCCCCACGCTGAGCATAAACTCTGGCCTGACCTCCGCCCTCTGGCTGAACTGCAACTACATGTGCTATGTTCCTCTGACCATCGTTCCTCGGCTGGAAGTTACCTCTACCGGGCCCGCGGCCTCTCTGAAAGTCATTGGCTCTAGCAGGAGCCTGAGCTGGTACCTGTCCCACCTGATGTGGACAGTCACGCCTAATGTGGTCTCTAGCCCCACAACTCCAACAAGAATGATAATTCCCCCAACACTCACTGGTGTGGTTCCTCCCGCAAGTAGCACATGTGGGCAACTTCCCACCAGCTCTCTGACCCTGATGGCCCCTACCGTGGTTACCGCCACCACGCATATGATCATATTGATGCCTATTGTCCCGATGCCTCTTGGCATCACCTCTATCAAAGTTGCTGGACCTCTTACCTGAACTAGATCCACCTGACCGCCTGGTCAAACTCAAACTGTGCTCCAAGTCCTTGGCCCTCGCGACCAAGACATCAAAATCAGTGTAATCTGAAGCTAGAGTGTACGTCTTGATCTCTTCACTCAGCCCGTAACGGAAGCGGTTACAACGCTCCACCTCAGTAGGTACAAGCTCAGGTGCATACTGACTCAATCTAACAAACCGGATCTCATAATCTGTCACGGACATACTCCCCTGAAGCAATGCCATAAACTCCCTCTTCCTCTCATCGAGGTATCGCGGACCCAAATACTTCTTACGGAAAGCCGTCTCAAAGAACTCCCAAGTGATCTCGGCCTCATCCATACCCGAAGTAACGGTGACCCACCAGGTGTAGGCATCACCCTGAAGCAAAGACTCAACACATCCCAACTTGCGCTCACCAGTACATCCCATCTGAGCAAGGATACAGACAGTCTTCTCAAACCACAACTCTGACCTCTCCGGAGTAGCTCCTCTAAACTCTTCGGCCCCAAGGCCCCGAAGTCTCTCTAAAGGTAATCCGGTGCCCTCACCCTGATGGTGGGCTGCCTGACCTCCAGCTACTGCAGCCTGAAACGCCCCGGCTATTGCCTGAACCAACAGAGCTAAGTCAATCCCGGCCGGTCCTTGGCCCCCTTGGCCACCTTGTGGTCCCCCTCCTTCGGCCCCGGCCTCACCTCCTACTCCGGGTGGAGGAGGTGGTGGTGGTGGAGGTGGTGGAGGAGCTCCAACTCCGACCACAGGCTCTCCCACTTGAGCCTCAACTCTCACTACTGGCTCAACTCCCGGAGCCGCTGCCCGTGGTTCCGGTTGAACCATCCTAGGCCTCCCACGTGGTCTCATGATACAGCTAGCAAGGTATAAACTACAACAAGAAACAGATAAGGATTTCGTTAGTCAAAGCAAGGGCCCAATAGTGCTCAAGTACTCCTTTTTCCAAAAATCTTTTCAAATTAAGTAATAGTAGCAATGGGCACACACTCAACACCAGACACAACATTTCATGCTTCAGAACATCATACGATCAATCAAGCATCAAGGGTTCATGGCAAAACATGCATCGAACAACATAAGCATTTAACACATTAAGCTTACCTCACTTACCTGCCCGAGGTCTCGGTAACCTCAGGCTCTGATACCAACGAATGTAACCCCCTCGTCCCGGTCTGGCCGAATGACCGGTCCGAGTGGGCCACACAGGGAAAACCGAGTGAAACCCGTTAAGGTTCCCTTCGGTTAACAACCCTATATTTTTTTTTCTTTCATTTTAATCTTGACTAGAGGCGTATTAATCCTAAGCGATTCACAACAGCGGAAAACATTCAAGGAAGCACATTCGAACCACGGCCATGCATAAACAGTCAATTTTAAACTTATAAGGCAGACCGTATCGGTACCCTAGCTGGGGGTATCGATACGCCCTGTCTAGGTCAACCTAAGAAGTCAACCCCGAGAAGTCCGTATCGATACAGCCCTTGAGCGTATCGATACGCCCTTCTCGGTCAACCCTTCTTGGTCAACAGAGTAGACCCGTATCGATACTCGAGAACCCCGTATCGATACGCTCTACTCTCACCCAAAACTCCAAATTCCAGTTTCTTTGGAGGGTATCGATACCCTTAGGGTATCGGTACGCTAGGCAAAAACTGTGGCCTTTGGGCAAGACCGTATCGATACGGCCCTGAGGCGTATCGATACGCCCTGCACTGCAATTCCATAATTTTCAACTTAAACGACCCCAACACGACTCTAAATGCATTTCTTGACTCACCTAAGCGTATACAAACATGCAAGCAAACATACTTAAGCCAAAGGAAGCATTCATACATGGATCAAAGCTCACATACATAGCATTCCAATTAAAGAGCAATTTAGGCAATATTGGCATACATAAAGACTCAAAAGGGTCTTAAAAGGCACAAGATAAGCATATAAGAGGTTTACACCCACATCAAGGCAACCTAAACATTAAGAGACATGCTAACACACACAACATTCATCATAGCATATCATGCTTACAATCCATAGTCAAACCAACATCAACACATGCAAGTGAGTCATACAAGCTCATACACAACCCTTGCCACATTGCTAACTAATACAAAATCACCACCGTACTTGAGTCACAAACTTGGAAGCCCTTCTTGCCTTGCCTCGAGCTAACACCACGCTAATGATCTGCATTGTTGAACATTAAGAGCGTAAGCTATAAGCTTAGTGAGGGTGCTCTAAAACGAAAAACATCAACAATGCAGGGTTCAAGCATGTAAATCCTAATCTCACAAACATCAAGCATAGGCATATAATCAAGTAGACCTAGCTAGTCTTTCAAGTGGCATAATATGGTTTCTCAATCCTACCAAGTTCAAACATTTGTATCAACATCATATAACATCACCATATACCACAATCATATATCACAATACATGAACAAGTTTAATTGGCCACTATTAAATTACCCCGATTGTGCGGATTTAAACCTCAATAACACTTTACCTCGATGGGATTACACTCATCACCGGACCTTGCAAGTGTGAGATTCCACTCATCGCGACATGCCCTACGAATGGGATTCCACTCATCATCCCGTAGAAATATAAAAAGCTTCTGGTGGAATATTACATCACCGTACTCCTCCTTGATGACTTAACGCCATCAAGGCCACGTACGTTTTGACTCAATTTGTGTGCACACTAATCCTAATGATCGATCATTTACAACCGGTAATTTATTTAGTGCCAATTATCATAACCACATTACATATCATCAACCATACTCCATGCTCATCACATACATATACATTTCATGAATATTCAAGTACCAATTAACCACAAGCACAAGAGCATAGTCAACAAGCACATTAGCATTTAAGGAGAACAAAGGCTAAATGTAACTACTTGAGTTAAAAGGAAGTGGCCTACCAAGCACACTTTACACACACACTACACATACTCGAACCAAACTTTAAATCAAGTTTGAAACCACTCACCGCCCTTCCTTAGCTACCAAGCGAAACTCCTACGAACCCGGATTCGGTCCTAATGCTCCTTCAACGATCCCTCTTGCTTCTAGCCAACCAAAAACACAACCGATAACAAAAAACAATGCTAATATTCAATAATCACATAACCTTGAATTCAAACCAACTCTATCCATAATTTCCAACCAAAATAAATCCCCAAATATCTCAAATTCGTACTCCAACAAGCCTTGGCTGAAACACTCATTTCCAAACACCCAAATGACCTCCAAAATGTCCCAAATCACCCTCCTATCCTACCCTAACCATCAGTCCTTTGTTTTCAACTTAAAACCCACCAAAAATGGTGTTTTTGACAACTTAAAAATGGGTATAAGAGTTCACTTCGAATTTTTACCAAAATTCAACCAAATTTACATATAAATGTGTATTTCAACATGATTAAACAAAACCCCAACTCAATTTATCAAAACAAAATGAAACCCCTTAAAAACCCAAACTTTGATATAAACCCTAATTTTCAAAACTCCATAACTTTGAAATTTAAGACCATGGGTGGATAGGGGATAAAGAGGAGAGTAAGAAAACATAATTACCTTTGAAAAACACCTTGGATCGAAGAAGATATTGAATGGAATAGTAACCAAGCTTGAGAGGTTTTGAAAATGGAGTCTACCCCTTTTTAACGTTGGAAAGGGTTTAATGAAGAAGATGACAATTTTATTTTTAAAGTTGTCTTGCTTTTAAAGACTTTAGGGTCAAATTACAACATAGGTCCCCCTTTTTACAATAGCTCAAATAGGTCTTTATTTAAGTTGAATTGATTTAATTAAGTTTTATTTGACTCGAACTATAAATCCGGTTAACTCCTAGGCCTAAAACACGGGTATTACACTTGAGCTTGAGGTTAGGGACAACAATGGAGGTGTGAGCTTATTCAAAGCAAATATGGAGTTTCAGTTTTGGGAGAACATAGCAAGGAATAAAGCTTTCCTCCTTTATGAATTCCTAAGAGCAAACCTTAATTATTCCCTACCTACATAGCAAGCAATAGGAAGCTTACCCTTCCTTAAGGATTTGCTAAACCCAATTTAATATCGTGCATCAAGTCATCAACTTTTCAGCACAAGAAGTGACCCGACCACGTGGGGTAGTCTACCAAAGAGGTGACTCAACACTTTTTCATCTATTCTTTTAATTTGGCCTTCAAAATAGCTTCGAACAGGGGACCCGTATTGATACACTTTATAACCATATCGATATGGTTACGCTAAAACATGTAATTTAGTTATTGGCATATAGGTTGTATCGATACTGGTCTCACCATATCGATACGCCTGGCTCAAATTGCATATTTTCAGTTTGAATTTTATACCAGAAAGTTTAACTATTTAAATGGAACCCAATTCTAATTAGGTCGGTTTTCGAGACGTGGCAATTAATGCATACTTTATAAATACATGTAGTATTTTAGAAGACTTAAATATTTAAATTAGTTTAATATTTGTATAGAGCATTAATTTTAGGTTCTTATTATGCTTTAATAATTCAAATAAGGTAGATAATTATAGAAAATTGATGAGTATTGATTGGGAGATTTTTTAATTTAAATTTGAATGATATCCTAAAGCAATGGGATGTTATTCAACATCAACTCTTAAAAGGAATATTCAATATTCATTAAAACCCCTAGAAAATGTTAAATATCTTATATTAATAAATGGACCTTAATTAAGATTAGGACTTTAATAATTAGAATAATTAAATAATAGGGAATATTATCTATAATTTTGAAGTTTAACTATGGATGGTGCTCAAATGTAATTGAGTTTTATCTGATGTAAAATTTTAAATTAAATAATATTCATAGATTAAACGACCCACAAATTAAATTAGAGCATTTTTAGGTTAGCACTTAAAATGAACAACACAATAATTAATTCATGCATAAAAAACCTTTTATGGGTGAAATATATTTTTGAAATATAAAAGGCGATGCCCTGAGGTATAGGGGTATTTCTAATTTTATATCCGAAGTAAAAATATAATTCCTTACAAAAGGAATATTTTCATTTTGAACATGAACCCAGTTAATAATCAATGATTAAATTAAGTTCGAATTGTTATTCTAAAGTGTCATATAAAATTAAAGGTACCAATTCTGAGCGTATGTGGGGTGCTAATCCTTCCTCACACATTAGTCGAGCCATATAAAAATGAGTAAATTGATCCTTTTAATATAATTAAAAAAACTTCAAAAATTGAAAAATATTTTCTTAGTGGTCCAATTGAGTGACCTTAGTGATAAATAATGACGTTGTTTCTTCTAAGTGATTCAAATTTAAAACTTGAATAAAATATTAGCTTTATAATTGAATTAAAATGCTCAAAAAAAAACTTTAAAATTGAAACCTCTTAAAAACACTCTATATCTTATAAAATATTATATAAAATAAAATATTTAAAATTATTAAATTATTTTTCTAAAATGATAAAATCTATTTCTTAAACAAATAAAGTATCTTAAATTTATTACTCTAACTAAAAGTTTAGTCGTATTGTCACTAAGGTTTTAATATGACATTCTTTTAATTTAACTTGAGAAAAATTATTTTATTTGACTTGATTTAAATTTTATTTTCTTAATTCAATTTATGATAAGACTCGTTAACTCGAACAATTTAAATTTTTTTATTTAATTTAAAAATTGAAAAGTATTTTTTTAGTGGTCCAGTTGAGTGACCTTAGTAGTAAATGATGATGTTGTTTCTTCTAAGTGATTCAAATTTAAAACTTGAATAAGATATTAGCTTTGTAATTGAATTAGAATGCTCAGAAAACTTCAAAATTGAAAACTCTTAAAAACACTCTATATCTTATAAAATATAAAATAAAATAAAATTATTAAAATTATTAAATTATTTTTCTAAAATGACAAAATCTATTTCTTAAACAAATAAATTATCTTAAATTTATTTACTCTAACTAAAAGTTTAGTCGTATGTTTCACTAAGGTTTTAATATTTGAATTGATTTAAATTTCATTTTCTCAATTCAATTTATGATAAGACTCGTTAACTCGAACAATTTAAATTTTTTTTACTTAATTCAATCATACATTAGTCCCTAACGCCTTTATCTTAAACTTTTTTTCTTCTTCTAAGAAGGTATTATGCCAAAAAAATATAACTAACGGTTGACTGGATAATTACTTTGGTCCCTATTTCTTTGAAGCACTTTAACTCTCAATATTTCATTTTAGGCTAAAATAGTCCCTCCATGAATAAAAACTTTAGTCAACTAACGGTAATGTGTTGAATGACGTGACAAACTTACATGTCAGTGCACGTTGACATAACAATGTCGTATAAACAAAGCTACAAACTTGACAGAATTACACCTCATTTCATCTTCAAATATATCCTCATTTTATAAAATTATATAAATATAAAATTATTTGTTTGGTGATGTGTTATTCTGTCAAGTCATTTTAAATTGTTTGTTATTAGTTGACTAATAGTATCCGTCCACCACGAAGAGATCATTTCTGACTCAAAATTAAATATTAAGGGTTGAAGTGCTTTAAAAAAAGATAAGGACAAAAGTAATTATCTAGTCAAACGTTAAAGATATTTTTTGATATTAAAAAAATATTATCCTTTAATTTCCCTGGAATGCATATACTTTCAAGGATTCCATGTTAATCTAAACCCCACCCTAATCAATAAATTAATCCAAATTATTAGAATCTAACAAGATCGATGACATTGACGACCATGACCTCAACTTTAAATAAAAACTATGCGTCAATATAAACTAATAACATTTTTTAAGGTCAATATAAACCGATATTAATTCAGTAAAATGTTTAACTTTATTTGTTTGGTGTACTTTTTTATGAAAATTTGTTTGGTGTTTTTATTTTTTACGAAGTGTTGAGAAAAAGACAAAAATAAAATATAAAATATTGTTTTTACCTAGAGTGACATTTAAACCCCTAATCTTTTTAAAAGACTTTAGGACGTCAACTTTATTACTCGAGTCAATATTTTCATAACTTTAAAAGATGATCATATTAAAATTTAGATGGTTGCACTAATCTTAAAACATTATTTAATATTATATTTTAAATTTCCAACCAAATTGATGTTAGATTAATTTGTGACATCAACACAATCAAAAGTTTAAAATACAATATAAACAAATAACACCAAAAACAAATAATCTACTTATTCTTTTTGGAACATCTCTCAAGTTTATGTCACCCTCCAATCCACAAATTTGAACCTACAAATTGGAAAATCTCTCGTGTGGTGGTGTTGTTCGCGATGATTTTAGGCGTTGATTGTTAGATTTTGTTAAGAGCATTGGTTCATGTACGGTACTCGAAGTAGAACTTTGAGGGTGTTTATGAAGGATTACGATGAGCTTGAAATTTAGGGCAACATCGAGTTATAGTGGAAGTTAACAATTTGGCTATTTTGCATCTTCTTCAGGATACTTCTAGACAACCACCATTTACGTTTCTACAAAATATTTTTGATCTTATGAATGCAGGTGGGAGATAACAATTGGCATGTCTATATGAAGGCAATAAACTTGCTGACGATATAGCGAAATTATTCAAGATGATTGTATTGACCAAAGACATATTCATATTTGCATTGTCCTAGATCTTTTTCTTCTCTAATAAAAAAATTGTGCCACTACTAAATAAATAAATAAAAATTATTTATATTCAATACACTGGTAGTGGAAAAAAGTTTATATAAGTGCTTTAGTTTTAGGGTTTAAGGATTCAATTTAGGATTATAGAAGGGTTTGAGTTTAAGGAATTAGAATTTAGGGGTCATGGTTAGAATTTAAGATTTAAAGGTTAGGGTTTATATTTTAGGGTAATATGATTAGGGATTTAAGTTTAAACCTATAAACCCTAAATTCTAACAACGCTTAAATTATAAACCCTTAAATCTAAACCCTAAACATTATTAAAATAAAAAATTAAAACGTTTGCAGATGTTTTTCATCATCGATGTATGAAATAATTACCTAAAAAAATAAAACATCAATAGAATTGAAATTATTTATTTATTTATTTTAAATAGTCTTAAGGTGATTAATGATTACGAGATAGTATATGTTCATACATATTTTTAGTCTTTTGGCAATGCACATACACTTTGCAGACAAGTAATTTGAATCCAGGTCTCCTAGGATGAACATCATCCGCTTTTCCATAGAACCACTCGTTGGGTTCAAATTGAATTTATTTATCTAAGGTTATAAGTTAAGTCTTATTATGAATTTATTCTTTTACTTTACAAAATTAATAAGTTACTTTCTCTAAATGCTAAAATTTGATCTAGAGTAGGTGGTTAAAAGATTTCAATTGACACCCTTTCTTCTTTCTTAAGTTGTGAATTCAATACTTATTAGGAGCAAATTTATCATCCTCTAAGTAGAACTTGTTAAAAAATTGATCTCATACTTTATGGAAACTAAAAGTTTGTTATTTACGAGTAGAAAAATATTTTGATACACAAGCTGTTTAAACTTTAGTTTATACAAGTTTATTAATTTAGGGTTTAAAGATTTAGTTTAGGGTTTAAATGTTTAGATTTTGGGTTTTTATGGTTATAGTGTTAGAGATTCATATTTTAAAATTTATAGTTTAAATAGAAAGAGTTGTGTAAATTTCTCATTCAACTTGTGTATTAAAATATAACTCTAAAATGAGATCAATTAATTGATCGAGTGGTCAATGATGCTCATGTTGCTACATCTTGTATGAGTACAAATCTCGACATTTATCTTGAGAATATAATATCTCTCTATTTAATCGAAAAATATAACACTAAAAAAACCTATGAACTTAAACGGTTGATTTTACAAAATTATTTCATATCAATTATTGGATTATGTTAATTATGTTAACTATGTGTATAGGTGCACCGTGCACAAGGGTTGGGTCGAGTTTATGCATGAGATTAACACAATTTTGTACAAACTCAACTTGGCTTGGAATATGAGCCTCAAACTTTATCGAAATTTATTTATATTTATAAAGAAAATTCTAGAACGGGCGTCACACACCGTTGAACACTACTAACGCTACACACCACTGCACATTACTATTTTTTAATTTTGTATAATTACATATTTTGTCCTCATTATGTATACATGCTATTAATTTAGTTGTCACTATTTACTCATTCATTCAATTTAATCCTAATTCAAAATAATTCAACTAATTTAACACTCCATGTTCAAAAAAAAAACTATCATTTTGGTAATGATTTTAGTGTAATTCAATATTTTAATTCAATTTGATCATCAATATTTAAGAACTTTATCAATTTAATCCAAAAATACCTGTAGAAAAATAATAAAAAGTGAAGAAAATAAAGAAACTAAAAGTTAGAGATACCAAAATGGGGGTTTCTTCCAATAAGAGTTCCACGTAAGGGCGTAAACGAGCCGAGTCAAGTTCGAGTAGTGCTGAGTTCGACTCAGCACGTTAAGAATTCGAGTCAAGTTCGAATTTGAGTAGTTTTTAACAAGCCTGAATAATCTGAGCTCGACTCGGCTCGTTAGAACTCGAGCCGAGTTCGAGCTTGAGTCGAGATCAATCGAGTCGAGTGTTGACCGAGCTTTGACCGAGTCGGACTCGAGTAGCTCGCGATCTGTCTCGTCTCATTTAAAGCCCTATTAGGAAAAACTTTGATACATAATTTTAGGATTTAGGGTGTTAGTTTAGGGTGTAGTGGTTTACGCTGTTGAGTTTAGAATTTAGGATTTTGATTTTAGGGTTTATGTCATAGGGCTTTAGGTTTAGCAATTTAGATTTTAAATTAAAAAATTAAAAAAAAATAGTATATTATATTTTCGTGTAGCTCGCGAGCATTTCGATTCGGGTATCGAGTAGTTTAACTCGGCTTGTTAAGAACTCAAGCCGAGTTCGAGCTCGAATTGAGTCCAATCAAATCGAGTGTTAACCGAACTTTGACTGAGTCAAACTCGAGTAGCTTACAATCTTTCTCATCTCATTTACCGCAATAGTTCCAGGACACGTTTCCTCGTGCACTAGGAGTAAATGGAATCTTCACAGCAACAACCCATTGCCCCTTCCAATTATCTTCTCCACTTCTACACATGCATCTATACGATTGATTCCCATGGATTTAAGAACTTTTGCAGCAATGCCAGTAGCTTGGCCAATAACACCCAATAAAATTTACTCAGTACCAACAAAATTTAGGCCAAGCCGCCTGGCTTCCTCTTGTGCTAGCATAATCACTTTAATCTCTTTCTCCGTGAAGCGCTCAAACGTGGCTTTCGGTTGCATACATTGATGGCAATCCATTTGGGTGTAGAATGATTAATATGAGAATATTATCGCTATTTTCTCTAGTCCATAGGAAATATTGAGGTTAATGGAGAAGTAGTAGCATTGGAGCCTGGAGATGGAATGGTGGGCAATAAGTCATGCGTAAAGATTGAATCAGATTATGCGATGTTTAGGACCAAATTGTTGAGTGGATCGAAAGATCGATAATTACCAAGAGGGGGTGAATTGGAAATTTAAAGGATTGTGGTGGAAATTGAAAAATTAAAAATGATAAACAAGGGATTTAGAGTGGTTCAAGTTCCAAATGAACTCTACATCCACTACCTTAGTCTCACTAAGGATTTGCAACAATTTCACTAAATTGATCTTCCCCTTTTCTAGGACAAGGAGGCAACCCTTTACAATTTCGGTTGATTTTTCTACCCAAAAATCAACCCAACCCTCACACAAGAGAACAAAAAAATTTGTAGGCTAATAAGGTATCTCTCAATACAAATGATAGTCTCAATACAAGCACTCAACCCAATTTTACAAAGTATGAATGAAGAACACAAATTGAGATTTTTACACAAAGTGGGATTTTTGCTCAATTGCTTGAATTTGATGTTTGGATGTTTGCTTTAGGATCAATAGTTGTTGTTGATGCTTTTGGATGTCTCTTTTATACCTTCTCATTGATTTCTAGCCGTTTGGGTGGTTGGGAACATAAATGGAGCCGTTGGAACCCTCTCTTGCCACCATAAATGCAGTCTGCACCAACCCGTTTCGGAACACGGGGAACCTATTTCGGAACGGACTAAAATAGAAAGAGCCGTTGGGGTGCATTTAAGAGCCCGTTTCGAAACGCCTTAGGGCCGTTTCGGAACGATTTTGCCACTGTCAAGGGTCGTTTCGAAACGGTCTTAGCCCGTTCCGAAACGCCTTAACGGTTTCAAAAGGTTAGTTAAAAACTTATAACGGTCATATTTTCAAAATAATATAGAAACCTGTTTCGAAACGTTTTGGATCCGTTTCGAAACGAAAATGCTACTGTCAAGGGTCGTTTCGGAACGGGCTTGATCCGTTTCGAAACACCCTCTTAATATTTAAAAATTCAGCATATATTTGAACCGTTGTAGTCCTTTTTAAATCAAATATGAAGAACAGTTTCGAAACGAGTGAATCCGTTTCGAAACGAGTGAAAGTGTTTCGATACACGTTTCGGAACGATGGTCGACAGTGATGAAAACGTTTCGAAACGCCCGAGGGCCGTTTCGGAACGGGTGCTTAAAATTCACTGTTTTGGCTTGAAACACTTAGAAAAATATTTGAAGAACTTGTTTTTAACTTGGGCATAATATTAAAATTATATGGGGATATTTTGAGGACTTAAAATTCGTTTTGACTTTTTCAATTTAGTCCTTAGGTTTTTAGTTATATCAAAATTAAAATACTTGTTTCACACAAATTAATATGTATTTTTGGATTAAATTTATATCATTCTTAAATATTGATGATCAAATTGAATTATACCAAAATTAGGATCAAATTGATAGATTTTTTAAACATTAAGGGTTAAATTAGTTGAATTAAGATTGAATTAGTTGAATGAGTAAATAGTAATGACTAAATTGATAGCATGTATACATAATGAATATAAAATATATAACTATACAAAATTTTAAAAAATAATGATGTGCAACGGTGTATAGTGTTAGTAGTGTTCAACAACGTCGTCCGTTCTAAACTAATTCAATCCTATTTATAAGTGTCTAATCCAAACCTATTTTCAATCCTCCCATATAATTGCTATTTTTTTTAAAAAAATCTATATTTAACTTAATTTGTTATATAATTTTCCAGTGTATGATGAATAAATTCTGATATTTAGACAAATAAAATTAAAAATTGCTCCTATAATTTATAATTAAATAAAAAAGTAATACAAATAAAATCATTACAAATGAAACATTGCTCCTATAATTATTAATTAAATAAAAAACTAATGCAAGTAAAATCATTACAAATCCCTTCAAAAAAATAAAAATAAAATCATTACAAACACCTAATAACAAATTAAAAATCTAAAGTAAACTCACATATAATAATTAAGTACAAATATAAAACGTTTGAATTTCCAAATTTCTTTTCTTATAACATTAAATCGAGATTTTATTTTATAAAATAGAAAGGTATTATATTTTTGTATCAAAATTCGATCTCATACAAGATGTGACAAAATGAACATCCTTAATTACTACACTAATTAGTAAATCTCACATTGAAACAAGATTTTAATGTCATAAATTGAGTTTAGTGAATTAAATGACGACATATGGGAAGATGAACAAAGGTTTCCGGAGACATGGGTTGGAGAGGATTACTAAGTCACGTGACCCATGGGGACCACGAAAAAGCAAGAGGAGAGAAAATACGACACGTGATGGCGGCTGATTGCCCGTGTGCGGGTGACTTACCATCGGGTAACCTGAATACTGAATACTAACTGCTCAATAAGAAAAAACGTAAAAATCAAGAAATTCTTAATATGATAATTGATAATGATATTAAAATAGCACCGGAATATTCATAAATATTTTTTTAGAGTGAGCACACATAATATTTTAAATTTTTAAGATGGACACAACACATTAAGATTAAAAATAATTGAAGGGTTAATTCAAAAAAAATAAAATTAAATAAAATTAAATATATAAAAATTTAAAAAGTTGAAGGTAGGCATAGCCTTGCATCCGCTACTGTATAATAGACTTTTAAGGAATGCAAAAATATTGTCCAAAATAATTTCTTTTAAAATGAGCATGCAAAAAGAATCTTTACGCATTAAATTTAAACAAAATTTAAGAAAGAAATTTAGTTAGATTTTAAATTGATTACATAATTCGACACAAATAATAAAATAAAATATCAAACCTCTAAAATAAATATACTTGTGTAAACTAAAAGTTATACTAACAGTACATTAAATATTTTTACTTAAAAAACCACACTACTTCCACTTTTTCTCTAAAGTAGTTATTTTCTAAAAACCGCCTTGAATTTTTTTTCTTCATCAAAATTTTCTTCGGCGACGACTTTTATATCGTCGACTGGTTTTTAGTATTTACACTAGTTATATATAAATAAGATTCTTCTCTTTTAATGAAGAATCATTTGTTTCTTTTGTTTTATTTTTTTTACTTTACCAGAAGTCATTTTACATTTATTTTTCTGACTATTTTTCGTCTGCTTGTATGACAGTTTGTTTGTCTCTTTTTTTTGCAGGATTTGTCTATCTTTGTGACAATATTGCATGATATTACGGCAATTTAGCGTTCATATAACAAGTGTTATCGAGCGTTTCAATTCACAAGATAATCGACAGTTTGTTATTTTTCGAATTTTCTTGTGGTAGTTTGCCGATGTGCCAAGAACTTGCAACGAAAAAAATGCACGATACATGAAGCTTTCTGGTTAAAGTTTATCTTTGCTGAAATTTCATTTAGAAGACGGAACATGTTTTCTTAAGAAGAATTGTGTTTAATTTCTTCTTTCACGCTATTTGATTTTATGATGTTTTTATCTCCATAAATATTAAAGTGTGATACACTTATAATTTTTTTATCAATAAAATTCAGTTAAAATTTTTCGTTAAAAATATTTTTACTTTATAACTATAATTTTTATGTATGTTAAGTCATACAATTGACTATGGTAACTATTCAAAAAAGAAATTGAATATGGTAAGAATTATTTTGCGGTTGTTAAAAAATAATTAAATACAATTAATAATAAAATTTTAACACCGTTTTTTTAGATAATTCAAAATCGAATTTAAATATTAATACATAAAACAACAATCCAATATAAATTGAACCCACTAATCAAATGGGTAACTTCAGGGTTTAAAGCAGAGTGGGATTTTATTTTCAAAATTCGAGTTTTATTTAAAACAGTTTTCTCAAATAAGATTGTTTGATCATAGAAATAAACTCAATGTATTATATATATTTAATTAAATATTTTGTTGTCCTTTTTAGATTATTAAAGTTTTGTGCTGATTAGTTCAAATCAATCTGCGCTGTACACATAAGTTTGATGGTTGAGTTTTTTAGAACACAATATCCTAAGATCAGATACTAAACTGCATACCACTTGGACCGATCGGATGAATATATTTAATTAAATTTAAAGTAAAGCAGAATTAATAGACTTTGTAAACAAACAACAACTAGAAGTGAAGCACAAGCGAAGAAAGGCAAACCACTATCTCTCTCCCTCTGTTCTGTTCTGCTTTGCTTTCTGTTTCTCTCTGCCTTTTATGTTTTATTATCTGTCTCCATGACACCACTCCTCAACACAGCACTGCAAACACAAAAGCTCATTCAAATTTAAAGCAAAACCAAATCCAAGGAATCCAAAGCACAAATCTTCACTGTTTTTTCTTTTCAATCTTTGAAGAACAAAGATATGGGTATTCTGCATGACGACGTGGTGATTATAAGGCAGGCGGAGAAAGAAGGAGACCCCAGTGTTATCACTGTTAACTGCCCTGATAAAACTGGTTTAGGCTGCGATTTATGCCGCATCTTGCTCTTTTTCGGTCTTAACATTGTCAGGGGAGGTATTCCCTTTTTTTTTAATCCCAGATTGCATGTATTTGTATGTATAAACTTTAATTCTTGAATTGAAATTTTTATTTGAAACAAAAAATGGTTTCAGTTATATTTAGTTAAAGGGAACAAATGGTGAGCATTTGATGAGAAGTGTATGCAAAGTTTGATACTTTGACTTAACTTTGGTTTATGATTCTTATTCTTTTGTTTTTTAAAAAGGTTAATTAATTTAATTTGTGGGGTTTGTGTTGTGAAGATGTATCTACGGATGGGAAATGGTGTTATATAGTGTTTTGGGTGGTTTGTAAGCCAACAACAAGATGGGAATTGTTGAAGAAAAGACTTGTTGGGGCTTGCCCTTCTTGCTCTTCAGCTTCTGGGATTTCTTATTACCGTTCTGAGTTGCAGTCTCCAAGCCCCCCTGATGTCTTTCTCCTCAAGCTTTGTTGTTATGATAGAAAAGGCCTTTTGCATGGTGAATTTCTCTTCTTTCTTGTTCATCTTTTCACAACTAGAATGTGGTTTGAAATGTATTAGTGATGTTTTTGCTTGGCAGATGTGACAGAAGTTCTGTGTAGCCTTGAACTCAATATAAAGAAAGTGAAGGTATCAACAACTCCAGATGGCACAGTGATGGACCTTTTCTTTATTACGGATACCAGGTTTTGTTCATTTCATATGATCTCTTTAGAAACTAGCTGTATTCTGTATATGTATTTTGTTCATTAGCCCGGATCAGTTACTATTCTTTGAAATAACTACAAATGTATCTTGAATCAGAACAGCATGCACATCTAAGTTGAATTATGCAGACAAGAATATGTGTCCACCTTGAGTTTGATCAACCGTTTGTTAATATTGTGATTTTCTTTTTCCAGGGAACTATTGCATACAAAAAATAGGCAGGAGGAGATTTATAAAGCATTGGAGGATGTTATGCAGGATGCTATAATAATTAGCTTTAACCTTGAAAAGGTTGGACCCGAAATTACTGCATGTTCTCAAGCATCTCCATTTCTCCCACCTGCAATAACTGAAGATATTTTCAACATAGAGGCGTCTAATGATCTCCCAAGTGTATCACTTACTTCCAACAATGTCTGTGTCACGATGGACAACTCACTCAGTCCTGCTCACACGCTTGTTCAGATCATTTGTCAAGATCATAAAGCTCTTCTATACGACATAATGAGAACTCTGAAGGATTACAACATTCAGGTATATAGAATAATTACCATGTAACAAATCAATCTTTTACTGAACTTTTGAAAAAAAAATGAGGTGCTACAGTTGATCATGTACATTTCTCTCTTCTTTTTATCTATAAGGATTCATGTTAAGATCACTCTAGGTTGAATTTTCTACAGTATTGTTATGCTTGTTTGGGTTATTTACAGTTTGATGGGTTTTTACCTTTGGTCATTTTTATGTCGATGTACTTTAGTTATGTGTGTTGCTAGCTAAGTACCTTGTCAATATGAATTGATAAAACCACTCTTGCTACTCTTCTATTCTAGTTTCTAAGTGTTCAGTATTATGAGGTGTTTCTGTTGATTGTAGCTAGCATGAATCCTATCCAAATTGCAAAAGCTCCGTTTTATTTGTTTAATATTCAATTGGTAAGGGAAGCATTCTTAGCCGGAAACTAGTTCCACCATGTTAATGCCTCAGTTTCATAATGTGACTAGATTTCATATGGACGCTTCTATATAAAACAAGGAAAGAAGTGTGAGATTGACTTGTTTATAGTGCAAGCTGATGGGAAGAAGATAGTTGATCCTAGCAAGCAAAGCGCATTGTCCTCACGTCTGAAGATGGAACTGCTCCAACCACTCAGAGTGGCTGTAGTGAGCCGGGGTCCTGATACTGAGCTTCTAGTTGCAAACCCTGTCGAGTTATCGAGCAAGGGCCGGCCTCTTGTTTTTTATGACATTACTCTTGCTCTAAAGATGCTCAACACTTGCATATTCTCGGTACTTCCTCAGCTCTCTGCTGTATAAGCTTCTGTAGGAGTTTTATTTAGCTTTCTGTATTTTTTCCCATGTAAATAATTGCCTTTTTTATTGCTTAAAACTAGCTTTGCTTCATCGACATTTTGAACGTAACACTGCACTAGAGTTGATACCATGTGGCTGTAGTATGTTTACCACATCTTTTCTGCAATAATATGCACGTGTGCTTTTCTCGATTGCTCCTCTTGCTGTCCTTGTCTGTCCAAACATAAAATCCAATGCATTATTTTTGTTATATCTGGAGTCAATTAATGTTTCTCTGTTTTTCTTTTACAAGTTGCTCATGTAACCCTTTTGAGTTTGCATATTTTTCAGGCAGAGATTGGGAGACACATGATCGGAGGCCGAGAGTGGGAAGTTTACAGAGTTCTTCTAGCTGAAGGGGCAAGCTTATCCATTCCAAGACGAAAGGTCGAGGAAGAAGTTTGGAAGCGGTTGATGGGTTGGGAATAACTATGATCCCAACTTATCCCCTCCTGTATAGCCATTGCTAGTGCTTCTGTACAGTATACTTTGCTCCGCCGCGGTATGCAGTCAATGTAAATTATGGATCAGGTCAGTAAAAACTCCGCATCTTCCACTTCCGGCTTCTGAGGCTAACCTTGTGATATAGGAACCTGTTGGTAGCAAGTAGATAAAAACGAACAGTAAGCTCTTATGGCTATATATACTTGAAAGTTAAAAGTTGTACCATAGAGGTAGATATTATGCATATCTTGGTGTGTAAAGTATATTTGATTGTGTGGATCAGTTTGGCTAAATGAAAGCAATCCAATGAAAAGAACACCGAGTTCCGGTTTCCTCACATTGCAGTTATGCATTAATGGTGCCGAAATAGTCTTCGTGCTAATCTTTATATCAGACATTCATATCCGAGTCATCGATAGTAACTACTATTTTAACATTATGGAACCTGTCCAAACCTGGTCTTTATTGATATTCCATTTTTGTCTTGCAAATTGAATTGTTTCTATCAGTTTATTTGTCATCTTTCTTGAATACTAGGCACCAAAGTTGCTAAAACTACATATACTTCATACAGAAATAAACCTTGGTTGCTACTAATCCAACAAATCATGCATGTCTCTTTAAAATTGTACACGAATTTACAATGTCACATCGGAAATAGCTATGATTTGGTCCTTAAACTTGTCTGCTTCGATCACTTTCATATAGTAGAGAATGCCATGTTGCATGTGAAGAAATTTCCACCATATTTTTTATATAGAAGCAAGGGACAGAACCAACGGTGTCCTAAATTCCAACTTGTCTTTTCTGATGTTCAACTCTAGTTTGTTGTTATCCATTGAAAAAGATAAGAGAAAAGCATGTTTAACTGTAGTTGAAAGATGTAGTAATTGATATAATATCTAACTCCGGTTATTGAGTTTTGACAGAAGCAAAGCATATATATTAAACAACTTGAAAGCTGATGTTCAACTGTCGAACAAAACAGATCCAATTGTATATGCACCAATTGTGCTTCCAATTGTATATGCACCAAATCATAATGTCCAAGATTGTGGATTAATTCCCCAATCCATTAGCTAAAGAAGTTGTTTTCCTTGGGGGATGTGTTGGGGCCATATCGGCTCATGAACAGTATGTCTGTGGGTTACATTTATTGAATATGGGTCCATAAGGGATATTTTTATTACTGTTGAAACATTTTTGGCAAGCATCAGACTTGTTACTTGAAGTGCTCAAAGTTGGCTTCTTCCATGACATCAGTCATCAGTCGAAGGAGGGGGTCGTCTCTTTAGAGGGTTGGAAATGACGGAATTATTCACGCGAGTCTAAAAATAACAACCTGATTTAAAGTTAAAAATATAAATTTCAAAGCAACCTAAAATGTTATAAAAAGTAGTATAATATTTTAGGTTGTTTTTTTTTCAAGTTTTAAAACTTAGTTTTTTAAGGTTTATATTTTTTTCGAT
The DNA here is from genome assembly GCA_958450335.1 of Hibiscus tridactylites. NCBI lineage: Eukaryota > Viridiplantae > Streptophyta > Magnoliopsida > Malvales > Malvaceae > Hibiscus > Hibiscus tridactylites. Next base: position 27,554,263 of record OY288267.1, on the reverse strand, counting down.
AAATTTTGAAACTCGAGAAAAATCACGAAAAACCAACTTAATATGTCATAAAAAAAATATAATTTCTTGAATTTTTTTTTTGAAACTTATCATTTTTTAGCTTTAAATTAAATTACTGTACCATAGCCCTACCCGAATTATTCGGTTTCAGCTAGATCCAAACAGCCATTGTTATTTCAGGCTCATGTGGGTTAGGCTACCATTCGACTTGACAATCTTCCACCCTTGTTGTCTGACATCACAGCCTTGTAATAAGTTTTTATTACCTTGAAAGCTTCATTTTTAATAGTTTATACAAAATCCCTAAATCTTTTAACTACCCCGGTTCTCAATAGCCTTTTTTGAGATTAACTTAACAGGCGTGTGAATTGGATTTCATATACTATAAGGGTGCGTTTGGTTTACGAAATATAAGATTCTTAGAATATAACATTACATGATATACTACCGAGAATGTTACATTACATTGCCTGGTTTATTTGGTAGGAATGTAAGATGGAATTATCTGGAAGTAAAATTTACTAAATTGGACATGTGTTATATTTTCTTTTTAACACATTAAACTTTTAATATTAGATTAAAAACATAAGCGCAAAAAGTGAGAATTATTTTTGTTAATTATATAAATTTACAAAAATTATATATTTATCGTATTATTAATATAAATATTATATTAACTATTTTTAAAAAATATAATTTATATTTATATACCCTCGTTACCCTTTATTAAAATATTTTTTGAATTTTTAAATACTAAACTTTTAATATGTTTAAAATATTAGTTTTTATTACTTTCGACTAGGGGTGTTTAAATCCGGGTACCCGGACCTTCGAGTATTAAATTTGCTGGCCTGTGTCCCGACCCGTGAATATCGGGTACCAGTTAAACCTGAGTACCCGTAAAATCGGGTACCGGGTACCCGATTCTCATTTTTTATTTTAAAATTAAAAAAACCTTAAAAGTTCATAACACATGATCCAAACAAAAAAAAACTAATGATTTAAAGTTTATAACCATAAAAAAAAACATTAAAAATATTAATCTCGATCGTGATTTTTTTCGAATCTCATATTTTTTAAAGAAACTTACTAATGCATAATGCAATAGAGAAAACTTTGTTGTTTGTTTCATATCGAATCTTACATATTCACAAATTAATATATTTTTTTGACAAATTTAAAAGATGAAAGCATATGATACAAATATAGAATGAATTTAAGGATTTAAATATAGTTCTAAAGTAAAAATATTAAGTAATTTAATAAAATAAAAAATAAAAAAATTAGGAATCGGGTACCTGAAAAAAATCATATTTTTTGACTCGGGCCTGACCCGGGAAATGACGGACCGGGTACCCGACTCGGGTAAAAAAAATTCGGGTAAATATCCGGTTATTTATGTTCGGGTGGTCGAGTTGGGTAATATTGAACACCCCTACTTGCGAGAGTTTATCAAATAAATTAAAATAAATAATAAAATAAATATAAAAGTTGTATAATACAAAAACGAATTTATATCATAAGTGTAACATACTAAAATGTTTTATAAGAGGATAGTCATTTCCTATTCCATTGATTTCTATTTCTTAAATTCTATCTCATTGAAATCCCATTTTTTTACTCAGAATTATGCAACGTATGAGGATCTGGAATGGAAAGTGAGCCTTGTTTCAAGAGAACAGAACTCCCTTGCTGACAACCTCGCCAAAAAAGGTATATCGAGAGCCAATGATCTAGTGGAATTTATGATGGACTGATGTTATGTTCTAGCTTGTATATGATATAGATAGCTTGCTGCTTATTTGGAGTCGGTTTGGTGTTTATATTGCATACTCTCCTTGCTTTTGAGTTTGGTTTCTGAGTTCAGATAGTGTGCAGCTTCTTTCTTGTTCTTTTTCGATCGTGTTGTGCTTTGTATTCCAAGGACAAAGGTTCAGCCAAAGCCTTTTGAAGCACGTGTTTGCATCTGTTGCTCTCAAGGAATCAGCTAGTGATGAGTCCTTGGGGATCTTCTTGTTGTTTTGGTTAGTCAAGTGTACTGATGACTTGAAATCCGGGATGGATCTTGTACCAATTTTGGCTTGGTCTTTGTTAGTCGGGATATACGACATCGATATAGTGCATTCTTTTTCCTCCAATTAGGTTTTAGGGAGATTTTTTAAAGAAGTTTATGTTTGTGTCTTGTATAGTATGATTCGATTTTAATAAAACCATACTCTATTAGGCCTTAAAAAAAATCTCATTTTTTACATTTTTGAGAAGTTATGACAATTTCTTGAAATCATCTCTAAATCCATTTTTTTTATCAAAAGCAAAGTATGATGAGATTTTTTATTAATATTCTACATGCTATATATTCTTAAACATTTATTTTAATGATCTTTTATGAATTTAATAGCAAACTAATTATGAAATTGAGTTTTGGAAGAATAGTGATGAAATCTTGATTTGCAATTGTAACCTAATTGATTTTGGTTGAGTTATATTGTTTCTTTATGTGTTAGATATAATCTAATCATAATTTTATAAAATTAATCCTAATATTGATTAATTTAAGTTAGGTGCTCTTGAGGATTTGTGAAGAAATTGTGGTTATTTGGGTTTTTTAATGTTAGCTATTGTCTTGAAAAATTATTTGATGATATTTAGGATTGATTTGGATTAAAATTGAAGTTATAATGATTGATTTGAAGTAGAAAGTGTTGGACCTTCGATCTTAGTGAATTTTGGCTATTTAGAAAAGTTTTAAGTAGATGTTTGAGTTAGATTGAAGTTACTGGACGTTTTAGATTATATTTTAGTGTGAAATTATATTTTTGATGAGTTGTATACGTTTCGACACCAACGAACGAAATCTAGCTCACAATCGGCATCATCGACAACTTCGTAAAAGCTTTTGGCGTTGAAGCAAAAGCTAGTGGGTGAATGCAAACATATATGTTGCGATATAACAAGGTTTGAAGTGAGTTTTGGGGAGTTTAATAATAACCTAGCAAGCTATGTTAAGCTCGAAAGTAAGTTTTTCTAACTATCGCCTTAATTCTTTTGAATTATTTAATGAGTAACAACTTTATTTGATTTGTTTTGAAGATTTGAATATGAGAAACTTACTATTTTTATGCAACGTATATGTTATTGCTATGTTTTTACAAGCATGTGAGTGCCTAAGGGTACTAATATTTGTTTCTGTTATGATATGTTTTGATTGCATTGAGCAATATCATTTGAATAAGTTTGTTTATATTTTGCATATAAGAAGAATAATATGTAATTGTGGTTTAAATAAATATATTTGTTTGTGACAATTAAAGTTTGAGATCGGATATAGTTGGCATGTCGTAGGATAAGAGTACTCTATATGTTTTAGAAAGTTTGTGATGGACTTATAGTCTAACCGATCGATCATCCTTATTTATATACATCTCGCAAGGTCGGGTGACTATAGTCATTGATTCGCAAGGCCGGGTGACTATATTTGTTGAATGTGAATCGTAAGGTCAGGTGACTAATAACTATGAGATGTATAGTTTGTTTTGATGGGATTAGGACCTAAGCCTGCATTTTAATAAAATTCGATCTGTGTATCGGTTGATTTTAAATATAAACGAAGTCACAAGTAATAACTTAAATATGTCAAGTTTGTAATAAAATTTGATATGAGATTGAATGGTTTGAAATGAGGCTTTTGTAAGCCTTTTAATTCTAATTTTTGATAAGCTTTCAAAGCATGTTTTCACTATATTTTGGTTTAAATGTATTAATGAATATTTTGTAATGAATATTTTGTAGTGATGCACTCGCTAAGTTATATAATCTTACGCTCGTTTTATTTTATTAATGCAGAGAAATAGATCGTTCTAAGATGTAGATCGTGAAAAAAAATATTATCAAGACAAACAAAAAAATTTGAGTATGTGCGTTCGATGTTTAGCAAACATGTAATATGACAATGTGGGCCATTTTTTGGGGAATTTATATTTTCTGTTTTTTACTCTTTGATGATGTTTTCGGATGATTGATAGTGATATTGTATGGTGAATTTATATGCTTTGTTGATTTTCATGGAAGCATGAACATGTATTTTGGTTAATGGTTCAAAATTTCGAATGATAGCTAGAAATCAAGGATTGGCCATTTAGACATTTTGGTATGATATAACATGTATTTTAGGACTATGCCTATAATTTTTTTGTTTATGCATTTTAATTGCAGAAAATTGTGTGGAAAGTGCATGATCATACGCTAATTATATTCATTTATCTATAAGAGCATTTTAAGGATGTTTGTGATCGATTTAAGGGGGTTTTGGATCAAATTATAGATGTGAATATGTAATTTTATTCGGTGTGTACCGGTAAACTCTGTTCGTGTGCCGGTACAGCTCTCTAGAGTACTGGTATGAAACTCACCGTATCAGTACATATTTTGGTTATTACAATTTGAAAAAATGTCCGAGTATTGATATTGAGCCTTGTATACCATTACATATGCCTTTGAGTATTGCTACAATACCCCATTTACGGATATCGAAAGTAGGTAAATTAGTCGGGAGTTGTTCAAAAATTTTGTTTTCTTACATTTTGGTCCGATTAAGTTGATTTTTGACATGCAAGCATAAATATGATTGAATTGCATATTGGTGTTATTGATTTTCATTTTTCACCGTCAATTTTCTATTTTTACAATTTAGTCTTTAATATCCTTATTTGACAAAATCGAGCATGTTTAAGGAATCTGATTGAACTAAATTTTTTTACGCTGCCTACTTAAATAATTTAGGACCTAATTATGCATCTAGATTTGCTGTTCGTAACATAAATGAAAAGATTTAAAATTATCTGTATTTTTAATCTGTTTGAATTTGGATCACTTCGGTGATCAATGTGACATCCATCACTCGAGTCTAATCCTTTCTTGTCTAATAATATGTATTAAACCTTTGATCACCGTCCTTCATTGTTGCAGAATTTAAAATATTTATGTTTAAGAAAGGTAGCTTCTTCACTGAGGATTTTCTTGAAAGAATCTTTTACAGACCAGTCCTTTAAACTACTTTATATTGGAGTTAAAAACATTAAAATTTTTGTTTTAGTCGTTAATAATCTTTTCTACCATATAGTCGTTATTTTACTATTTTAAAATTATTTTATTGAATTGATTTAATGAATTTAATTTTACTTTCAATCTTAGTCATTCAGCTATACCCATTCTAATTGAAAGAAATACAATTTATTCCATAAAATATTAAATCTTCACTGAAGGGCAATATTTCATGTGATATCTCTCGGTTATCGAATTTGAAAGAGGTTGATTTGGGTTTGAATTATTTAGATTGTAAAATCACAGAGGAAATCTCATTTGAAAGAGCCTATGATTCTAATCCTATCATTATCAACCAAGGAGGAAATTCGTAGATGTGATTAGTTCATCTATGATTTGCTTGGAACTAAGCTTTTTCATAATTAGTCTTAAAGTTCTGTAATTACTTTTGGATGCTTTATAATAAGCTTATACTAGTTGGCGACTGCATTAAGTCCTTTGAACTTAATTGCTGGAATGTCATAAGCTTCAATTATTTTCTATAATTAAACTTTTTGACATTATATTGGTTCAATCTATAACTTTTATTGTCTGATCAACATAAAATTGAGAGATATTACTTTTCTCATCATTCTTAACCTTCTCATTGTTTAGATTTTGAAAAAAAATACTTTATTACCAGTGAATCAAAGGGAGTTAAAAAAATTTGGGTGTAGGAGAAAAGTTTATATGGTTTTGTATAAATTTACCAGAAAAAATTAAACAATGTCAAACGATTAAGGTTGAATGACCTAAATGAGTGAAACTCAAAAAGTTTAGTGATAAAATTGAAAAATTTGTAGTTGGATGAGTAAAGCAGAATCAAGTTAAAAGTTGAATGAGTAAACCTGTTGTTTACCCAAAACTAAAAGCAAAACAGAGGTTCGAGATTTTCACACAACTTGTCTGTTGTATTCCAATTTCGAACCATTTAGTTTGGTTTTGATCGGGAAACAACGAGGCATGCCGAAGAAAGGCGGAGGTTCCTTGCAAAAGGATGCTCCATGGAGGGTCTCAGCTGCAAAATCCACCACTCCCCTGTCCTGCGTTTTTCTCAAACCCCTCGTTCTTTAGGAAGGATATAACAACTTTCAGTTCTAATGTTTGTTGGAGTAATCATTAATGTCACTTGATGTAATACTGTGGCGTATCATGCATTTTCGTAAAAGGCATTGTGTTTTGGGTTATAGAAATGGCTTCCTTTTCTTATGTTTTGGGTGTAAAGCTCAACTAGTATTCACATATTATAACTCTTTTCTCTTTTTCCACATTGACAGGTCTGGCCGATTGAAGTTGACATGAAATTTCTGGAACCAGTTGGTAAAGAACTAAAGTTGCTTGGAAAGGTAAATTCGATAGTTTTAGATGCTTTCCTCTCACAACCATACACAAAGGTCCACTTATTGCCTCAAGGACCTTTTAACATTATTAACTTTAGTTTCAGTGTAAATTTGTCATATTCATTTGAAATTAATCAACATGATTAAGAGAAGCTTTGAAGCGTTGAGATAAAGCAGTTTGTGATGAAGCAAAAACCTATTTTTTGTGAAAATACCTTTTCTAGCCAAATACATACATGTTCTTTTAGTTCTGGTCTTTAGCATTGAGATCGGTTAGGTGGAAATGTGATTTCTCTAGTTTGTCATGCCGTGGCATTTCAAGGCAGTTCAATCGCTTATATTGATTTTTTGCTAGAAAACAAAGTAAAAGTTTTCTCCAAAGAACAATTATCCCAAAAAAATCTCCGAAGAACAAAGGAGGTGCATGTGATGAATATGACTGAAAGAAAATAATTTTAAGTTCTGCTTGAAACAAAGTGAACTCTTCTATTAAGTCTCATATACCAATGAGTGCAAACTCCAAAGCCATTGTCTGAAAGAGCGGGCCTGTGGCCCTTTTTTGTCTGAAGATACCGACATGACTCTATTGTATGCATGCCTTAAATAGTTTTTGCTAGTCTGTCAGATGCTAAGGTACTAAGAAGTTTACATGTGTACTCTTTTGGTTCTGAATTCTCCTTGTACTGGAAATAAGAAAAAACAGAGACTTTAGGAATTGTTTGGAGAAGTAATTTATTTGAGCTCTGGTTTTTGTTATTGTTACAAAAATTCCTGCCGGTGAAAAGTATGTGAATCTGATAACAATTCATGATTTGTAATGCAGTTCATGGATGATGCTGTCAACCTCATGAATAAGCCATTCATAGATCGCTAACAGTTAAAACTTTTCAAACTACTGAAAGAAGAGAAAGAAGCAAATAGAGCTTTCAGAGTATTCTGCATTGGCATCATGGGGACCGGCAGAGTGACTGTAAATAGGAAGCTTATACTATTCTTTTTATCACACCCCCTCCCCATTGTAGGTCATGAAAGATACATAGTTTTTCTAGACATTTTTATATATTTGTTATGTTAGGCAACAGATACTGCGACATATGTCTGAGTTTCCTCCATCAATTTGAATAAATGCGGTCCTATGGATCTTTAACTTAGTTTTTACCAGTGTCTATTGATGTGTAATCTATATTGTGCTTGCAGTTTTATGCTTAGTAAATTAGAAACCCCCTTCGGATAAGTTTCATTGCAGGTTGGCCACCGTCCTATGACGGCTAAAATGCCGGCACCAATGTTCAATCTAAATTATGGTGTGTATTACTATTTGGAAGTATTGAACTATTTCTTGTTCAAGCAATATTCTTGCTTCATCTAGTCATCTCCAATAAATGCCTTATCAATAAGATTAGGCAGCTCAGCAAGATGGGGCATTAACCTTTTGGAAGAACCTCGTTTTCCAGGATTAGGAGAGCACCATATCTTTATTTTATTTGTATAACCAAGTAAAACTTGGTTGCATCTGATGAAAAATATTGAGATTCGAATCATGGACTCGTCAAATGTCATCGTTTAAAGGTGGCTGCAGAACCAAGTGATATAAATTTCGGGTAGACATACCTAGAGAGATATAGTTGAAGATTTAGATTTTATATTCTATTTAGCTATTACCTATTACCTAATAATATCCGAATCCTTTATCTTTTCTCTTTACTGATCGTATTACGTTTACTGGTATAAAATATTGCACTCCTCAACTTCAGTAGCTATCTGCTAAGATCAAAGCTAAATTTAGTAGCTTTTTGTTGAAGCATTGAACAACATCTGCATAAACAGACAGAAATGACGATGCTCTTCATTCATTTAAAGTAAGCAAAGAACAATTAATGAAAAATATCCTATTGGACTGACCTAATTGAAAACCTTATTAGAATGAAATCATGTAAGCCAATTGTGGAGTTCCCACAAACTTAGTGTTCTCCAGCTATGGTGCCATGTAAGATTTTCTGGTCACCCTTTCTTTTGGTCTTTTAACCATACTTTTTGCCACCTCAGTTCCTCGTATAAGAACACTCCCCTAGTCATCTGTCATCTGCAACACAACAATGTCTAACGAAACAAACGCGGCAGCCACGCAAGGAGAAAGTATGCGTAAAGGGCCTTGGCACGAGGATGAAGATGAGAGATTAGTAACCTTTGTGAAGCTTTTGGGAAGCCGGAGATGGGACTACGTAGCTAGAGTTTCCGGTATTTAATCCGCGATAAAGAACACTCATGATGATCCATTATTTTCCCTTTTTTCTTATGGATAAAACTGTTTGATTTCAGGCCTAAATAGAAGTGGCAAGAGTTGCAGGTTGAGGTGGGTGAACTATCTGCGTCCTAATCTAAAGCACGGCCGTATCAGTGCTGAAGAAGAGATGATCATCTTAAAACTTCATGAGAAATGGGGCAACAAGTGAGATTCTTTCATCTTCTTAGATTGTTTTTTTTAGCAGTTTATGCTATCGGGTTTCCTTCATTAAACATACTTCCCGCAGATGGTCGATGATCGCACGAAGGTTGCCAGGACGAACCGATAATGAGATAAAGAACTATTGGAGAACTCATCTGAGTAAGAAAGCAGTAACTCAAGACCAAGGTGCAGTTCAATGTCCCTTTTGCTGATTGATATACATCACTGGTATTACCTCTGCAATTACTTTTAACAGCTCCGTTTTTTCAACAGAAAGCTTTCGATTCGGAGAAGATGATCATGGCAAGCAAATTTTCGTGTTTCAAGGAGATGATAGCAATTCCTATTTCAAAACTTACAATGGTGAAAGCTACAATCCTTGTGTGGAAACTTCAGATACTAAAAACATTGCTTATGCTGCTGCAGTGTCGGATTTCGATCTTACAGTTACAAGTACTTCTCCATATGAAACCAGATTATCGGATTGGATATTGGAGTTCCAAAGTGAAATTAAATCCGAGGAAGAGTATAATACCACACATTCATGCTGCTGTTATCCAGCATGTTTTACCGAGGAGAATGATTTATGGGGATGTTCAGACTCCCTTTGGAACATGGAATAACATGTCACTCTTCAAATGTGAATATGGATTATGGAAAGGCTTTAACAATGTGAAGCAGAAAGTGGCATTTTGCTTCCCATTAATGCATTACCTGTAAATGTGCTTGTTTATATAGTATATTGATGCTGTTTTAAGGTATATACTGATGGTATTTCTTAAAAAATGCAAGCCACAAGTCTGCTATTACTCAACTATCAAAGAACAGTGATTGTCTTTGTCCAAATAATACCTGGATTTTTCAACCTAGACCGAGATGGGAAACATTAAAGTCATGACATAAGAAAGAAATACCCCATTTTTTTTTTCTTTTTTGGTGTGAACCACAAATGTCTCTTACTTATCCGTTAAATGGTTTAAATAAGGGTTAATTTTGTAGGACTACAAGAACAATAAAACATTTTTCCTTATATATTTAATGTTGTAGCATTTTCAATGTCTGAAACTTTAACATTTGAGTGATCTTAATTAAGTCGAAACAATATGATAGTATGAGGTGAGCATACAGGTTTCATTGGCCCCAAAGTTGGTCAAGTGTAATAAATAAATAAACAGAGATAATCTTATCCATTTCAGCAACTTGTTTAGCCTGTTGGCTACATGAACTGAATCATGGCCTTGAATTAGTAGACGACAAAGGAAAATCAAATCAAACACTAAAATATCATCTAAATAATCGTGCTTCGGTACTAAAAAATTAAATTTGAAGTCTTATCTTAAATTCTAAATCATAAACCTTAAGCCTACAAAATATACGGGCCCTAAATTTTCTTAACTCTAATCATAAAGTATAAACATAAATTTAGTGTGGGGGCATAAATAGGGGCACTGGAAAGGGGAAATGATTTATATTCTACAATATTAAACGAACAGAAATCTTTGGTCCCTTTTTTATGTTCCTATTCATGACCCAACACTAAATCTAAATCCTAAGCCCTAATCCTAATTTATAAACCCTAAATCCTAAAAAAATAAACTCTACACCTTAAACTTTATACTCTAATCATAAACTTTAACTTTAAACTCTAATTATAAACCCTACATTTAAATTTTAAAATAGTATAAATAGGAGTACCGAAAAAGGACAGGGAATTTTAATTCATATTAAACTTTCGTGCTCATTGGATATAAAGTTAAAAAGTGGAGATTTAGTGGCAAATGAGTGGCCTAGAACTGAATAAAAATAGCAGAATGCATGCATCATATTGTAGCCCTAAATGTAGCAAATAAATAATTAAAAAAAGTAGCTTTGGATTTGGTGGCTTGAGGTAGAAGATGATCATCAAAGCTAGTTACTTTTTAGTGCCAAATTGTTCTGGGTCTCATTCTATCTGTTGAGAATCTTGTATGCATACATTCTCAAGGCAAATGATGAGGCCACTCTTAGTTGATAAGTATAGACGGGAATAAATAACTAAAGCTTATTCTTTGTTCTTGATTCTAACAAAATAGATAACTATGTCCAATGTATTGTTTTCATACACTTAAATCAATTACATTTAATTGGAACACTGGTTTTTGCTTTGTTTTTTTTTTAATATTGGCATCCAATATTCACATAGATGGAGCTAGATCAAACAGCGAGAAACAAAAGTTTATTAAGCATTTTAATTTAAAAATCAAGAGAGACAATAGTTTTATTTATTTAATTAATATTTAAATTAAAAATAATTTGAAATGCTATTATATCAAAAATATTTAAGAGAGACAACAACCTTTCTTCCCATCAACTAAATGGCTTCGTCCCTGGCATTTATATATGATACAAATCTGAAAGTAAATATAAATATATGATTTTCAGAGCTAAATATTAAAAGAAACATTAAAATTTTTAATTTATATGTGTTGAATGTATATTCATATTTGCTACTCAGGTTCAAATTTGAATAATAATAATAATATATTGCAACTTCAGAAAAACAAGTGATTATTCCAAATTGGTGGAGCCAATTCTGGCTTAGCATGTGTGGATATTCTCAAAATAAAATACCTTATCATGTGTGGAATATTATACAAGAGTTTCATGTATTGTTTGTGAATATTATATGTGAAAAGTGCTGGAATAGCTTTAAAACGGTGTGTTTCAAGTGGGGGAGTAGGGCAGACAGCAGATACATATGTCAAGTTAATTTCTGAATTTTGATAATCAAATCATTAACTTTTATAATTAAGGCGAGTTAAACTCAACATAACTTGAAAAAAGTTAAATTTTTTGACTCGATTCGAAATATTTTAAATAATTTTGAGTTATAAAATAAAACTTCAAATAACTCGCAATGTTAGTAATTACAGTTCTGTCAACGTGCCTTCATTATTATATGCATTTTTATGTTAATATTGATTATTTTTATCCTTTATTGTCAACAAATATTATTGTTTGTATCTATCTTTTGTTCGAATCTTTTAATTAGATTTTTAACCAGGTTAGAACCTAAAGGAGCCCAAAATTATAGCCAAGTCCTAGGACTAAGAAAGTTTGCCTGGACACCAAATCAAGTGAAATGTCCAATATTTATTCAGGATTTTTGAATAAAATTGATTCAGATTTTGGTAAAGGAAAGCCCATTTTCTGATTGTGTCAGCCCATGAAATGTGAAAAGGGCTTAATCCACATGATTACATAGCTTTGATATAAAAGTAAGAAAAATTGAAAATAAAATGCCACATGGTAAATAGTACATAATTTTTAAAGAAATTAGAAGGGTAAATTACACAAAGGGTCAATCATGTTTGAGTAAGTTTATGTTTTAACCATTGATGTTTGAAAGTTACAATGACATATTCGATTTATCACATTGTCAGTCATTTGTTAACTCCCCTAAAGAAGTAAAATGATGATGTAACACATTTAAAAAGGTTTAATCTCTAATTTCACCCATGAACTATAACTAAGAATAGGGGTGTTCAATGTTCATTACCAAGTACTCGGGTTTTTGGGTACCCGAGGTACCGAGTACTTGGTTTCTTCGGGTAATGCCTTTGTCGTTTTGTATCTCGGCCCGTAATTATCATGTGCTCGGTTCATTTTTTTAATTTTGTAAGGCTTAAGGGTTCAATAAAGCCCCTAAACTTTTTAAAAAAATCAATTTAGCCTCTATTTTTTTTTCACCCAATTAAGCTCTCAAACTCAAACAACAAAATCAATTTGACCTTTTGACTAACGTTGACCATTAACTTTGACAATTCTTATTTTATTTTTTGACAAGTGTTGAATAGGATAATGCCACTTGGTATTTCTAGAAAATTTTAAATTATAGTTTATATATATATATATATATATATATATATATATCAGAAAAAATTCTAAAAAAATTAAAAATTCTGAAATATTTTAAATATATAGAAATATTTTTAATTTCGAAATTTAATTAAAAATAATAAATAATAATTTTTCAAAAGATTAAAATATTTTAAAATTTGAAATATTGAAAAAATAAAAAATAATTTTAGAATTTTCCATAATTTCGAAATTAATAATCTTTAAAATCCAGAATTTTAAAATATTTTAACAATTATTATTTATTATTTTTATATAAATTTTAAAATTAAAAAAATAATTCAAAATTTATTTAGAAAATGATAAATAATAATTATTCAAAAGATTAAAATATTTTTAAAAATGTTAAAATATTTAAAAAATAAAAAATAATTTTATAATTTTCCAGAATTTCAAAATTAATAGTTTTAAAAAAGTTCCAGAATTTTAAAATATTTTAACAATTATTATTTATTTTTCTTAAATAAATTTCGAAATTAAAAATATTTTTATTTTTTAAATAATTTTAGATTTTTCTAGATTTTTTTAAAAAATTTATAATTTTTTTAAATTTTTTTCCTGATTTCTATATTTTTTAAAAAATTAAAATTTAAAAATTCTTAAAAATGCCAAGTGGCATCATCTTGTTGCGATATATGTAAAAAAAACTGTCAAAGATAACGGTCAACGTTGGTCAAAAAGCTAAATTAATTTTTTCTTGAGTTTGAGAAATTAACTGAGTGCAAAAAAAGTTCATGAGCTTAATTGATTTCTTTTGCAAAAGCTTAGAGCATATTAAACCCTTAAGTTTTTTTTAAAATCTAATTTTTTATTAAAAAATTCACAATATGAAACACATACATTTTGAAAATTCATAATACACAATCTAAACACAAAAAATAGTGATTTGAAATTAGTTTTAAGTAAGAAATATTTTGATATATATATATATATATATATATATATATATATATACACATTAAATTTATCATCCAAAAAGCATTAAAATATTAATCTTGAAGGGATGTGGTTCGATTGATTCAACAGAAGAACAATGATAATGCTAACCATACAATTTCGAAGCTTGAATAGATGTAGTAGAGTGCTCTCGATTCGATGTTCTCCAGGTGCATTGCTCGCATTATTACATGAAGATGTGCTTTAGGCCAGTTTAATGAGCTATGGTTGCTAATTTATTTCTTTGTTCACAATATATATATATATAAACATCAATATTGATTTTTCTCTTTGAATCTCATATTAATAAATTAATATAAATGTTTTAAAATTTTAAAACTTAAAAATTACATAATAAAAATATAAAAATAATTTAAGAATTTAAATTTAGTTGTAGGGTAAAAATATTAAGGAACCTAAAATAAAATTTTAATTTAAAATTATATATATTAAAAGTATCGGGTCGAGTTGGGTACCCGATTACCAAAAAATTTAGCTCAGACTCAACTACTCGAAAAAATCATGGGTTGGGTAAATTTTTTTTAAGAGAAATACCCGACTTTTTAATGTTCGGGTCTGCGGGTTACTCTGGTCGGGTATTTTTAAACACCCCTATACCTAAGATATCAATTTTATAGTTTAGTTTTTTTAAGCTTAATTACATATTTGGCCCCTAAGAAACTTCAAGTAATATATATATAAAATATATACTTTAGAAGTAAAAGCACTAAACAGGTATTTTTAACACTAGCTCAAGGGTCAAACTTGATACTAAACATTTTTTTGTCAAAAGTACTAAATGGGACTTAACGTAACTTTTTAAACGTTAATGACTAAAATTAAACTTATTCAAGCATAAGTGACAATTTGTGTAGTTTACCTAAACTATAATTACTCTGCAGTCACTAGAGTTTTAATAAATTTTAAAAATATATTTTATTTATTTTTAAAATTATACTGATATTGTTATAATTATATTTTATTAATTACGAAAAATAAATTTATAATAATTGCTTAGAATCAAATTAATTTAAACCATATCTTTAATAGTCTTAAGTTGATTATAAGGTAATATATATTTATATTTTTTCTTAATCATTTGATAAGGTACACACACCTTACAAACAAAACTGCTCGAACTTGAGTCTCCTAAAATTAATATTATCCTTTTTTCTACTAGAACCACTCGTTAGATTCAGATTAACTTAAATCAATTTGTGTGTTAACTTTTAGATAAATTTTATTAGTATACTTTTGAACATTCAAATTAACCCTATATATATATATATATATATATATATATATAAGACTTCTGGACAGTTTTTAATAGGTAAAGTACACCATTAGTTCCTAAACTATTATTATTAGATTATTTTAGTAAGTAAACTTCCAAATGTTATAAAATCATTATTAAGCATATTGAAATGTTACAAAATAATTGTACTGTTAAAAGGGATGGCATGGCCCATTAATTTAATAATTAATATCGTATTGGCCCCTTAACTTTTACTAACATTTTATTTTTGATATTTTCTAAGCAGTAAATTTTAAAAAAAATCTAAGAAAATTTTAAAAATATATGAAAATCCATAATTTACTTTTAAAACTATAAATAATATGTAAAATTTCTTTAAAAATCACACAATTGTAAAATATATAAAATTCTCACAAAAATATAAATGACAAGAACATAAAAAAATCACGATCCAATCAAATAATACAATAATATATTTTGTATATGTTAAATATTTTCAAGTAAAGATTATCAAACATTCTAAAGTTAGATTATTGCTTCAAACTCTTTATCCAAGTTTGGTTTAAACATTTTTCTTGAACTATAATGTAATGAATGAGTCTCAAATTATGTATAAAGTAATTATTTTTTAAAATGGTATAAAGGTGATCATAATGTATTATTTGATAATGTGCATACACCTTGTAGACAAAGCGATTTGAACCCGTATTTCTTAGGATGATCTATCATCCGCTTTTCCACTAAAACACTTGTTAGATTCATGTATAAAGTAATTATTTCCAAGTAAAGTGTAGGAACAATAAAATTAGCTACTTCTTTTTGACCAATTATCCAACAAAAAAGGAACAATAATGCTGATATTTAGAACAAAACAATATAATCTTGTCCATTCATCCCCCTTCCTTAATGTTCATACATTGAAACATCCGACAAACTTGTTAGAAAAATTCACTCCTTTTCTCCCAAAACCTTCCAATCATAATAAACACCACCCTTTATAATCTTCCCTGCATACTGCATATCATCATTTCCACAAAATTATTTAAAACATTGTCCCATTTTTTTTTTACTTCAAAAGATGAACACACCCAACTTGGTTTCAGTTTTTCTCATCTTTTCAATTATGTCCCTATCTTGGGTTTCTGCTCAAGAAGTTGGTAATGTCAAAAAACAATATTGGTTTTTTTGTTCCCTTTACAAGAAGATTAATTAACAGAGAATATGAAAAATGATATGTTGCAGAGGAAGAGAGGGACTTTGATTACTTAGAGAACAGTGGGAAAGGACCAGAGCATTGGGGAGATCTGAACAAGGAATGGTCTGCCTGCAAAAATGGAGATTTGCAGTCCCCAATAGACATGTCCAGCCACAGAGCGACAATAATCCACAATTCTGGATACCTAAAGACCAGCTACAAGCCCTGTGCTGCCCTCCTCAAGAACCGAGGCCACGATATTTTGGTAAGAAATTATTGCAGATATTAACAGAAAAACTTTGATACATAAGCTCGTATAAAATGTAATTGTTATAATAGATTAAATGGCCGGACTGTGATGCGGGTTCGATCACGATCAATGGTACCGATTACCCTCTCAAACAAGCACACTGGCACTCCCCTTCCGAGCACACCATTGATGGCAGAAGGTCACTCTTCTTTATTAATATAAAGCCTGTGACCTGTGTGGTTGAATTCAACTTCAACTAACTTGCATGTCTGGGGACAACAATTAGGTATGCCATGGAACTACACGTGGTGCACCAGAGCAAAGACCCCAACTTGAAGAACAATGTAGCTGTTATTGGAGTACTTTACAGGTTTGCTGAACCTGATGCTTTCCTCTCCAAGGTAGTAAGTTCGTGTTCGAAACCAACATTTGAAACCCTTTTTCTCGTACGCAAACATCCAATTATTCTGTCGGGAATGTTCTCTGACATATCATGATATGCTTTCATGAAAATTTCAGCTGATGAGCAACATTGAATCCATGGCTGATGAACTGGAAAAAAGGGAAGTGGGAGTAATCGATCCAAACGACATCATAAATCTGGATGGCGATGAGTATTACAGATACATGGGCTCATTGACAGTTCCTCCTTGCAGTGAAGGTGTCATTTGGATAATGAACAAGGAGGTAAACCAAAATATTTACTAAAAATCTAATCATTTCTTCTCTGGAAAATGAGATTCTGAAGCATATTTGTCTTTTATATATATGCAGATAGCAAATGTTTCAAGAGACCAAGTTCGGGCACTCCGAAAAGCTGTCCATGACGTAAGTTAATACCTTTGACTTATGAAAATCGATTTAGCTAAACCATGAACATTCTTGAAATGGGCAAATTCATGAGGTAAATCTAACATTTGTTTGATCAGTATGCAGAAACAAATGCAAGACCTCTGCAGCCAATCAATCACCGACCAATCGAACTTTACAGTCCAAACTGATTAAATCTACATATATTGAGAACCCAGATTTTGATATTTGTTTATTTATGCATTCTTGACGTATTTATACACCATTATGAGATTTTTTATTACTAGTTTACCTACATTGTTGCATATTCAGTTGCCTATATAAATAAGTGGTATTCAAAAGATCGAAAAACCAAATCACAACATCTGCATTCACATGGAAGTTGGATCATACTCGGAATTTCATTACCTGTTGTAGCCGGAACCCTAGATATGACATTCAAAACTGATATCTTAAAAAAAAAATCAGAATTTATTTAGCACTAGCAGCGATACGAGTACATAACATCTGTGTTCATACAAGTTTCACTTGTTCTAATAATACAATCCGCATCCATGTCACAGCGGATTAGCATACAGAGACAGAGTAAACAAACAAAGAAAGAAAGTTATTATTCCAGCTACCCTCTACTGCCCTAGTGAAATTTCCCCATTCCATAACAGTTAACAAAGGAACTAAAAGAGGAAACAGAAAAGGCACGAAATAAACACCGATGAACCCATCATCCAACTATTTTTGTAATCTCTGATGAGCCCGAAGCAGGACCTTCACGTGTCAGCCTGGTGTTGTACGATCTACATTTCGGGCACTTGTGAGCCATGATATGGAAATTAACCTCAGAATGTTCCCCACAGTCATTACAGAGAATCCAAACCTGGTAAATTAAAATATTGTTTAATCGATAAATAGATCATAGAAACTAAGCAAGGATACCTGCTAAAATCTGCAAATTTAGGAATTCACTGACCATCTTATTCTGATAAATCTGAGGCATCACTGTTGAAGCAATCTGAAATTCATTTCCAAGAACAATTTGGCAAATTGATTAAACCAGAACCATTACATGCACAATCAAATACAAATACAAGTTGATCTATTCCAGGCATACCTCTAGGTCAAGTCTTTCCCACGCTCGGGACATATCACAAAACGATTTTGAGCAAACGGGACATGAATACCTGCAATAACACCATCAAAAACCAGCTGACCAAGAATGACATATGAAATGAAAAAGAAAATGCTTTTGGCGAACATAATCAGCATGACCATAAGGTTGCACGTGTGCTCAAAAGGACTTACCGGAAATTTCGTTGCATCTCTTTTACACATTCCAAATGTATAGTGTGGCCACATGGTAAGACAGTTATGTCTTTTGTCGTATCAAAGAGAAACTAAAATGACAAAACGAAAAGCGACAAATTAGCAGCCCGAAAAAGCATACGACACTTGCAAAGTTCTAGAAAAAACTTGGACATTTTAAACTTACCTCGAAGCAAACAGCACAATTATGATGCATAGCTTTTTCAACACAATTGTGGGAGTTCTTCAACATCATAGAATAACAACATCCTTCGACAGAAACAATCTCAACATCAATGAATGAAGACCGAGAAAACAAAAATGATCTCTCAAGTGAAAAAAAGCAAGATAAGTCGGTAATCTTACCGCATTTATCACAATGGAAAAAATTCTCCGCACCTCCAATTCTACAACATCAAACAAAGTTAATGCATCGATATCATATGCATGTAGACACAAAAAGGAGTAGATTTAGCAAAAAATCGAACCTGCAGATACCGCATTCATCACAATGGTACTGATTTTTCGAGACCTTGCAATTCAAGAAACGGAAATATTTTCCATTATAAGGAATCTTATTTATTGAATTGAATTATATTGAATAATAAACTGAAGCAAACCACTAACATCATCATCGAAAAAGTTGCATTTCGAACAGAAGTATTTTCCCATGGAAACCCCACAGTTTATGCAATGCTGTTGAACCTAATTTAAATCAAGAAAGAACAAAGCAAGTTAGTGAATTTACTGCTGTTCTCATTCTACTCAATCTTTATATCACCATTAAAATACTTCCTGAGACTTACATCTTGTTCTATGTCACACAAGGAACAAATAACCTGAAAAATATATATTGAATATGAAAATATCAGCAAAGAATCACAGAAAAAAAGAGGGGGGGAGTGTCCAAAATTACTGCAAAAACATGAAGAAAAAAAAAGAGTACAACAAGATCTGACCCTTTTTATGTCATGGCGAGGAACCTCATGACGATCAAAAGGGTCAACTTCCATTGAATTCTGTTGAAAGATAAACCAATTTTTTCAGAATTAAATAGAAACTTTTAAAAGAAACACTTGAAGAGAATTGAGAAGAAAAGGAAGGACCTTGAATTCGTTATGGCAATGTCTGCAGTCGAATATCTCACCGCAACAAGGAGCCCTGATCTTGCACCTTCTTCTGTAGTGAGAACACCTTCAAAATCACAGCAACAAAATTAATCAAAAATATATAAAAATGAAGATGGTGTAAAAGTAGAAGCTTGAGAGAGAATAAAAAGTACCCAAATTCCCCATATCCCTTCTCCATTACAGATGAATTAGTTGACACCTTGGGCTCAAACCCGACCTCCATTAATCCCCAAATATGCTCCAAAAAAATACCTGAAACAAACCCAAAGAACAGAGATGAATTCAGTTTGGAAACCAAACAAAATAGAAGAACTTTAACATCATATAGACTTTCAAAGGGAAAGAAGACAGACCCGAAGTGAAACGGGTAAATGAGGTGTCGGCTTGAGTGAGCTAAAGTCTGAAGCGATCATGCAAAGCGGAGCGAAATGAGCATGGATCAGCAACAGGTAGATAAACAAAAGAGAAGATTTAGAGTCTAGTCCCTTGACTTTGTTAAAATTCTACATTGGTCTCTATTTAGATTCTTTGTATGAAACCCTATTACGAGGCGACACGCAAACGTATTGATCAACCCATCAAATTATTGCATTTCAAATGAAGAAGAAACGCAAAGGATTGCAGAAACGACAGCTGTGTCACTTTCAACAAAATAAATAAATAAATAAGAGAAGGCGAAGACTAAAGAAACGTTACCGAAGAAAAAGATCAAGGTGACAATTTGGGATAAGAGTTGGATGTGGAGTAGATATTTTTTAAAAAAAATTCATATGCTAGTATGCTACCCACAATCAGTTGGTTCAACTGAGTGATGTGTTAAGTTTCTTAGAGTTTGAAGGGGGTCTACATTTCAGATATCCGATTCGACTCGATCTAAAATCTTGGATATTCGAAATTTTGGATCAACAATTTAGTGATTCGTATTCGATCTGAAAAAATCGGATATCAAATTTTTAATATATCAAGTTTTCGGATTAGATATCCAAATATCCAAATTTATGACATGATTTAAGTTTTTTTTTTTAATTTGGCGGTCCTATACATGAAAAGTTTGAGTTTTCAAATATAACAATCAACAAATTATTGAATATAACAAGATTTGTATCTAAGGATGGACTAGAGGGGTGTGG